>OX637284.1:3178750-3797500 GCA_951799465.1 Leptophobia aripa
TATGATACCTAGGAATCTAAACACAGCTTATGAATTTCAGCGTCAATATTCTTCGCGTTACCGGACCAGACAACTGTGAAGAAGGTGATAAAAGCACTGCCCCGAGTTGGGGTTGGCATCAAGTATGGCATTCCGCAGACCAGGTAAGTTTACTATATAACTAACTAAATTTTTTTTTAAAATATTTAATATAATTATTATTATTATATAATTATATTATATTAGAGAAGAGACATTTCTCTACTGTTCGTAGAAAATCAAAAAAAAATCGAGGAAAAATAACTAAACGCTTCTTTAAAGTTAAAGATTACTTTGTATTCTGTAAATATAAGTATACTTTATCTAAATACCTAAAATACTATTCGAGTTAGAATTATATTAATAAATTAAAAAAAGGAGAAAGTATCCTTTGGCCAATATGACCTGATCTACCAATTCTTTGGTAGAATTTAGTTTTTCTTGTTTAATAGTAGTCAAAAGGAAATTTTAAGCATCCAAGTCATTTTTTTAGTGTCAATATTAACACGTATAAAACCTAATACATCTCTGACATAATTCTTTCATCGTGAGACAAATTTGTCTCTTTCTTCTCTTCTCTTTCTCGTTAGTTCATTCAATGCCTTTTGAGGCATTGAATGGAACCGGAAATAGAATCTAAGATCAGATTAAAATAATACAACAAAAAAAAAACACGAACAGAAAAAAATAAATAAAAATATTTATCTACATATGAACAATTGGAGAATATTATGTGAAGAACGAGCATTTAATAATTTTCAATTAGCAGTAAATAAATGTTTATCTACTTGTATACTTTTAGTGTCACAAAATATGCCTAAGTAATGTTTTATATAGGTTATAATGATAAAATATAAGCTATATACTAAGAGAAGAGGGAGATTATTTAATGTTGACATCTTTAAAATACAGACACGATGCATCTCTTCGTAATTATGTATATATATATATTAGCTTTTCTTATTCTAATGTTAATCACAGCTCCGTATCAAATATATTGTATGTACTAACGTAATGTTAAGAATTTTGATAGTTTTAATTATTGATAGACGCCATCTAGTGGCTGGTGAGGTAACTACGCCCGAATTATTTTTCACGGTTCGTTGTGTTGCGCATCTTGTCTAGTTCGCAGGGAACGTGATAGATGGCGTTTTCACCAATCGGAACTCGAGAACCATTTTCGCACAAAACTAAATAAAAAACATTTTTTAAAACAACTTTGTATTTCACACATTATTCACTATTACACATTTGTTATTATCATCACAGTTACTATTTAACCTAACCCGACAACGGTCACGCTTAAACTAATCAACATTTGTACGAAAAATAATAATAAAAAAATATACTTAATATCAACGAACTCACAATATCACATTGGAATGCAGTCGGATCCGCCTCGTAATACTGATAGCTGAATTACATCTAACTGAAGCAGCGCCATCTAGCTTCACAATTGTAAATCACGCGTCCAACGGTTGTCGGACAAGCTGCCGCTCTTCTCCAAGCAGACGGCCGCACCGGCGCTGTGCCTCCTCTGCACGACGGTGCCCTCCACCGTCTGTATCTTCTCGCACCCGATCTCGGGATCCACCCTCTTATCGTCGAACTGCTTCATGATCTCCGTCAAGCTCTTCCCCTTCGTCTCCGGTAGGAAGAGGAAACAGTACGCCGCACCCAGAAGCGCACATATACCGAACAGGTAGAGAGTCCCATTGCTCGTCAGATAGTACTCCAACTGTGGGTAGGTCTTGATGTTGAAGAATATCAGCATGTAGGCACAGCACGATGTAGCACCAGACATAACACCACGTATATCTTGTGGGTATAACTCCCCAGACATAATCCAAGGCAGCTGAAGGAAACCCACCATACTGACCGACACGTGGAGGAGTATACAACCCAACTTCACCAGGGGCGGACCCTGCAGAGAGTCACACACAGCTGCACCCAGCATTGTCACACCCAACAGCAAACCGGACGTCGCCGCCAACGTCTTCCGTCGGAAGCTGTTGATCAGACACGCCCCAACCGCACCCATCAACACACGCACTCCACCAACGATTATCGACGCCGTGAACTCATTGACGCTGGTCCCAACTGACTTGAAGAAGTCAACCGCGTAGTAGAGGATCACGTAGATACCGGACATCTCTTGGAAGAGGAAGAAGATGATGAGCAGTGCGAACGGCTTGAGGACGCTGCGACGTTTGAACAGCGCGAGCTTTTGACGGAAGCTGAGGTTCTCGTCGCACTTGCGGTCTTTCGTGAACTCCATCAGCTCCTGTTGGGCGGTGCTGTTGTTCTGTCGCAGCCAGAACATTGAACTGTAGGCCTCCTTCATTTGGCCTTTGGAGGCGAGCCACAGTGGCGACTCGGGGGCGAAGTACATGAGGAACGGCGTGAGGAGGGAGAAGGCGGCGCAAATCGCGGCGACTTTCCGCCAGTGCACGAAAGACCCGAGGGAGTAGACGATGAATATTCCGGTTGAGACGAGGCCCGGGCCCAAAGCGCTAAGTACACCGCGCTTTTCCGCTGTGGTGATCTCCGCTACGTAGATGTACGATACGGTTGACATACCTGAAAGGAAAATTTATTTCTGTATAATAAATGTCTGGCTTTATGTTCGCAAGCTTGAGCTACTTGGACTTTAAAAGGAATCTTTCAAGTCCTAGTCTAACAAACAACACACTCACTCCCACAGTCATACCATCACACTCCAGTACACACACCATTACACACACTAAATGATCGGTACTTTATTTTCAATTTGACATACATGTGTTTGGCTCACTAAATTTATAGTCTTTGTTTTAAATGTATTTAAGTTGTTAATGGGTCGTGATTTCTATTGGTTTAAGACAGAAGAACGAGTGTTGTAATGTGTCACAAAACAAATGACTAGTTATTTTGAATATGTCGTTTGTTAAAATGAAATACCGGTTCGCCTGGAGGAGAACGCTTATAAAAAAAGCCATCCTTCAATTTGGCATAATGTTTATTCATTTATTCGTATATTAGTTATACACAGTAAATAAGCACACACACACAGAAACACATATATATAACCATACAAAAATACATACCAATAGTAAAACCAGTGATGAATCTCCCAACGCAAAGGAAGATGTACGTCTCCGAGAAGGCGATGACGAGCCACCCGACGAGATTTGGCAGAACTATAGATTGAAGCAGGAGCTTCCTGCCGACGGCATCCACCATCATACCGCCGAGCAGTGCCCCGATCGGGTTCGATATCACGCCCAAACTCGCTGAAAGTGAGAAAAGCTTTTTGAAGCTTTCAGGTCGTTGGGAAACATCGGCAACAGTTCTGGAAACACTTGCCAACGATCAAAATTGATTTAGATATTTTTCAATAGATAAACAAGAAATTAAAGATTTTTTTCACATTTAACATATACATCAAGACTAAAATAATTAAAAAAAAGAAAATTTACGTAAAAAGAAAGCTTACTCGGCAAACCAATAAAGAACGCAGAATACATTTTATGAGGGTATTTCTCGTAAAATTCTAGCGTTGGCTTATAGTTTACGAAGATATTATGAATTGTATAATGCTCTATGCGACATTGTACTGTTTGACAATTGACTTGGCATCACGTGACTCACCAATCCACGAACTCTGCTCGTAAGATATCTCCGGATATTCATGCGTGTACTGGGGTAGCAGAACAGCGGAGAAGCCCTGACAGAAACCCACTGATATGTTGATGGACTGCGCAGCAAGTGCCGCCAATACCTGAAAACGATATTTACAAAATACACTTATGAATCTTCAATTATTCCGGTTCTTCAAGGGCGTAGGCGAGAACTGTTAAATCATGTCTCACTATGTGTGTATAGGTGACTATGGTACACTTTTGCCTGTTACCAATCGTAGAATGAGAACTGGCAAGAAAACTGCCACTCCTTTATATCCAAGCCAGTACAGTACGATTGTTAGCAACCATGCGAATAAAAACAATAAAAAATAACCCTTACTGATTGGTGGGCTTAGCGAAATAGGAGCACACATTTAAGTTATAGCGAGAACAATACAAACACACAGTACACACTTGTTTTTTTCACACATTTACATACTTCTAAAAGCATTTAGGATTTCCGGTAACAACCGATCGCGTAGAAAGTTTTAATTCGTATGTGTTGTTTATAAATAGCGTTCAATGAAAGACTATTGACATTGTGTGGTTTGTGGGAAGGTTGCCAACATTAGATTTGTTTTGAATTTTGGTTCAGCGGACGTGTTTTTGTGATGAAAATGTGGCGTAGAGCTCTCTTACTGCTGCTTTTCCGTGGCATTACCCTAGCTTTAAACACATTGTCTCGTTTGTAAGCTTTTGTATTTTGATTTATCAAAACAGCACAGAACCACAGATTACATATTAAATATAAAAAAAAAACAAAGTTAAGTTTTAACATGGTATGTGTTAGTTAAAATATACAAGAATAAAAATGACAAACTGAAGTTCAAGTGAAGAACGAACATTTAATGTGTGTAATAGTTAGTAGCTTTGTCCCGCGAGTTTGTTCGCGTTGTTTGAATACAATGGGAAATTGAAAAGTCGGTTTATAAATAAGTTCTAGTGGAAATTTCTATGTAAACTTTCATCCCCCAATTTAACCCGTTGTTCGCGATAAAAAGCCTTTTCTTAACTAAAGTTTAGTCTATTTCGATACTAATTTTTATCGAAATCAGTTCAGTAGTTCCTTACTTTCGTATTTATAACATTAGTATGCATGGACGCCGGTCGCGCCTATTAAAAATGCGTTCAATGTATACTTTGATTATTGTTAAGTGTAAGCCAGAAACTAATATTTTTCGGTTTTTTTTTTAGAGTTGGCGTTAAACCAACTAAAGCCACACTAGAGTGATAAAGTCGAGAATAGACTAGACTAATATTAAAGTCTTAAGGGACTTTAAATAATGTGGGATGTACCTAAGTTGAAATATGAGTTTGATATGACAAATGTACAGCGCATCGACAGAAGTCAATTACATTTTAATGGCCGTGCGTGTTAAATGGATAATTTATAAGATGTTGTTGATCTCAGTTGACAAGCGTGGATTTATGTAACTGGTCCGTTTATACATAATGAAGCGGTGTAAACAGCGGAACGACTTGATGACCGTCTTGTCTACGCCACGTTTCTCGTGTTAGATGTCGATGTGAATTCATGAAAAACACTCTGGTTGGATTATTAGAAAGCAATAACTTTTGAGTTTGTAACAAATAAGTTTTTAATGAGAATAACAATGATTAAATGGTATTGGGAATGTGGACGACTCGGTTGACGTTTCGTGAAGGCATTTTAAATACCATTAAAAAAAAACCTTTACATTCTGATTGTGTATTGTTTTAAGTTCCCATATAATTGTTTTGTGTGTATAACTAGTTTTATTATCATTTAGCACATTAGCACATAGCACATGAGATGTTTGGGGACAGATTTAATAAAATAAATTAATTAATATAATTAAACCAGACCGAGCGTGTAGATGTTAATTAGCAGAACAAAACTTTTCTCGGAGAAGGGACTTTAAGAAGTACTAAATGAGTCTACGCCTGTTTGTACGCGACATAGAGAAGCAAGAAACATAGCGTGGTTAAGGCGAAGCTCCGATTTTATTAATCATATTGTAAAACCGCTTCTAAAAGCTTTACTTTTTAAATTTCTTTACTGATAATCAATTGGAATATATTGACGTGTAGAGTATGAAAGGATCGTGGATCAGTCGAAACCGCAATACGGATCGAAGGACGAATGTGACATATGACATATTGTTTGTATGTAGTTAGATGTCGCTGCAGGTTTGTGGATTACAGTAACATATTACCCAGTTATTACCAGCACGCTAACGACTACAATTTACGAAACATTATGTTAATGTAGTAATATAATCCAAATGTTTAGTTCTGTTGGTGCAAACGTCATCGGTCCGCGACAATTGACTTTATATTTCAGGGGTCTTTTGCCTTATCACTTAAAGCGTATTCGTAAGAGACAGAATCGGACACAACAATTTGACTCTATATTTACATATACTGCAAGTTTTAGGGCGTAGAGCGGAAGATAGACGAACGTAGAGAGAGATATACAATGTTCGTATAGCCGTGTTCTGATATATAATATATTCGCGGTCACAGTCGAGAAAAAATCACACGTAACGAATTAGATTATAGAATTGAATAAAATGTGTTATTTTTTTTTAATTTGAGGAATCAATTTAATAATATATATATTTATTATAACCTTGAAGCGAAGAAAAGATGTGAAAATTTGAAGGAAAATGCCACTATAAAAAAAACACTCTCGACTCATAGTGTTTTATACCGTTAGTAGGTTCTTTTTGAGATTTTTAGTCATTTTCGTCCCAGCATAGCCTGTAAAGGATCTTCATGTATTCATGTATTCAGTTACGCTTAGTAGGCGGGGGCGGGCGGGGAAGGTCGTAGAGCCTATGCGTAGTGATAGTAAATATACATTTGGAATTTTAAAAACTCTAAAATATTTGTTGGGTAAGGTTGTCGGTAGAAGGAAGAAGTCGTGGTTGCGGATTACACGGGAATGGACTGGAATAGCTACCCGCAGAACTAAGGATAGAGAGTATGCCGGGAAGTTGATTGCCAACCTTCACTTGATGGAGAGGCATTCTTAGAAGAATATGTATGGCTCTTAATATCCGACATAGACGACATACAACCTTACCAAACGAAGGAAGCTCTCCTCAAATAGTTGTCACTTACGTTAATTTGTGAAACAGAGATACCCCTTAATAATGCAAGTGCACCTGAGATTGTTGTCAGACTAAATTTAGTGACGCATGGCGTAATGGTTGCAGCTGACCACCGTACCGTAGTTCATAAAAGCGTACTCACTCAAACTCAAAATATCTTTATTCAAATAGGCTTTTATAAAGACACTTTTGAATCGTCAATTTTTACACAACCACCGGTTCGGAAGGCAGTCATCTACCGAGAAGAACCGGCAAGAAACTCGATAGCTGCTCTTTTAAAATAAACAATCAATACAAAATTGTGCTACTGACAATTAAAATAACTAAAGCATCGTAAGAATTACTACTCAAGAATTGAACTGTCCCGATGCTGAGCCAATTGCCGACACATTAAAGGGATCTTTAGAGCGTAGAGTTTCTAGTTCGCCTCGTCCGCTCCGCGCCCTTGATTTGGCAACTGACAGTAAATTGTAGTAGAGTCAACAATTTGACGAGACACACGATCTCAAAGGCCGATCACAATTAAGTATTAACTGTTTACAGGATGCCATCCATAGGTTATGTAACGTTCAGTTATAGGGCAATTGATCCATCGTTCATTATTCCTAATTATTAGTATTACGTGACATGCATGACAATTTGACTACGCAGCCGTTACAATGAAAAATATCTTAACTCGCATAGATAACTATGGTACACATAGAAATCGTCAAAAAGATTTGACTCTACATTTACTGCCAGTTCTCATATCAAACGGAGCAGAGGAACTGGCAAGAAACTCTTCCGCCTTTAAATCGCCTCGTATGTTTCACAGTACGGTTCTTACAGCGTGCACATATTTACAAAGCGACATCTGCCATCTGCAGCTGAGATCTTTACGATGACGTCATAAACCGCGAACTTTGACCAAGCACATTTGGGCCTCAGCTTCTGGGGCTTTCGATTGGTTTCTACCACACCATTACACACTCACGCACACTGTCACACACGACACACACTACACACACAGCGAATAAACACAATCTCTTACTTAGCTTGGCGGGGCGACATATGTCCGAATGGAATTCCAATCTTAATATTTGACGTGGGCTTTTTTGAATTAAGAATTCCATTAAGCATCCGTTTCCGTTATTTCAAATGAATTCCACAATTCGAATCGTTGATCGGTTTTGAATTTTTTGTTAGGGAAGGCATTTTTCGAAATATTCCATGTTTGAAATTCGAATAAATATTCCTTTTTTGAAATTCAAATAAATATTCCTTTTTTGAAATTCAAATAAATATTCCATTTTTAAACATCTCGCGCACATCATTAATGAGGAACGAGGTCGCGCGTGTAGCCTCACCGTTGGTAATGAACTTGACCGCGTGCGAATTACGCTCAAGTCGTCGACCCACATTTATGGGCTTAGATAGCAAACGCACGCTGAAAAATATTGAATTTCTTTACATAACACCTATGTATATATGTACTTGACGAATAAAAATGGTCCGGAAGCAAGTACTATGTACCACGCCTTTCTTTAACCTCTAACTTCTTTTTGACCTTAAATACAGTTAATAAGATCCATACAAAATAAACATACAGCTTTGGCTCATATAAGAATCTGATTTATTGTTATATTGATTACATAAATAAAAAGAACTTTGGTAAAAACAATGTTGTTTAACTTAACACTATAAAGAATATTTCGTTAATTGCGTGTGTGAGTGTGTTTGTGTGTGTGTTTGTGTGTGTGTGTGTGTGTTAATAGACTGTAAGGAGACATCCGAATGCTTGAGTTTAAATTTCGAATCCGCAGCCATTCCAACCAAATTCGGAATAAAATATAAATTCGCGCGTAACTAATACGTTGCAAGACTTGGATTACTCTTTCGTCTCTATCAAATTGAGTTTAGTACAAACGGTAAACTACCAGGAAACTCTTGATAAATAACTGTATTTTAATAATGAGGCTGTTAGTATAGCGACTCTGCAGGTATACCTATTTCCGATTTTAATGCTGACGGTCAAGGATCACCGGAAGTGTACTGTATCCGTGTGGCGTTAAACCTTCCGCTCTATAAGTGTCTGAAATATTTATTTACATTTCTCTTTATATGACAAATATATCTAAATCTATATACATATATAAAACTCTTCCGTTACTGAGTGACTGACAGACAACGCACAGCCTAAACTACTGGCCTAAAGCTGAAATTTGGTATGTAGGTTCCTTGAGATGTGCGATGGAGTAACTAAGAAAGGTTTTTTTTTAGAAGTTCAACCCCTAAAGGGGCAAAAAGGGGCAAAAACGTTTTTTATGAAAATTTTTATTCCTTTGGTTTATTTACTTGAAATTTGGAAGTAATATTTTAACATTACCAGTATCCGTTAAGTAATTAGCTATCATATTTCAGAAGGTTATCAGAGTAGATTAAAAATAACACTTTTACTTATTTCTACTTAGACAGGTGCTTTTATTCTGTTATTTATTGCTTCGTGTTATATTAGAATTGAATTATTTTTATTGATAAATATTGGTAATAAATTAAAAACAGGTGCCATTTGAAGTTTTATAATATTTCCTTCGTTGATTGTAGACGTATCTCGTAAAAATGTTGTCTGATACTTTTTTGTCTTGTTATTTCATTTTATCGCGTTAATCTCGCGAGCAATGCTAAAATAGTGTTTTATGATAACGTTATAATGTTAAAATTGAGTTTTGTTTGTGAATTTATTACGTTTTTTCATAGTACTTACGTAGCGCTAGATGACTCAAAAAAAAATCGTTAAATTCAATTGTATAATTATACGATTCGCGTGTACTATTAATAAATAGCCGGTGTGATAGTCAGACTATTTTACTCAGTAAGGTACATGAAATCATTTTGAACATACCAAAAATGCAGAGAAGAAACAAAAGAACTGCTCGGTTGTTTGAATGTTGAGCGAATTCCTTATGTTTTATGTCAGCCTGGTACTTTCTGACGTGACATTTTGAGGGTTAATTAAAAATTTCAATTAAAACCTACTTCCATTTTAAAGTCGGTTATCGTTTTGAACTTACAACCACTTTTGAACCTCACTTAAACTAAGTTCAGATGAGAAGAACCCGCAAGAAACTCATTTGTTCTACAAATATTTATTGATTTATATTTAATAATTTAAAAAAATAGTAATACCCACCATATATAAATCTCCATAGCGGCACACCTTCCAGAAGCCCTTAATGCTGGCGAGCATGGTGCGCGTGCGACGCTCGTTTGCGCGCGCCGCCGCTACCCTCCTGAAAAAAAAACTAATTTAGTACATTCCAAATTTAAATTGAACAAGTTTAAATTAACAAGTAATATTAAACATTACTAAATATTTGTTAAAGCCGCGTTGCGGTTCATATTAATTAGCGAACGTGATTAAAGTTTTATTTATTGCGTATCGTTAAAATATTTTTATATAATTAACATTGTTGAGTCGCGGCTTAGACACGTTTATTAATTGTGATGTTGGTTGGCGCCTTTGCACAGGAGGAGGAGGAGAGTTACGCGAAGAGACGGCTCACTTACTCACACATATTTAGTATCACACTGTAGTCTCTTACTCTTCTTTCGCTACTTGTAGCATAAAAAATGCTGGAGGCTCAGCCAACAATGGATGCCTCCTTGGCCAGTTAAAATTAAATAAAATCTGTCACATACAATTGTCAGGTAATGGCAAAATTCGTCAGTAAATATTGACAGTAGATAATGTAATAGACGTGACATGTAAGAGTAACGAGGACAAAGATCCCTTTAACGTGTCGGCAATTAGCTCAGCATCGGGACAGTTCAATTCTTGAGTAGCCTAACAATGCTTTGTTATTTTAATTGTGTGTAACACAATTTTGTATTAATTGTTTATTTTAAAAGAGCAGCTAGCGAGTTTCTTGCCGGTTCTTCTCGGTAGATGACTGCCTTCCGAACCGGTGGTAGTGTTAATGACGATTCAAAAGTGTCTTTATAAAGACATACTTGAGTAAAGATATTTTGAGTTTGAGTTTTGAGTTTGAACGAGCAGCGTCATCGCTAATAACAGATCTCATCCAGGCAACCCACAAAGGTCAAAGGTAAGAAGAATAGGTGGTGGTCCACCGTTACTGAAGATATTGAAGTCGCGTTGTTGCGATGCGGGTATCTCATGTGAGATTTTGACCTCGCAAGAGATACCCATCTCTTGTGAGGTCAACATAATTACTGTCTTCATCACTGCCAATGTAATAAATTTAATCTTGCTTTTACGTCAAAACACCAAGACGAACATCTCGTGGTGTAACCTGTGCGTTGCTGGCTCATAACTCCTCATTTACATAGTTTATTATTTTCATTAATGCATACGTTTATATAACAATATCCCAGCACTAAACAAAATTAACTGTTAATAAATTTAAAATGTATACAGAGAGTACTTTAGTAAAGTATTTTCTTTTACCTTGAATTGGAATTAGTCGTGTAAGTAACATTTGAAATCTTTAAAAGCTTTATAAGCTCGCCTCCCGAAACGTTTATGAATAAATAAAAATAATAAAAAATAAATGTTATTTTCTACCTGTTGGTCTCTCCCGGTTTTTACGTTTTTCTTTTGTGTGTATAGACACAATATTGTTGGATTCAATATTTATCGTCTAGCGTTCTATGCTATGAAGGTGTTCAGTTAACTAAACGAAGTTAATTATCAACTATTAAAATTGTATTAACTTAATCGTTAACTAATTATATTAAATTGGGTTAATGTGTAACAGTGGTTATAAATATTCAGAATATAAATATTTATCAGGAAATATTGTTTTAGTATTGGAAATAATTGTGACGTCTTGTCTATGAGTTGGAGTTCGAACGCAAAAAAGCACTATGGTCACTCTAGCCTTATGTAGCTTCAAATTGTATATACAGTAAAAACTCTATATAACACTGAAGTTAGTGTGTATTTTATGGCGTTATAGAGACAGGTTGTTAGAGGAGAGAAGAAAAATCAGAATGGAATAAAAGCTGTACCTAACCAAAGCCAATTGATATCGCTTTGTCGTTAAACCGAGTCACGTTATATGGAGTTTACAGTGTAGCTTAGTTATTCCACAAGTCTTGGTCTAATTTTACAATACATGTGTATGTAATCTGAAAGAGATCTCCTTTTCTATTGACCAATCTTAGAAAATGAATATTAAAGATTTATATTGCTGATACGGATTACAGATGAAAAAAGATACAGAAGAGTGGAATACAAGACCGTTACATTAATTAAGTCGGCATTTCTAATACTGTATTGATTAAGTTTAAAAGTACAGTGTAAACTCCATCTAACGCCACTGAAGGTAGGTACAGGGAGAAAACGCAGAAAAAACATACATATGAAACAAATTATCAGAGAAATAGTTCAAATTAAAGGCAAAAAAGAAACAAATAATATATAGACACAAGCACAAAGTGTTTATAATTAATGGCGTTATAGGGAGGTCGTTAAATGGAGTGAAGAAACACAACGTAATACAAGCTAAACCAACCAAAGCGAATTGATTTCGACGCTTTAGAGAGTTACATGATGTTTACACTGTTCATTTCGACTATGTTTTCTCTTAAGGTAACGCCGCGCGACGATGCCAGTGCATTTATAATATATATATATATATATATATATATATAAGCCATTGAAACGAATGGCTCGATAAGCGACATGACATATTATTTCAATCAATAAATTGTATTATTTAAAAGAGCGTGCATTTGATAACAGCATGGTTTAAGTAGCAACGCGATAACTAGCCTAATTTCTATATTTTTTCGTACATATATTCAATCGGATTTCTTATACAAGTGACATACATGTTTACATTGCTGTGTATGTAAATACAGTGGCGCTACGACATAAGATTTCCGCTTATTTCATAGTTTTTCTTCATTTTTTATGTAACACGAGGTACTTCACTTCGAGCCGTGTGCTAACCGCCGCCCATAGGCACATGCAACGCCAGGTTAACAAGTGAGTTGCCAGCTTTTAAGAGACGCTCATTTCTCGAAGGCCCCCAAGTAATGGTTTATAACCTGCGCTGTCATTTGGTTCCACAAAGAGGTGGTGCGCGGCAGAAGCTGCCATAAAAAAACGCACATTTGTGGAGCGCCAGACGTCAAGGTGGTACGAAACGTGGATATAAATATGTATATACAAATATGTATTGGGGGAGGGGGTTGTGGGGGTGTTGGAGATAAAAGGTTCTGGTCCAACAACCTACCATTTCTCAAATGGCGCACGCGTTCATGGACTTTGTTACATGAGAGGAAAAACAAAACAAATAACTCAAAATATCTTTATTCGAGTAGGTATTTATAGAGACACTTTTGAATCGTCATTAACACTACCACCGGTTCGGAAGGCAGTGGTCGGAGGTCAGAACACACAATCTGACGGTTCGCTTTCGAACAAGCCTCCAGCAAAGCCCCGCGTATGATCAGCCTAATTAATCGGTTTCCTCTGCACCAGAATGTGGCATTTCCACGACAGGGTTAGGAATGATAGTTGACGAATATAAGCGGTTGTTAGATTTAAGTATATGTGTTTTATGGCTTCAGTCGTAAAGAAATGAATAAATTTAACGGGTGTGCTGCCGGCCCTTACCATTTTTTTAATTGGTATATCCACGGAAGAAGCACACAGCTCGACAGTTGACCATACTAGCTTCCAAATACGATCCGTTAACCGTTTTGGTTTTAAATTTCAAATTCAAAAATTATTTATTCAGGTAGGGTTGTCAATATAGGATAGTTTAAAGGAGTGTTTGTTGTCAGTTCTTGACATCCGCATTGCGCCCTTGATTTGGGAACTGACTACATTACTAACTGAAGACATTTGAACAACTTTTGAACGTTACTTTAACTAAGTTTACATGGGTAGAAGAACCCACAAGAAACTCAGTGGGATTGTATTCTGGTGGCCATTACAATAATCTCGCTGTGATTAACAGTTAGAACAATTCATTCACAAGTAGTATAATCATTTTTATCATAAGCTTTTCAGCATAATCATCAGATTTTTGATTGATATTAACTTAGTCCTCGGTTAGTAAGTTATAAATATAATCGTCGATGCGATATGTCTATAATGTATGTTTTGAGTGAATGAGAACAATGGTAAAAATATATGTGTTTGTTATGATAATAATTTTGACGGTAGCACCAGGTTTTGACTCAATTGAGACGAGAACATTTTAAAAAAACTAACACCTGAAAAACAATACTTAGTTAAATGTAATTTGATGTTTGATTGATTCGTATATTTATGTAAGAACTTAATGAGATTTTTTTTTATATGTCTGGCATATATAAATTGTTATGTGTTTGTGTCAAGTTTTTGACAACTTTTAATGTTTGCGATTTAATGACGGAGTTTCTTGCCAGTTCTTTGGACACGATTGTTTTAGGATGATACTGTAATGGTATCTTCTTGTTATTAAGCATATAATGTTCAATTTGTGTTTATAAATAACAAACGATACTATGTTTGTCGAAGCGATTGTTATTATCTGTGGCACGATAAGCAATCTTAACAATTAATAAATAATGGTTTATTTATACATTTAATTGAACATTAATCAAATTAATAACGCAATATTCACAAACTGGCTGACTCAAGTGCACGTGTGTTTGCCCTGTTCACAAATTTGTATATCTACTCACTGGCTGTCACGGGCACCCCCCAACTTGACGATTGGCACAACACAAAACCTACACCACAAAATTGTATCGCACAAAACACGCGAACGTAGTGGCAAGTCACCGAGCTGACTGCGGAAATGCGAGCGTTAGAGCGGCTGTCGATGCACGCTGACCTTGTCGCGAACTGGACTGAAAATTATCAAACACCACACTTTATATGAGCGGCGTCATGGCTGATGGTCGTTAACCGTGTAATTAGGGTGCTGATTATGACATTTGTTAGGGGAAGATTTTAATATGTAACCTAATTACTTAACTGCACAGTTAAATATTCAATTGGAATTCAATTGGAGCAAAGCAAATTTGGCGCACGCCCGCGGCACTTGCAACAATGCAATGTGTTTATTTTTAGTTAATTTGTTAATTTTGTACTTATAATTTATTGTGGTGTGCCGTGTGTGTGTGTCCAAATAAACATATTTTATTTCTTTCTTTCAATCACTTGTATAACACGCTCTCTCTCTCTAATCGTATCTTCTTAGGCAATTAAATATACAATATATTTAAAAAAAAACCCACTAAAACACTCTTCGGGTGTAACCCACGATTCGGCATATGGAGACTACTGGGGTCGCGTTTGCATTCTACCAGAGAAACAAATGTGGTAACCTAGGTATTCTATTCTTCATAGGTAATTGGAAAACACCACACTATGTATATAAAAATGTAAGTACATATATAAAAATAAATAAGTTTTAGTTTTTTATGCATGTTTTGTGTACACTATTAACATAAACTCAAAATATCTTTATTCAATTAGGTGTAACGACACTTTTGAATCGTCATTAATATTACCACCAGTTCGGAGGTAGTAATGTATCGAGTAGAGTTAGAAACTCGATAGCTGCTTAGCTAATTACCGACACATTAAAGGGATCTGCGTCCTCTAAATATACGTTAAATGTATGCCTTTTCAACCAGAATACACTTTACGCGCGTTTTAAATTTATTACAATTTAATTTGTTTATATTAAAATGACAGAAGTTATCAATCAAAAGAGGTTAAAAAATAAGAAAGAATAGTAGAGAAAGAATCTCTATATATAGTAGAAGTACTACTATATATATATATATATCGACTAACTTTGTCATATGTTAATTTGATTATATGTTCTTAATGGTTTAGTTATATAATATATATTGTTATATAGTGTCAAAATAAACAAGTGATGGAATAGTAAATAATGTGAGAGTGATTGACAAAAATAATTAAAACAATTGCTATATAAATAAATATTTTAAGTTGGCATTAAATTAATACAATCAACAATATTAAAAGTTTTAGATATTGGAAATTCGAGGCGTAAGCGTTAAATTTTTGTATGAAAAGCGTTTGATCGATCGTTTGGTAACTTAACGGTTCAAAAACTCGATAAATATCAAAAAATGCATTATTGTTATTTCGAATCGTTTAAAAAAATTTTAAATGCAGCGACAAAGTAGTTTTTTTTTTTATTTTGACGACTCACAAGCGTGTAGCTAGTGAAACTGTGATTAAAGATATTTTTGTTTTGATTGTAACAATAAATATGTTAAATCTATCTAAAACTAGTGTAACATTTAATAGTGTTGAATGATTAAATAATAAAAATACGCTTTATATGTGTAGATAAGGCTCGTTTTTTTTTATATCGATGGAGCCTTACGTGAGAATATTGGTTTAATAATGCCGAGTTTGCGTTCAAGGTACGTGATATCTAACGAATGTTAAATGATATCCGGCACGTTGGTTGGCAGTTGTTGGGTGCGCAGGAGTGTGTATGGAAAATCTGAATGGAAATGTGACAGAGAAAAAGAAAACTTACGTTGCATTACGTTATGAGTGTTCTTTATTGTTTTGTAATACATGCGTGTACACACGTCTGTTAAAACATGTCTGAAAACAAGTGTGTAACTCGTTTCTGAAAATTATGTCCGAAATTTATGTCCGCGAAACGTGTCTGCACAATATGTTCGAAATACATGTCTGCAACATATGTTCGATATTCATGTCTGAAAAACATATCCGAAATTAATGTCCGCGAAACGTGTCTGCACAATATGTTCGAAATACATGTCTGCAAAATATGTTCGATATTCATGTCTGCAAAATCTGCTCGATATTCTTGTATAAATGTCCGAAAAACATCTCCGAAGTTAATATCTGCAAAATATGTCCTGTCTGAAAAACATAGTAGGAGAGAATAAATATATGTAAGCTTTATGAATATTTAAGTTGAACTCACGGACAAATTTTTATTGCAATAAATCATTTAAAAAAAAACATTTTGTTCGCATATAAACCATATATGGTATTTAAGGTAAACCGGAAATCGGACCTAATTTAAATCAAGGATTGACCAATATAATGTAATAAAATTCTGAGCGAAGGACAAAGGTCGTGTTTATTTTTATTGCGTCTCGCTCACACCTATCGATAATGAAAAGGATATGTGACATGTTTACTTTGGTCTAGGACAGTGTTTCTCATAGTCCGGGTCGCAAATTTTCCGTTTTGTTTAGAAAAATATTAGATGAGAAGGGCTGGTGTTTAGTTTTCTCGAGCATCGCAATGCTATCGAATTAGCTTGTATTCTAATTTAAAAAAAATACTATGCATTTAATGGCCATCTCTATAACGCCATCAGTGTCATTATATAGAGTGTATACTGTAACAAGTGATTTTTAACAGTATACTAACATATATTTACTCTTTCTGATACACTGTGCTAACAAATAGATAGTTTATTAACTTTATAATGACATTGTAACGATTGACACGTGTTAATGGATTATAGTAATAATGATACTTGTTAATCGCATACAATAACCTAATCTCTTGAGTCAAATAAAACCGGTTCATAAATCGCGGATTTACTTTAATTCGCGTCATTAATTTTATTAAGTTTTCCTAACGGGAAAATTGCGCACGAGTACTTGGCGAAACGGAAAATGACATTGACAAATACAGTGTACACGCCATGTAACGTCGCTCGATTTAACGCCATAAAATTTCCTCTTTCGGTCCCATACAATTGTTTTGTGTGCTCCTCCCATATAAGTTTCTTTTTTTGGTTAACATATTTAGCACATAAGATGTTTGGGGAAAGATTTCATAAAATAAATAAAAATGCACAGTGTCTTATCCTTCAGTGTCGTTATATATACACATTCAAAAAGGAACGTAACGATTTAAAGTTTCAAAAAAAGTTTGTTTTTTTATATATAATATTCTAACTTATATACGGGACTATTGTGAAGATCTTTTGGAATGGGTTGGGTTACTGCTAAACACCTGTTTGACGAGCTCCCAAGTGTCTATGGGCGGTGACTTCACTTTTATGGTGTGCCTCCTGCTCGTTTGCCCACTCTTTTATAAAGACTGCTGTCGTTTTTTCTTTAAGGGAATGGGAGGCTTTAAAGATATAGATGTGGGAAAGGGGTTATTCGGAGTTATGTTGTCGGGGATGTAACTTCTAATAAAGTTTAAAGACATTTATACCTATTATTTTTTTGTCAAGTTCTTCTCGACCGCACTGCGCCCTCGATTTGGGTAATTGTAGAGTCAAATTTTTAGTACTAAGAAAGTAATTTTTATCGATATGATTAACGTGTTTTTTTGATTTGATTCATATTTATACAGTATTTATACTTCCTCGTACAACGTTTTCTTAAAATGATATAGATATATGTATGTTTGAGAGAAATACCAACGTAGTGAGGTCGAATCGTGCGCATTATATGTTGTTATAAATATAACATATTAAGTGAAATATATGCTTCCTACATTGCTAGTTTATTTTTACAGAAAAGGTCACATACATACAATCACTAAATGCTCGAAAGTATATTTAATTGATATCCTCTTATGATGTTTCTTGTTTAGTATTTTTTTTTCAAATCCTTTAGGACTCACCTCTGTGTGTGTTACATTAGCGGACACACACTTAATTAGTGTATTTAAGTGTGTGTGTGCGATATGTTTGTAAATTTTTGTTTTCGTTCAAATTATTATGAGTTATCTTTTACTTTGTGGTTTGCCTGGAGAGATCGTTTAGCGATATGGCTTATGATCTTTTATGTACTAACATCTATTAACATCATATACATCTACTATTAAGTGCAATATAGTGTGAATAAATAAATTCCCAGTGTTGGTTAAATTGTGTAATCTTACGTTTTGCGTGGTTAATCCCTGATACAATAGTTTAAAGAGGACTCGCGTCGATGTGCTGGCCTTTCCCATAGATCACATGTTCCTACATATATATATATATATATATATATATATATATATTAGTTATCTGTAATCAAGTCATGTCAAACGAGACAGCCGTAAGACGGAAGTATAAGCATATTCATTATATGTTTCTATTTTTCACGTATCGTGAATAATTTTCTTTCACGCTACGTGGATTCCGAGTGACAACAGTCAGTGATTCTGGTTAACCATCATTTTAAGCGTGATCTACGCCCTTTATTTGGGATATCTTTTTTTGACTCATGCTATAGTTATCTACCTACGTGAATAAAGATATTTTTGATTTTGATCACTGTCTCGTATTATCCATATCTCATTAAAGGCGATTTATTCGCATTTTTATAGTGTATAAGTGTCACTGTGTGTTTGTATTGTTGTCACTATAACGTAAATGTGTGCTCCTATTTCGCTTTCCCTTTGTAAAGGTTATTTTTTTATTGTTTTTATTTAATATAGATATTGACGAATTAGTTGGTGCATGGTGTAACGGTTGCAGCTTACAACCGCACTGTATAACATGCTTGGCGTAGAGTCAAACAATTTAAGAGTTTTTTTTTTTGTTTTTGACGATTCTTAAGTGACTAAACATATTTTTTTGTATTTTAATAGGACTTGCTCAACGAGACAATAAGGACTTTGTGATTTGTTTTATCGATGTGTGATGTATTATCATGTTTGTAATAGATAGAGCGCGGTTTGTTTACTTTACAAATATATATATTTGTCTGTATGTAGAGCAAGGTAAAATTTCCATTTTATTTTGGCATGGCGCCGCCGCCGATCTGCACGTGTTTTATGCTATTTATAAATCAAAATGTTTTCGATTGGACTTATTATGGAAAATAACATGGCGTCTTCATTAAGGAATTGTGTCGTACCTTATCGATATACATAAAAAAAGCAATGAAATATACATAATAAAAATAAAATTTATTATATATGTAACGATGATCGTAACGATGACGTCACAGATTCAGATGTCACTCTCTTAACCACTTGATCCTCCGGTGGTTTAGTGGTAGAGAATTCTCCCTTTTCTAATTTTTTTTTTATGTTTTCCTAAACACACGATTTCAAAGATATACAAAACAAGGACCAATAATGAGACATATACAAGGTAAATACGGAAAACCTAGATTATAATATCTAGGTTCTCCGTGCTCAAAAAATATCTTTATTCAAGTAGGTCTTTATAAAGACACTTTTGAATCGTGAATCTACCATCGGTTCGGTAGGCAGTCATCAACCGAGCAAACCTGGCAAGAACACACAGTGCAAATGTCGTTTTGACGACTTAATTAGAGTTAAATTTTTTCTTAGATTTTTTTTCCTTTTATGCATCTTTAAAGTTGGGAGGCCTCAACACAGGTGATCCTGGCGTGGGCCTCTGTATTTTTTTTGTTTAATGAAGAGGGCCAACCATAAAGGTGAAGTCGCCGCCCATGGACACTCATGTGGCTGGGAGCTCATGAGTGCGTTGCTGGCCTTTTAGGGATTTGTACGCTTTTTTCTTGAAGGACCCTAAGTCGTAGAATGTTCTTCTGTATGTTCTTTTATTGTTTTATATATGTATATTTCGGCATACATAAATACTATATATTATACACACATACAAGATGGTTGAAATGTTTGGGTTATAATAAATAAAACTTCGCTAGCTCGCAAATTATCACAATATTTCCGCATTGGTTTGTACTAACCGGATAATTATTGTATTTATCTCAAGGAAAGAGTGTGGCAACAAACTTTGACGTTTATTACCACTTTGAGATCTATTAAAAAAAATATTGTTAGAGTTTGTTGTCGGTATCTTCACAGTTACTTTTTTATTATTACATCTGTCCCCAAACATCTTATGTGCTAAACATATTTTAAAAATCAATAAACTTATAAGATAATAAATAAAAACAAGGTATACATACACACAAAACAATTATATGGGAGCTTGAAACATTCAAGAGATAAAACAAAATATAATTTATATAATAATACAAACAAGAAGAACATACATGCGAACATTATCAGGATTTAAAGGTTTGTTTTTTAAGGTGTTCAAAATGCCTCTACGAAAGGTAAGCAGAGAGTCCGCAAAAATATCAACCGACTCGTCCACATTCACAATACTATTCTAAGTCGACTTTAAGTGGCTTAAGATAATTATTGATGTAGGTACACAAGTGTTCGATACGATTCTATGTGCAAAAGATATCAATATATTTAGGGTGGGTTGTCTGGAAGAGATCGCTTATTAGCGATAAGGCCGCCCGTTGCTCTTATATGTACCAACATCTGTTAACGTCATTTGCTTCTAGTGTTTAAAGTGCAATAAAGTGTGAATAAATAAATATTTACATATATTATTAATAAATCTGCAACCACTTTAATAAAAGAATAATTAGTTTCTAGTTTTAGTCTGTTATACGTTTTAAAATTATTTCTTGTATCAATATAAGGAAATAATATCTAAGATACAGGCACCGCCTACATTTTGGTTTTTTTTTACTTCGTACACACACGTTTTTTTTTGAGAGGGCAAACGAGCAGGAGGCCCACCATAAAGGTGAAGTCGCCGCCCATAGACACTCACGTGGCTGGGTGCTCGTCAGTGTGTTGCCGGCCTTTTAGGGAGTGGTGTGCTCGTAATGGTTCGGTAATACCATTCCATTTGCGATTGATACATAAATATGTTTAAATGAGCGTGACATTTTTTTCCTTGTTAATATAAATAAACACTAGTTTTAATCGAGTGTAATTATGATAATCGTCAGACTTTCGCGGCCATTGTTCTTGAAGTTATATTGATTTCTTGTATTTTCAAAGTCAAAAGTCAAAATATATTTATGAATTTGGGTACCATTTTTTTTTTTTATAGAAGAGGGGACTAACGAGCAGGAGGCCCACCATAAAGGTGAAGTCGCCGCCCATAGACACTCATGCGGCCGGGAGCTCGTCAGTGCGTTGTAGGCCTTTGAAGGAAATTTAGGGAATGGGGGTGTAGGGGACGAGGACGGGGGAGGGGAACGGATGGGCACCGGAAGGTCTCACTCACCGAACGAAACGCAAGTACAAAATGAACAAAGTCCAATTGTATCACTTTACGCCGGTTTTCTGTGAGAGAGTGGTATTTTTCCGGCCGTGCCTGCCCATCCGGCTGAAACTCTAAGTAACAGCATGGCACTCCCACTCAAAAGAAGCCACCATGAACCATTTCAATTCGTCTTAAATCTTAATGATTCTACGCGTGTTCGTACGCGAGAAGTTTTACATCCTTACGTACTGACTTGGCATGGAGACTCCATGCTCATGCCATCCCCCTATGGCGGAACGATTGGTGAGACACACCATTGACAGATTGTTCGAGGTACCCACCGGTAGATACCCACGGTTGACAGATGACCCATGACTTCATGACATGATAAGATACTTTCGCCTTATTATAAGGTATTTTTTCATAAAAACTCTACAGGGAAGAGGAGAGTCGACATTATTAAGAAGATGTATTTGGTACTTTTTATCGAATGGATATTTTAAACACAATACCAGTTATCAGTCAAGGAAATCCTTATCTTTCACATGTAAATAAAACAATTTACAGAAACTAAATTGGCTTACTTAGTTGTCGAGACGAGATGATCTGTCGTTATACATATTTTTGATGATCAATTGATGGTTTTTCTTAGAAGGTTCTGATAATTTTCATTTCTACAACCCATACTAGTTATATAATAATAATTGAATGAGCATTTAGTGTTCGCGTGTATGTGGTGTGTGTGGGTCATTGTGGGCCCCTTCCACACACACACACACAACCTCACACCTGACTAAGGTGGAGTCTGACGATTGAGTAGAAGATATACATTTGTGTTCGGGCGCGACCGAACCAAACCACACGGAGCTGAGAGGGGCTCACTTCAAATTAGACGAAAATGTCGACGTTAACGTTAATAGCGGAAGTTAATGATGATTTCCACCAAACGAAACCCAATACAATAACAGAGTTCGAGACGATTTACGAAATTTCCGTGAATTAATCGAATTACGAACGTCCGGCTCTTACTTGCGGTTCACAGTTCACAGTTCACACTTAACTGTATTTTTAATGCTCCGCTCGTGTTAGAGCGTACAATAATGCCAGCATTAGAATATTTCCTGTGTTGTGGGTGTCGTTCTCTTGCGAGGTGTATGCAAACCACTAGTGTGTATGTATGTTTGTGTGTGTTGATGTGTTTGTGTATGAATGTGTGCCAACATTAAGATTATCGATATGTCGGTTAGAACGTGAGTCGTGATGAACATTCGTGCTATTAAAACTAAGATTATAACGGAAATTAAAACAAAAATACAATTGATTAATAACTTTTATATAATAACTGTATAGACAGTTGAAAAGCAACAGATAACAAAACATTACAGACCCGATCTTGCCTAATTACGTGCATAACAAATGTCATGGAAAAGAAAAAAAAAATACATGAAAATAACGATTATGGAAAGACAAATGCATGAGTGAATAGCCGTACAAATTTGAATTTGTAATTATTTTACTAAAGAGGAGAAAATCGTGATTAAAGTGGCCAGTAGGAAGAACACAATTTCATATGTAAGGACCTAATATAATAAGCTATAAAATGCGTAGCAGCGTTCAATTTAAAAAAAATTTATAAATGCGAAGAGAATCAGGAAAATCTGATCGTGGTTGGTACTCAGATTCCCACACCACAGCGGTGAATAGAAATTAGCGGAGACATCACACCGGGTGACCATTGAGGTTGACGTTCAGATATGAGCCATCGACAAGAGACAAGTGTTTGATGTATTTCTTATCATATGTTATCAAAGCTATTTACTTATGATAAAATAACGCTTTGTTTATGTGTGGTTTTTGCAAATAAGGTTCAATGTCATATGGTAGAGCGATTACTTGGTACTAGACATATCGAACCAGTTGACAATTAATGATACCAGTAAACACTGCTATATATATTAACTAATAATATATATGTATATATATTTTAGAGTAGAAACTAACTGAGACTTAGTTTAGGGTACATCATACCTCGTAACATTCGTAAAATTGTATTTTTGTCGTGATATAATAACATATGTTTTAATCAATATTGTCAATTCATATCTTATTCGTTGTTAAAATTGATATATGTATGTATAAAAATATAACCGCAACATTTGAGGAAATAGACATTAAAAAGAAAGTCATTGAACGGGTTTTTTTTTCAAATATTGTTGGTGGGTTTGGTTTGAACTTTATAAATGGCTGAACCGGAAGCCGTGAATCGTTAACCGGATGTCATATACTTAGAATTGTATGTATAGGGTTAAGTTGAGGAAAATTCGTGGAAAATCGCGGTTAAAAAGTTCAAATCGTGACTGAATTTCTAACGCTTTTTCAATGTGATTCATTTTAAATTCAAAAACTTAAATATATATATATATATATACTACCTGACCTGGCAAACATTGTTTTGCCATAAGATTACTAAAAAATGGGGGTTCGTGATAAAACAATAAAAATTTAGGGTTGTGTGTATTTTTAATGCGAAATATTAAAATATGTCTCTAAAAATATGTATGTGGCCTATTCTTCGACCTAATCACTATGCTCACAAAATTTCATGAGAATCGATCGAGCTGTTTTGGAGGAATACGGCACCAAACATTGTGACACGATCTAATATTTCAAATTCTCGTGTCACAGTTCTGTTTCCTTACTCCTCGGGAACGGGCTGATCGATTTTCCTGAAATTTTCTGAGCATATTGAGTAGGTCTGACAATCGGCCAACATCTATTTTTAGAGACATTTTTTTTATTTATTTCTAGGCAAAACGACGTTTGTCGGGATCAGCTAGTATTCGATAAAATAACACTTGTTCATACATACTTAGTCTTGCCATAAATATTGTTATAAAGAAAAGCACGATTTTTTTTTAATACGTAACATTTATTCCTTTCATAGTGAGTTAGTTTAATACATCAATATATAACTATTAAAAATATACAATGTTTATTCGAAGTGGTCTCCATTGGCTGCAATACAGTCTTTTAAACGTTGAGGCCAGTTATCAATAGCAGCACGAACTCTTTCTAGAGGAAAATTCTTCACTGCCAACCGAATGGATCGTTTTAGGGACTCCAAATTATCATGGCGTTTAGAGCAAGCCTTACTCTCTAAAACTGACCATAAATCATAATCCAATGGATTTAGGTCAGGACTTGACGACGGCCAGTTTTCAGTGCTGATAAAGTCCGGAACGTTAGTTTTCAACCAAGATTGGGTGGATCGAGCTCTATGACCCGGTGCCGAGTCTTGTTGAAAGCACCATTCTTTGTTATTGAACATGGTGTTAGTTAAAGGCTTAACTACCGTCTCAAGAATGGTATTTTGATAAACTTGTGCCGACGTTTTAATACCTTTTTCACAAAAATATGGCTCAGTCACCCCTTCATAGCTAACACCCCACCAAACCATCACTGAAGTGGGATAATGCCCACGTTGTACTCTGTTTACTAATTGCGAAGCTTCTTTAGAGCTTCCAGCATAAATACGGTCATTTTGTTTATTAAAATACTGCTCAATTGTAAAAATTTTCTCATCCGTAAACAAAATTTTTTTGTGACCTCCCTTTGCGTACCGCTTAAGTAGTTGTTTGGATTTTACCACCCTATTCTTCTTTAAATTATCAGTTAAGAAGTGACCAGTACGTCTCTTATAGGCTGCAAGTCCTAAGTCATCTTTTAATATACGCGACATGGTTCTAGGAGCTATCTTCATCTCCCGAGATAAAATCTTTTGCTTACGGACAGGATTTCTTCGAATTCTTTCCCTAACTGCTTTAATCACCTTTTTCACACGAACGGTACGTGGACGGCCAGATCTTTTTCTGTCACAAACAGAGGAGGTATCATTGTACCTATCAATAGCCCGGTAAACAAACATTTGACTAATACCAAGCGGGTGGAGGGTTTTAAAAATTGCACTTTTCTCCATACCTACTTTATGTAAGGCAATCACAGCGATTCGGTTCTCTTTATCACCCCACTCCATTTTAATATAACAAAATATTTAACAATATAATGGCGCGAAAATAAGAAAACACATCAAGCAATCATATAAAAATGACAGATTCCAAATTCAAACGTAATATTTTCTTTTTTTGAATAGTAACAGTATTTATGGCCAGACTAAGTATAAAGGAACACAATGTAAAGTGGTACTTTTTAACACAAGTAACAAGAAAATGCTCTCAAAATACCTTTGTTAGTCTAATATGAAGCCATAAGAAGGAAAACCTCAAAATAATTGGATGCAATAAAAAAATTTATTATACCGGAATGTAAGTTTTGCGAGCGTAGGATCGCGGATGACCTGCGCACACGCCGACGCCAGCCTCCATTGACCATTTTCGCATCTCGCACGATCTCGTATATAATCCTAAATCGCATGCGATAAATCATTCTATTTCCGTATAACGCGAAAAACTTCCGGAATATATCTTAAAACACACACTTTTAAAGATTTATTTAACTTCGATTTTAAATGTCAATGAACTTTGCGAACGTACGCGACAACTTTTGGTATATTTTTAATGTGTGGTTTTGTGAAAAGCCACACTTTGTAATATGTATACATAAGACCTAAGTAGAAGCAAATAAAAGAAAAATCTAATAAGTCTAGATCAAATCTACCAGAGAGTAGTATCGTTTTGTATAGAACATTTTTCACACCACCAGAGAGTTAAAATCGCCCATAGACGTAATTGCTTTGACGGTCTTTTATCGATACTTTATTCTAATCCTACGTCGTATTTCGGAAATATCTTAGTGGTGTTAGAAATGCTTAGTGGATCGATGGAATTTGAGGTGATTCCTACCGAACCGGTGGTAGTGTTAATGACGATTCAAAAGTGTCTTTATAAAGACCTACTTGAATTAAGTTATTTCGAGTTTGATACAGGTGGGATTTCGTTGAGAAATTAATTATTACATTCTTATATATCTTCTTTTTATTTACGGCCAAAGACACATACAAGAAAACCGCTTATATTCTTCCACTAAACCGTGTCATAAAATGTAACATTCTGGTGCAGAAGAAAACGATTAATTAGGGTGGTCATACGCGGAATGAGGCTTCGCTGGTTCGGAAGTGAAGCTCAGCAATAGATGCCTCCTCAGCCGGTAGACATCAGGGACGGGTTTTATATATGCTTTTATTATTGTTACAGGCGTGCTTCGATGATGTCGCCGCGACAACTCATGCGCAACTCAAACATGACACAGAAATGGCAGCGGCGTGAGATATCCAATTTCGAATATCTCATGTTCCTCAACACTATAGCAGGTAAGCGTAGAGGCTTTTAAATTAAACTATCTGTTACCTTAACTGTTACCTTAACTGTTACCCTAACTGTTACCCTAACTGTTACCTTAACTGTTACCCTAACTGTTACCCTAACTGTTACCCTAACTGTTACCCTAACTGTTACCCTAACTGTTACCCTAACTGTTACCTTAACTGTTACCTTAACTGTTACCTTAACTGTTACCTTAACTGTTACCTTAACTGTTACCTTAACTGTTACCCTAACTGCTACCTTAACTGCTACCTTAACTGTTACCTTAACTGTTACCTTAACTGTTACCTTAACTGCTACCTTAACTGTTACCCTAACTGTTACCCTAACTGTTACCCTAACTGTTACCTTAACTGTTACCCTAACTGTTACCTTAACTTTTACCTTAACTGTTGATTTCGAACATTGATTAAATCGATACATCGTTAGCCATCGTAATGGTTTTTAATTTTACCTACACATTGTAACTAAAATTTGACATTATTGCATGACATATTTTTGACATAATTACAAACCAATGTCTCCTTAACAAGAGCCTGTGTACCCCAAGGTGCAAAAGTCTACTCCGAAGGGAACAAAATCAAAGTCGGAGGAAAGACTTTTGTATTTTGACCTTTCTTCTTTTCTGCCTGCTCTGCAGCCACCTTTTGTGCTCCAAGCGTGTGGGGCGGTGCTAAACTGTCCACATAAGTCCCAGACCATAGCAAATACCCCAAAGGATCAAAGTCCAAAATGTTTCTATTATTTTTTCTTATTTTAAATCAAATTGTACTCGGATGACGCAAACGATACCACTTAATGCATTTAACAGTATTCAATAAAAAAAAATATTAACATACCAATAGTATTAATAATTCCTAACATAGTGCTTAAATCAGTTCAAGTGATTCATAGATATCAATAAAAATGTTGTCTGTGTTACGGTTAGTGTGATAATGTTGGTTGGATATTAAAAAGGCTGGATTTTAATCCCAAGTAGACGCCTACGTAGTCAGTACCGATGACCCAAGAGCTGGTGCTTTTCTCAACTCATAAGTATTGCGATGCAGCGAGGAAAATGCCTTATCTGCTACAAGGAGCAAACTTTTTAAATATATTCAAGTGTTGCATTTTTATTTGTTTATTATTACATTTTCTTATTATTAATTTATCTAGATAGAGTAAGTTTTATAATATTAAAGATTAAGCATCAGCAGCTTGTTAAAAGAGTCAAGAGTTTATGAATCGTCGATAAATTTGAAAATATTAGGACGGGAAGAACTGGCAAGAGACTCTCCACCTTTAAATCGATAAGTATTTTCTACAGTTGTAAAGGGCTGGAGCATGTTCCATTGAATGCAGCCCTTTCTATCTTTTCATTTGTAATGGGTGTGCCGGAGTGTGTGAGAGGTTGAGTTTGTGTGTATGTGTGTGCGTAGCCGTGACACTGAGTGACACTATGAGCCACTCTTCAACCTTGGAACTACGTTATCACATCGAAAAATGATTATTTTGTGGAGAATTATAAACGGTTTAGCGAGCTCCTAATTTTGACCGTGACCACCTCTGGATTGTCTTTGCCTTTAAACAGAAAATAAGTCTGGTAACAAGTTTAAACCCTCGAATAGTTCTGTGTCTGTAGACATATTTGTATTTTTTCAAACTGTAATGGCTTCGCCCCTGATTATCCCAACTGATTCTAGTCGATGTCGACTAATGAAAGTTTAAAAGAAAAACTATTTTCATTTTTCTCTTAAAAGTTTAGCCTAAAAGCTTGGAGATTTCTGACTCGCGGTTAGATCCAAAACGATTTATAGATATTGGTGAACTGATTTACACATTTCGAAGTTAGTTAGTTTTTATAGTTTTCCCGTAACATAGCTGTAACATAATATTAACAAGTGCGCGTCGTATTACTCTTACGTAATATTTTGTACACAGAGTAGAAAACTGCAAATTAGTTATAACATATGATGTAACCGAGTACTCTGGACATCTTATATAAAAAATTCTCGTGACACAATGTTTGTACTCCTCCGAAACTTGACCGATTCTCATGAAATTTTTGTGAGCATATTGAGTAGGTCTGAGAATCGGTTAACATTTATTAATTGGAAAAGTTTTTTTTATTTCGCATTAAACATACATCGCCCTAAATAAGCACGTTTGTAAAGCACACTCTCACAAAATCATAGTAAATCCTCTCAAACTCAAAATATATTTATTCAGGTCTTTATAAAGACACTTTTGAATCGTCAATTTTTACACTAGCACCGGTTCGGAAGGCAGTAATCTACCGAGAAGAACCGGCAAGAAACTCGATAGCTGCTCTTTTAAAATAAACAATTAATACAAAATTGTGTTACTCACAATTAAAATAACAAAGCATTGTAAGGCTACTCAAGAATTGAACTGTCGCGATGCTGAGCCAATTGCTGACACATTAAAGGGATCTTTGTCCTCTAAATATTCGCTTACGGTATCTCTCGTATCGTACATCTTTTAGCATACTATTAACACCAACAATGTCCTAGCTTACCAAATTAACACCTATAAAGAGTATTCATGTGGGTTTGTCAAAAAAATATATTCATAATTATATTATAAATTATAAAATATAAATTATAAAAATATAACAGTTAAATAATATTAAAAGCACAAAGATCCATGGAATGGAATTGGAATTTGCACAATTAATTCTTCAGTTACCTAACAATGATTTTGTAATTTGTATTGAATGATTTGTGTATTTTAAAAGAGCAGCCATCGATCTCTCGACGCTTTTCTGTAGTTGACTGGCGAACCGTTGGTAATGTAAAAAAATACTCAAAAGTTGTCTGTGTAAAGACATACTTGAATAAAGTTATTTCGAGTTTGAATTGGACCATTTTTAAATTTCGCTTCGCCACTTATTGTCTGTACGTCAATATTTTTTGTTGTCATGTTTTTGTTGAATAGTTATTTGTGCCAGAAAAAAAATTGTTTGACAAGTAGTCCTGGGCCATGGCGTGGTATCTCTATGCCCCACTTTGGCTGATAATCGTTTTCCTGTTGAATGATAAATCTCATTGATGCTAATCTGTCTGACTGACATATCATTAGATTAATAAAAATGATCTCGATGTTCATAGTATAGTAGATGCTGGGTGGCATTTTTTATATATTTATCCTCATTAAGTGGTTGTATAGTAGAACTCAAAAATACCGGTTTTCATATGCAACTGTTTAACCATAAGTTAACATACTTTTCAGTCTTATTTGATGTTTTAAAAAGTCGTGTATACATAAACAATCTATACCTACACTACCGTTCCAGTATCAAAAATATGTATTTAATGTGTCCACAGACTTTATCTACAGACTATATGCAAATATCATTTATTGTTATTGTCATTGCATCAAATCAAAAAGGGTTTTTTAAAGGGATCTCTTAATATTGAAAGTGCAATTTGATTAAGGAAATAATAATAATTATGCACTTGTTTTTATTTATTAAATGAATCTACAAAATTCAACTGAAAGTTTGATAAAACACATTTTCGTCACGATCAGCTGTTTGATGTCGGCCATATTTATTGACACTGTTAAAGAAGGGTCCGAGCATATAATTATGAATATATTTTTTTGACAAACCCACATGAAGTGTGCTATAACCTACTCTATAGACTTATTAGAATATAATTTTTATATTCTAAGAATTTTATATATCAGGAAGGACACGCCCCGCATGCTAAGCATGTCACTATGAAGGTTCGCATGGATATATGGATTGCAATCGTTGTGATTACTCCAAGGATTTTCTAGTCCCGGGGTATACTTATATATCATATCTTCACATTATATATATAACCACATAACTAAAATAAATTTAAAAAATTTAGTCCTTGTGGCAGAGTACCCATACTGGCATTAACTTGATGTATAGCGATGCTTACGCTGAGCGAGAAAAGCACCAGCTCTTGGAACCAGGTGTCTACTTAATTCCTTACTAAGCCCCGGTGCACATATACCCCAGGTGCCAAAGGTATCTCTACTCCAAAGGGAACAAAATCAAAGGTGGAGAAAAGACTTTTGACATTATATTGGCACTTTTTATGGCTTTCAATCCATCCGCTGGTATATGCCGAAATTTTTACTTCTGCAACCGTACTTGGAGATTTAAAGGAGCTGCGAAGATTTGGCAGTTCCTCTCAACCTTCCTTGATTTGGGCGAGTCTAAGAGAGTTATTTGAAAGTTATTGTTTGATAGATTTCAATATATAATATATATCGTATATTGAAATCTATAAATATATATTATATCATTATATATTTGTAAATTTACTGATATTATAAAACTTATTTTCACACTTTGATCATATCGTGACAAAACAACGCGATCGCAATTCTGATAATTACTATTTAATTGCTATTAAATAAAAGGTGACGAATTGCGAAGTAACCTTTTATGTACAGTATTTGTTTATGTATTTAACAATATATATAAGTAATTTTATATACATACTAGCTGATCCCGACAAACGTCGTTTTGCCAAAAAAAAAATGTCTCTAAAAATAGATGTTGGCCGATTCTCAGACCTAGTCAATACGCTCAGAAAATTTGAGGAGAATCGGTCAACCCGTTACGGAGGAGTAAGGGAACGAAAACTGTGACACGAGAATTTTATATATTAGAAGTACACCATAAATGTTATGTATTGTTTTTTTTATAAGTTAATCCAATCTGTGGACATGAATAATATCTACACGAGCAAATATTTAAGGCTCCATTGACGGACACAGAGGGTAAGAAAATAACATCGTTGCTATGGTAACGCAAAACAGGTAGTGGACTCGCAGCGTCTTTGAACCTTAGATGTTACGCCAAGAACAATGAACTATACTGAAGGATCATGGGACCAGCATTAAAATTTGAGTGACGTTACTTTTTTAATTTTACGTCAGTCTTGTAGCTGTGTTTATATGAACGTAGGACCTAGACCCACTTCAAATGATTGATTAGAAAATATTATTGCGTATTTGAATGAATTTCATGGCATGATAATATTAATATATTTGTTATTGAAGATAAACGCGGATCGATAAAATTTGTTTTTACTATACTTGTGTCAAGGTGCTTTTTTTTAATGTGTTTTTATTGCAAAAAATAAAACTTTCAAAGTTAATATAAAAAAGTATGTATTACATTAATAAATACATATAATAATAATCTAGCAATGCTAACTCACACAAAATGTTAACAACGTATATATACGATTATTTTATTGAAGTCAAACTCAAAATATCTTTATTCAAGTAGGTCTTTAAAAAAAACACTTTTGAATCGTCAATTTTTTCACTACCACCGGTTCGGAAGGCGGTCATCTACCGAGAAGAACCGGCAAGAAACTCGATAGCTGCTCTTTTAAAATAAACAATTAATACAAAATTGTGCTACTGACAATTAAAATAACAAAGCATTGTAAGGCTACTCAAGAATTGAACTGTCCCGATGCGATGAGTTAATTGCCGACACATTAAAGGGATCTTTGTCCTCTAAATATTCGTTTACGGTACAGTATGCCTTTTCAATCAAAATACCCTTTACGCGCGTTTTAAATTTATTAGTAGTCAATTTGGTTATACGTGCTGGGACTTTGTTATAAAAACGTATGCTCATACCAACAAACGATTTATGGACTTTACTAAGGCGACACAAACAGACAAACGAAAACATTTTACACATTATAAACATACCTTTATTCCGTCAAATTCGCAATAAAATTGTACGTATTGTATGGATAATGTTTTTTTTATTATGTTTCACGTAAAATGAAATATCCGACACATTTTATTTAATTGATTTTTTTAATACTCACCGTTTTATAAATTCCACTATTTTTGCTTTTAACATTGCTGAAGCACTTTCGCGGACCCTTTGCCGACAGCGCATGCGACCCGACTCGCGAATTCGCGCCGAAACCCAGTTCGTTCACCTTCTGCGAAGCACTTTCGCAATTTTTTTTTTAAATTCGCTGTAACAAATAGCAACTGAACGGCACGTGGAAAAGGCGTTTCGATGTAAATACCACAGATTGTTGAAAAGAAATTAGGTTAAATAAAATGTATTGGGATTTTCGCGCCAATTGCACGCGCGACCGCATATATCGATATCACAGATTGATGTGTAGATTATTGAATGTGGAATTTGTTATGGTTTTCGCGCCAATTCAAAATATCCAAAACCACAGATTAACGTATAGATAATTCAATAAAATATGTGTTAGGATTTTCGCGCCATTTCAAATATCGACCACAGATTAACGTATAGATAAATCATTAAAGAATTTGTTAAGATTTTCGCGCCATTTCAAAATATCCAAAACCACAGATTACCGTATAGATAATTCAATAAATAATTTTTAATGATTTTCGCGCTAATTCAAATATCAAAACCACATATTAATTTGTGAATAATCGATTAAAGAATTTGTTAAGATTTTCGCGCCATTTCAAATATCGACCACAGATTAACGTATAGATAAATCATTAAAGAATTTGTTAAGATTTTCGCGCCATTTCAAATATCGACCACAGATTAACGTATAGATAAATCATTAAAGAATTTGTTAAGATTTTCGCGCCATTTCAAATATCGACCACAGATTAATGTATAGATAAATCATTAAAGAATGTGTTGAGATTTTCGCGCCAATTCAAATATCCAAAACCATAGATTAGCGTATAGTTAATTTAATAACGAATTTGTTAGGATTTTCGCGCCAATTCAAAATATCCAAAACCACAGATTAACGTATAGATAATTCAATGACGAATTTGTTATGATTTTCGCGCCAATTCGTATGCCGATACCACAGATTAATGTATAGATATTTGAATAATTAATTGTATGCAAATTGCATGTGCGTACGAAATCCGATTGATGAACACAATGTGGCCAGTTATATAGTCCATTGCCATATTACAATTTTAGGACCGAATTAGGAATTAATTAGAGGAAGCAATTTTATTTTTGGGACATGTTGTTCGTCAATAGAAGCTTAACTTCAAGTTTATGGGGTCGTCATTCTTGTCTCCCGGCCGCCATCTTGGAAAAAGGGGTGAAAACATATTCCACACAATATCTCAGAAACTGTGCGTCTTACAAAAAAAATTGTATGGTCATAATTTGTAGCAATTTTTTTAACTACAAATATGTTTATCTTATTTATTGCCCTAAAATGAAAATTTAAGAAGTTATAAGATTTCTATATGTTTTATACTGCAAATGTCTAATTTAATTGGACTATTAGCGTCCGGCCACACATCGGGAACAATGCACCGCGATAATGCGACCCCTGTTATCATCCTATGACATTTATAAACCTCTTAATATAAGACTATTTTCGAATATAATTTTAATTAACGTTATATCATGTGAACGGGCTTATGTTGGTTTTAAATTCGCCAATTCAAATATCCAAAAACCATAGATTAACGTATAGATAATTCAATGACGAATTTGTTAGGATTTTCGCGCCAATTCAAACATCGAAACCACAGATTAACGTGTAGGGTTTAAAAAAGTGTGCAGTTTGGTAAAAAAATCACTTGTAATTTAGTTGTGTTTATGATGTGTGTATGATTTAAATGCACTGACCGATTTCAAAGCGTAATTCAAATAGTAGCAACTGTTTTGGTGATACAATTGGACTTTGTTCATTTTGTGCTCGCGTTTCGTTCGGTGAGTGAGATCTTCCGGTGCCCATCCTTTACCCTCCCCCGTCCTCTTCCCCTACACCCCCCATTTCCTAATTTTCCTTTAAAGCCGTCTTCACCTTTATGGTGTTCCCCCTGCTCGATTGCCCCCTCTTCTATATAAAAAAAAAAGATCTAATATATAAAATTTCCACGTCACAAGTTATCGTACTCCTCCGAAACGGCTTGACCGATTTTTACCAAATTTTATATACGTAGGAATGAGTTTTTTTGTTTTATTCTTTTATAATGTGGCATAAAAAATACATACGACCCTAAATTTTTACCCCTATTTTTTTTGGTAATTGTTTGCCGATTTAGCCAGTAAATATATAAATAATGCCTTGCCCGTTAATAACTCGTATAAAAAAGATATCCGAGGCCAAGATCCATCCGACAAAGCGCGATTTACGCAACTTTATAGAATAATGCGAATTTTTCACAATCATTAAACGAACTCTCTAATCTATGGCGTAGCGATCACGGCCAACGAAAATTTCTTATTTCTCAATGCTTCCACTGTTGTGTGACATTATGTAATAAAAAAAAAACATTTTTTAATATACTTTAAACTGACCACAGACTATAATTTAGTTTTTTATTATTAACTATTGTAGACTTTTGGAACCTGGGCTACAAGAGCAAGTGCATTAAGGCATTCAATATGCGCCTGGTTAGTACCGGTGACCCAAGAGCTGGTGATTTCCTCGCTCGGAGTATAAGCATCGCGATACAGCGAGGAAATACCGCCAGCATTGTGGATACTCTGCCACAAGGAGGAACCTTTTTAAATTTTGTTTTAATTTACATTAGGTTAATATTAAGAATGGTAATGTTAACTTGTTCAGTATTGTGAATGATATTCTTGAATGGCGTTCGTATTCAAGATATGTGATTTTTTTTTTGTAATTTTGTTCGGGTTATGTTTGTATGTGTGTTGTTGGTGTGCCTTATTAAATAAATAACATAAAAAATAAATAATCATTAAGTTTTATGAGGTGACATTATAAGAGAGTTCATTTCTTCGGTACCAACCCTGGTTGTACTTGTCTGACCTTTCATTTTGTACCGAGTTTATTCATTTTACGTCGTTCTTATAAACGAGTCCAAAATAAATCAATCTGAGAAGACAAAAAACTCAGCTAGATCAGTTTTTTAAGCATTATTTACTATCGTGAACAAGACAATAGAATATAAATTGAATACACACTTACTTTGTGGGTTGCCTAGAAGAGATCGCAAATAAGTTTATTTTATTTTTTAAACCTATATAGCTTATCAAAAAAAGTTTACACAATAAAAATAGATTAAAAATAAAGCCAAAATAAGGTTAAAACATAGAACCGGAAATAGAATCTAAGATCAGAAAAAAAAATATATATATATATATACATATGAACAAGTGGAGTACATTATGTGAAGAACGAGCATTTAAGTGTGTGTGTGTGTGATTGTGTGATTGAGTGTGCGAGGTTGAGTCTTAGTTTTTTTTAAAAGAATTTCTACTTAGGCCAAATATATCTAAGGACAGATAGGACTCATTATAGGTTCTTGCTGCGCGACACAAGACTGAGTTTTGAGTTTTAAGTGAAATAAAGTGTAAATAAGGAACTTGACTTAATCGACTTATGATCCTATGTCCCAGAGGCAGAGGCCAATCCTCCGTGCTCACTATTTTACTAATCAGACTCTAATAAACAACTTTATATAGTTCAGGTATGTCTATTTAGTTTTATATAAAACTAATAAAAAAAATACTCCGCAGGACGAACATATAACGATCTGAACCAGTATCCTGTGTTCCCATGGGTGCTGACCAACTATGAGAGTGAGGAGCTGGATTTAAGCCAACCCTCAAACTATCGGGATTTGTCTAAGGTAATATGATTTTTATATGTTAAATTATATATACTTAGTCTGGCCATAAATACTGTTACTATTCAAAAAAAGAAAATATTACGTTTGAATTTGGAATCTGTCATTTTTATATGATTGCTTGATGTGTTTTCTTATTTTCGCGCCATTATATTGTTAAATATTTTGTTATATTAAAATGGAGTGGGGTGATAAAGAGAACCGAATCGCTGTGATTGCCTTACATAAAGTAGGTATGGAGAAAAGTGCAATTTTTAAAACCCTCCACCCGCTTGGTATTAGTCAAATGTTTGTTTACCGGGCTATTGATAGGTACAATGATACCTCCTCTGTTTGTGACAGAAAAAGATCTGGCCGTCCACGTACCGTTCGTGTGAAAAAGGTGATTAAAGCAGTTAGGGAAAGAATTCGAAGAAATCCTGTCCGTAAGCAAAAGATTTTATCTCGGGAGATGAAGATAGCTCCTAGAACCATGTCGCGTATATTAAAAGATGACTTAGGACTTGCAGCCTATAAGAGACGTACTGGTCACTTCTTAACTGATAATTTAAAGAAGAATAGGGTGGTAAAATCCAAACAACTACTTAAGCGGTACGCAAAGGGAGGTCACAAAAAAATTTTGTTTACGGATGAGAAAATTTTTACAATTGAGCAGTATTTTAATAAACAAAATGACCGTATTTATGCTGGAAGCTCTAAAGAAGCTTCGCAATTAGTAAACAGAGTACAACGTGGGCATTATCCCACTTCAGTGATGGTTTGGTGGGGTGTTAGCTATGAAGGGGTGACTGAGCCATATTTTTGTGAAAAAGGTATTAAAACGTCGGCACAAGTTTATCAAAATACCATTCTTGAGACGGTAGTTAAGCCTTTAACTAACACCATGTTCAATAACAAAGAATGGTGCTTTCAACAAGACTCGGCACCGGGTCATAGAGCTCGATCCACCCAATCTTGGTTGAAAACTAACGTTCCGGACTTTATCAGCACTGAAAACTGGCCGTCGTCAAGTCCTGACCTAAATCCATTGGATTATGATTTATGGTCAGTTTTAGAGAGTAAGGCTTGCTCTAAACGCCATGATAATTTGGAGTCCCTAAAACGATCCATTCGGTTGGCAGTGAAGAATTTTCCTCTAGAAAGAGTTCGTGCTGCTATTGATAACTGGCCTCAACGTTTAAAAGACTGTATTGCAGCCAATGGAGACCACTTCGAATAAACATTGTATATTTTTAATAGTTATATATTGATGTATTAAACTAACTCACTATGAAAGGAATAAATGTTACGTATAAAAAAAAAATCGTGCTTTTCTTTATAACAATATTTATGGCAAGACTAAGTATATATAGCTTTTCCTTAAGTTTTCATGTATGTTCACAAAAATGTTACTATGTTAAAAAAAATACGAGAAATAAGTTCTCCATAAAGTTGGTTAAATGTTCTATAACAAAATCCCAAACAATTTGTTGTCTCTGTCTGTGGTGTGTCTGTCAGTAAGGATTTTTAGACAAGCTTATGAAAATATCTAATTATGTGTATCCCAATTCAGTAAGGTATGTAGGACCATTTTAAGAAAATCGGGCTGGTTGATATTTTTTTGGAAAAGATCCCAGGTACACTTTATGAAGCAAGGCTAAGCTGGAGCTAATTCATTCCCGAACTTTTTCATAATCAAAATAATGTGCTATCGTTTGACCACTTTATTAAATTTACTAACTGACAAAGTCAACTTATTGTTTGGGATTTTGTTACAGAGTCATGCACAATGCCCATTAAATGAATTACCAACTTTATGGAGCCTAATATTGGGAACAGCAAGCTTATACTTATTTCTCGTATTGAGGCTATGATAATCATTTTTTTTGAACATAACAATAGCTTTGTGAACATAAATTATATAAATACTGGCTAGCTACTGTAAAATGTATTCATCTCTTTAAACTAACCTTCAAATCGCGTGACCTATATCGATTGTAACTAACTCCAAATAAACAACCTAACTAATAATTTTATAATTTAATTGGATTAAAGCGTAAAAGTTTACGTTAAAAAGCCTTTTTCAGTATATTACTACGAATGGAGTTAAAACAACTTGTGAGATCTTAAGTTATAATATCAGACTGTTCTGATAAAAAAAAGTTTGACGTAAGACGTGATTGGGATCATTACCAACAGCCTTTATCTGATCGCGAACTAGTCGTTGCATGCATTTGATAATTCAAATGAAACGTAAAAACTTCAAATTGTCAAAATTTGTGCATTCTGCAACGAATACTTTTTTTCACGAACTACATATAATTTTTTTTTAAATTATGATATCCACAAAAAATGTGAGAGCTAAATGGGCAAGTGAAATTGTTTGTACTAAAGTATAAAATAAATTATAAGATCTATCCTTCCGCCCACCCAATAACCACATGGTATGTCTTGCATTTTTTTCACTTGTTTTTTACCGACGTCAGTAAAAATCAAAAATATCTTGCAATGATATCACGAAACTTGTGTGAATGTATATTGACTGGACTGTCCCATCTTCATAGTCAACTTGTATTACAGCCGATCGGCGCGCTGAATCCAAGTCGTCGTGCCTACTTCGAAGATCGGTACAATACATGGGAGCACGAGTCGACGCCACCCTTCCACTACGGGACGCACTACTCCACAGCGGCCTTCGTTCTCAACTGGCTTGTCAGAATCGTGAGTACATTTCTCTATTGGTTGACTAACACACTTGTTTATTATATTCATTCACAAACTCACACACACGTCTCCCACACACACACACACACGCATACTATCAACTATGAAAGAGAGCGGGGCATTCCCGACACTGGCATCTTGTGATTGCTTTCAGTGAAGCCCCCGGCAAAATGCTTGTATCGATTCACACATGTTTTTTTTAATACTGTGACGCCATCTGTCTTCAACTTTCTGTCAACCGACCTTGGCTTTGTTCCTTGGAGCCTCGAGTATACCCAAATTTTCTAAAATAAATGCATACCTACCCACCTCTACACATATTAGATTATAGTTTCCAAATCTGCATACCACATTAAACTAGACTATTGTTAGAGTGTGTCAAATTTATTTATTTACACTTTATTGCACTCAAACAGTAGAAGCAAATCAGTACATATAAGAGCAACGGGTGGCCTTGTCGCTATTAAGCCATCTCTTCCAGGCAACCCACAAACACACAAAACACGGATGTATCCTCAAACAATTTGTCAAGAGATCTAATAACCGACTTATCTAGTTATTACCATTAAGTGACAACAAAATGGCCGCGATTAAGACAATTTCAATGCGACATTGATATTGTCTATGAGATGTCACTTATAATTGTGTAATTGTCAAACGATTACTATGTTTATTTTAAAAGAGCAGCCATTGACTATCTTTCCGGTTCTTCTCGGTAGGTCACCTTACGAAATGGTGGTTAGGTTTCACATTATTTATATAATGAATACATTTTTTTTTTAATTTTCTTACTAGGAGCCCATGACCACAATGTTCCTCGCGCTGCACGGTGGCAAATTTGACCATCCCAACCGGCTGTTCTCCTCTATTGCTATGTCTTGGAAGAATTGTCAGAGGGACACGTCTGACGTTAAGGTAAGTTGATATTCAGGACAGAATCATCACAAGTCCTTTCAAACCATGAAGTTTAATGAGTAAAATTTTCGTTTCTCTTCCTTCTTCTTCTAAAAGTGCCTCACCAACAATTGAAGGTTGGCAATCAGCTTCCCGGCAGCCTCTCTATTCTTAGTTCAGTGGAATAGCTCCGCAGCTTAGCCATTCCGGTCCACGCCCGAATATTCCGCAACCACGACTACTTCCTTCTGCCAGCCTTCCTTCTACCTCCTCCTCCTCTACCTTAAAGGCCGGCAACTCACTTGTAAGCCTCCTGGCGTTGCAGGTGGACGGCGGTTAGCACGTTTGCCTCCTGGTACTAGTTTGCCTACTGGTAAATGAATTCGGGCATGACCAACAGTAGGAGTTGGGAGAAGAAAGAGAGACTATGAGGTGTCTTTCTTTGTCTATAAATAAATACAAATCAATAATAACTTTATTCATATAGGTATATATTTCACTTATGAATCTTCGTATGACAAGGACCTACGCCCTTAAATCCAAAAATATATATTATGTAAAGTAACCAATACATTCATAAACATAAAAAAATAAAACATAAAATTAAATACCCATGTCGGTGGGCATGGGGAAATAGGACATTTTTACGTTATAGTGAGAACAATACAAAGACACAGTACACAGATTAATCTAGAAAAAAAGTCACCACAAGTAGCCGTTCACGATCTTCAGGTCAGTCATAACCACCCATATTAGGGGTCAAACTGACGCATGGATTTACTTGCTACATTGATCGGTATACCTCATCTGCGATAGTAATGTTCTGGGTTCGGGAGATTTTAATCTCATTGTTTTGCCAAAAAAAAAATATCTCTAAAAATAGATGTTTGCCGATTCTCAGACCTACTCAATGTGCTCACAAAATTTCATGGGAATCAGTTAAGCCGTTTCGGAGGAGTACGGGAACGAACATTGTGACACGAGAATTTATTTATTAGATTTTATAGTGTTTTGTATGTTTTTAAACTATTTCTACTATATATTTTTTTTTTTTCAAATGTATATTGTAACCTAATAAATAAGTTATAAACAAAATATTTTTTAATTTATTTGTTTGGGGTCGTCAAGAAACTCTCAATCACAAATGGGGTTTTAAGAATAAGAAACCCCGTTCTATTGGTAATTAATTAGCACCAGCTCAGCCTTGCCTCATAAAGTGGCTGGGATCATTTCCAAAAAAAAAGTCTACCAAGCCGAGTTGCTTGCCAGCTTCTTCTCAGCTTGGTCGCGTACGAACAGGCGTAGAGTCTAGATTTAAGACGATTCAAAACGGTCCTATGTACCTTAATGAAAAAAGATATTTTGACTTTGATAATGTGGCACCTATTTTTCTTAAATTACACACAGTTTTTTACTTATGTAAAAACGGTTGTATTAAAATTGTGTGGTTCGTGGGAACGCCATTTACATCGACGGATGTTGACACTACGGAGATTGGTTTTTTTCTGGTATCGAAAATGGTTTGTTTTGCACCAAAAAAAAAAACCACTTTTCGTTCGCTATTTTTTTTTTGTCATTACACTAACGATCGGATATGTTTTTCGCGATATACATTATGTGACGATCAACATATAAATATATATTATACGATTCAAAAGTTTTTTTTTTTTAAATTAAAATACATACACCTCCATGTAACGTGTCTCGATGTAACGACAAACTATCTAAAGCGTCGATATCAATTGGCTTTGATTGGTTTAGCCTTACAATGTTTTTTTTTCTTATCTCCATTTAACGACCAGTTTCTATAACGCCATAAAAAGCAAAGTTCAGTGTCGTTATATATAGTTTACACTGGATGTTTATCTCGAGAAACTCTCCGCCACTCCTTTAAATGGCCAAGCATGTTATACAGTGCGGTTGTAAGACAAGCGAATGAGTCAACATCTATATTAAATTAAAACAATAAAAAAATAACCTTTACGAAGGGGATGCGAAATAGGAGCACAAGTTTAATAAATATTAAAACCCGAATGAGCTCTAAATATAATATCTTTCTAACAAAAAAGTGTAACATAATAATGTCTTCATGACCATTCCATTTCAGGAGCTGATACCAGAGCTGTTCTTCCTACCGGAAATGTTGGTGAACAGCTCCGGCTGTGATCTTCAACTGCCTGACAACCAATCCGGTGACGTGCAGCTCCCACCATGGGCGTCATCGCCAGAGGAGTTCGTCAGAGTCAACCGTATGGCATTAGAATCGGAATTCGTCTCCTGCCAATTGCACCAATGGATCGATCTCATTTTCGGTTATAAACAACGAGGTGAGTTAACCCTGGGGTCGGCAATTTTTTTTATATTTTAATCTATTATCTCTGGATTGTAATTCTTCATTTGTGCCTTGGTATAGACGACATTTTTTTACCAAACAGATATGTGCCGAGATTTCCGATCCACTTTCAAAAGGCCTGCAACGCACTCACGAGCTCCAAGCCACGTGGTTGGCGAATTCACATTTATGGTGTGCCTCCTGCTCGTTTGTCCCCTTCTTCTATACAAAATATGATTAAGGGACCGCATTTTCTCTGGTTAGACCTGCTGTCGTGTTTGATGTTTGTCCGGGTAGCAGCAATTGAACAATGTCTATACATTTTGACAAAAATATTTTGTCATTGGTTTTAAGCTACCTCTCCACCAATTTTCATACAAATCGTTTCAGCCGTTCTTGGGTTAGTAATATATTAAATAGTGTAACTAACAGAATTTCAGTTATATACACTTTATAAATCAAAGTATCCAAATAATTAATTTGCAAAATGTTAATAACCAATCGATATTATCTTCTTCTTCTCTTCTAAGAGTGCGTCTCCAACTAGGGAAGGTTGGCAATCAGCTTCCAGCTGGCCTCTCTATCTATTCATATGTGTATTAAAATATTTTTTGATTTGAATAAGCTTAATTTTTCTGTTTTACTTCATTTAATGTATTTCGTGTTTTTTTTTTTTGATTATTCACACCTCTTGTCAATTGTATTATAAGTATTCGTTATTGTTTAGAGTTGCCTGGAAGAGACCGCTTATCATCGATAAGGCCGCCCGTTGCTCTTATATGCGCTAATATCTATCTCGATTGTTTTAGTGCAACAAAGTCTGAATAGATAGAGAAATAATAACAAATAAAAATGTGTGTTCGAATTACACAAGATAATGTTCCGTTGTGTTCGTTCCGCTGTTGGACGCGCAAATCATAGTTTACCATCTCACGATTTAAGAGCACGTGGCCACGGTACCATTAAATTTAATGACGACAAATATTATTTCAATTGTTTGTTTTGTTATTATATAATAAATGACAATTTGCAAGCAACACATGATAACTTTCTCGGAAAGACTATTCTAAGACTGAAAAAGCTTGGTAATGAATATCCCATACCACCTTGATGCCTGTCGTTCCACCACTGCGCGTTTTTTAAGACATTTCTTACCACGCACCACCACGTTATGGTACCAGCTGCCCGCCACGGTATTTCCGAACCACTACGACTTAGGGTCCTTCAAGAAAAAAAGCGTACGAATCCCTAAAAGGCCGGCAACGCACTCATGAGCTCCCAGCCATATGAGTGTCCATGGGCGGCGACTTCACCTCTATGGTGGGCCTCCTGCTCGTTTGCCCCCTCTTCTATAAAAAAAAAAGACTTTAGGATGCTACACAAGCTTATTCACTAACGTCCGGAGTGGCTTTGTAAATCTATCTGTCTCTAAAGCCCCTAAACAACACAATGGTGCCTTCAAGCCAGCGCCCCGCTGGCTTTGCTACAGCATCATCTTCGCTAAAAGACCATACTCGTCGTCCGTAACACTGTGCTAAGCACAATTATGAGCTGAGTTTGTGTGTATCTCAGACCGGCATTGGGACCGTCTTAGATATAAGAAATTGATGTACGATACGATTCTCTAGGGACTCATAAAATTTTTCAGGTCCGGAAGCAGTGCGGGCAACCAACGTGTTCTACTATCTGACGTACGAGGGTGGTGTTAAACTGGACCAAATACCGGAGGGCGTGACACGCGCCGCCGTCGAAGAGCAAATACGAAGCTTCGGACAGACACCCGCTCAACTTTTGAGCGAACCGCACCCGCCGCGCGCCTCCCCGCTCCACCTCGCCCCGCTCATGTTCGCCGCGCCCCCCGACGATGTCTGTTTACGTCTTAAACTGCCGTCGAACGCGGCCGTTGTACACGTCTCGGCTAATACGTATCCACAGCTGACGGCACCTGCCGCACTCACGGTGAGCGCTGCTCGCGCGTTCGCTGCCCACCGTTGGTTGGCCGGTGGCTGCGCTCATGTCGCTGCCAGACATCAGGATCTTGCGCCGCCACACCATCCTCTAGTCATGGATCCAGTTTGGGGTAAGTTAGAGCTGGAGTTGGGTTTACTTTTGGGGACTGTTGGTTACTTTTGTAGATAATCTATATTCAAATAGGTTTTAAAACTTTTGTTGTGTGGTTTGTTTTTTTTTACGAACCGTTTGGAAGTCTTTCTCTACCATTTTAGAAGAATTGGCATAGATCGAATTAAACTGTGCCCATGACACATTTCAAGGATCATGTCCTCTAAATTTTCTTGAACTGGATACATTTCCAAACAGAATACTCTGTTCTTTTTATACGTACTGGGTTTTTCTTATATAAACCCTACAAATGATTTATGTACTGAGACGAATGGCTGTATTGCCTGTGTCCAAAGACATTCATAAACATAAAAAAATGTTGTCCGCAGCCGCCGGAGGTTCGGCCGCACTGGCGCGACGACACCTCGGCGACAACTTCTCGCAACGCGTCCGCGCCCGCACCAACTGCTTCGTAACAACGGTCGACTCGCGTTTCCTGATCGCGGCTGGCTTCTGGGACAACAGTTTCCGCGTGTTCTCGACGGACACCGGCAAAATCGTTCAGATCATATTCGGCCATTACGGTGTGGTGACGTGCGTCGCCCGCTCCGAGTGCAACATAACATCGGACTGTTACATCGCGTCGGGCTCCGAGGATTGCACTGTCCTACTGTGGCATTGGTCGGCGCGAGCGGGCGGCATCGTCGGCGAAGGGGACACGCCCGCACCGCGTGTGACGTTGACCGGACACGAGGCGTCTGTGGTCGCTGTGCTCGTGTCTGCGGAGCTCGGGCTCGTTGTGTCCGCGTCCGCGGACGGTCCGGTGCTCGTGCACACGACGTTCGGCGAGGCGTTGCGTTCGCTCGAAGCGGGCTCGGGTGTTGTCTCACCGCAACAGTTGGCGCTGAGCCGCGAGGGGGTCGTGGTCGTTGCGTACAGGAAGGGGCACCTGGCGGCGTTCTCGCTGAACGGGAGACTGTTGAGGCGGGAAACGCACGCGGACCGGTTCAGGTGTTTGGCGTTGTCGCGGTGCGGGGAGTATCTGGTGTGCGGGGGGGATGCGGGGGTTGTTGAGGTGTGGCGCGCGTTCACGCTGGCGCCGCTGTACGCGTTCCCGCCGGCGGGCGCGCCCGTGTGCTCGCTGGCGCTGTCGCACGATCAACGGTGGGTGTGATTTGTATGGCTGGTGTTGTTGTTGTTGTTGTTGTTTTGTCTTTGATACTGATTGTTGATATGTTGTTTGCAGATACCTGTTGGCCGGTCTCGAGAATGGGTCGTTGGTCGTCTTTCACATTGATTTCAATCGTTGGCACCACGAGTACCAGCAGCGGTATTAAAGCTCGGTCATGTCTGTATTTAAATCCGTCAAATATGTGTACCTACTTCAGTATAATTGTAAGCCTCAAATGATTTTTTTGCATTCCAATTTATATTTTTGTAGATATTTAGTAGAAAACGACGTCACTTCGTGTTTAACATTTCCCGGGTTCGATTGAGACACAGAGTTATGTATAATATATTGTGTAATTTATCAGTATTTTTTTAATGTATCATTTATACTTATAACATTCTTCGGCAAGGTCACAAAACACGACCGTTTCCTAAAAGGCCGATGACACACTGACGAACTCAGGCTTTTCTCGATTGCTATAAAAAACGGAGACAGTTTGAGAAAAGCATAATTAATTTCTTGAATAAAAAATCAGTCTCGTGTTTTAACTTCAACTATTTACAAAATGTCACTTTTCGATTGGCGTGACATAGGTCAGGTCGGGTCACGTGGTCTTCAGAGTGTACACAGAGGTCACGTGGGTCGTTTCTACTAAATATTCGTAACTCCAAAGGATTTCATTGTTTTCTCGTTATATCGATCGTTAGCGTGTAATTGTTAATTTAATTTGTATATGTGTGAGATATTTTTTAATTGTAAGACATTCCACTTGTAATGTATGCGATACCCGCAGATTGCAATGCGCTGGAACTGCTCCATGGTACAGCTAGAATTAATTTTTTATGATTTCCTTTTAAAACATTTTTTTAAAAATCGAATTTGCTAATAGCGTAAGCGTTAAAATCTAAATCGGTTACGTTTTAAATTTAAAAAAAAAATGATTATGTTATGAACTAAGTTTGGTTATAGCTGTGTTGCCATGGTAACGGTGTAACCATGGCAACTAGTACCAAATTCAAAGCAAACAAAATGGCGACCAATTGTCAATAATTTGTGGGCTCATTACCGTTATATTGTATAGTGTATTGAGTAGTGCCATAGTATGAGTTGTAGCTACATATATATATATATTTCATAATTTTACTTTTCAATACAAAAACTAGTCTAATGTACTTAATTTCGGTTTACGCACGTTTATATATCAAGCTATTCATTCGATGGGATGTACTGTCTTTGAATCTTGATCTAGACTAAAAAGTAGGGTCTTCAAATTTACTAAGTTATTATTGTAATTGGCTTTTGGGTTATTAACGGAGACTCGAGACTAGCAATAGTGTTAATATGCACTAAATCTCGAGATCTTAGCCACAGATGTGTTTTATCACTTCAACTTAGTAAAATTTATTCCATTATTAATTATTGCGTCCATGTTAAAGTATTATTTTATTATTCGTAACATTCCTTAAATTTATTTTATTTGGTGACGGGCTTTTATAAAATTATTACATGTTATTATTTTTTATTTAATTTTTATTAAATGTCGTGTTGACTTTGTTTGCCTTTTTTATTTTCCTTATTTTCATTCATTCATTCATTTCATCAAAAATATAAGTCAACGGTTGTGTGTGACCCAAAATGTCATAAGGTTTTTGATTGTCATGACAGAGCCTTAGACAATATAATGTAGTCAAAGTTTGTGGACTAAATATATGTCCCCAAAACTCTATGACAGGTAATATTAAGATATTGTCTCTTGAGAGGATACAGCTATGTTGCTATGAGGCTCTGAATTATTATAAGACACTTGTAATTAACATTTTAGTATATATGTAATATTTTTGCATTGAATCCTTTGCACCGCTAATTCATTCTGTGATGTAGGTCTTACAACACCGCACTAGTTTTTTGAACTCAATACTTGTGCCAAAAATCATAAAATATATCCCATTATATAATAGCTATGCTAAAACATATTCAGACAGTAAAATAGTCACTGAAAACATAGTAAAGAATGACATATAATGTTTTTTTTTATTGTTTCTATTTTGACGCTAAAATATATAGAAATTGCTACCATATTCCAGTCCATTCCAACATTTGTCCCAGTAGATACAAATTAAATTTACCATACCTGAATTCGACTTTAAAGATTCTTATATTACTTTCCTTATAATTTGTCATTTTCGGTAAACTAAAAAAAAGTATGCGAGTTATTAATAAACTTAATTAATCAATTATTGATTTAATTAGATTGATTTTTTGAATTCGTTGTCACAATTAAATTCCCATTCTTGACACAAATGACGGCGTTGACATAAATGTCAGTCAACTGTCACTTTACGATTGTCGTATTGCAAAACGTCATAATTAGTTTGAGTTGTTAATATCTCGGGTAATGAACTTCTCTTATGTATCTTCTACTCAAGACTCTACAGTGAAACATGTCATTTTTTCTACTCCATTTAAAGCACAGGTGGCCATTTTTCACACGCGGCATGCAATTCTGTCCATTAGGTGTAAGATAACGTAAGGTTCACGTCTAGACTAGAGTAGATTATGCACACGTGACGAATTATATGGCTTTTTTTCTACGCTCATCTTCTATAGTTCCCAATACTAAGTTAATACTCTATTGTCTATTTTAAGTTTGCAGCAACATTTATGCTAACAACATGCACCATAGCTTAACGCTAAATAGCTTCTAAACATAAAAGAAATATTTTTTATGTAATTGAAATTTAATCTTGTTGATTAGAATAGGTACATAGGTCTTCGTAGTTCTATGAAAAGTTCGCTCGTTTTAGAATAATAAGTAACATAATGCTATTAAAAGGATAATTTAAGTTCAAAGTTTTTGTGCAGGTGTGAACTGGTGCGCGTTATGATTGTTGACCTTATTGTATATACATATATTTATATAAGTTTTCCTTTGATCGCAATGTATTTAACTTATAATTTAAATTTCATTGTAAGGAAAACCAAAGATTTAAAAAAAAATACATTCACAAATCATACGGTGTTAGCTCGATAAAATCTTTTATTATTTCTTGTATATATTACCGACTCTTGGCAATTAGTTTGTGTTCAATTTGTGAAATAATTTCTCATTCCCTAAAGTGTTTGTTCATCCTTATACTATATACATTTTAATTTAAACATTTAAATGTACGATTGTTTCTTAATACAAATCTACAATAAATAATAATAATGTTCACCAACCCGATGAGTCATTATTATTGCTTTCACTTTGATTGTTACACATTTAAGAAACGTTTATGTATTATTTAAGTAGTGCATTAAGTTGTTAAGTGTCATGGTGGACATTTTCTTAATAATCAAATCTGTGCTTTTTGTCATTGCTATTGTAGGTATTCTGTGGACTAACATGACACAGCGGCAAAGCACTATCCTTATTTAGCAAATATAATTTATATTTAAGTAGTAATATTTGTCGTTACGCTAATTAAATACATGGTGCGTTTGTAATTGATTAATAATAATAAATATAATAATTAACATATGTGTTATGCTTTTATTTACTGTGAGCTACCGATAACATTTATAGAGAGACGGCTTTAGATACCCCGAGTTTCGAATCGATTTTTTCCGAATAAGTTAATTATACATTCGAAGTAATTCAAATAAAACATTAATAAAACAACACAACGATACTCTTAGAAATTAGAAGCGAGAGGTTTAAATTATCAATAATCAAAGTATCAGTCATGAAAAAATAACTAGCTCCAAAAGGGCTAGGAGGGATAGGAGGCTAGCTCCTATAAAAAGGGTGACCATCACGACGACCAGCTGCGCCTCCGAATTAATATCTAACACACGTATACTTACAAGGCCTACTTTTTTTTTTTATGTGAGAGGAGGCAAACAAGCAGGCGGGCACTTCGAGTGATGTGCCAACCGCCGCCCATGGACACCTGCAATGCCAGGAGGCTTACAAGTGAGTTGCCGGCCTTTAAGGAAGAGGAACGCTCTTTTTATGAAGGTCCCCAAGTCGTAGCGGATCGGGAATACCTGCGCTGGCAGTTGGTTCCACAAAGAGGTGGTGCGCGGCAGAAACTGCCTTAAAAAACGCACAGTCATGGAGCGCCAGACATCAAGGTGGTACGGATGGAATTTCGTATTCTGCCTTGATGTCCGGTGATGGAATTCCGCTGCAGGTATTAGCTCGAACAATTCATCAGAGCACTCCCCATGATAAATGCGGTAGAAGATGCAGAGGGAGCCTACATCTCTACGCAGAGCCAAAGGATCAAGCCGATTGGAAAGGATGGGGTCGTCGACGATACGAGCCGCTCTGCGTTGGATGCGATCAAATCGAAGGAGCTGGTATTGGGGCGCCCCCGCCCAGAGGTGGGAACAGTACTCCATATGAGGCCGAATTTGCGCTTTATAGAGTTGCAAGCGATGGCCTGATGTGAAATACTGACGCGCCCTGCTGAGAACACCAAGCTTTTTAGAGGCTAACTTAGCCTTACCTTCCAAATGATTGCAGAACTGGACATCGCTCGATATATCGACACCAAGAATTCCAATACTGGCTGAGGCTTTAAGAGGAGTGTTATCGAATAGTGGGGCCACGACAAAGGGAGTCTTTTTAGCGGTAAACGCGCAAACCTGGGTCTTCGAGGGGTTAAATTGGACTAAGTTAAGTCGACCCCAATCCGAGACTCCACGCAGTAGAGTCTCGACTTCAGACACAAGTTTGTCCCGACACTGCTCGACATCAACCCGGGAAATATTTGCACGGCCGTGATATAGAGCATCTCCAGTACTGTCATCCGCATAACAATGAAGGCTGCTTAAGTGCAACATATCATTGATATGCAAAGGGAACAGCGTAGGAGAGAGTACACAGCCTTGGGGAACTCCAGCGTTTATGGATTTGAGATTGGAACATGCACCGTCGACAGCGACCTTGATGTTCCGATCGGCCAAAAACCTGGAGATCCAATCGCATAACTTCACGGGAAGTCCATATGCTGGAAGTTTTGAGAGAAGCGCCTTGTGCCATACCCGATCAAAGGCCTTTGCTATGTCCAGACTAACCGCCAGTGCTTCCCCTTTAGACTCAACAGCTTCTGCCCATTTATGAGTAAGGAAAACTAGAAGATCACCAGCTGAGCAGCCACGGCGGAAACCGTATTGACGGTCACTAATCATCTGGCACTCCTCTAGGTAACGAAGGAGCTGGCTGTTGATAATAGTCTCCATTATCTTAGAAAATAAAGGGGTAACAACTATTGGGCGGTAGTTGGAAGGATCAGAGTGTTCGCCTTTTTTAGGAATCGGGTGAACCAAGGCGGTCTTCCAAGCGTTCGGGACAATGCCGAGTGAATAAGAGTGCCGGAAAAGACGCGTCAGGACCGGAGCCAACTCAGGAGCACAAGTGCGCAGCACTATTGGAGGAATACCATCCGGTCCACTCGACTTATGAATATCCAGGGAAGTAAGGGCTTTGCGTACAGCACGAAGCCGAAAAACAATTTCGGGCATCGAGGTATCACACCGCAATAACGTCGGTGGAGTATTCCCGTGGTCATCAATCGTCGAGTTGGACCCGAAAAGAGAGCCTAAAAGATCGGCTTTCTCTTTCGGGGTGTTGGCCATCAGGTTGTTCGCCCCAAGTAGTGGTGGAAGAGAAGGCTTACAGAAGTTTCCTTGAACAGCCTTGACAAGAGACCAGAATGCACGTGTCCCAGAAGGGAGCCAAGCCAGCCTGTCACCAATTCTGCTGATGTGAATAGACTTTGCCTTAGCAATGGCACTTTTGAGGGACCTAGAGGCCGAGTTGTAGGCTTTTTTAAGAACGCTGGTATTTACATCACGTGATGCTGCCGCTTGAGCCCAGGTACGATAACATTCAAGCTTTCGGCGTGCCGCCATTTTGCAAGACTGTCTGAATCAAGGTTGGGACTTGCCACCGATGGGCACAGCAGAGAAAGGAATAAAAAGCTCCATTCCCTGCAACACCACATCAGCGACAGAGTCGGCAGCAGCATTCGGATCATCCGACGAAAAACAAATCGGCCCCCACGGGTAGGAAGCAAAAAAGGAGCGCATTCCATCCCAGTCTGCTGACTTATAGTGCCAGACGCGACGACAACCTGCAAAACGAGGTCGAGTGAGTTGCGTTGTTTTTATAGTACTCCGAACAAGGCAGTGATCTGAAGATCCTAATGGGGAATCAACTGATACCCGTCCGGGTGAGAAGTCAGCAGCAGGTCCAACAGTGAAGGATTATGACCTTCGACATCTGGGAATCTCGTGATCGAGGGCACCATTTGAGTCAGGTCGTAGGCCAAGGCAAAGTCGTGAAATGTTCTTCCCGCATAGTCGGTGGTAGTGGAGCCGAGCCAGTCGGTATGGTGGGCGTTAAAATCGCCAAGAACTACGACTTCAGCGGTAGGAACATTTGCAATCAAGTCTGTAGCCGATTGTATGTGCTCCACAAGTCGGTCAATTTCGGCATTACCGCTATGAGACCTATAAAGGCATGCGTAGAATCGCGGATGGTCATCGCAGTCTACGCGGAGCCAAAGAATCGATAGGTCTTTTCCTTCAGGAAACGTGAGGCGACGAGAGCAAATGTCATCCCGGACATAGACACACACTCCAGCCCTTGGCAAGAATCTATGTTCTAATTTATAACCAGGGTAGGAGAGGAAAGAGGTGTCGCCAGGAGAAGAAATCTGTGTCTCGGTAAGAAAGAGTAAGGCCGGCAAAGCTGTTTCAAGGTGGTGGTGAACAGCGTTTAAGTTCGAAACAAGCCCCCTCACATTGCAGAAGTCCACAGTAAGCGATGAGGAAGGTGCCAAGTGATGCTTACTCTGTTTGCCCCGACATTTATGAGATGTGTTTTTAGACATGAGCGCAAAATTGCCAAGAATACGAAGGGCAGCCTGGGGGCCCAACAACAAAACAGTTAGGTGGACACGCAGGAGGGCATTCTCCACGACAGGTGGTACCCCCCTGGGGTAATTTCTTTTTATTTTGCACCATCATTCAAGTATTTGTTTGGGAGGACAGGGAAGGAGAGGGAATGAGGAGGAAAGGAAAAAAGAAGGAAATGGAGGGTTACAAGAGGGCGGGGAAGGGGAAAGGATGGGCACCGGAAGATCTCACTCACCGAACGAAACGCGAGTACAAAATTAACAAAGTCCAATTGTATCACTTTACGCCGGTTTTCTGTGAGAGAGTGGTATTTCTCCGGCCGTGCCTGCCCATTCGGCTGAAACCCTAAGGTAACAGCATGGCACTCCCAACCCCTACCCTACTGCAGATATTATATCAGGGCTGCTAACAATTCCCTGTCGTTGTCAGCATCCTTTGGCACAACAAATTCTTAATTTATACATGAGACCAGATGATTGATCTCTCACCTTGAAAGCCCATTTACATCCGATTAACCAGGCACCTTCTGGCTTTTCAACTAAATGCCATGTCTCATTTCTCTTATGAGCACTTGGCTCATCTTTAAATGACTGATCCACTAAAATTTTGATTTCTCCGTTGTCTTTCAAATGGAGTATTGCAACCATAGACCTACAGAAACTCCGACCTAACATGTTTTTATTGACTAGACTATTTATCAATAATCTGTGCAAATTATTAACCTTTACGTTTACTCGTAAATTTGGACATAATAAAAGACAAGTTAGATGTCTCTGTTTGGCCGTATTGGTAATAATGTTGGCCCGAATTAATACGAATTATTATGTTGACCGATAGCTAGTTTCCATACAAATGTGTTTAGCGTTAATCTGTCGATCTGTCAAAAAATAATTTTGTCGCTGTCAGACATTGTATGCGTGATTGTCAAATTTTGTTAAATGTCAATTCCACCTTGACGTTTATTTTCTCTTTCAAGTTTACCTCCGTTCTTTAGAATCATGGCGGTGGCTAATATTTCTAAAAAACGAAAAGTATGTTGAGTTTTACTTTATAAAAGTGTAAAATATTGTTGTTAATACGATTTGGTGTATTTATAAAATATGTGAAAGTATATATTTATCTTAACTTGTTACAACAAACTGTGATGTTAGTGGATTTGTTTTCAAGTACACAACTGTGACAAATCATGAATATCCCGTATATAAAGTAGAATTGGTTTTGTAGCCTGCCCATATACTAATTTTTAATTGTCGCCTCCATCAACCGTTTGCCAATTTTAACGCTACATGCCGATATCAAAACATAACCTTTCTAAACTTTTCAGTTCGTCGGGGCTGGTGTTTTCAAAGCCGAATTAAATGAGTTTCTTACTCGGGAACTCGCCGAAGATGGCTACTCCGGTGTAGAGGTACGCGTGACTCCGACCCGATCGGAGATCATCATCATGGCTACCCGTACCCAGAGCGTGTTGGGTGAGAAGGGACGTCGCATCAGGGAGCTAACATCAGTTGTTCAGAAAAGGTTCAACATCCCAGAACAGTCTGTCGAGCTGTACGCCGAGAAGGTTGCCACTCGTGGTCTCTGCGCCATTGCTCAGGCTGAATCTCTTAGATACAAACTTATCGGAGGTGAGATACTTAACTGTCCTAATAACTTTAGTTAACTTCAAAGGTATTCTTAACATGGTGTTTTTTGTATTATAGCTCACATCGGTGCAGATACGTCACTTCTTTAATACATGTCTGAACCGAGAATCACTTAATAAGATATATATTGATAAAATGTTTATATTAAATTTATTTTAACCGGTTTCAGGTTTGGCTGTTAGGCGTGCATGCTATGGTGTGTTGAGATTCATCATGGAATCTGGAGCCCGTGGTTGTGAGGTTGTCGTATCTGGCAAACTGAGAGGCCAGCGTGCCAAGTCTATGAAGTTTGTGGACGGACTAATGATCCACTCTGGTGACCCCTGCAATGACTATGTTAACACAGCTACCCGACACGTCCTGTTAAGACAAGGGGTGCTTGGTATTAAGGTGAGATCAATGTATTACAATGCTTTTTTTTGAACTAGAAACACATAGTATCATAAATTTTAAAAGAGTGGCTTTCGAGTTTGTTGAACAGATAGTAGTAGTAGAAATACTACCATATGTTCACCTACTTTGAGTTTAATAGAAACTAATTTTAATTATTTTAAACTGAATCATGATTGAGTTCTTTTAAATAAAATTAATAAAGGCCTAGACGAATCTCAGTAAGAGAAAACAGGTTTATTACAAAATTATATATAGATATATAAACATATATATGTTGTCATCGTTGGTTATTTAAGCTTAAAAGCTCCACAATTTCAGGGAGGGCAGCTCCTGTGAGCTGTGCTCTAATTAATTGTGGAATATTAATTGAGTTTGTTTATTGGAGGGTTCATCTGTGTGAGCTCTGGTTCGGTGCAAACTCTACATATATATCAGCCATCTATATCGATATATACGCGAATTTAGCAAAGATACATTATAAGTGGCTTTTGCCCGCGACTTTTAAATACAAAAGGAATTTTGAAAATCGGTTTTTAAATGGCTCTTATCACTTATTTCTATTTTTATACTATCTCCATACAAATTTTATCGAAATCGATTCAGTAGTTGAAGCGAGAGAGCATAACACATTTTCGCTTTTACAATATTCATATAGATTCAATTGTACTCTTTAGCTCTCAATTTGAAAAGAAGATCAATTTTAAATGTTCAACTTAGTTGCCCATGGGCACTACTTTAAGTAGAACTTTCATCTTGTATATTATTAATATTTCAGTTTTTGAGTTCTTGATCTTTAGTAAAAATTCATCAATTTTTTCAAATTTTTCTGACTAATGATATATCATATTGTCATCTACAGGTGAAAATCATGTTGCCATGGGACCAACAGGGCAAGAACGGCCCCAAGAAACCCCAACCGGACCACATTCTGGTTACGGAGCCCAAGGACGAGCCGGCCCCAACGGAACCGATATCTGACGTCCGCTCCTTGGCCCCAACGGCCCTCCCGGCCGCTGCACCGCCCACATTACCCGCTGCGCAGCCCCCGATTGCGTAGTCTCTTTAATATAAGACCAACCAACTAAAAAATGTGTTTTTATTGCCCTATTTTATGTAAATAATAATAAAGCCTTATTTAACATACATTAGTTAACATCTGTGTGATCCTGGCGTTTTCTACATAGTTTTTTTTAAAATAAATACCAGTCGACATCAACTACAATCAGGTACAAAAGTAGATTATATTGATCTGGTGAACTGAGGTCCACTTTAGGCAATAAATAAACAGATTTTATTAAGTAATATTTGCAATTATTCAAGTATTTTAATTATCCTGAAGTAAAATTGGGATTGTAATAATTCTTTAATAGGTTGCACACTTCAGTTAAGCATCCTGACATTTTATGACCTAATGGAGGATTTCTTATGCCGAGATTCGCGATCATGAAGCCATTCCAGACCAACATGTCTGAATACATTTGATTTTTGTCCGGGTAACACCAACAAAACAATTGCTATCCATTTTGCAAAAAAATTCTCTTTACCAATTTTAAGCCAAATTGGTTCAGCCGTTCAGTTCTAAATAATGTACCTAACATTTCTGACTTTAGTCTGTATGTATAGATAGATTTTAGATGGACAAAGAGCTAAATAATAGAATTGTGTAATATGCAATATTTAATTATTACTTTAGCATAAATAATCGAGATCCAGTATCAATTGTCAAAGGATTTTGTAACAGATATTAAATCAATATAGACTGTATTGAATACGCTTCATCTGTGGAATTGAAATAGCAAATTAAAAATGCTATAAGGACGATTTTTCAAACAGTCTTTACCATCGGCTCCTATGCACTCTTTGTTTTGAAAAAAGCTGTGTTTTTCAAAAACCTCCTTATCCACGCGTGGATCAAAATCTGCAATTTCAGTTTTCTTATGATCTGCTGCTGTACGGATATCAATGTCCAAATTATTTCCAACCTCGTGCTCTATTTTAAAATTTTCTTTTTTTGTATTAAAATCAGTAGCATCGTTTCTATTTGATTCCAATGTAAAAGAGTGTTTTAAAATAGTTTGCAACATATCTTTGCGTTCACCACTATTTGCTTCGTCAGTTTTACTCTCGTCATCATCACTGGTATCGTGTTCTTTTCTGTTCTCCACACTGCTAGACGGCGAATCAACTGCTAACATTTTATATTTCAATTGTGATTCATTGTTATCATCATTATTCAATGTTTTATCTAATACGAATTGTGTGTATTCGTGACTTTTAACATCATCCAATTTCATATCATCCATTAAATTGTGAGATGATTTTAAATCGGATTCAATATTCACATCGGATTTTGATTCAACATTTTTCTGTACTTCATCCATTGAACTGTGAGATGATTTCAAATCAAAATTCATTACGGCTTCCTCTTCTCTTTCGTCAGCGAATGTATGATCTCCATTATATTCCAATACTTTGTTACCAGCTGAGTATGTTTCCAGATGGTGAGAAGCTTTGCCGAGTCCAGGAACAGCATTTCTCTTTAGATAGTTTTCGGCTATATTTGAAGGAGCCAGTATAATTGCAATGGGAGCTGTGTTGTCTTTCTTAATCCCTGGTAGAATACGTGACAAGTTACTTTTCCACTTAATTAACTCTGGATAGGGGACCACATGCAATATACTTCTTACATTACCGCTATGTTTAACATCGTCAAGGAAATCCTGATGTCCTGGAGAAGTATCACTGATACCATGACACAAATGGGAGACCACTTGGTGAAGCAAGATTAAAACTGGAATAAAATAATTGGTTTTGTTCAATTCTATTACAATAATTATTTTTATTTATTAAGGTTATTTTTGTAACACTTTTAGTGATTTAGCCATTTCAATTCAGAAAACTTAGTTAAAAATCATATCTAAAATATAACAAAGCTGTTGTATTAATTATCTGTCGATCAATATTTACTTACGATGTATAGTTTCCATGATCTGTGGCCGTCTCTCGATTTTCGCGCCCTTTATTTCTTTTAAATAGCCACTGTGTTAATCAGTGTTAATTTAGTTCTGGTTATAAAATCTTTATCAAGCGTTGATTAATTTGCTTAATGTGTTACGATTTATGGTAGATCGACAGAAAAATAACTTATAAAATCAAATCAATAAGCTCCGCTTAAGAAATTACACCTGATTGTGTATATTGACTGTTATGGTGTGTATAATAAAATTAAAGTTTTTTGTCATTTTGAATTGCTGAGACGGTTAAATTGGTTGGCTTGCCAAAAATTTATATAATATGTCGGAAACAGGTCGCTCACTTTCTTAAGACCAAATGTTATGGGGAATTCCAATAAATATTGTATTAGCTGAAGGGTCAGTAAGTTCAGTGTCGCTGAACAACTTCATGAAAAAATGCCCCCAACCTCAATTATGTGTTTTAATGATTAATATTTCGCATGCCATCGGGAACCTAATAATGACTATCTCTGAAATAAACAAAACTGTACGTATTCAATACGAAGTCGTAATATAAGTAAGATTACAAAACATTAAAAAAAAATATTATTAATACAATGTAAACCGCCTGTCTTATTTTTTTTACGAAAGACGAAAAGTATAGCGTCTCATTGGATTATTGTTGGCTTGCAACGGGATCGATACATAATTAATTTAAAAAAAAAATTTAAAAAAAATGAAGTCTGCCCGTAGCCTATAGTTTAAATTCGTTCAGAGATTTCTTCTTGTAATTTATTACATTATTATATATTACGTTACATTATTATTATATATTACATTATATATGTAATTTAAAACATGTTAGCTGCATTTATCAGCCTATTTATGTTAATAAAAGTATTTCCTATTAAAAATATAAAATACCTACCCAAATCATTAGTCGAATAAAGGCGGCACTCGGCATCGTTGTCATCTGTCTGTGGAGTAATCTATATCTGTATGGACAATGGACTTTTATTTACCAAATGTCACTTTGTATTTAAATTAAATTGTGGTCAGTAGTGCAGTAACTCTAGTCTTTATCTAGTTATAGTTTATTTTTTTACTTAATTAGAACTGTTTTCAATTGAATAAATAAAGTGGATTATCAGTAGCACCTAATAGATACCAATCATTGTTAGCAGAATTGAATCTGCCGGGAAATGGGTCACTGTCATCTGAATCTATTCCCAAAATAACTACAGCAAAGCCTAGACAGAGCTTACGTGAACATATTCAGGATCTAAGCTTAATTTTAAAAGATGGGACGTGAAATCTTCCAAATAAGAAGTCAGGACATAAAAAAAATGTTCACATGGACACATATGAAGAAATTAATTGTAGACCCGACATATTTGTCGTTTATTGCTTTCTGCATATTGGTTGCCGAATTGATTCTAAATATACTGATTGTGGAAAAAGTGCCTTATACTGAAATAGATTGGAAGGCGTACATGCAAGAGTGTGAAGGCTTCCTAAACGGAACACTTGATTACAGCAAGCTTCGTGGTGATACAGGACCCCTAGTTTATCCAGCTGGTTTTGTGTACATATATTCTTTGCTATATTTTATAACCAGTCACGGTGAAAACATAAGGTTGGCTCAGTATATTTTTATTGCAATATATTTACTACTACTGTTTTTCGTATTGAGAATTTATGTTAAAACTAAAAAGGTACCACCATACGCCCTTGCAATAACAATTTTAACGTCATATAGAATCCATTCAATTCACGTATTAAGAATGTTCAACGATCCAATTGCTATGTTACTGTTATATGCGTCGCTTAATCTCTTTCTAGATACCAAATGGTATTTGGCTAGCTTTATATACAGCTTGGCTGTGTCGGTTAAAATGAATGTTTTGTTATACGCACCAGCTCTGTTTTTCTTTTATTTAATTAATTTAGGGTTTAAAGGTATGTTTAAACAGTTGTTTGTATGTGCTCTGACACAGTTGGTTTTAGGCCTTCCGTTTTTGTTATCTAATCCGGTTGCTTATATTCGAGGCAGTTTTGACATCGGTAGAGTGTTTAATCACACATGGACTGTGAACTATAGATTTATGGACGTTAAAGTATTTGAAAGTGTATGGTTTCATACAATATTGTTAGGAATACATATTTTATTATTGTTATTGGTTTTACCTATGTGCGTACAATATTTTCGTAGCTATTGTCGTTTAATGTATGTCCGTATGCAAGTGCAGCCCCAAATTGATGCAAAAAATTTAGAGAATAAGAAAAAAGTAAAATCCAAAAAGAATGTTAAAGTGAATAAAGATGAGGAACTGACCAAGGAGCAGGAGCAATTATTGAAATCCTTTGAGGTTATGCTTAAGAAGTCATCGAGAGGGAACAAAGAAGTGAAGGCTAGCTCTGAAAATGCAACGGAGCGGTATAATATAAATTTTGATATTCTGTCACAATTATTTATATTACCTATGTTTCTGGTTAACTTCATTGGTGTTGTTTGTGCTAGAAGTTTGCATTATCAATTCTACTCTTGGTACTTTCACACGCTACCGTACCTTCTGTGGTCCACTAACTATAGTCTCGTTGTAAGATTTTTAATTCTAGCCTTAATTGAATTTTGCTGGAACACATATCCGAGTACAGATGCAACGAGTGTTTTGTTACACGTTTGCCATGTTAGCATTTTATATGGTGTTTATGGTAAAATGAAGAGGGAATTCAATTTTGTATCACAAAATAAAGCAACCTAGTGTTTCTTATTCTGGAAATGTAATGAAGGTATATATATATGTATGCAAGTTCAACAATGTTTTAAGAATTAAAAAATGCTTTTTTTTATAATAATATGACAAGGATAAATTATACAGTTTGGTTTCTATTCAAAAGGATCATTTTTGTTTTATTCTGAAGTGCATAAATTACCTGCATGCCATTCCATTAAAAGCGAAATATTTGCAAGTAAGCAAATGTATCGAACGGCGCAAACGAGGCCGACCCAAGCAGACCTGGCGGCGATATGGGTCTGACTTGGAGTGAGCTAAGACGAAAAGCCACAGACAGAGCAGAATGGAGTAGGGTCATATCTGCCCTATGCCCTGACGTGGGGCCTTAGGACTCTAGTAAGTAAAATGTATCAAATGATTTAATGGTAGATTGATAAATCTTAAAGCTTGATAAGAAATTTAATTATAGATAACTAATCGACACAAATCCTGAGCAGCACCCCATTTGGCGCACGCCCGCGGCACTTGCAACAATGCAATGTATTTATTTTTTAGTTAATTTTAAAAATACTATTGTACTTATAATTAATTGTGATGTTGTGTGTACCGTGTGTGTGTGTCCAAATAAACGTTTTTTCTTTCTTTTCTTTCTAAGGTAAAAATATGAGGTATATTACACACTAGGTAAGTAAACAGCTTAATAAGCGCAAGAGAGGACTTTGACTTCGATAACATTTATTTTATTAATCTGTACTAACCGTCAAAGCATTGTTTCTCCTTGGTGGCTGTTAAATAAGATAAAACCGTATGATAATAATGGTTTTAATCGACAAAATTATACGAGACATAATAATACATGACAACATACATATCAAGAAACGTGGCAAGAAGTGTCACATACCACATTCTTCCATGCTAAAAAGTTTTAGTCTAAGACACAATCTCGGAGGCGATTCGGCAATCGATGCTCCCTCTGTGGTCTACGTGTTTCAGCCTCCAGATTTGGACTTGATTCATCTATTCGAACATCATCTAAATGTGTCGCATCTCCTTCAGTATCCGTTACCTCTTCAGTGTCAAACATTTGATGAGAATCATTTAAATCTTCACGATTATATTCTGTGCTTTGATTTAACATTCCATCAGCATCAAGAACTATATGCCCATCCTGCCCTAACGGTGCTAAATGTCGATTTAAAACGGTTGATTCCTTTCCATTAAGCAGGCGGACATAAGAGTAATCCGGATTGACATGTAATGAAGTTACTTCATCGACTTCTGGTTCATATTTATTTGCTCTATTAAATTTTCGCATAAGAACACGATTTGACTCAGTTAGCCATGTAGGTATGGATACTCCATTAGAGGATCTCCTGGTGTGAGTAAACATCCGCTCGTGTGGCGTACAGTTAGTAGCTGTGCATAACAACGATCTAATAGAATGTAACGCTTGAGGAAGTACTAGTTCCCAATCTTCTATGGGTTTTTGACGAGAACGTAGTGCTAGCTGTACTGTTCTTCATAGAGTACCATTTAATCTCTCGACTTGGCCATTCCCTCTTGGATTATAGGGAGTGGTTCTGCTAGATAATATTCCGCATGAATTCAGCTGACATAAATGCAGTTCCGCGATCCGAATGAATGTAGGAAGGAAACCCGAATACCATGAATATTTCGTTTAAGTGTTTTATGACTGTTGCAGATGATAGATCGGCGCATGGTAATGCAAATGGAAATCGTGAATATTCGTCTATAACCGTCAATACGTATTTATTGTTTGTTTTTGAGGGCACGGGCCCTAGTCTATCCATGGGTGAGTAGCTTTTATTAAAGTAGTATCATTATCCGGCCTATAGAATCTTGGTTTTACTTCTGAGCATATTCGACAAGAGTTATTCATAGTTTTAATTTCTTCTAGAGAATATGGACGGTTTTTTGATTTAATCCAATCGTGCATTCGTAACATTCCGGGATGACATAATCCTTCATGGATATTTTTCAATTTATCTAACCTTACTGAAATAGTAGCAGAAATTCTCGAAAAAGCATCAGCGACATCGCTCCTATTTCCTGGACGATATATGATGTCATATTTGTATGGCGCCAGTTCTAATCGCCAGCGCTGTATTTTTTCATTTTTAATTTTACCTGTTACTTTATTGTCAAACATAAATGATACAGATCGCTGGTCAGTAATCAGACGAAACGGTTTGCCAATGAGAAAATGACGCCATTTCCTCAATAGCATAAGCTTCTTTCTCGATTGCAGAGTGGTTTAGTTCACTATTATTAAGCATCCTTGAAAAAAATGCAACGGGTCGTCCCGATTGTGACAAAGTAGCTGCGATCGAATGATTTGACGCATCTGTCTCCACAGTGAATGGTGAATTATGATCGATTGCGTGAATCGTCGCTCTAGCAATATTGGTTTTGAGTCCTTCAAAAGCTTCGACCAATTCCTTTTTAAGCGGAAATTCTTGCGTATGGGCGAGAGCATAGATTCTTTCCGAGAAATTTGGTATCCATTTACTGTAATACGCAAACATTCCAATTATCCTTTTCAATGATGACATGTCTGACGGAGGAGGTAAATTCAAAAGTGGTCGTAGGCGTTCACCGTCAGGTTTTATTACGTGGTCTTTTATGGTATATCCTAATATATTAATAGAACACTGTGAGAATTTACTTTTTTCTCGACTTAAAGTAAGACCATATTTTTTCAGCGGCTATGATAAACTTTTGCAAATTACCATCGAGTTCCTCTTTATTATTGCCACATACTGTTATATCGTCTAAATACGCGTAAGTTCCCTGCAATTTTTCTTGTCGAATTACCCAATCGATTGTTCTTTGGAAACTAGCAACTCCGTTGGTGACACCAAATGGTATTCGTGTAAATTGATATAAATTACCTAAAGCTTCAAAAGCGGTAAAGTGACGTTCTTTAAGTAATATTGAGACTTGGTGATAAGCACTTTGTAAATCTATAATACTAAATATACTATATTTCGAAATTGTTGCGACCATTTCTTCGATATTTGGTAAAGGATAAGCGTCGAGCTGTGTATATCTGTTAACAGTTCTAGAATAATCAATTACAAGGCGTTTTTTATTATTTTCCGTCTTGCTGATTATTACTTGAGCCCTCCATGGAGAGGTACTCTCTTCAATTATGCCATTTTTTAAAAGTTTGTTTATTTCTGCTTCTATAAACTTTTTATCTTCTTCACTGTATTTACGTGATTTGATAGCAATGGGTTTACATCCAGGAGTAACATTAGCAAATAGAGAAACAGCTGGAACGGAGGCCGCGTCAACACTGCAGATTTTAATTGGGTCCTTCAAACCTCCCAGTGTAAGCTCTAGAGAAGAGTGTTGACCTAATATGTCGTGGCCTATAATAAGATCAGCACACAAATTCTTCACTATAAGTAAATTGATCCCTTGATAATTAAAAATTACCAATTTTTGCTGTAGTATAAGTTTGCCCCTCTACTTAAGACGAAAAAGAAGTTGAGGCCATTGTTATAGTTTGTGTACAGAACTTTTTCCTTAAACCACATAATTTGAAGAAATCTTCGTCTATGAAGCTAATCGAACTCCCAGTATCGATCAATGCTTGACCACGTATACCTTTTATAAAAGCCGTAACTGTAGCTTTTCTTAATGAGACCAGAGAAGCTGCAAGTATGCAAGATGCAAGTTCATTGACATCATTTTCTACACATGTTATTACGGCAGCGTTAGGTTTGAGTGCTCGGCATACATTTGCATAGTGCCCCTTTTTATTGCAATTCTGGCAGATGGCACTAAACGCTGGACAGTTCTTTTTCGAATGTACAGATCCACCACAGAAGAAACACTTTCTTTTATATGATGCAGCAGACAGTGATTTCTGGTAATCTTGAGACGTTTGAACAGTGCTTATTGAAGAATAACTCTTAGAGCTAGTTTCAGCCTGTTCCATCAATATCGCCTTATTGTACGCTTCATCAACTGTTAGAGTGAGGTTCTCAAGTAATCTTTGGCGAATTTTATCCGATTTAATACCAGCAATAAACGCAGCCCTAATACTATTGGACTTGTTCGTTTCGGCATCCACATTTAGAAATTGACATTCTTTAGCTAATTCTCTTAGTTTGCGCATATAACAATTAATATTTTCTTCGCTTAGCTGTTTTCTTGGAGCTAGCACATGTCTAGCGTATATTATATTTTTTTGTTATACATATATGTTGGTAAGTGTCTTCATTGCAGTGTCATAGCTCGTACACTCACTAATAAATGAATAAACTGAAGCGGAGAGATGATTTGTTAATAGGATTAGTTTCAATCCGTCTTTGGTCTCTTCGTCTCCGCATGACAGAATAAAATTTTCAAACGTCCGTTTCCAATGCTCCCATTCCTTTGCGGAAGAATTACTGTTTGGGTCAACGTCAAACCTTTCCGGGCGTAAAAATTTCTCCATTTTTATAAATTTTGTCGATTAAATTGTTAAATAAGATAAAACCGTATGATAATAATGGTTTTAATCGACAAAATTATACGAGACATAATAATACATGACAACATACATATCAAGAAATATGACAAGAAGTGACACATACCACAGTCACATTGACAGATGACAATATCAATTACATCTGTGTGACTACATTCTGTGCTATCTTTTGTACTCAAAATATATTATAGTTTTTGTCTATTTAAAATTCTAGTGCCCGGCTGGAGGGTTATATCTGGTAAGCGCTCTCAGAGGTGAGCTTTTCCTCTTAAGAAATAAGAAATGCCAACTTCAGTGTAAATATGAGTCCTGGTCAAATCTGTCTCACGACAAGGGTATCAGATCTGTTGCCCTTATAGTATGCAAGTTACACAGGTATTGAAAAAAGTATGCGCAACGCGTCATAGCCTATAGACCGACCACCATAGACCGTCATCGGTAGGTCAAATGTTTTGTTAATATTACAAATTATTACATACATATATTGTTTTTGAGTACATATTTTTTAAATATTTAAATTTCTGTGTGAAAAATGTCGTTTCTAACAGAATATTTCGACGAATATCGACAACATCCCATCATAAAGACACAATTGTAAGTAATTCACAAGTTATTATTCGTTTGTGAAATAAGCTAAATTATTGAATTGCATTTGTGTGTGTTATTATAATTAATTTCTTAACTACTACCAATACTAGATACAGATGAATTCTCTAGCGTTCTCCTAACCGCGGAGGCAGAGAAAATGCGCGATAAATTTATCACAGACAAACCCGTCTCGCCTGTAACGTCTGATCAGCTAACTTATTTATCTAGAATATATATACAGTTTCAACTCTATATAAAGACACTGAAGGGAAAGGGTAAAGTCTTGATCCTTTGGCGCTCCGTGATATTGGATCTCTCAGCATCTTCTATCGCATTTACCATAGGGAGTGTTCAGAGATTTGTTCGGATAAACACCTGCAGCTGAATTAATCTTCGGACATGTAGGCAGAATACGAAACTCTAAGTAAACTCTTTAAGACAAAGGTGTACCACTCCCTAAAAGGCCGACAACGCACTCACGAGCTCCCAGCCACATGAGTGTCTAGGGGCGGCGACTTCACCTTTATGGTGGGCCTCCTGCTCGTTTGCCCCTTCTTCTATAAAAAAAACTTTAAATAACGTCTCACGATTTAATGACAAACGCTTTAAAGTGTCGAAATCAATTGGCTTCGGTTGCTTTAGCTTGTACAATGATTTTTCTTGTCTCCATTTAACGACCATAAAATGTCAGTCCCATAAGTGTCGTTATATAGAGTTTCACTGTGAGATACTGTAAAAGTAACAGCTATATGAGAGTTTTCATTTATACATGTAATATATTTGTAGATGTCGCCCCGACAACCGATGGGCGAAGCTCGAAGGCAAGTGGTTGGACCCAAAAGTGGGGTTAGAAGATGTAAGAATCCTTTTTTTTAAATCCACATTTAAGTCTAACGATTGTTATCTGTGACAGTGTCCTTGTAACTATGTTCAAACTTCAAATGTAGATAATAAATTGCAATTGAACTTGTCATTCTGGTGTGTCTTTGATTGATTGTCTTAGAAAGCATGGACAGACGAAGAGATAGAGAAATTCATAAAGGCCACGATGAGGAGTCTACGTGGTCAGTCCACATACTTTAATGATCATTGTGCACATCTGCCCCAAGGTTTGTCCACACTATTTGGAATGAATGCTGTGGCAGAGGTCGGCAACGTTTTTATTGTAAAGAAATATGAAATCAAAAATTAATAACGAGTGATATTTTAATTTAGTACATAATTCCTGGTAGTCAGTACCGCTGATCCAAGAGCTAGTGCTTTCCTTGCTCAGCGCAGAATTCATCGTCTAAATTAACAATAATTAAGGGTGGGCTGAAATTTATTGGACGGCGCCGTGGCGTGGCTGACCTCTGCTCTAAGGTGTATTAGTAGTATAAGAATCATAGAATATTAGTAGATTGTGCCCGCGACTTCGTCGGGGGACAGGAAAATCGGTTCATAAATGGCAGAGCTCTGGTGACAAACTTTCATCCTCAATTGCCAACCCCTTCAAGCCTTTATTTAAGTTAAGTCTAACTCCATACCAAATTTCAACGAAATCGGTTCAGTTGTCTAAGCGTTCTTACTTTTGCATTTATAATATAAGTGGGGATTAGTAACGTGACATTCGTTTTTTCATTAAAAAACCGGCAAAAACTACAAAAATCAACTCAACTGTCAAAATTTCGCGTGGAACGCCATCTGTGGAGTAACGAAGACAACGACCCGTGCATATTAAATAAGCGCGGCAAAACATGAAACCTATCTAAGTAAATATTTGAAACTAGATGGCGCGTTACGCTATACACTGTCGTGTTGTGAAGAAAACCTATTCGGAAAATGCCTTACAAAACCTCTCCCTTAAACACCTGGCCTCCAGACGTTGCAGGTGTCCATGGGTGGTTAGCACTTCACTCGAAGTGCTCGTTTGTCACCTGTTACATAAAAAAATAGCCTTATGTTGATTAAACTTTCAAGTAAGTTACATAGGACCATTTTAACATTACATTGTACCTCTTAACATATCTTAAAACTTGGGTTTTTTTTATTTTTATGTAAATGTTTCCTTAATAAATAAAATATAAATAGACTAAAATCTACAAGGAAGCGCCTTTAAAGACGCATATACATGAATTCTGTGTATACATGGATTCTGTGTATACATGGATTCTGTATATACATGGATTCTGTATAAGACATTGAGATCAATTTTCTAGAATTCAAAACGGGCCCATACAAACCACGCCAGGTTAAACGTCGTCCCTGCAAGCGTGAAGAGAAGGTGGAGGATACACCACCACCAGCCCCGAATCTGAACATCAAGGACACAGAGCTGATGAAAGTTGCCAAGGAATTGTATGAGAGAGATATGAACAAACCGACCCTGGAACCTTTGAAGACGCATTTTAGAAGTAAATAGGTTTTATTTAATTTCTCTAACCCATACAGCACAATATCACAGATTATTAAATATAGAAATGTAAACAAGGCCATAGGGTTAAAATATAGTAAGTTAAAATATACAAGAATACTAAATAATGAGCATCAAATCACCCATTTTTCCAAGATGACGGCCGGGGGCAACTCTGTGGCGAGCCCCACATATTTGGGGATACGCTTCTATTGACCCCGACACGCATCTCAAAAATAAAATTTCGTCCCTCTAATGTCTACTAGAGTCCTAATGCCCCACGTCGGGGCATAGGGCAGATATGACCCTATACTGTTCCGCTCTAAAATTCTCCCTAAAGTCTAATTTATACTTAATACGTTCCTTAAATTGTATTATTCCAATGGAAATTGTATTTTTCTACCAGAGTATATTTTTCATTGATTGATTTAGTTTTGGGCTACGTGCGTCCATGCTTGTACAAGACCGGCTTGTCGGAGTATCAGAACAGCACGGCGAGAATTGCCTACGAAATGATAAGAGATGACCGAATACCACGTTACCACGCCCATAATGGGTGTCGGCCACGCTGGGGTCTACCGCCGGAGGGTACCAGGCAACCAGAGTTGGATGGTGCACCTTTTGATGGCGAACGATTGTATTAGCGTGTAATAATAAACATTTATAATGCAATGTGAGTTTAAAAAGCTGGTAACGCATAAGTCTGTGTGAGATTATTTCAATGAATGTTTTGAGGGTATTAATCGTATACGTATAAGATGTCGTAAATGAAAATACCCGCATTCAATGGAATTATTATTAAACGTATGAAATTCAATTTAAACGTGAGCAAACGGCTAATGGAGATGAGTAATATAGCCTTTGCGTGCGACTTCGTCCGCGTGGTTCAAATAGAAAAGTAATTTGGCAAATCGGTGTAAAAATGGCACAGTTCTGGTGTAATTTTTATACAAACTTTCATCCTATTTTGCCTATCTCCTATAAAAGTGGCCTATCTCCTTCCATAAAGTTAAGTCTATCTCCATACCAAATTTCATCGAAATTGGTTCAGCAGTTTAAGCGTGAAAGCGTAACATATAATTACTTTTGCATTTATAATATCAGTATGGATAGTATATAAAAGCTGTTTTCAAATAAGATGTATATAGCAGAGTGGCGCAGTGGAAGCGTGCTGGGCCCATAACCCAGAGGTCCGTGGATCGAAACCACGCTCTGCTAAAATCTTTTTTATTATTTTTTTAATCAATGCTAGATTAGATATTGCCTTACTTATATTTACTACTAAGCAAACAAGTAGAATTTTGATAGTAAGTAACCTAGATGTAATCGTTTTACCGAAAATTAAAATATTATATTTGAATAGAACCTATGCTGACGTGAGTGGGTTACTGGCTGTTTAACAGTTTTTTATTAAATAAAAATATAATTTAAACTCTATTATTTATGAATAATTTATGTCCAATACTTGTGGAATGTTTGACCAGTCAAAAATGTCCCAAGGTCCGGACTTTGTCAGCGAAATCTCATCACTTATTTCCTTAGTAACTTGTTTTACATAAAGTTTGTTATTACTCATTTATATATATAAATATTATGTAAATATTGTATTTTGTATATTTACTTGCTTACGAGAGGGCACGCTCTCCAAAAAAATATTTAAATTCTGGCAACGTACTCACGAGCTCGACTTTAGGTCGATTGCCGATCGTTGAGTCGGTGCTGACTTGATCGCTACTCAACAACACGACCTGAGGGGTCCAATGGGGGACATTGTCCCAACCCTGCCGCTCTGTATCAGCAGAGAGAACTGACAAGAGTGGAACTACCAGCCCGAGAGAGGTCTATGGGCGGCGACTTCACCTTTATTGTGTGACTCCTGCTCGTTTGTCACCTATAAAAAAATGCATGTACTATCCTTGCATTTATACACCTTAACGAAAGGCTTATTTTTATTTTAGCACCTTTTACAGTAAGTACACTTGTTCACTAACACTCAAACAAACAAATCCAATAATAAAATATGTCTCACACGTGACAACAATGCGATGGCGATTTGCCAGATTTACCACAAAGACATTGTCTTCCTTAATATTCAATGGTCTTTAACTGGTTACTATTGTATTAAGCTTTTAAATATTATACAAGAAAACCTTAAAATTTTACGTAAGTTCGATTCTTATTTACTTATGAATCAGTAAAAATTTGACTACAATTAAAATTTCAATTGCTTTTTACTTTTGACAATATCAGGATTAGTGCCTTTAAGTAATTAAATACAGTGTAAACTCTATATAACGACAGTTAGGGGAATGTGTATTTTATGGCGTAATAGAGTCGTTCAATGTAGAGATGTAAAGTCATTGTATGGAATAGCTTAACCAACCAATGCAAATTGATTCCGACGCTTTAGAGAGGTTGTCGTTAAAAAGTGACGTTACATGTGTTTGTAGAACACGATCTCTTTTATTAAATTTTATCAATACACATAATACATTCACATTAATAGCTAGTGAAGTACTGGCAAGAAACTACGTTCTTAAATCCCCATGTATGTTCTACAGAACGGTAAAGCAAACATGCTCAAACGGATGCATCACAAATATATTTAAAAAAAACCCATTACCGGTGGGATTGGGGAAATAAGCACACATTAACAAAGAGCGTTCCTCTTCCTTAAAGGCCGGCAACACACTTGTAAGCCTCCTGGCGTTGCTGGTGTTGGCACATCACTAGAAGTGACCCGCCTGCTCGTTTGCCTAATCTTACATTAAAAACATTTACTTTATAGTGAAAACAATACACAGTACACAGAGATTAATGTAGAAATGAATTCAGCACAAATTCAAGTCCCTCCAAACACCACAAGTAATCTGATCCGTATATAATACCACCCATTCACCAGATTTTGTATTCAATTTAAAATTTCGGATAAAATTAAAAATATCTTTATTAACACAGGTACCTGTTTGAGGGGATGAGAAGAACTGGCAAGAAACCAGTATGTACACTACGGGTAAACTGTTGAGTTGGCTTAACACTTTTTGATGTATTTTAATCCTGTTATTAGACCTACTTGTAAAGTCCATCTCAGAATAGTTAATATGTTTTTTTTTGTTGTCTATTTTCGATTGTATGTTTTGGCTTTGTTGTTGATCTATTTTTGTTGTGTAAGCTTTTTGGAATAAGCTGTATAGGTTTAAGAAATAAAATAAATAAATGTTATATATTTGTTATGTGACATAGTAAAGTGATTACGCTTTTCTTTGAAAAATGATGAGTATGTTAAAATCAGTTCCCAGTAAAGATGTGACGTCATGTACAGCTTCCAATAATGGTGAGCTTTCCATATGCGTGTGTTAGCGTTACATATATTTTCTCTATTAATTAACTATTTAGTACTTGAATTTCTTATTGCATCATTATATATTATGCTTAATTATACATATATAACATATATAATTTGCAATATCAACTAAACACAGTAATCATTGTCATAACAGTTATATTTACTAAAAGTGACTGGAAGTACAATCGAGGAATAACACTTATGTTTTTATTTTATTTATTTATTTTATTTATCTCGTTTGCCAATCGGACCCAGAATGCCCACTTACCACCGAAATAACAAAAGCTGTCGAACATTATTCAAAAATGCTTCTAATCAATTCATTTAACCAAAAAGAGGTTCTAATGAATTTGTTTCACAAAAGAGTTTCTAAAAAATTCATGTATAATCATATTTAAATATATACATTATATAACATCGTCTTACGTCTTATATGTAACATCAGTATATTAATATACTGACACGTTCAAAGCTTTTACGTATAAAAGTTCAGAAAATAAAAATACTGATGTGTATATAATACTAGGAATAAGCACATTATTTATATGGAATTTGATTGAGCAACTTCTATTGTTGAATCTTTAAACGATAAAAAACCTTAAAATGAATCACGTAAAATAGTCAACCAGCTGAGTTTGCTGTGGCTGACCGTAAGAACAAAATTTGTGATTCCATGTGGAATAGATTTGTATGCAACTAATGTGATCCAGTTTTTCCAAACAAGCCTATTCGAAAATGCCTACTGTATAAGGAAATCTATGATTTTCCAATTTTCTGGTTATCAAAATTGTTATATCATTTTCGTCATTTTTAATATAGTGTTATAATTTTAGCTTTTGACCGCGACTTCGTCCGCGTGGTTTAAATACAGGAGGAATGGCTAAATCGTTGTCTGTTTTGGTGAAATTTTTATACAAATCTTCATTCGTTTTAAGGCTTTTTTTTCGAGACAAAAGTACTATCTAAGTATATATCTCAATACCAAATGTCTCAGTGGTTAAGCGTGAAAGCGTTACATACATTGATGGGTTATTAACATTCTATGAATTGATCAGTTCGTAAAATTCATATGTGTTATTTAATACCAATACTTTTATGGACTACATCCACTGATATATTACAATTTAAGGACCGAATTAGGTATTTATTAAAGGACAATTTTATTTTTGGGACTTTTTTTTTGTAGAGGAGGGGGCAAACGGGCAGGAGGCCCACCATAAAGGTGAAGTTGCCGCCCATAGACACTCACGCGGCTGGGACCTCGTGAGTGCGTTGCCGGCCTTTAAAGTAAAATTAGGAAAAGGTATCATAAAGGTATAAGATAAAGGATCTCACTCACCGAACGAAACGCGAGCACAAAATGAACAAAGTCCAATTGCATCACTTTACGTCGGTTTTCTGTGAGAGAGTGGTATTTCTCCGGCCGTGCCTGCCCATTCGGCTGAAACTTTAAGTAACAGCACGGCACTCCCACTCCTAAAGTGTGGGGGGGTCAATCGAAGCTTAAGCTCAAGTTTGTGTTTTCAACACCCCCCCCCCGGCCACCATATTGGAAAAAGGGGTGAAAGCATTTTTTACGCAACATTAAAATGCAGCCTCAAAAATACTTCAAAGCAAATGTAAATTTTCAATCGACGACAGTTCCTGATAATCCTTACCTTCACAAACAAGTGTTAACACTGCCAACACGATAAGTAACTTACTAAGTAGATGATAAACAAGTTTGTAACACAATAAACATATTATTTCTTTGAACAAACATGTTTATAAATAATCCAAAGACGTAGTATTACTCAGAAAGACCACTTTGAGTTTTCAACGCAATATTTCTTATGCGACACGAGTGAAATTATTACAATTTTCTGTGAAAATTGATGAGTGTGTTTAAAAAGAGTTCCTAGTAGATGCTGTGATTTAGCCAATGCTCTGTCTAATAATAAAATCCTTCTTATATATATGACATTATAGACATTTCTTACCACGCACCACCACGTTATAGAACCAGCTGGTACCACGGTTTTTCCGAACCATTACGACTTAGGGTCCTTCAAGAAAAAAGCGTAACAATCCCTAAAGGGCCTGCAACGCACTCACGAGCTCCCAGCCACGTGAGTGTCTATGGGCGGCGTCTTCACCTTTATGGTGGGCCTCCTGCTCGTTTGTCCCCTCTTCTATAAAAAAAAATTAAAAAAAAGTTTTTTAGCGTCTTCTCAGTATGGTTTCGAGCAGGCGTAGAGTCTTGATTTAAGAAGATTGTTTATCAAAATGGTCCTATGATACCTTAATAAAGAGATTTTGATTCAGATACTAACAATTATTCCTGTCCTGTCTGATGCTTGATATCTAACGAAGACGTCTATTTGACTTAATCCAGCTCTAATTCTTAATTGGCAATAAAATCTGATATTTTAAGCTATTCAGTTAGCAAACCTTAAGCTTAATAATAAGATTTGAAGAGGTATGTCATAGAATTGAATAGTTAACATACCACCCAACATACCAGATATCTATTCTAGGGTAACCAATCTAAAAGAAAAACTTCAAAACTTTTTTTACAGTAAAATAATAACATTTATTGCGGGCAGAGCTGCCAATTATGTCAAATCAAAGTTTACATACATTTGTTATCTGCAATAAGACGTAAATAATTCAATTTATAAAATTCTCGTGTCACAGTGTTTGTTCCCTTACTCCTCCGTAACGGCTTGACCGATTCTTATGAAATTTTTTGGCCATATAGAGTACTGAGAATTGGTCAACATCTATTATTAGAGACATGTTTTTTTTGGCAAAACGACGATTGTCGGGATCAGCTAGAATTGTATATAAAATGAAAAAAGGACCTAATGGGTCCTATGTGTCCTTAGATGTATTTGGCCTAAGTAGGAATTCTTTTAAAAAAAAACTAAGACTCAACCTCGCTCACTCACTCACACAGAAACACCATTGCACACACTAATACACACACACACACACTTAAATTCTTTACATAATATACTGCACTAGTTCATATGTATATATATATTTTTATTTTTTTTTTCTGTTCGTGTTTTTTTTTTTGTTGTATTATTTTTTTTCTGATCTTGGATTCTATTTTCGATTGTTAGCTTTTTGTGATAAGCTGTATAGGTTTAAGAAATAAAAATTGAAGTATTTTCCTCAAAGTCAAAAATCCTTTATTCGATTAGGATTGTTAACAACTTTTGAACGTCACTTAGGCTAAGTTTAAATGGGTTCACTGAGCGCCCAGAGCTGGGCTGATTAAGAGTTGCATGAAACCTGCTCATTGTGACTGGTTGAACTTGAATTTGTGTTGCTAATATCATTTTCCTGAATTAGTCTCTGTGTACTGTGTGTTTGTATTTATCTCACTATAACGTAAATGTGTGTACCTACTTCGCTACCCCGATCATAGAAAAGGTTATTTTTTATTGTTTTTATTTAATATTAACACATTAGCTGGTGCATGGTGTAATGGTGTAATGGTTGCAGCTTACAACCATACTGTATGCTTGGCGATTTAAAGGCGGAGAGTTTCTTGCCAGTTCTTTTAGTCCGCTTTACGCACTTGATTTGGGAACTTGCAGATTTTTTTGACAATTCATAATTGTACCATAGTTGCCTATGTGAATAAAGATATTTTTAATTTTTTTTTTAATAAAAACTTGCTACGATTGTGCTGCTAGGATTTCAGTTCCTAATAAATTCGAAAGTTACGTAGGACAAAGAAACTGCGTTTGACTTTTGACCACCACGAAGCTGTTGTGGAAATTTATTTGGAAAACATCAGTTTTCGTGAAATAACTCAGTTCGTTTCCGCGCGTCGTCGCGTTCACTACCGCGAGTGTTATGTTTGATTTGTGAGTTATTTTTGGATTTAATTTAAATGTAAGTATATGGGCATGTTAGTTAGTTAATTCAACTACATATATTAAACTAAACAAATTAAACAAGTTAAATGTAAAAAAAAAATAGACTAGATGTGGAGTATTAATAGTTAATTTGTTGGTTAACAACAAATCTCATTAATTCGGAGTTAATTCTCAAGAATCAGATCAAGGGCGTCATCAATTTTTAACCGGAAGTGTACACTAAACAAAGTTTAATAGGTGTGCGAAATTTTTAAGAATTTAATTACACAAATTGCAAGTTTCTTGAATATTTCTTATGGATTATACATTTATTTTTATTCCTTTACATTATGGAAGCAAAACAGATATATCACAAAAATACAATAACAGAAAAAGATATATGACAAAAATACAGGGGCATACTAAAACATGTTTCACAGATAGAATATGTTATATACACAGTCACAAGTACAGAAACAACAACAACGCCACGGGAAGAAAAGCAAAAAACCAAATTCTATAAATTAAAAGTAACATACCTTAATACAAACTCAAACTCAAAATATCTTTATACAAGTAGGTCTCTATAAAGACACTTTTGAACCGTCATTGACACTACCACCGGTTCGGAAGGCAGTCATCTACCGAGAAGAACCGGCAAGAAACTCGATAGCTGCTCTTTTAAAATAAACAATTAATACAAAATTGTGCTACTGACAATTAAAATAACAAAGCATTGTAAGGCTACTCAAGAATTGAACTGTCCCGATGCTGAGCCAATTGCCGACACGTTAAAGGGATCTTTGTTATCTTAATATTCGTTTACGGTTTAAATTAGAACCCTCATTATAAGGATCTAGTACCCAAGTGCCACTAATTCATTGCTAAATGACGAACCAAAGATGCCTCTCGTGTCGTTTGATTAAACTCTTTTAAAATAACAAGAGTTTTAACTAGGCGTTCAGATATGTAAATTCAAATCGTTCTACAAATTTAACTAGGAAGTGACGTATGTAAACAGTTATGAATGTAAACAAAGTGTTAACAAAATTATTTCTGAAATCCGTTAAAGCGGTTGAACGCGGTTTAATTTTATCGTGCGTTACATATGAGAACTTTATAGAGAAACTGCCTTACATCGAAAATACAAAAAAATGACTCTACATTTACTGCGAGTTCCCAAATCAAGTGCGTAGAGCTGACGAGACGAACAGAACCCAATATCAGCTCCTTCCATTTGGTCGCATCCAACGCAGAGCGGCTCGTATCGTCGACGACCCCATCCTTTCCGATCGGCTTGATCCTTTGGCTCTGCGTAGAGATATAGGCTCCCTCTGCATCTTCTACCGCATTTATCATGGGGAGTGCTCTGATGAATTGTTCGAGCTAATACCTGCAGCGAAATTCCATCACCGGACATCAAGGCAGAATACGAAATTCCATCCGTACCACCTTGATGTCTGGCGCTCCACTACTGTGAGTTTTTTAAGGCAGTTTCTGTGCGCACCACCTCTTTGTGAAACCAACTGCCAGCGCAGGTATTCCCGATCCGATACGACTTGGGGTACTTCAAAAAAAGAGCGTTCCTCTTCGTTAAACTCACTTGTAAGCCTCCTGGCGTTGCAGGTGTCCATGGGCGGCGGTTGGCACATCACTCGAAGTGACCCGCCTGCTCGTTTGCCAAAAAAAAAACCGTCAACTCTCCGCCACTCCTTTAAATCGCGAAGCATATTATACAGTACGGTTGTAAGCTACAACCACTACCACCACCACCATGCGAATGCATCAGTATCAATATTATATAAAAAAAATAAAAAAATAATCATTTGTGTTAGATATTTTAAGTTTGTATGTTTGTAACGTTTGTTTGTTTGTTCAGTGACGTCAGAAACGATCGCCACTAAATAATCTGCGAAACTGGGACAACCCATTGATGTATACAAACTGCAAATGCTGTTTGATCTCGCGTTGTTCAGATTTATTGCGTATGTATTGTGAATGTTTCTTTTTGAGTGCCAGATGTATGGGTGACGTCACACTCGGGGAATGGACCAGGTGTCGCCATCTATGGTTTAAAATGTCTGAACGCAAGTATGAATAACAATAAACATTGTATATAAACCAATAAATATGAAAGCTTCAATGTTTTGAGAGTGTCAAGAAGTTGACGTCACTCTGACGCAACTCCAGGTTCTCTTGGTGTGCAGCGTTGGAACGGAGGAGATCCACGATCATCGGAGGATTTAGTTCGCATCGCGCCCGAGCAACACGCGTTCGGTGGAGTGTCGCTGTGCCCCAATTGATTATAAAGTGCCGATCATAACTCTGTTCATATTTGTGAAGATAATAATCGTACATTGTTAATTATCTTCAATACGTGCTTTTAATTCTCCTCGCCCGCCTACCCGCGATACTTCAGCAGCCATGATGAATACACAATTGACTGATGACGACCACGTGCCGTTAAATATACTGGGTTAATAAAAATAAATTCTACTATATTATTCTCATTTGACATTTCTTTTATCGCTAATACTCTGTAGCGTAAACTAGTCGGTTTACAAAACATCAGTATTCAGTTACTGTAACTGTAGCTTTGAGTGAACATATTCAAACACTCTATGGAATAACATATCACTTGAAACAGGCAAATAATTATTACATATTCTTGTCACTCTAACATACTATTTTACTTAATTTAATGTATGTTTTTTATGTATTCTGCACTCAAAATTTATTATGAGTTTTTCTTATTTTGTGGGTTGCCTGGAAGTGATTGCTTATGAGCGATAAGGCCGCCCGTTGCTCTTATATGTACTAACATCTATTGACATTATTTCTTTCTACAAAGCGTGAATATATAAATAGTATGCTGTCATAAGTCCATTTTATTTTTGGAACTTGTGTGGGGTCATTAGAAGATTAATTAAGTCTGTGGGGTCGCCACCGTCGTCCCCGGCCACCATCTTGGAAAAAGGGGTGAAAACACTTTTGCTATATCTCGGAAACTATGCGTCGTAGCAAATTGTTTTGTCTACAAATACGTTTATACAACTATTTGTCCTAAATTAAAAATTATATATAAAGTTATTAGCTAATAAGTAACTAATTCGGTCTAACTTGTAACGTGTCTATGGACTAATATCTGAAGATGTCAGAGTGCTTATTATATCCCTAGCGATTTGACATTTATTACGAAGACGTAATAGAGAAAAAAAGGAGAAAAGACTTTGCTGTTAACACCAGCATGCTACTGGATAGGGCAGCGCGGTTTTAGTTTGGGTAGGATAATCACTGCCAGTTTTAGTCCATAAAAGATTTCCCCCCAAAAAGGTTGAACTTGTAGACGTGAAATTCAGGTGCATTTAGAGAAATGTATATATATATATATATATATATAATTTTGCCAGGTGTTTAATAATAATTGGATAGGTTGTTATTTTATTTTATAGCCTGTCTGAAATAAATTCATAACAATTTGAAGGTTCAAAATGTAGACCGGATATCCGATCGATCGTCGCTAAAACAATATGGTCGTAACAGTATATCCTCAATAAAATTTATAAATAGGTTTCATATCTTAATTGGAATGAAATCTATATTCAAAAATCGTAAGATTTTTGAAAATTTAAGTTTAGAATAAATACTCTTTGGTTAGAACCAAAGAGTATCTATTATCTTTTAAAAATTTGTTCATACTCTGTGGTAAAATTTTAATTATGGCGGCAAATCTGACAATTCGTTTCGAATATATTAAATGCATTTTCACGCATTGTTTCGCCACAGTCTCTATTTAAAATGGCCGTGAAAAAAATGTTTAAAACTAAAAGCGGTGTTATTGTGTGCGTATCATAATATGCCAATGATGTATATAATCCGATGACCGCAGTCTATTGTATTGTATTGTTTAGATTTCCAACAACTGTAAGCATGGTACGTAATAAAGTTGAATTGATAATATGAATCATCATACGTTTACTTTTTACGTGGCGATTTAGTGCAGTTATTATTTCCTAACCCTTAATTTGAGTCAATCTCGGGTTGTAAATGTTAAAAAGCTTTTAATATTGAGTTATACTTAGTCTGGCCATAAATACTGTTACTATTCAAAAAAAGAAAATATTACGTTTGAATTTGGAATCTGTCATTTTTATATGATTGCTTGATGTGTTTTCTTATTTTCGCGCCATTATATTGTTAAATATTTTGTTATATTAAAATGGAGTGGGGTGATAAAGAGAACCGAATCGCTGTGATTGCCTTACATAAAGTAGGTATGGAGAAAAGTGCAATTTTTAAAACCCTCCACCCGCTTGGTATTAGTCAAATGTTTGTTTACCGGGCTATTGATAGGTACAATGATACCTCCTCTGTTTGTGACAGAAAAAGATCTGGCCGTCCACGTACCGTTCGTGTGAAAAAGGTGATTAAAGCAGTTAGGGAAAGAATTCGAAGAAATCCTGTCCGTAAGCAAAAGATTTTATCTCGGGAGATGAAGATAGCTCCTAGAACCATGTCGCGTATATTAAAAGATGACTTAGGACTTGCAGCCTATAAGAGACGTACTGGTCACTTCTTAACTGATAATTTAAAGAAGAATAGGGTGGTAAAATCCAAACAACTACTTAAGCGGTACGCAAAGGGAGGTCACAAAAAAATTTTGTTTACGGATGAGAAAAATTTTACAATTGAGCAGTATTTTAATAAACAAAATGACCGTATTTATGCTGGAAGCTCTAAAGAAGCTTCGCAATTAGTAAACAGAGTACAACGTGGGCATTATCCCACTTCAGTGATGGTTTGGTGGGGTGTTAGCTATGAAGGGGTGACTGAGCCATATTTTTGTGAAAAAGGTATTAAAACTTCGGCACAAGTTTATCAAAATACCATTCTTGAGACGGTAGTTAAGCCTTTAACTAACACCATGTTCAATAACAAAGAATGGTGCTTTCAACAAGACTCGGCACCGGGTCATAGAGCTCGATCCACCCAATCTTGGTTGAAAACTAACGTTCCGGACTTTATCAGCACTGAAAACTGGCCGTCGTCAAGTCCTGACCTAAATCCATTGGATTATGATTTATGGTCAGTTTTAGAGAGTAAGGCTTGCTCTAAACGCCATGATAATTTGGAGTCCCTAAAACGATCCATTCGGTTGGCAGTGAAGAATTTTCCTCTAGAAAGAGTTCGTGCTGCTATTGATAACTGGCCTCAACGTTTAAAAGACTGTATTGCAGCCAATGGAGACCACTTCGAATAAACATTGTATATTTTTAATAGTTATATATTGATGTATTAAACTAACTCACTATGAAAGGAATAAATGTTACGTATAAAAAAAAATCGTGCTTTTCTTTATAACAATATTTATGGCAAGACTAAGTATAGTTCGTAGAACTCCATAATAATATTCCACACTTTTTCACGCTTAAAATACGGAATCGTCGACTTATTTCTAAAGAAGGACATATGATGACATACTTTTTGTCGCAAATAAAACGGTCTAAGGGGATGGAAATAGAGGATGAAAGTTTGTATAAAAATTACGCCAGAACTCTGCTATTTATGAACCGATTTTCCAAATTCCTTTTGTATTTAAGCCACGCGGACGAAGTTGAGGGCAAAAGTTACTAGTTGTAAATCAAAGCGGGATTTGAAGCCTTCTTAATTATGTTAAATATCATCTATGTCTATAAAGTGGCTGGATGTAAAATCGATTCAATTATATCTTTAAACAGAAGCATTATTATATATTAGAATCGTCCAAAACATTACATATACATACAGTACATACACGTACATATAGTAATAACATTAGTGTTCACTACTATGGTGAAAATATCTAGAAAGAGAAATATATTCTTGATAAATAGACTACCAGAGTCAGTACTTGAGACCCAAGAGCTGGTGCTTTTCTCACTTTCACGCAGCGAATAAATGGTTTATCTACAAACTCTGCCACAACGACCAACTTTTTTAAATTTTAGTTTATTTAAGTTTTAGTACGTATTAGTAACTTGTTTGTTTGAGTATTATTAAACAGTTCCATCGTATTGTTAAAACTAAAATAGACGGTTTAAATTAGACTTGTCTGTATCATTTGATTAAATTCACCGTAAGTTACTTATTACCATTTAAAACTTCTCAAATCTAACTCTACACTCGGATCGGTTGTGTTTTTTGTGGTAATGATTTAAAGGCACGTAATGTCACGTGTATTTTCTAGACACTTCGCAATTAGCGTTCGGTAGTTGGCGACGCGCCCGTGCTTAGGCGAATTTCACAACTCTCACGTCCAGCTACTGGACTGGCAATGACATTACCAGTTAAGATATTCTAAAAGCTTACATATATCCAGTTGGGTATAAATCAATACAACAATACGGTCAAAATACATTGTGTGATGAATATCTGTTTACTGTGGGGTTTGTGATATATATATATATACATATATATATATATATATATATATCACAAACCTGATACATATATATCTATCATATATAGATATATATGTATCAGCTATGTACGATGTACGTCAATAATTTTCTGATATATTAGGATACGAGAGTCGAAAAACTCACCTGGTTAACTATCTATATATATATATATATATATTTGTTACGGGCAGTGACAACACTTGAGAGCTCTTACAAAAACTCTTTATTAGGTTTGTTCTTAATAGTATTTTACAATGTATGTGTTTGGAAGTTGGACCTGGAATGCTTGTTGAGTGGAAAGGATGATGTATTTAAAGGATAGAATTTGTGGTAGGGGTTGTCTGTGGGGAATAAACATTAAAGACTTATATCTAATGTGGGCATGTGACAGTATATAAGTGTGTGCTTTACGAACGTGCTTATTTTGGGGCGATTCATTCGCAAGCTTTTTTTGTGAACATGCCTTAATCAACTCTCCTGTTCGAGTATGATATGAGGTGTCAATGTGAAATAAATGAGACGACATGCATCGTTGCTTTATACTTATGTATGGCCGAAGCCTAAAAACATTAAAAAAAAAAATTAAAACTTCAATTATTCTTAAATCTAACAACCGCATGTATTCGTCGGTGTCATAAAAATGTCACATTCGCACAAATGAAAACGATTAATTAGGGTGATCGTACGCGGGGCTTTGCTAGTGGCTTTTACGGAAGCGAATCTCAGCCTGCCTGAAAGAATATATATACGTATAGGTGTGGTTAGGTGTACAGTTGCAAACGAAAGTGTGTTTAGAGATGATTCTTCATTCTTTTTTCCATCCCAGGAGGCAGTGTGTTAACTTGTGTGTATGTATTTTTCGGCAGTAAATGAGTAAATCATTTCTAAAACTAATTGTATTCCACTTTCCTCTTTTATTACCCGACTATTTTCTTTTTTGCTTTTTATTTTTAGGGCTTACATCCTGGTTCTTTGTGTTATTCCATGTTTGCAACGCAACCTAGATTTCGTTGATATAATTCGATAATTAAATAAAAAAAAATCAACCAAGCTGAGTATATTGCCTGCTTCTTCTCGGCTTGGTCGCGTACGAACAGGCGTCCCATGTTCCTTAATGAATAAAGGTATTTTGACTTTAGGTAAAAAATTTAAACAATTTTAGTCCTTGTATAATATTCAAAGTATGTCTGTCTATTATACGTGGGAATATGAGCTCTGTACTACATGGGTCACCAGTACTGACTGCCTGGCGTCTACTCAATTCTAATAAGCGCCAGTACCTCAAGTTCCAAGAGTTTCTACTCCAAAGGGGAAAAAGCTATTGACAGTTCTGTATACAGTTTTGAAAAAGTTTAAAGTCAAAAAGGTTTACACAATAAAGAATAGATAAAAAAACAATGCCAATATAACGTTAAAACATAGGACAAGAAATATCTAAGATCAAGAACAACAATAATAAAATAATTCAAACAAAAAAAAATATATATATATGTGAACAAGTGGAGTATATAAAGTGAGGCACGATTATTTACGTGTGTATTAGTGTGTGCTGTTGCTGTGTGAGTTAGTGTGCGAGGTTGAATCTTAGTGTTTTTTTCAAAATAATTTCTCCTCAGACCAAATATTGAGATGCAGATTTAAAGCCTGTCTACATGTCAGGTTATTCAAAGCTATTTTTATCCCAATGAAGGTAATAGTGTAAATTTGTGTTAAATTATTTATAAAATGTCTACATCGGTTCACTATTTATATTTCTGTATAAATAGATTTTATTTGTAATCTCGACGCACGTGCCCATAGAATATAAACTCTATGCTGTGGTGGTTGATACTACTTTGCATTGCACAATATTGTCAAATAGTCTCATTGTAAACTGAGCTTTATTCACGTGGATCATGGACGTTTTTCGATTGTAGATCTTTTGATGACGATTTTCTTGCCAATAATTGATCGTTAATGTATACGATTTGGCAGCATACAATGTGTTACGAACAGATCACACAGATGTGTGATATTATATAATTTATATACATTTACTAAGTGATCTGATGAAAAAAAAAGTGCCTGCAAAAATTGATGTTGGCCGGTTCTCAGTCCTACTCAGTATCGTCACAAAATTTAAGGAGAATCGGTCAAGCCGTTTCGGAATAGTAAGGGGACCCGTGCCTCCGCGTAGACCTTGCTACGAGGAGGCGTAGCGTGCTACGACCAACGTTTAACTCTACGCCGCACCTTTAAATCCAAGCATGTTAAAAAGGCTTTCTGGCAAAGCTACCCTAGCCTTTATCCAGTTTCTTGCCGGTTCTTCTCGGTAGATGACCGCCTTCCGAACCGGTGGTAGTGTAAAAATTGACGATTCAAAAGTATCTTTATAAAACCTACTTGAATAAAGATATTTTGTGTTTGAGTTTGAGCCATGGTAGTAGTATTTATGGTTTTCGACTGGTTTCTCGGTATGTAGTTCCCTTCACTAGTGTCGAAATAAAAATTTAGATTAAACCCTGTAGACGATGAATGTGAGTCATTTGCAAATAATCAAATGATTCATGTTTTATAAACATAATAATTTTGATGTTTAGCCAGAATTAAAAATAGTTATATTAGTCTATCCTATTACAAATAGTATATATCATAGTAATTTATTGAAATTAATTTATTAATTAATTGAATTAATAACAAAACATTCCTAATATTATTACCAAATGTAAATTTAACAACAAAAAAACTTTAAAAATTTTGGTCCTTGTGCCTTTAAATAGGTTTTAATATATGTATTTGATAGGTTAAAAAATAATAGCTAATAAGCTTGATAGCTAAATGATTGCATATAGTTTCTTATTTATTTCATACACACTATGTGACACTAAAACAGTAGAAGTTGATAATGTTAGTATATCTACGGGTTTTATCGCTCATAAGCGATCTCTTCCAGGCAACCCACAAAATAAAACAATGCATATAATACAAGTTTCTTGCATATCATATTGCGATGAAGATGGTAGCAACCGTGTTACCATGGTGACGGTTTAGTCGGTAACCATGGTAACTGGGTTCGATTCTTTTGAGCTCTAACAGATTTATCATTCACACAGACACACCATTACTTACACTAGTACACTTAATTAACTGTCTATGTTTTTTTTATATGTTTTTCCTTTCGGAATGTAATTAATCTGACTCCATTAATTTTTTTATATATTTAATTATTACATTAATTGTATTGTACGTGAGATAATTCCATGACATTAGAACAATTGTAAAACAAAAGAAAATTATAAATGGCCAATGACACAGGGAACAAAAAAAAGAAATTAAAATAGTTTTCACGTAAAAAGGTTTTAGTCCTGCGACTGAACAATATGTAACTAGCTGATCTCGTTGTGTTGCCATGTAATTAATAAAAAAAGCAGGGGTTGGTGATAAAATGGTAAAAATTTGGGGTTACATGTATACTTTAATGTTGGCGGATTCTTATACATACTCAATATACTCACAAAAGTTCACGAGAATCGGTCGAGCCGAAGGAGTATGGGAACGAACATTGAGACCCGAGAATGTTAATGTTATATTGTGTATATATAGAGTATACTATGTGTAGAAATAAACATATATAATAAGATTAAACGCACAAACGAAGACCGTAAACATATCTAAAATATCTGGCGCCTACAAGACTGTGTTTACGGCTGATACAAATCCGTACTTAAAAATCTAATTTACGCCGCTTGGCTAGTTCTGTGACAGCTGCCACCACTTATGATAGGCCATCAAACTCATGATTTACCACACACAATATAGTTTGACATTTGACAGTTAGAATTGACAAGTAATCATTGCTGTTCGGCCTTAAGAATCCAGCGGAAGTTTTCGGTTTTTATTTTATCGATATTTAGAACCATAGAAACCATACAAAGCCTTGAGGCTAAACGGGTTTCTTATAGAAGAGGGGGCAAACGAGCAGGAGGCACACCATTAAGGTGAAGTCACCAAAGACACTCACGTGGCTGGGTGCTTGCGTGCGTTACCGGCCTTTTAGGGAGTGGTACGCTCTTGAAGGACCCTAAGTCGTATTGGTTCGGATATACCGTGGTACCACCTACTTCCATAACGTGGTGGTGCGTGGTAAGAAATGTCTCACGAAACGCGCAGTGGTGGAACGACAGACATCATGGTGATACGGGTGGAATTACCTATTTGCGTATGAATTTATTACGACGACACATAATTTACAATATGAACTTGCGTCATAAACGTATTATTTGTTTTGGCGCGAAATTTAATATGAATTTGCGTATAAGTAGCGTCTATCGCACATTTCATTGATAAAAATTGTAATCTCTGTACCATTCAAGCGAGTCTGGTATACGCGTACATGTGCCGGATCGTTGACAGTGACATTTCAGCTCACATACGACGGACAGACGGTTGCCTGGAAGAGATCGCTTATTAGCGATAAGCCCTTTGGTATTGTACTAACATCTATTAACATTATTCACCTCTACCGTTCTAATGCAACAAAGTGTGAATATATAAATAAAAAAGACATACAATTCCATTTATTAGATTAAAAACAGAAACTTAGGACTTATTACTGTGTGACAAAACTACAAAATGTACATTCATTCCAATTTTATAAAAACAGCCTATTTTAAAGCTTTACAATCTGCGCTCTTCCAACAGACATGTCCTCGAAATTCCACCCCACTACTCCTCCTTTTCCGGAAACTCCTTCACAGTGTCCGCTATAAAGCTCTGGAACTCACTTCCCGATCCTATCCGATCAGCCTCCTCACTATCATCTTATAGATCACTTCTTTGTAAGCATTTCTTGTCTACAATATAATTATTTATAATTCTAGATTTAAATTAGCATATCTTTCGGTTTTTCATATTTTAATGTATGTTGTGTTTTGTTTCTGTATTATTATTATTATTTTTCGTATACTTCGCACCCTTTGCACCTGTCTTATTATATTTTAAGTATATGTGGGTTGTCTGGAAGAGATCGCTTATTAGCGATAAGGCCGCCCGTTGCTCTTATATGTACTAACATCTGTCAACGTCATTTGCTTCTAGTGTTTAAGTGCAATAAAGTGTAAAATAAATAAAGCGTGATCACCGCTTTCCAAATATCCCCATCACAGTATTTATGGCGACTGGTTTCCAAGCAATTGTATCGTTAACAGCTCTTCACACTGGCTGTGTTGCTAACGCGTGTGTGAATGTGTCCCTATGTAATGACGTCATACGTTTCTAACACACCGTGTTAAAAAGAGACAATGGTATTAGATGCAATTCCCAATATATCATCGAAGTAAAACGAGGAAACCATTCGGAGTTGACAAACAACATTTTTAATCGAACACGGAATCTGATGTAAATATTATTTTTGTACGGTGACACGGTTGTGCCAACATTCCCTGGCAGTGATGTGTGTTCTACTAGGCCAGTTTTTCTTTCCGCAAGACATTACAGTTTGGATACGGCTAATTAATGTCAGATAATTTCATGTTACTATGTTCCGTATAGGTAAATAAATAAAAATAAATAAAATAGTAAAAGGTAAAATAAAATAGGTATAATTCTAGATTGAAATTAGCATATTTTTCGGTTTTTCTTATTTTAATGTATGTTGTGTTTTGTTTCTGTATTATTATTATTATTTTTTTGTATACTTCGCACCCTTTGCACCTGTCTTATTATATTTTAAGTATTCTTTTATCGTGTGGGTTGTCTGGAAGAGATCGCTTATTAGCGTTAAGGCCGCCCGTTGATCTTATATGTACTAACATCTGATAACGTCATTTGCTTCTAGTGTTTTAGTGCGATAAAGTGTAAAATAAATAAATAAATAGTTTGCCTTTAGGCAAATAGTTTTTCTTTAGGCAAATAGTTTTTCTTTAGGTAAATAGTTTCCGTATTTTGTATCGATTTTCAAATACGAAATTGTATATTGTTACAGTAAGTTTTGTTTTTCACAGAAAATAAGAAAGTCAATTGACCCAAAATGTTCATACAAGTGTTCAATACACATCTCGTATATGTTCTATATCCTTCAAATAAGTTTTTGTTTTCGACAGATAAAAAGGAATTCAATTGACTTACACAATTCCACATTCAAACTTACATTTTCTATATCCTCTGAATAAGTTTTGTTTTCGACAGATAAAAAGGAATTCAATTGACTTACACAATTCCAAATTCAAACTTACATTTTCTATATCCTCTTAATAAGTTTTGTTTTCGACAGATAAAAAGGAATTCAATTGACTTACAATTCCACACAATTCCACATTCAAACATTTCAATCTCTGTTCTGTTCTAAATTCCGGCCGGAAGTAATACATATCTAGATCTCCGTCAATTTACATAACGTTCTAAATATAAAATTCGCACGGTTGTGCAAGTCTGCAAAGTGTTTACGCAATATATTAGCGTATTTATTGGTCGTCAATATCAAAAGAATTCGATATTAAGTGTTCGCGAGATGAACAGGTGCCTCGCGTTTGTTAATTTTAAAACATTTTCTATTATAAAGTAGCGTACGAATTGGCTTAGGAGCATCTACTACCGCATATATGATGGGGAGTGCTCTGATGATTTTTTCGTACTAATACCTGCTGCTGAATTTCATCACCGAACGTCAAGGGTACGAAATTCCATCCGTACCACTATGGCGTCTGGTGCTCCACAACCGTGCGTTTCACGGGAGTTTCTGCCGCGCACCACCTCTTTGCGGAACCAACTGCAAGCGCAGGTATTCCCGAGCCGTTACAATTTGGGGACCTTCAAAAAAAGATCGTACCTCTTCCTTACAGGCCGACAACTCACCTGTAAGTCTCCTGGGCGTTGAATGTGCCCATGGGCGGTTAGCACTTCACACGAAGTGATGCTATTCGTTTGCCCGCTGTAACGTAAAAAAAGTTTCCGAATCTCCTAAGTCCAACAGTGTCTATGAGAAGACTGTTTTGGTCTCTAATCAGTTAGCTTAGCTCTTCTCGTTACCTATTCTCAACATATAAAACTCAATATATATACAAATTTAAACACTAAAGCTAATATGTATAAAAAATACGGTCGTTGTGGCAGAGCCCCCATAATGCTGGCATTTCCTGTATCGAGATGCTTACGTCTCGAGCGCGAAAAGCACTAACTCTTGGGTCACTGGACTACCAGGAACTTATTCTTTAATAATCGTCTGTGCGTCTATTATTATTATTTACTATTATATCTTAATTTTCAACTGAACTTAAAGCTTATAAGCTTTAAGTTATCAATTACTTCTATAGAAGTAATTGATAAAACAAAGCTTAGTAGCTCGTGTACCAAGTATTCACAATACTATTTCTCCAAAAGCTCCAAACACCTACATAGAGCTTTTTTTCTGATTGTACCAACAGTTCTCTCTGTTATTTAGGTGGAACTTGTCCAGAAATCAGCTACGGTCCTGTACCTGAACATTTTCTTCCGCTACAAAGCATGGATTTGTGATAGGCTTGGTTTATGCTGTTTTATTTTTAAACTTACTATAAATAACTTAAGATAGAAGACGCGAAGGGTTCATAAAGCAATTAAGCCAAGTTCATGTGATATAATTAGCCAAGGCAACGACATTGCAACTCACCTCGTTCAGATTCTTAAAGTGATTTGAATATTCCTGTATTTATTTAGAGAGTTGCTCTCGGAAGGAAATCCAATTAAAGAGACGACGGAAAAGTCCTATTAAAAGTTTATTTGTTGTGACAAAAAGGAAATATGCAAGAATTGGTAGGTACTTGCAAACAATCAAGTTGAATTTCTTGCCTGATTCTTTACTGCGAAATAGAGCCATTTAAATTTAAGACAATTCAAATGGTCCTATGTACTTTACTGAATTAAAAGATTTGGCTTGAAGACGAAGGAATTTCCTGTAACCTAAAAAGGAGTATCAAGTCAAAACCATTGTCTGGACCGAAGGACCAAGCTAGCTTAGATTAGCTAGGGTTAGGAATGATGGTACAGGGATAGGAAATTCTGAAATTGACACTGATCTTGCGAGTTCATTAAGCTGTGGAAACAACCTGATAGTGACATTTTTGTAATTCCCCGTACAAGCAATAGCGGGGTAATAAAATAGATATTTCGTATCTTGACCCAAATTCTAGCACATAAAAATACAGCTAACCCATTTCTCACATAATCTCATTGATAAGATCGTTAGACTGTGTAACACATTAATATTATGTTCAAACTGACATATTTTTTAAAATATTATGTATTTTTTCAGTCACCTCTTTAATTAACACTCAGTGCTATGTAGCTGTGCTCATTTCACGAACCTTATGGCTTATTAGATAGATATACAAAATACTCATATGAAAACCAAGGCAGTGGTATCACGCCCATTTCAGGATAATGCTTTCACTTGACTTAAAGCTTTATTTCTCCTCTATTACAACAATTATATTCAACGGTCTTAAGCTACATAAAAAATCTATAGTAGTCAGCCATGGGCTACATTTGGGTAAAAAATGCCTTTAATGTTAAATTGCTCATCCAGATGGATTTAATCGAAAGTAATTATAACTATGCCTAAGAAATACAACCATATGGAATTATAAAAACTAGAACTAACTTTAATATCGCAGGCAAAAGCTCCGGTCAAGCTTTGGAAGCTGTTCCAAGCAGCGTCAGCATCAGCTTTTGTTACGCATAATATATTTTTATTGTTTTCTCTAAGAACTTGTGAATCAACTCTATAATTATATACCGTTTTGTAAGTTGGTAAAAATACAATTTTAAATATTAAATTGCACCTTGTTATATAAGATTAAAATATGATTGCCAATTAGTCAAAAAATATGATAGATCGATGCTCCAATTTTTCTGGACGTTTGAAATATCATCGTATGATTTGGGAGTTCGCAGATTATATTGAAAACTATGGCAACCTATAGATTGCATGACAAGGCGTGGTTGCCAGAATCCCATCTAACTGTCTTTAGTTGAAAAAATTGAATTATTTTGTGTATATGTTACATTTTAGCAACTAGCAACAGGCCTTGTATTTAAATAGATGATTTAGATGTTATATACAAAAATATGAATCCATTCACATCTAATTTCTAACATTTCTTTTAGATTAAAAACATTTTGTCATATTGAAATTATAATAAATAAAAGTTTTAAGGGTGATTTTATTTAGTGAGATGGTAACATTTGTTTTCTTATTTCAGATGCGCAGTGTCATGGCGTCCGGACTGTTAACCGCACGTGTTATGGCAGCGTAACACCGGTATCTCAGACATTTTACTTAAAATATGAATAATTAGTGAAAGATTTGTGTTGTGATGAAAACAGTGTAGCGAATAATGTAATGTGATGAAGTGATTTTAACGCCCAGTGCGTTTAGTGACAAGTTAAAATGAAGTGATATTAGTGTATAAAAATGGGTATACAGATCGAGAATAGTGTTAATTATAATAATACATGTAAGTATTATCTACAAAATTTGACGTTAAATACAATCAAAATCAAAAACTAATGAGCATAATTAAAGGTATTATTTAAACGAATGGGAAAGGCTCAGAGCGCAGATCATTATATATTATTATTTAAGATATGCTAAATCTATCACAATAATTGAAGTTATTAGAATATCGAAAATATCTTCATTAACTATGGTACACTTATGAATCCTCAAAATAGACGTTTTGATTCTACATTTACTGCTAGTTCCCAAATCAAGGGCGTAGAGCTGACGAGAACTTGCAAGAAACTCACCGCCAAGCATGTATTGCATAAGGGTTGTAAGTATTAAATAAAAACAATAAAAAATAACTTTTACTATGATCGGTGGGCTAGTGAAATAGGAGCACACATTTACGTTATAGTATGAACAATACAAACATACAGCACACCGAGACTAATTCAGGAAAAAAATATTAGCATAGCAACACAAATTCTAGTCCCAGTCATCACAATATTACTAGATAACTAGAGATGTATAGGCACTCTCTAGTCAGCTAACCTTCTACATCTTTATGTGCATATTAAATACGAATTTATAACTAAATATATAACTCAACTCGATATTACAAATTGTGTTAAATTCACGTTCAATAAAATTATATATTCGGTAATGCGAACAAATTAAAAAAAAAAACCAACGCGTTTGGTAATGTCAAAAATACCGGTGATCAAAGAGCTGGTGCTTTAAGCATCGCGATACAGCGAGGAAATGCCTTATGGGTACTCTGCCACAAGGACCAAACTTTTTTTCTTTATTTGATTGATTTTTTATTATAGAAGAGAAACGAGAGAAGAAACGAGACGCCTATAGACACTCATGTGGCTGGGAGCTCGTTAATGTCGGCCTCTTAGGGGTTTGTACGCTTTTTTCTTGAAGTTCCCTAAGTCGTAATGTTTAGGAAATACCATGGTACCAGCTAGTTCTATAACGTGGTGCTGCGTGATAATAAATGTCTTACTTGGTGGACAGACATCAAGTGATACGGATGTAATTACGTATTCTGCGTACATGTCCAAAGATGAAATTCATTGCTCAGAATAAGTTTTATTTTAATTTATTTAAATAAGTTTGTATTGTAACTATGTCAAATAAAATGATGAGCTTCAGCGAATGAGCTTTAAGTTCAGTGTCATTGGTACGACCTAGAAATAACTAGGGCGGCCGAGACGGTTCGTCGCTAATAATTTTAACGGATCAACGAAAATACCCGATCATAAGAATTAGGATATCTTCATTTTCACAAGACATGAAATCTGAGTGAAGTGAGTGTTTTTTTTTTTATATTGATCAGACAGTTGTTGTGTGCCGAACAGGAAAAGAGCGTTTTCTGACAATTTTTTTTCACTTAAATGGGGTTATACCTAATTACCAATAGGTAAAACATTTTTTTTATTGTATTTTTAATTTCTTTTGGACCGATAATATTATCTTTCACAGTGTCTGATTCAGGTAAATAAGTAAATGTTAGGACGTAATTATTTTATTTAATATAAAGAAGGTATTATTCTAAATACATATGTTATATCTTGGGGTGATGAAACTGATGTCTGGTTTGGTGGGAATCATAATGGTGAGGCTAAATTACCTAAAAAAAATATTAATAATACAAGTGTAAACTTCAGCAGTCCGCGCTATCCACGTCTCCTCGTCTGGGACCTGGGACCGCGCCGTCATGCAAATGCTAAAGAGTTGCAGATGCTAACGGATACAGGGCACAAGGCGGATGTCCTGCGCCTTATAACAGAATCCTCTCACCAGGGACGATACTCTAAAACAAATGGAGGTAGTCATAGAGCTCAAAGGTGGCATCCCTAACAATTGACTAAGGTACTGTGGGTTAATCACCTGCATGCCCGACAATACCAACATGATTACTGAAACAGATATGAAATAGTAGGGTCATATATGCCCTATGTCCCAACGTGGGGCTTAGAACTTCAGAATGGAGAATTTTTTTTTTGAAACCAGTATTGGTAGTCCAGCCGGGAGCGCCATGAATGTAATATGATTTAAAGCACTATTCATTGCAATAGGAATTTGATTTGTATTAAATGCTGGAAATACAATTATTTCGGAATTTACGTAAAAGATGCATGTTTTCTGTCACTCGCGTAAACATATATTATTTTTATACCCGGTTAAACTTAGTTCATGAAACTGTACTTTGATCTTTGTTAGTATGCGTTCGCCCGCTAAATCGCTCGCTCGCTCGTTCGCTCGCTTCGATAGAGCATCTATCTATGTCAAAAACGGATTGGAAAAAATAATTCTCTAATTTGGTGTCTTGCCACCGAAAAGTGGGGGGGCTGGGCAAATGTTTTTTTAATTTCGAGTATGTATAGAAGAATGTCGAATATCGTAAAGTTTATTAAACATAACACATATTATTCTTATTATCCTCTCAGGTACCACATTATGCATCCATTAGCCATAATGAGCAGCATTTTTCCTCGCTTATACACTGAGCAAGAAGAGCACCAGCTCTTAGCTCACCGGTATAGCCTTCTATCATATTATTTATTGATATGTGTTTGTTGCACTTAATTCTTTGATTAAATCCCTTATATTCTATTAAGTTCTTACAAAATATTACATTATATAAGCAGACTGTATATCAGACGAAATATTGTATTGAAAAACGAAAGAAAACCGCGTACCAATTCCTGGTCTATATTCCCGTTTGCACCTTCTGCTTTTCTTGAGGAGGCAAAAGCAGACGGGTCACTTCAAGTGAAGTGCTAACCGCCCATAGACACCTGCAACGCCAGGTTTACGAGTACCAGCCTTTAAGGAGAGGTACGCTGTTTTCTTGAAGGCCCCCAAGTCGTAGCTGTATGAAAACTATTTTTCTTTTGTAGCTTTTGAAAGGCTCTACGAACGAAAGCGTCAAAAGCTGGCGTCACATGCTATTCAATGTCGTTGGCCGCAAGATGAATGAACTCTCTCGCTCGTCTTGATTTATTATAATTGTATTTTTATAATGCTATTATAAATCTTGGAGATTGAATTGTTACCAGGAATTAATCAGTTTGCCTGAATTCTTGCACGAAAAGCAGATTTTGCGTAGGCCCTCGGGTTTCATAATGCGGCCCTGTCTTTTATTTTTTCAACTAGTTTAAGATATAATATATATCTTGATTCTATTTTAAAAAGTATATAAACTTTTTTTTTTTTTTAATTCTTTTTGTGTCTATAAAATGTTGGTATTATTAAAATATATACAATATTACATTTCATGTATTATTTGGATCTGAGGAAAGAAGGTCCTCCTAAAAAGGTGGATCCTCGAACAGTCGAAATCCCCGACTGGTCCGTAGGACTTAATCGCTGGGTGTGAAGCTCGCGAACTAGGTAGATCCCAGGTGCTGGAGTAATTTACATGCGTCCAATAAATTATACCATAAACAATACATTTATTGATCATAAGGACTGACCTAAATTGTTGATTGCGTGATATCATTTACCAAAATCAATGCCAGAAACGCTATGAAAATACATCGATCCGCGAATTGTGAACGTTGGCGTGCGTATGCGCATCTTTCAGTGCGACAAGTGTTTTCCACTCGTATCAAATACAAAATATGTTTATTATGTAGATTAGGTGTTTTTTTTATAACACAATACTTAATAATAACTTAAAATAACATTGCATTAATATATTCTAACAACAATAAATAAACACAAAATGTTCTTAATATAAAACTAACTAATATAAGTAACTTAAAATAAAACAAATTTAAAAAGTTTGGTCCCTGTGGCAGAGTAGCCACAATGCTGGCGGCATTTCCTCGCAGTATCTCGATGCTTATACGCTGAGCAAGGAAAGCACCAGCTCTTGGTTCACCGGTACTTACTACCAGGCGCCTTAATTCTTTAATATGTAGATTCGGTGTACTGTGTGTTTGTATTGTTCTCACTATAACGTAAATGTGTGCTCCTATTTCGCTATGGCCACATAGTAAAGGTTAATTTTGCATTGTTTTTATATAATATATATAGACTCATTCGCTGGTGCATGGTGAAAAGCTTACCGTACTGAGAAACATGCTTGGTAAAGTAGTGGTGGAGAGTTGACTTCTCGTCAGCTCTACGCACTTGATTTGGTAACTGGCAGTAAATGTAATTGTAGTGTGAATTTGATGATTCTTAAGTAAGAATGTAACTTTATCAATCAAGTTATTTTTGATTTAATATTGCCACGCCCAATTTTGTTTTATCTGACGCTAATTAGACGAACTTGATTCCGATTAAAGGACAATAAATGTGTATTTTTGGGATTATACAACTGTTACTAATTCATTTTAATTAATTACAACTAAACTCGGTTCAGTCAGATTTAATTGTTCATATTAAAAAAGGGTAATTTTCATAATAATCGCACAGTTATTTATTTTATTTATTTTACACTATATCGCACTTAAACACTAGAAGCAAATGACGTTTACAGATATTAGTACATATAAGAGCAACGGGCGGCCTTATCGCTAATAAGCGATCTCTTCCAGACAACCCACTAATAATTATATAAGGTAATATAAAATTTGAAGCAAACAAGAAGGATTTGCCGAGTTACCAATAACCTTAGTTAAAATAAAATGCCTATTAAGAGTTTTCAAGTTAGTAGTAGGAGTTAGTAAGTCAAAAACTTTTTATTCATAGGACGATTACACATAAATCTAAAATTTAGATTCTGAATGAATCTACGCCTCGTACGCGACCAAGCTGAGAAGAAGCAAAAAACTCGGCTTGGTTGTTCTTTTTTTTTTGGTAACGATCGCAGTACACTTTTCGAAGCATGGGTAAGCTGGAGCTAATTCATTCCCATACTTTCCAATCACCAAAATAATCAGATAGTTTTAACTACTATTTTAAATTTCCCTACTGAGTCAACAAATTGTTTGATATTCTGTTATAGAGGCGTACATTGCACTTTAAATGAACTCCCAGCTTTAAGGAGTCTAGTAGTGAGAACAGCAATTAGATTTCCTATACCCTGCCATCTAGTGGCAACATCTCAAAACTAAACCCATAGTTGATACTGAATTTCAAACGTTTGAAGTTTTGCCAAAGACTTTAAAAATGGTTACAGTCACCATTACTAGATGGCGTTTTTCGTCAGAGTTTTCAAGTCGTGTTATTTTTTAAATAGACGAATATAAGATTATTATCGTAGTACCTGTATTACCTGGTCCAATTGAGTGTTGAGTGGAATGTGAAGATACTTCCTTAGACCTAATGAAAACATCTGCCTGTCACGATAATTCCGTAATTAATAGAGACATCAAAAGAGTTTACCAGTTCCTAAAAGGTCGGTGACGAGCCACGTGTTTATCAAAATCAAAAATACCTCATATATTCACTTATGTGTCGTCAAAGGAAATTGTAAAATTATTGACTACATTTACTGCCAGTTCCCAAATAAGCAGTCGCCAAGTAAGCTATGACTTTTATGGTTGTCGTACCATAAACATGAAAATAGACTCATATCCCAATTTGCTAGATATCAAAGCATAAAATTTTCCAAAATATACCGGTCTCAGTAGACCACAAACTGGTACCTATAAGTCGAGAAGAATAACAACAAGTGAAAGAAAGTATATTACTTAAAAGACTAATAATCATTAAAAAATCTCTAGCCATAGTTTTCGTCACCTTTTTAAAAAGCATAAGTTTCTCCAAAACACTTTTTTTTTCTCAATATTTAAAACGATCCGACGCGTTTAGACTTTTGTTTACGGGACAAACGAAGAAGCTTCAAAATCTTGTTTAGATACATTTTTCCTAACTTGCTCGTCAGTTATATATTATAATTTCACCATTTCGTAAATACAGATTTTATTTAACAGAATTAACATATACTTTATATCTACATTTCAAAATGTAGATGATAATAAAAGACATATGATAATTACATGGTGCAAATCTAATAACATAATAAATCGTTAAAAAATATATATACATTAAAATTTACTGCCAGTTCCCATATCAAGGGCGTATAGCAGACGAGATGTACTGGAAATTCTCCGTCACTCCTTTAAATCACTAACATTAGATATTTTTATTAACATTATATTAAACAGTGACTTATGACATTTTAGCAGTGCTAAATATAAGCAAACGACAATTTTAATTAGCCTGCTGTTGTCCTCCTAAATTTGATCGGAGTTTGGTTTTCGTCCAAGGAATTTCACTCACTGAGTTATTGTGATAGAATTTTAGCATCAACATCCAACAAAATTAAGAAAAATTATTAATAAACGCTTTCTAATTTTAATGTTACACTTTCCATGAAAAATATGATAGCAAGGTTCTCAACGTGTCAGGATGTGTTGTCAGTAATGTTTAAAAAAGTCTATTGGATTCCAATAGTCGAAAATGATACCGAGAAGTTGGCCGTAGTTCTGAAACGTGTAGACGACTCGTATTATTAATGGCATCTTTACGCCAAGGGCTAGCCCTGACTAGTTGTAACGACAGGTGAGGAAAGTTGTCACCATAGGTCAAGGAAAGGGGTTGGGGTGGTGAGGGGGGAGGTGGTCGATGCGCGCCGGCCGCTGCGTGGGCGCACATTTGTTTACGCCGCTCGCAGTGCGCGCCGAGCACCGCGCGAGACCACCCTATATTCAGTTCACGGCCGCTCTATTACCGGACATCTATTCCGGGCATAATATTCTGTAGTGCTGTGGAACGTTCAGTTTCGGGCGGGCAGGTGCGCGCGCCGAGGAGACATGCGGCGCAGGGTACACGCGCGCTGACCGGCATGGAGCGCCGCCCAGCGCGCGTCGACGCCGACTTCATGGCCAAGACGGTGCGACGCCGCGAGAAGCCGCGCGAACGGTGGCTTCTCACGCGCAAGACCTGGAAGTACATGGCCGATGCGGGCCGACGCCTTATCCCCGAAGGAGCCCAGAACAGGCAGGAGGATTTACCGCGGATAGAGGCGTACTACCAAGATCTCTGTCAGCGAGAGCCCAGGTTCCTTTTATGGAGAAAGAGCTCCTACCCTGGCGTGTTGGCCAGACCTCGACGCAAGAAACGTCCACGGGGTGGTTCCGTACGCGCAAGGTCACCGTCTGATGATGTGCCGGCACCTGTTCGGCCGACAGAGCTTTTTATTCCACACATATCAGGTGGCCGATTTGATATAGCCAAATTGAGGCGGGATTTTTTCGCAGCGCCACCGCCCTCAACCAGCTTTACTCCGTCCAATGTGGCATTTAATGCCGTAACAAAGAAAGCTAGTCCACAAGTTAAATCAAGAGAGAACGATGAAGGTGTTCTAATAGATTTATTACAAAAGTACCTGAAATTGGAGGAAGAGAAAACACCCCCAAGTAACGAACACGAAGACCTAGTGCGTGCGTTACGAAACTACCTTAAGAAGCAGTCAGACAGTGGTTTGACTGACTCGGACACTGACCCAACGCAAAGAATCCTCAGAGACCATCTGAGCCGATATTACAGCAGAGAATCTAATAACAACCAGCCCGTACAAGATGTGTTGAACGATAGGAATCTCTTAAGAAATTTATACAATGACCTTCGCAAAACGAAAGCGTACAGAGGTGGTGGTAGCAGTGGAAGGAGTGGGGGTGGGTTTAGAGGTCCGTGCGTGTTTAGTGCGTCCAGTTCTCGTGGTAATTTCAGGGGTAGGAATGTGTGTGACTCTTACGGTAATGACGACTATCCCCCAACATCACCACCACCTCTCATCGAGGTGGCTGGTGAATCGCAAGAGGAGAAGGCCTTCGATGTCGGCACCCAAACAGACCCAATACCGGAAGATGTGTTACAGGAATTAGAGAGGGCCTACCGTGAGAAATCGGAAGCGCCGACATCACCAACCAGCCCCACCAGCCCCCCACCTCAAATGAGACCGCGGCGGCGCTCCAGCGTCGACCACGACGACGTCTCACAGTCAGTTAGTGACAAAATCAAACTGTACTTAAAAATGGCTAGGAAAAAAAGCGTCGACTCGGATAAAGCTGATCGTTTCAAACGTATTAACTATGATAAAAACCTTCGTAACATAAAACCGCGTGTGCTCAGTGATGTTGATGATGATGGACTGAATAAGGGCGTTCAAACGGTTGATGCGTGGATCCTTACGTATAAGGAGTTACAGTTCGCGTCCGTGGCATCTACCCCGACGTCGCCAACACAATCCCACTCGTTATTATCATCGCTATTGGGTAGAAGTACATCAGCGACTTCCACAGGTGGCATGCAGAAGTCACGGTCATCCAGCAGCGTGGTACAGACTGTCAGCAAACGGCTGTGGAAGACGAGGAGTCGGTCTTCCAGCCGCGCGGCCGCTGCTTGGACGCCTCAGGTCAGTCGTTAATTATTTTTAAATATTAAATTTTATATTATTATATTAATTATTTAATTATATTAAATAGGTCTTAACGACACTTTTGAATCGTCATTAACACCACCGGTTCGAAAGGCATTTACCGAGAGGAACCGGCAAGATAGCTGCTCATTTAAAATAAATATTTCATATTAGTTACATGACTAATTCATTGTAGGTCTACACAAGAATTTAACTGTCCCATTTAACTATTGCAGACATTAAGATCTTTTTCCTTTAAATATTCTATAAGTATGCTATTTATTGGCCTTTTTATCAAACATGCTCCATTTACAATGCAATCGGACCACTTTTATAGTTACGATCAAGCAATCTCATATAAAAGCAAATATTATATGTTACACGCTGGTCTAAACACTAGGATACTTCCTGTATTATATCTCTTCCGAAGTGTATGATAAAAGGAGATTAAGGCACTGGTGGTGTGTGTATGTATGTGTGTTTATCAGTTTCAGGTTCTAACACAAACTATATCGCTTATAGGTGTAACGTGTGTGAAACATAGCTGTGATACAAATGTATTTTTCTCAACGGGCCGAAGCCATAGACAATAATAACAAAAAAAAACTATAAAAACATTCATATATGTTAAATAAACATATATTGGTCTAGAAAGTTTCTAAAATATATACTGTGAACACATCCAAATAACACATGCAAATCACACACACATATACACACTAATATTTCATTCACTGTGTGTGTGTTAGTGGCCAAGTACAAAACAAATTAATGCTAAAATTTGTAAACATAGATAAATAAACAATATGGTCTGCGGTAGAAAAAATTAGCAAAAGACCCCGCATCAAATATGGGTCTTTTGCAATATAGACCCATATTTGATGAGAGCATTATGTCGTAAGAAAACATTTTTTTTAATTAGTCCCAACACAGAATGTACGCATAATACACAAAAAGACACTAACATATTTTACCTATTACGTTAAAATTCCAATAGTTATAATTAAAATACAAATAATATTTTTTATTTACACTTTATTGCACTTAAACACTAGAAGCAAATGACGTTAACAGATGTTAGTACATATAAGAGCAACGGGCGGCCTTATCGCTAATAAGCGATCTCCAGACAACCCACCCACATAATATATAAATCATACAATGTCATGATATATTAATTCCTGTCTGATGAGCCACATACTTAGTTTAGCAGGTTATAAAAACAACCTCACAAAAGTATTTTCAAATATTAGCCATATTAAATATGTGACTTTTATATCGTTTACACTATAATAGGACCTATTTGACACTATTTTTTATTTTACTAACCCATACAGGACAATACCACAGATTACATATCCATTATAAATCAATACTTTGGGCTTACATAGAATAAAATTAACAGAAAAAGAATTTTTAGCGCAAATCAATCTCACAGTGCAAGCGTAGACGGTCTACGATGGTGCTACGAGTTTCGTAGCCGGAGGTCGCATTTTTACGGAAATCATTTATAAATACTGCAAACTCTATATAACGACACTGAAAGGAGTCTAAATGGACACTACATGGTAAAAAGAAAAATTATTGTATGGAATACAAGCTAAACCAACCAATTGATTTCGACGCTTTATAGAATTTGTCGTTAAATGGAATGATGTTACATGAAGTTTACACTGTATTTTTAAATTGCTGTAAAATTTAAGCGCAACCATACCTCATGTAATTGATTTTAAGCCGCATACCGCATTAGTTTTAAACGAATTGGCAAATAATTTCTCACACCTATAAATCCGTTAGTAACGATTCCCACTAGTGTATGGTTCAAGTCATAGGCGAACACACCGTGTTTTATACATATTATTATTAACATTAACTCATTTAATACGGCTTTAATACTTCCAAAATGGCTGGCAACGCACTCACGACCACCCAAGTGTGTATGGGCGGAGACTTCACCTTTATGGTGTGCCTCCTGCTTGTTTGCCCCCACTTCCATAAAAAAAAGAATATACTATAACTATACTTAACATAATTTAAGTTTTTTGTATATTTCTTATTTATTTAACAAATGCGTTCCTAAAAAGAGAGACATACACGCATGCAACTTAGAAAATTAAAGAAATAATATTTAATAATACAAATACAAATTACATATATATTCTAAAAGTTACATATACATTATGTTTTGGTTAAATATTTTGTAGGGTTGCCTGTAAGAGATCGATTATAAGCTAAGCCCGCTCGTTGTTCTTATATGTACTAACATCTATTAACATTATCTACTTCTACTGTTTTAGTGCAACAGATATAAATAATTAATGTATTTGGCGTTGTGGGATTTAATCTCCATCTTCGTTTGTAATGTTGTCTCGCTCGCGCATATCAAAACCGCTTCCGCTCACAACTTGCACTCAACCGGCACATCTATCAGCAAAATATTATGATATCGTCCGAGTGTTATGGCATCCGGAAATATGCTTATTGACACATTTGTCTACGCTTCGCCTGTTCGTTAGTGTTATTTAAAAACATCATAACTTTTAGCTTGTTAAAGCGATTCTATTTTGAAGTAATAGCTTTCGTCCGCGACTTTGACTCGTTTTAATAAAAAAAAAAATTGAAAAGTCGATTTATAAATGGCACAGTTCTGGTGAATTTTTTATACAAACCTATTTTATTCATCACCTATTAAGCTTAAAGTTTAAGATACAATGCCAAATTTCATCAAAATCGGAGTTGTAGTTTACGTGAACATCTCTCGTCACTCGATTTAACGACAAACTCTTTAAAGCGTTGAAATCAATTGGCTTTGGTTGGTTTTGCTTGTATTCCAAAAGTTCTAATTCTGATTTTGCATCTCTCCATTTAACGACCACACTCATACAGCCGTAATATACACAGTTCAGTGTCGTTATATAGAGTTTACTATGTACCAACTTTCGCATTTATAATATTAGTATGGCTCATACCGACTGGATTAGGATATTTATTTTTATATTTTATGCAACACAATTTAACATAAATTATATTATTATATTAATTAATGATTTCGTCTACTTGACTAAGCCATCTCTAATCTAGATATCCCCTTGTGTAGCTAGCTGAACGGGCAAACGTTGTTTTGCCATATAAATTATTAAAAAAGTAGAAATAATTGAATTTCACGGTATTTCGTTTACTACAAAATAAATTTAATTTATACTTTAGCCTCAGTAACACGTGGTAGTCATGCTATTGAATTGTAGCTTAAATGACACGTTTGTCGGTTTACCACAGTACTGCCATCTATTGATTACTCAATCCAGTCGAAAAGTATCGACATCTGTTAGAATCTTTTGGAGTTGACAGATAATTGTGACAGTCAATTAATTATATAGACAAATAATTTGCAGTAAAATAAAATTGCGACTATAATTAAAGATCTAAGCTATCCTATATATCAAGTTGGACCAGGCTGTACACGATGTGCCAATTTAATTTAAAATCGGTTATGTAGTTTAGGAATCCATCAGGACAAACATCGTGACAGGAGATTTATATATATTATGATAACCCAAAGGAAAATTAAGTTTTAAAAAAGTTAACCTTTGATTTTATACCTCGTAGTTAACATCATTAGACTTTATAAATTCTGTTTTCTGTTTTTAATTTTTTTACTCTTATTTCTGTAGATGACATTCAATTAAAAATTGGCAAACACCAAGTCATTGGAAAAAGCATAGATTAAAAATTATAATACACGTGGGCGTTGACAAATATGATATTTTATCATTTTTTCCCCCACTTAATAGGATAATCTGTGGTTTTTTAACGTGTAAATGAATAAATAGCGAATTAATTTTTACATTTTCCACACGTTACCTTGTCAATTAATATATATCATATATATATATATATATATATATATATATATATATATATATATATATATATATATATATATATATATATATATATATAATTAATATATATCATATATATATATATATATATATATATATATATATATATATATATATATATATGATATATATTAACCGGTCTGAGACAACTAACTCAGGCGATTAACTATGACTTAAAAATTGTATGGGAAATAATATATTGGTAATTATATATATATAAATAATATATATATTCGTGTATTTATTTTTTATTTTATTTTTTAGCTTATTCCAAAAAGCTTACACAACAAAAATAGATCAACAACAAAGCCAAAAGAAGGTCAAAACATACAATCGAAAATAGACAACAAAAAAAAAACACGAACAGAAAAAAAATAATAAAAATATATATATATACATATATAAAAGTGCAGTATATTATGTAAAGAACGAGCATTTAAATGTGTGTGTGTGCGTGTATTAGTGTGTGCAATGGTGTTTCTGTGTGAGTGAGTGTGCGAGGTTGAGTTTTAGTTTTTTTAGTAAAAAGTATTTATTTTAAAATGATACAAGATCTTAAATGTATTAATTTTTTTTTCAAAACTTGTCTTATGATCTTATGTCCCCTCTATGGGGCTGAGGGCATCCATAGTAATCCTCTAATCGCTCTATTTGATGAATTGTGTCGATTTTTTTCCTTAAATACATACATTTGCATTGAGGCCTAGTAATAATAGTAGTATGTGATCCATAATAGTGTGTGTGTCGTATAGTCAAGTAAGTGTGTGTATATATGTTTGTGTATGTTTTATAAAAATAATATATAATTTGTATACTAGTATCTAAACTGTCCCTTGATATATACAATAAACTGTCTTAAGACGTATTAATTTAAGTATTTAATATTCGTGTATAAGTACAGTGTAAACTCTATATAACGTTATAGTAGCAGTTAAATAAAGAGAAGAAAAATCAGAACGGAATACAAGCTAAACCAAACAAAGCCAATAGATTCCGACACTAGAGTGTTTGTCGTGAAATCGAGTGATGTTACATGGAGTTTCCACTGTGTAATATAAGAAACCTAAATGTTAATTTAATATCAATTATTAACAAATTTTAATTGAGTATCTGTAAATGATAAAATGTATAATCGTACAGAAGTGTTTGTAAAGAGCTACTTAAAAGATATTTTACGTTTGAATGTGTAATCTTAAAAAATACAACTCAATACAAAAACTACATTAAATAATGTTCATTTTAATGATAAATTTTGTCACACCCACGTAATATTTACACGAGATCAAAGAACGAAATGGATTTATTAAAATTTAACGGCCCCTTAACATTATTTACTGTCAATTTTAACTCCTGAACAATTTATTCATACAATTATGTCTGAACTAAACACTGTTTTTAGAGACAAAACGACAATCAATCCATCTCTGTTTAACCTGCAGCTAGATCTTCGGACATCTAGGCAGAATACGTCCAGCCGTATCACCTCGATGTCCGTCGATCCACAATGTTTCGTAAGACGTTTCTCACACCACCACGTTATGGAACCAGCTGGTACCACGGTATTTGCGTAAGACGACTTAGAGCCCTTCAAAAGCGTAGTTCCTAAAAGGCCGGCAACGCTCTCACGAGCTCCCAGCCACGTGTCTACGGGCGGTGACTTCACCTGTATGGTGTGCCACCTGCTCGTTAGCCCAATCTTCTATAAAACAAAATTGTTCAGCTTGATGACGCGACACGTTGTGCAGGGCAGCTGTTGCTGGACAGACGGCGCCGGGCGTTGCGTGAGGCTTACGGACACAAGCCTTCTCACCCTCAGCGAGGTGGAGAGGCGAGCTTTGCAGCAGGCTGCGCTCGCGAGGCTGCAGCAGCTCAACATTGGCACACCGATCAAGATACCTGAAGGTAATTCATTTATATATAAAATTCTCGTGTCACAATGTTCGTTCCCGTACTCCCTAGGCTTGACCGATTCTCATGAAATTTTGTGAGCATATTTAGTAGGTCTGAGGATCGGCAAACATCTATATTTAAATACTTTTTTATTTTTACAAATACATACGGCCCTAATTTTTTTAACCTTTTATCTCATCAAGCTATATTTTTAGTAATGGTTTATGGCTAAACAATACTCTATGTATTATAATTAAATAAGGATTCACGTTATAGTGAGAACAACCCGCAAACACACAGTTTATAGATTGCAAATCAAATCAAATTCAAGTCGATCACCACAAGTAGCACCCGTTCACCAGCTCCATGTATGGTCAGCCATCTCCCCCATCCACATCTTCTAGGGAGAACCCGGTGCGTGGATGCCACCACAAGCACTGATACATGACCATGGTTAATACAAACAGAAATAATCTCACAACGAAATGGAACCTAAGGCTGAACCGCTACAACTTGTGGACCTTCAAGAGAACGTACCTCTTCATTAAAGGTCGGCAACTCACTTGTCCATCCTGGCGTAACAGGTGTCCATGGGCGTGTTAGCACCAGAAGTTACCCGCCTGCTCGTTTGCCTCCTGTTACATCCATAAATAATAATAAATTTAAATCATTTTATTAAGTAAGATACATAGGAACATGGATCGTGTTTAACACTACGCCTGTTCGTACTAACTGCAATTTAACACTACAGTAACCTGTAAGATGAAATTTACAATATGTGAAGTGCAAATTTGACGATTACCCACCACAAGTGCGTAGGGAGATACTGAGCCAAAAATAATCTCGCACGAATACGAAACAGGTGATCTTAACCGACTGTACTAGAGGCTAGAGGAGTTTATCTACAAACATATCGATATTTATATAAATTTATGACCAATTGATCCATAGATCAATTATACATTACATATGATGTTAGAGGATGAAAGATCCTTTTAATGTGTCAGCAATGCATGGAAGTAACATAATTTTATATGAAATATTTAAGTTTCTTGCCGGTTCTTCTCGATACCCTACGAACCGGTGGTAATTGTTAACGACCATTCAAATGTGTCTTTATAAAGACCTACTTGAATAAAAGATATTTTGAGTTTTTGATATAAAACTATGTATTTAAATGAAAACTAAAACACTAAAATAAAGTTTGGTCTTTGATGCTGGTATCGCTGTATCGCGATATGCTGAGCACCAGCTCTTAGGTCACCGCTACCAGGCGTCTACTTATTGCTATAATAAGCACCTGTGCCCCAACTTCCAAAAGTCTACTCCAATTGGAACATACAATAGGAAAAACTTCTGTCAGTAAGGAAATTTAAGAAAATAGTTAAAGAGAAGCTTCTCGAAAAAGCGTTCATCAGATTATTTTGATACTGGGGGGGGGGGGGGGGGTACTGGGGGGATCGTTACCAAAATCAATCAAGCCGAGTTTCTTGCCTGCTTCTAAGCTTGGTTACGAACAGGCATAGAATTATTTATATTTTAAACGATTCAAAATATTTCTTACCTTAGTGAATATACAGTTTTGGAATAATAATATTGATTTGAAAAAATGTTTAGTTTGTGTTGTTGTTGAAATAAACATTTTTTTTTTCATTTTCAGTATTTATTTATTAAGTAACTAAGACTCATATGTGTTAATAGGCAAAATTACTACAACTATATTAGTAACATTCAATTAGCCAGGTTGTAAGCAAACATTGTGAATTAAATTTGTGACAGTTCACCGGTGACCCACTAACTTTAAAAACGGGCGAGCTTTTTGTGAAATAAAGCTCGCGCGTTTTCAGTGTTCACGCGAAGCTCTAAATAAACACGCGCACGTCACGCGTCGTCTTGTGTCACCGGGTGACGTCATCACACAATAATTACACTTAAATAAATAATTGGCATAACGGCAATGAGTACCGCGTTACAGGGGCTTTAGTTTTTTATACCACGTGACCGGTACCGTCAACAAAAAAAACTTGGTAATAAATTTATTTATTTATTCAATAATTACACCAACAACACACATACAAACATAACCCGAACAAAATAAAAAAGAAAAACACACAAGGCATGTATGTGCATAAATTATAGGGATGCACAGCATTACAGGTATACAACTTTGAAAAATAACCAAACAATCATATATAAAATCTAAAAGGAAATTTAAAAAAGTAGTCAAACGATAGCAGATTATTTTGATGATGAAAAAGTTTGGGAATGAATTAACACCAGCTTAGCCTTGCTTCAAAGAGAGTACTGAGAGGATGATTTCCAAAAGCCGAGCCGAGTTTCTTGTCTGCTTCTTCTCAGCTTGATCGCGTACGAACAGGCGTAGAATCACTTAGATTTGAGACGATTCAAAATGGTGCTATGTACTTTAATGAATAAAGATTTGAATTTGACTTGTCCCAAATTGAATAAAATATATTAAACTAAGGAAAAGAGATAAGTTAATGAGAAATATAAAAAACAGAAGACAATGCAGGATTACTTAACATATAATAAAACATTCTTACACTTGAATTTTTGAAAAACTATTAAAAGACCTGTGTAAACTCCATGAAACGTCGAACTAACGACAAATTCTCTAAAGCGTAGTAATCAATTTTAGGTTTAGCTTGTATTCAATACAATGATTTATCTCCCATCCATTTACCGACCATTCTCTATAACGCCATAAAATACACGGTCCGTTCAGTGTCCTTACATCGCTTTAGTTATTAGAATTTGTCAGGTAATTTATTTAAAAGCTATCGATTTTCTTGTTATTTCTTCTCGATTCCTCCGTACCGGTAGTGTTAATGACTATTCAAAACTGTCTTTATAAAAACATAAATAGATATACATATTGAAGTACCAATAAATATATTTTCAATATGACTTTTAAATAAAGACCAAAACTCCTTATATGTCTTTACTATATTTTGTGTGTATGTGCATAGCTGTGTTGTATATTGTCTTACACACACATTGAGCTGGTTTATAAGCTATTTACGTATATATTTAATACATTTAATAGTTGGCAACACTGTGAGGTCGCGTGATACGTTTTGATTTTAAGAGATTATTTTTGATTAAGAATTTGAATGTAGGTGTATTTAGCTAACACTTGGCGAATGTGATAAATTACGGTTAACAAAAGCTTTGTGGTCATACATCTGAACGTGGATGACCCTTGAAAGCAGAACTTGACAATAAAAGACCACCACAGACATTACCAAAGTTTGAAGGCTGTGAATGGATGTTAAAAGCTCTTATGCTTTGCTAGAGTTCTGGTTGGACTTGAACTTTGTATAACTAATTCATTTCTAGATTCATCACGGTGTACTGTGTGTTTGTATTGTTGTCACTATAACGTAAAAAAATTTTCAACCATAAAAAACATAAAAAAATATTCTCTATATTCACTGCCTGCTTCCAAATCAAGGGCAGACGAGATGAACTGGCAATTCTCTGCCACTGCTTTAAATTGCCAAGCATGTTTTATAGAATGGCTGTAAGCTGTAACCATTAAATCAGCAAATAGGAATCTATATTATATATAAAAAACATAAAAATAACCCTTTACGATATCATCTGTGGACATGGTGGAATATGCATGCTGATTGGTAGCAGAGGTTTTTTAAAATCGTTTTATACATAGAATTAGGACTGTTACCAGTTTTCAAATCAGTAAACCTAAGCTTGCATGGGTCCACTGCGTCTCAGCTGAAAAGTACCCACAAGAAGAAAGAAGAAGAGACTCAGTGGGGTTGTCATTTTTGCAATGATTAACTACTGTGGTTCTCCACAAAGAAGCCTGAAAAATAGCCTGACATTAGTAATACGTGACCCGAAGCACGTATGAAGCCACTAATACCGGACAGACTCAACAATTATGTTATTTTCGGGTTTTTTTTTTCGTCTGGCTAACGTCGCGGAGATAAACAGACTAGGAATGTATAAACAGATCATAGTACGGCATAATAATCGGTTGTGGAATTGTGTACGGCGCATACACGATACAATAATTTAAAAAAAATATTAAAATTAGTTTTCAGATAGTTTCCCTAGTTGGAACTGGTTTTTAAAGTGACCTGGATGTTCTTAATCAATGTCTCAAACTGTTATGAGTGTGTAATGTTATATAACACACTTATACACACATATAATTTTTTACTTCTAAAACCTCACTTTGTCATATTATTCTTGTATATAGGCGCACGTGGTCGTCATCAGTCAATTGTGTATTCATCATGGCTGCAGAGCTATCGTGGATAGGCGGGTGAGGAGAATTAAAAGCACGCGTTGAAGATAATTAACAATGTACGATTATTATTTTTACCAAATATGAACAGAATTATGATCTGTACTTTATAATCAATTGGGGCACAGTGACACTCCACCGAACGCGTGTTGCTCGGGCGCGATGCGAACGGATCTAAATCCTCCGATGATCGTGGATCTCCTCTGTTCCAACGCTGCACGCCAAGAGATCCCGAAGAAAAGAAAGAAAGCTTTGAAAAGCTTAAAAGGTTGCATCTTCACGACCGTGCTGTGAAACATGCTTAGCGATTTAGAGGAGTGGCAGAGAGTTTCTTGCCAGTTCTTCTCGTCCGCTCTACACCCTTGATTTGCGTACTGGCAGTAAATGTAGAGTCGAAATTATTTAAAATGTTATTACAATTCATAAGTGTGCTAAAGATATTTTCATTTTAATTTTGCTTAAAGTGACAGCTAGTTTTATCTGAGTTCTCTTCTTTTATCTAGTTTTAACAATGGCAAAGTGAAAACTAAGTTTAAATACGAAAAAAGATCTTTAAAAAAAATTATTACAATTATTCCAAATATTTATTATTTATTATTATTATTTATTGGTTATTCTCTATTAAAAATCAGTTTTAATTTTATTAAAAAACAATCGGAATATTATTTGGGAATTCATTGCGTATACAATTTCCTTAGAATAAATTACTAAATGTTATATGTTTATGCCTGCCAGACTATAATTATCTTTTCTTGCCCGTTCTTCTCGGTAGATACCTTCCGAACCGGTGGCTGTGTTAATGACGATTGACAAGTGTCTTCAAGATCTACTTGAATAAAGATATTTTGAGTTTGAATTAACATACCGTGTGTGCGGTAACATCATATAGTTGGCAACATATGTCAATCAGATATGTTTTCGCGATGAAGTCGGAATGTTATGATAACTGAAATATGGATTGATCATATCTTCTGGCGACTCTAAATTTAGAAAATAATCCTAAATGTGATGATAATATATCATAGACAATAGAATATTTTGATGCATTGGGGCATGCTGTATAGGCCCTTTAAGAGCGGCGCAAAGTTTCTTGAGAGCTTTATACGGAAGCTTAACCAATAAGTGTGTGTGTCGAAATAAACATATTTTCTTTCTTCAATCAAATTCAAAGTAAAGGAAAATTTATACATTATTATCATTTATTTATTATTACATTTTATATTGTTAACTAGCTGATCCCGACGAACGTTGGTTTAGAAAAAAAATGTCTCTAAAAATACTATATACGGCCATAAAATTTCATAAGAATCGGTCAAGCCGTTTCGGAGGAGTACGGGAACAAACATTGTGACACGAGAATTTTATATGTTAGATTTTGTTTATGTGTCTATGTATATCCTTTACTCAATAGAAAATCTGTGTATATATTTATTTATTTATTTAACACTTTATCGCACTTAAACACTAGAAGCAAATGACATTAACAGATGTTAGAACATATAAGAGCAACGGGCGGCCTTATCGCTAATAAGCGATCTCTTCCAGACAACCCACTTTGAAGATATAGTCTATATCTTCAAAATGTTTACTGTGATCATTTCCAAAAAATCAACCAAGTCGAGTTTCTTGCCTGATTCTTCTCAACTTGATCGCGTACGAACAGGCGTAGAATCACTTAGATTTAAGACGATTCAAAATGGTCCCATGTACCTTAATGAATAAAGATATTTTAACTTTGTTTTGTCTATATAGAAAAGTCGTATTTATAAATATCTTGTTGTGTATAAGTATGTTGTCTCAGGATTCCTTTTAAATTAAATAATTTAAACCTTTTACAGATAACACAACTGCAGTGACTACAAAACCTAAACGGAGAGCTTATCTACTCAAACGGAAAGCTCTGACTACTGGCTTCTTTGATCAGAGTCGAAAGGATGCTGATAAGGAAAAAGGTAAATAGAATTTTACTGTGATATTTTCATTCTTGATTAAGGCTTTAGTTAGCTTTCGCGTTAGAAAAAACATCACAGTATACATGAATTTGTGTTGATTAGTCTCAGCGTGCGTATTGTTCTCACTATAACGTAAATGTGTGCTCCTTTTTTGCTATGGCCGATGATAAAGGTTAATTTTGCATTGTATTATATAATATACACTGACACGCACACTCTCACACACACAAACACATGCACTCGCATGATGACCCTAAGCTTATGTTTTTTTTGCACATGTGTGAAAGAGACTGGCTTCCACGACACAGGGAATCCTAGTGTGGGGGCTAGTGACCTATTATAATGTAAAAATAAAATAATGTAATGGAATATTAAATGATTAAATGATATAACGCGCGCAAGCGTATTTAGAGGACAAAGATCCCTTTAATGTGTTGGCAATTGGCTCAGCATCCGGACAGTTCAATTCTTGAGTAGCCTTACAATGCTTTGTTATTTTAATTGTGAGTAGCACAACTTTGTATTAATTGTTTATTTTAAAAGAGCAGCTATCGAGTTTCTTGCCGGTTCTTCTCGGTAGATGACTGCCTTCCGAACCGGTGCTAGTGTAAAAATTGACGATTCAAAAGTGTCTTTATAAAGACCTACTTGAATAAAGATATTTTGAGTTTAAGTTTAGAGATATTGACACATTCGCTGGTGCATGGTGTAATGCTTGCAGCTTACAACCGTACTGTAGAACTTGCTTGGCGATTTAAAGGAGTGGCGGAGAGTCTCTTGCCAGTTCTTCTCGTCCGCTCTACACCTTTGATTCGGGAACTGGCAGTAAATTTAGAGTCCTAAATTTTAAAGCATTTTTTGACGATTCATAAGTGTACCAAAGATATTTTTGATTTTGATCGTGCATTTCTCTTACTGAGTAAATATTTTTGATATATACCCACATTTGTTATTATTTTTAGTGATTTTATTATGTACAGGACTCGTCGATAAACCCATAAACTATAAATAGAAAACGGTTGTAAGTTTTATAATATTGAAAAAAAAGTACTATCATTATCAGATATGAATTTTCCGCCTCTTGCACTTTAGCGTACAAATCACAAATTTTATAAGCTAGTAAAAATCTGTGGTACAGTTCGTTAATAAATCAGTGTGATCTATTCATTTAACCGAACGACTGTACAGTGTTCGTATTTTATAGTCTATATAAAGTTAAAGCTTAAAATACCAGAGATAATAGTGTGCGGACAGCTATAAAAAGTGATAACAATAATAATATATTTATAAAAAAAAACACAAAACTAAAACAAATTTAAAGAGTTGATCGAAAGTTTAAATATTGTATGTTTTTACATTAAAAAAATACTTTATAAAGAATAGTTAAGGATTAACGTTAGGGTATAACAAATTGCCAACTTTTGAACCTTTTCTGATTGGCCGAAATTCACGCGCTCTGATTGGCTGACCAATCACAGGGCTTACATTTGTTTGAACAAATTTGTATAAAATAGGGCCCTGACGGCTGAGCTAAGCTCGCCAACAAGCCCGAACCGAGCTGTTAAAGCCTCCTGGCCAACAGCGAAATCCCCCTCCAAAAAAAAAGCTGTCGACGCAGTCGGCGGGCTACAGTGACAACAAGAAGATAAAGAAGAAGCAACCTCTGGTTTTATTTCCCACCAACCCAGCAAGCAAATGTGTATGCCGCACAAAGAGAGATATTTTAGTGATAGTGTGTCGAAAATATATATTACGAAGGAAAGCAATATCTTAACTGCCAATGTCCCGGAGCCAACGGGCATAGAAAGACATGGAATGACTTTGATCCCTTGGGGAATGGGAATGGTTTATGATCCCACTTGTGTGGGACACTTATAATAACCACAAAAGCTGGCGCGGGCTGCAGAGCAGGCAGTTAAAGTACAATAGTCTATCCTCCAACTTTGATTTTGTTGTTGGAGTAGAGACATTTGGACCTTGGGATACAAGTGAACAGGCAATTAAGGAATGAAATAGGCGCTTGGTTAGTACCGGTGATGCAAGAGCTGGTGCCTCACTCAGCGTATAGCGACAAAGCGAGAAAATGACATCGTTATGCGTATTCTGCCACAAAGACCAATCTTTTTAAATTTGTTTTATTTTTGTTTATTATTACATATTACTAGGAAATAATAATAAAATTATATAAATATTAGTAAGATCACATTAACTGGTGCATGGTATATATGTTGTGGGGTAAATACCGCACTACGACTATTTCTCTCTTGTTAAAGGTGCAAATTGAACACTATTAATAACTTCACCGAGCTAAAATTACAAAACTCGTGCGTTCAAACCGTTTCGTACATCACGATTTGATGACTGACACTGCTCACATACAAAGTGTGGTCTTAAAATAGCGCGTGTGCGTGGCGCCTAACATTATTGAAAAATTCTTTCGGTAATAGTCATACATTTCGCGCGGGAAACGCCATACGACTACCCGCGGCTTTTGGGTACAAAAGAAAACGGTCGGTTTTTATTAGTTTTTGTTATATAAATGAACCCCATTATTGTTATGTGTGTTTAAAAGTCAAATGAACATTTTGACTTTTAAAACTTTGTGTCAATAAATGTTTTTTTCCATTTAAAAAATGACTACAATTACATTTACTGCCAGTTTCAGAATCGAGGGCGTAGAGCTGACGAGAAGAACTGAACCCCCCACCACTCCTTTAAATAAAATTAGGAAGGTTCCAAAGTAGGGGTTCCACCCCCTCATTGGCATTTATAAATAAGAACAGAAAGTACATTTTAAATAAAAATCAAATTTTAAAAAAACTTTACACTCGAGTTCCAGAAAATAATTTGTGTAAATGATCAAGAAAGAAATAAACACTGAACGTTAAGTATAAGGCGGTTTGTCAACGTGCGAGAGAAACGCGTGACACATATACTCTCTATTTATTTACAGCCATAAAAACCAAAGATATACAACATACATATCACCTTTTCGTAGGACATTTCGCACGCACCACCACGTTATGAAACCAGCTGTATTACGATATTTTCGTAATACGACTTAGGGTCCTTCAAGAACGTACCACGCGAGCCCTCAGCCACATGAGTGTCTATAAGCGCCGACTTCACCTTTATAGTGTGCTTCCTGCTCGTTTGCCCCCTCTTCTATAAAAAAAATACACAGAAACACGTGCAATATATTATCTATACAAAAACACTTCCGCTTTACCGTCTTGGTAAAGCACGCTCAGAACACATCTATGAATGCCTCTCCACACGGCAATTTCTCATGCGTCGTCGTAAAACCGCTTCTGGTGGCGCCACCGCTGCGATTTGTATTTATTTATTTCTTATTTAATGGCAAATTGCTTTCCTATGATGAACTTTAACAATTATTTTATTTTTAAAACCAATACTTTTTTCTCTCTCGTCTAGCACCTAATGAACTACAGTGTAAAGTCTATATAACGACACTGAAGCGACAGTGCATAGAGAGTGAAGAAAATCACTGTATGGAATACAAGCTAAACCAATCAAAGCCAATTGATTTCAACGCTTTAGAGAGTTTGTCGTTAAACCGACTGACGTTGCATGGGTTCTACAATAAATAAAAGCACAAGGAAATGCGGCGATTCCGTAGATCACCCGAAGATTGCGGTTCACCCGCTCGTGTATACGCCGCCTAACGACGAGATGGCGAGTGATATTACACACACGAGAATGCTTGACCTAAATTGTTACTTTTTCCATAATCAATTTACAATGGCCGTGATTCAAGTAAACAATATAAAAATAAACCACTAATGTTGGCACGGATTAAGATAACAGAAAGTTTTTTTTTTGTATGTTACAAACGCGATTTTATATGCGAGCTCTTTGAAGTGTATGGATAATGCAGATTTTTTGATTACTAAAGGTGGAACAGACATAAATGCTATCTCAATCTAGAACGTTTAATAATAGTTATCACTGGCTTGATTGCGATACGATATTTTATTGTGCGATCAAAATAAAATCTTATAATACCAATATCGCATTGAAAAATATATAGTAAATTAAAAAGCAAAGTTCTGTCTATTATTTCACTTTAAGTAGTCTTTATAATTCTAATGAGTAGACGAAAAGCTGTTAACAACTGATGGTAGTAAAACCAGTACACCATCAACAGTTGCACATTGTCCATAGACGAAATTCCATCCGTACCACCTTGACGTCTGGCGCTACACAACTGTGCGTTTAAGGAAGTTTCTGCCACGCACCACCCCTTCGTAGAACCCCTTCAATTTGGAGGCCTTCAAGAAAAGAGCGTACTTCTCCCTCAAAGGCCGGCAACTCACTTGTAAACATCCTGTCGTTGCAGGAAGGGCCACGGTGAGCACTTCTATCAATGTCATATAAAAAAAGAGTCTTTCGAGGGTTCTTCTCAATGTGTGTGAACCCATGTAAATCCCAATTAGATAATGTTTTTTCTACTGTTTTTAAAAGACAACAACACAGAAATGTTGTCAGCTAAAAGAGGACTCTTTTAAAAGTTGTATGTCTTCCGGTAACTCTTCTAGTCTGATCCTACAGCTCAGTCCAAATGACTCGGTAGAAATGTCATGTGCCCATTGTTGGCCGGATTTAGACAATATTTTCACGGGTAATAACAATCTCTAGATGATACTCGGCCCGGTCTATTTCCGTCGTATTATTATGAGCGCGCTAAATTTGTAAATGGCCGCAATATTAGATCGTGCGAGATACCTCTTCCGTGAAATTGGAACAATGGGTTTGGGGGCTAGTATTTTTTAATATTAACGTTATTGAGTCAATGATTCTCTGATGCGATTTTATAGAAGTGCAGTGAATTCACCGCGTTCACACTGGCGGTTGGCAGCTCGTGAGTGGCCGGCCTTTTAGGATATTACATTTCGACAATATTTGTCTGTAAATTTGTTAAGTTACGAACTTGTTTGGGTCACTGTTTGTGCCAAAGTATTTTAAAAAAATATATATTTTTTATATCTTCACCTGTGTAACAAGACAAGAATAAAGAATACACAACAAACTCATATTATCTTTAACCGTGTTTTGTTTAAACCAAGTTTAACATATGTTTATAAATTAACCGAACTTACAACTTTAATCACGTGGGCAAAAAATAAACTCATACTTATAATATCTTTATTCGAGTAGGTATAAAGACACTTTTGAATCGTCAAACACTACCACGGTTTCGGAAGGCTGCTATCCACCCAGAAGAACCGGCAAGAGACTCGATAGATGCTCTTTTGAAATAAACAATTAATACAAAATTGTGCTACTGACAATTAAAATAACAAAGCATAGTAAGGCTACTCAAGAAGAAGAGCCAATTGCCGACACATTAAAGGGATCTTTGTCCTCTCAATATTCGTAAGTAAATAATAAGCAAGTGTATATTTTTTAACTGTTCCACAGAAACTGGTAGCGTGTTCGGTGTACCACTGGCGCAGTGCGTTGAAACTGAACGCGCGCTGAGACAGCAGATGGGATCGCGGGCTTCGCTAGCCTCTCTCAATACCCTTGAGAAAGGAGACGATGTAAGTATTCCATGTCAAAATATCTTTATTCACTTAGGTACATAGGACCATATTGAGATGTCTCAGATCTAACTCTACGCATGTACGCGACCGAGCTGAGGAGGAGCGGGAAACTTGGCTTGGTTGATTTATGTTTGTAATCCCAGTTGACTTTTTGAAGGTGGAGCGAATTCATTCCCAAACGTTTTTTATTAAAGAAATTATTAGTAGTAGTCGTAGTAGTTGATTAAGTCCAGATACCACCCGAGCACGGCACTCAGACATAAGCCATCGACCCAAAAGAGCTTATTTAGTTTCTAAATAATTGTTATACATGTCTATGTTTCTATGAATTGTCTATGCCAGCATATGTTTTTAGACGTTTTATACACACAGTGTAACCTCCATGTAACGTCACTCGATTTAACCACAATCTAAAGCGTCGAAATCAATTAGCTTTGGTTGGTTAAGTTTGTATTTAATACATTTATTTTTTTCTATCCATTCAACGAATAAAACGCCATAAAATGCACTGTCCCTTCAGTGTCGTTATATAGAGTTTACACTGTATATATACATGTAGAGGGCAGGTTATAACATCGCTGTTATATATTTACTTAATGTTTTTTAATTTTAAGAAGTATTTGTCCATACCAGTTCGTTTAATATAACAATTTAGCTTCGATATATCTTATGTATATCTTTAATTTTTTTTTGGTATTATGGTTTAATTGTATTTCGCTAAAAAAAACATACGTATGGGTTGGGATGTGTTAAATAATCAAAAGGCAATCAATGTACGGAGTAAAAGCTCGTAGGATTTTCTGTTAGTATCATAAATATTAGGTAGCGCCTGTTAGCCAACAAGATATACACACCTGGGCCTATCCTTTATATATATATTACTTGATTAAAACACTATATTATTCTATATATATATATATTTAGTCCCAAGAGCCATCATATATTTTCTCATCATAGTTAACTAACATACTAATTACACAGTGTAATTTAAACTGGATTTTTTTTTTAAACTTTAAATAAATTTGTCAAATGTTATTATTATTTTTGAACTTTTAATATTCTTTTTTTTATATATGTCATTGTTTTTGTCGTTTGTATTGTTGACTTTCCCTCTAAATCGGTCCAGTATGAGATTTTATAGTAACATTTTATTTAACACTGAATACTCAATTCCGAAGTATGCGACCATCTGTGCGCTATATTTGTATCAATTATGTCTTTTATACTGTACATTGGCCACGTCATAGTAATATAAATGTATGTGTGTGTGTTTTCTTTCTAATAAAAGACGCTAAATGCATTGGGGGTTCCAGCTCGACTCTCAAAAATGAGAAACCTCCGAAACAATACGACTTAGAGACGTTTCCTTTTTTTTATAGAAGAGGGGGCAAACGAGCAGGAGGCCCACCGTAAAGGTGAAGTCGCCGCCCATAGACACACACGCGGCTGGGAGCTCGTGAGTTCGTTGCCGGCCTTTAAAGGGACATGAAGGGGTAGGGGAAAGGATGGGCACCGGAAGGTCTCACTCACCGAAAGAAAAGCGTGTACAAAATGAACAAAGTCCAATTGTATCACTTTACGCCGGAGAAGAGAGAGTGGTATTTCTCCGGCCGTGCCTGCCCATTCGGCTGAAACTCTAAGTAACAGCATGGCACTCCCACTCAAAAAGTCCACGAGCTCCCCGACGTGAGCGTCTTAGTAACTTCATCATTATAGTGTGCCTTCTCGCATCGGGTCAGCACAATTATTTTGATACTTGTCTACTATAATATATGTATTTGGAGTAATAGTAGTTTTAATACAAAAGTGTACCTTGGATTTTGAATTTGGTAACCGTGTATGATTGTTGTCAACGCCCACCGGTCGTCTGGGATCGTGTCTCCCATTTAATACATCTATATAGCTATTTCATTGGTCTATTCCTGTTGCAATTCCGCCGATCGTGTTTGGCCATTTGCTATATACGAACGGGTTTAAAATTAGTGTTTTCCATATTCAAAATACAGTTTTCATGGTGGATTTTCTCTTATTTTTCCTTTATTGGATGAATCAAGAGGAGACAATGATTTGATAAAGTAACTTTTAAATATTGGTACTCTGCCATAGGCACGAAACTTTTTAAATTCGTTTTAGTTTTGTGTTTTGTTTTATTTTAAGTTACTCATATTAGTTGGGTTAATTTGAGTGAATTTACATTGTGTATTCTATAGTATTAAATAAAATGGACTCAGATTATACTTTTAAATTAGTATTTAATGTACTTGGATTAAATAAACGCCTGATAACAGGTAACCCAAAAGCGCACTCGTTCAACGTATAAGCGTACAGCGACCAAGCTAGTTTTTATTTTATTTAAACCTTGTTAATATATTAAGTTAACTATTTTAAGCAGTCATTTAATCTGATCCACATTTGGACAGCCATCTTCATCCAAACAGACCGCCACTGGGCCTTCATTTCGTTTTTGACAATTGTCATTTTTGATATTTTTTGGCCAGGCGGTGTTTTTAACTGAGATTTCCCTCCGAAACCTCCGGGTGAATAGGTCTTGTATATGTGTGATTTGACCCTCCCACTTCCGTTTTGAGGTCCATTAACCACCAAATCAGTAATTTGCTTATAACTTCCAATTACATAATATTTACAAAAAAAATAAAACATTATTTTTTTTAAGTAAGTAAGTGTAACTGTTAAATAATTATTTAATGCGTTGAGCAATAATGAAATCTTGAATAAACACTATTATACGGAAGTCTATAAAAAAAGCGATTAAAATCCTGCGTTATTATACTCGCGGACAATTATTATAGATGACTAGTAGCGTAGTCCGCGACTTCGTCCGCGTGTTTTAAATACAAAAAGAATTTAGAAAATAGATATAAATAGAGTTCTGGTTCTCCCCTATTTCAACACCTTCAACCCATTTGTTCGCGATATCCTATGTCCCTTCCCTTAAGTTTAGTCTATCACCATGTCAAATATCATCGAAATCGGCTCAGTAGTTTTAGCGTGAAAGTGTAATATACCGACTTTCGCATAAACATTATTAGTACGGATTTTTCAATCCACTCGTAGAAATCACAATTTCGTTAATGTCTCATAAAATGGATTAGTAATAGATTTGATATCATTTTTTTGTTTTTTTTTTATTGTGTTTTTTATACATAAATTAGCGGAAACATACACAGTACACTGAAATGAATAAGTCCATTGCAATGTTTCATTTGCTTTTAATTTTTCAAAGGACGCATTATTTTTGACGCATAGTTTCTGAGATATCGCGAAAAAAGTGTTTTCACCCCTTTTTCCAAGATGGCGGCAGGCGGACAAGGTTGCCGACCCCACAAACTTGATTGTTAAGCATTTATCGATCCCAAAAATACATTCTCAAAGAAATACCTAATTCGGTCCTTAAATAGCACTTCAATATAAAAAAAATGATTAGCATCCCATTCGACTGTATTAATCGGCCAGTGTAATTAAGACATAGGTTAAAATTGACGTCACGTATCTGGTTACCTGGCCTTAATAAAAGGCCACGATAATTTTATACTATGACGTTACACACAAGTTTATACAGAAATAGAGCGATTCGTTACTAACGAACGAAAATATGGTTCGCGATAATGTTAGTTTAGGGGCTTGATATACGTATACCATTTCCTAAAAGGCCGACAACACACGTGCTCACAGCCACGTGAGTGTCTATGGGCGGCGAATTCAACTTTATCGTCTATATGCCCATGTATACGAGACCATTTTGATACGTAAATGTGAATCTACGCCAACAGAAGAAGAAAGCTCAGCTTGCTTGATTTTTTTCGTTCTTTGGACTTGGGATTTTTGTGATAGAGGTCACTGACGAATCACGAATATTTACGAATTAAAAGATTTATCGATTGTAAACTTTAACGTTTTGTTTGGCTACAAATCAATCATGTTAATGGCATTAAATCTTCACAACAAATGTAGAATCGTGAAAAATACTAGTGAAAACGCTTGAAAACGCTTTTCATAAACGACACGCGTTTTCCATTGACATTTCATTTCAGAGTGAATCCTGCGATTCCGGTGATTGGGGTTGGGCTGGGCTGGAGGAGTGCAGACCCAGAGTTCCAGCACTCGTCTCCGCCTGCTTGGCCCACCTCCGCCGGCATGGTCTTCATACCATGGGCCTCTTCCGGGTTTCCGCTTCAAAGAAGAGAGTGAGACAAGTAAGCTTTTAATCTACATGTGAAAGCTCTCCGAGATAACGCTGATACACGCTGTATTTTTAACTTCTCTAAAGTCTAAACCATACAGTACATATAACCACAGATTACATATAAAATGAAAACAAGGCTAAAATACAGGGTTGAAACATAGAATATAAAAGCTAAAGTATACAAGACTAAAAACAAGTGAAGAACGAGCACTTAATGTGTGTATTAGTGTGTGTAATGCTGTGGGTGTGTGAGTTAATGAGTGAAGTGGAGTGGTGGTTCTTTGTTGAGTTTCCTCTAACATAATTAAAAAAATCATATCTTTAAAAATCTCTATTAAGCTCAAATTAGGCCCCACATGGATACTGAACCTTGGGACTTGGGACTCCACCTCTTTATATAAAGAATTAATACAAAATTATGCTATTTCTATTTATTTATTACTTCATTGCACTTAAACATTCGAAGTAAATGACGTTAATAGATGTTAGTACATATAAGAGAAACAAGCGGCCTTATCGCTCATAAGCGATATCCAGACAACCCACTGTTTCTATTAGTCTCTTCAACCTAACACCTTGAAATTGTGTTTTTTTTTTAACCGATCGATACGAATTTAGATTAATTTCACATACACAATGTCACATAAAACGATACAAAGTTGATTAGTTATGAAACATGAACGCGCGAAGCAAAACAATACTAAATTTAACGTCAAACACTGAACCAAACCAACAATTAACGCCTCTTAAACAATGTAAGATTATTCGAAGGCCGTCGCTATGGAGAATTATTTCATTTAACATCTAAACTCAAACTCAAAATATCTTTATTCAAGTAGGTCTTTATAAAGACACTTTTGAATCGTCAATTACACTACCACCGGTTCGGAAGGCGGTCATCTACCGGGAAGAACCGGCAAGAAACTCGATAGCTGCTCTTTTAAAATAAACAATTAATACTACTGACAATTAAAATAACAAAGCATAGTAAGGCTACTCAAGAAGAAGAGCCAACTGCCGACACATTAAAGGGATCTTTGTCCTCTAAATATTCGTTTACGGTATAGTATGCCTTTTCAACCAAAATACGCTTTACGCGCGTTTTATATTTTAAATAATATAAAATACTTGACGACCGGATGGAATGACTTTGATGCCTTGGAGTATGGGAAGGGCTATGGGATGCCACTTGTGGGAACCGTCCCACCTTCCTGTCACAAGCTCCAAAACTGGCGCGGCTGCAGAGCAGGCGGAACAAAAGAAAAGGTCAAAGTACAAAAGTCTTTCCTCCAACATTGATTTTTTTCCTTTTGGAGTAGAGACTTTTGGACCATGGGGTGCAAGTGCACAGGCGCTTATTAAAGAATTAAGTAGGCGCCTGGTAGTCAGTAGCGGTGATCCAAAAGCTGGTGCTTTTGCGCTCATAAGCATCGCAATACAGCGAGGAAATGCATTATGGGGTACCTATTCTGCCATTCTTAAGTTATATTAATAATGTTTATGTTAATAGTTAATTATAATTAGTCTAAAATTGCATTTTACGGAAGACAAGTTACATTTTCACTAAACCGGTACATTACCGGTGATTGGTTAATCAAAATAAAAAATATTAATAAAGTTTCTTACGCTTTAATACGCTATATAGTAAATGTACAGTCGAAATTTTTTATAGCTTTTTATTTTATTCACGATTCATTAGTGTAACTACTACCTATATTAATAAGATATTTTTTGACTTTTTTATCAGACCTGCCTAAGAGACGCATGGACAACATATATTTTTATCAAACAACATATAAGACTATATACACTCAATCAATATTTCTCTCGAATCTAGACTGAACAAATTCGCATTAATTAAAAACCTAATATACGGTTTATGATTGATTGCATCATCAGAGAAAATTGTGGATTATTGCCTCGTTTAGATTACAAACACTACACGGATGATGGTTATAAATAATTTTCAATTGGGTCAATCGTTTAAAAATTATGTTCGAGACGATTTATTTTAAAAAAAAAGCCCTTTTATCGGGATTCCATTCCCGGACAGTTTCTGCCGGGTTCACCATCCGTCTGTGGAACCAAATGGCATCGCAGATTTTCGAGAACCGCTCTGACTTGGGAACCCTTCAAGACCAGAGCGTCTCATAAATGCTGGCAACAAACCTGGCATGCGTTGCAGCACTTCGAGTGAAGTGCTGCAACGCCTGCTCGTTAAAAATAAAAATGTCACATTCTGGTGGAGAGTTAATCAATTAGGGTGGTTATACACGGAATGTGGCTCTGATGGTGGCTTATTCGAAGACAAACCTCAGCCAACAGTGGATGCCTTCTGGGCCGATTCTTAGCAATGAAGGAATTACTGCAATCAATTCAAATAAGCGATAACCTATCTAAAAGAATCACAGGTATCGAACCCATGCATAACCATGTGACATTGTAAGAATAGTATTCAAACGATGACTCTTAAGTGTGGGCAGACAGTACATTTCGCGGCTGGCACCAGCCCAGCGCAATGTTTGACCGCACTGCGACTTCTAAAAGTTAATTCAAAATTAATACCACAAGTACTGAGCGGAAACGCGGTTTTAATTAATGCGACAAGAATACGAATACATAGTCATAAAGGTGGTTACATTCAAGAGCCACGTGTGTGTCCATGGGCAGCGATTTCACCTTTACGGTGTGCCTGCTCATTTGCCCACTTCAGTAAGAAGCACGTCCAAAATACAGACAATAATATTATTAAGTTGTTGGGATTACACAAAAAAAAAACATTTAGCAAAAACTCTTTTAATACTTTTAAACGTATATTTTTAAATGGCAACAATTAGCGCCTGTCATTGTTGTGTAAATTGTCAAATGTGTCAGTGTAAATTGTCAAATGTGTCAGTGTCAATTGTCAAATGTGTCAGTGTCAATTGTCAAATGTGTCAGTGTCAATTGTCAAATGTGTCAGTGTAAATTGTCAAATGTGTCAGTGTCAATTGTCAAATGTGTCAGTGTCAATTGTCAAATGTGTCAGTGTAAATTGTCAAATGTGTCAGTGTAAATTGTCAAATGTTTGTTGTCTATGGATATTGTAATAGGAATAGCTAATTTAAAAAGAAGCTTTATCGGAATTCCTATATCCGTTTGAAAGGCATCACAGATTGTGTTGTCACCATGACAATTTAGTTATGTGTTCTAGCATATATGTTCTAGAAATGTTCTAGCATAAAAGATCCCGGTGGTGGTTCTGTTATAAATATCGAGTAACATTTTTTTACGCCCCTGATAATTCCGAATCTGGGGGCATCCATGGCTGAGATTACAAAGTAGCCACGTTAGCAAAGTCCCGTTCGTGACCCAAATCAATCATATTCTTATCTCCGCACCAGAATGTGACGATGAGGTTTGGGAATGATAGTGAAAACATATATTATAGATGTAATTTTAATAACTAATTAAATATTAGAGTTTTATATAGTATTTAGCTATCGAGTTTTTTGCCGGTTCTTGTCGGTAGTGTAAAAATTGATTATTCATAAGTGTCTCTATAAATACCTATTTGAATGAAGATATTTTGAGTTGTGTTTTTAAGCTTCGGTCGTGAATAAGGTTAATTTTGTAACTGCAGTGCGAATTCAACTTCGTATTAAGTGATTCGTCAAAAGATCTTTAACCATTAATCAAAACGAATGCCAAAGATTTGGAATATAGTTCCCAATGACTAAACCGTTAATCGTTTTATGTAAATTTGAAATAGATTCAGTTACACAAATATTTATTTGTTTATTTTACACTTTGTCGCACTTAAACACTAGAAGCAAATGACGTTAACAGATGTTGGTACATATAAGAGCAACGGGCGGCCCTATCGCTAATAAGCGATCTCTTCCAGACAACCCACACATTTACTTCGTACATTTAGTACAAAATACGAGGGGTGCTCAAAATGTATCGCGGATTTTGTGTTTTTTTTTTAAAAATTATTCATTTATTCATGAATATCTATTTTGTCCCCTTCAAAGTAATCCCCATGAGATATTATACACTTGTGCCAACGGTTTCTCCAATCTTCGAAGCACTTCAAAAAATCATTTTTTTTTTATCTTGTTCAGCTCCTCCTTGGATGCTGTCTTTATCTCGTCAAGCGTAGCGTAACGTCGTCCTTTCATGGGCCTCTTCAGTTTAGGGAACAAGAAAAACTGGGCCAGATCTGGGGAATACGGTGGCTGAACCAACATCTCATTAGCAATGTTCATGCGATGCTGTTTTTGTTCGCAATTGAGCAATTTTGGTACGAATTTGCGCTGCGACCCGTTTCATGCCCAAATCATTGATAAAAATCGAATTGCACGAGCCAATTGATATGTTTAGGTCCTCAGCAACTTCTCTAACGGTGATTCCACGATTGGCCAATACTATTTTCTCCACTTCATTAATTTTTTCGTCTGTTGTTGAAGTGCTCGGGCGTCCGGCACGCTCGTATTACGGTTTTTTTTACAATATTTTTTGTTACACACTGTTACAATTAGCCTGTCATTTGATATAATTATTATTGTATGTATAATTTACCTAGCACACAATTTATTAATTCGCATGAAATATATATAGATTAGTAGCTTCTGCCCGCGACTTCGTCCGCGTGGTTTAAATACAAAAGGAATTTGGAAGATCGGTTTATAAAATGGTAGAGTTCTTGTATAACTTTCAACGCCTTCAACCCTTTTTTTAGCCGATCTCCATATCAAATTTCATCGAAATCAGTTCAGTTGCTTAAGCGTGAAAGCGTAACATACATAATTTTGCATTTATAATATTAGTATGGATTTACAATATAGAGAATTAAAGAAAGCCTAAGATTATGGCTAAACTGTAATTTACAGTTACATAACATACCGTCAATGTAATTTCAGTTACGGGAAGAGTGGGAGAGAGGTCAGGAGTCAACCCTGGACGAAGCCCTACCTCATGATGTGGCGACACTCCTTAAAGAGTTCTTGAGAGACCTCCCGGATCCATTGTTATGTAGAGACCTGTACTGTGCATTCTTGCAGACACAGAGTGAGTGAAGGTTACTTTCTCTATCTCTTTTCTTCTAGTTTTTACAGTGTTTATAAAATAATTAAGAAAAATGGAAAAGAAACTGAAAGATTTCTGAAAAAGTAAAGTACATAGGACCATTTGGTATAGTCTTAAATGTCAAGACTGTTCGTCCGCGACCAAGAGAAGGCAAGAAACTCGGCAAGGTTAGACCGAAGACAAAAAAAAATGTAGCAAGCCTAAGCTGGTGCAAATTCATTTCCAATTTTTTTCATTCTCAAAATAATTAGAGATTTTATAACACGTAACATATATATATATATAACTGAATAATGAAATAAAAAAGCTTTATCTATGCGCGGTTTTCCCGCCAAAAACTCTAAACACAGAGTACTCTGTGTTTAGAGTTTTTGGTGTAAGTACTTATCAGACCACAGATTACTACTAAGCGTCGAAAGATTTCGCATTTTTTTCATTATTTTGAAGATTAGGTTAGATATTATAGTTATGAAATATGTTTAATTAATATACTACCGTAAATAACAGTATATGAAGAAAAAAATTTGAAAAAAGTTGTCATTTCCTCGCTATAAAAGCACCAGCTCTTGGGTCACCAGTACCAACCCGTGCTAACTTAATTCCTTAATATAATTAATATAGAACCGGTGTGAAATTTCAGAAATCCATAACAGAACTCTACAATGGGAAGCTCTCAGGTACATAGTACAGCTGTTACCGGCAGCTCACAGGGACACGCTGAATGCCCTGCTCTCCTTCCTGTCCCAGTTGGCATCACATTCCGTCGATGATCACCAGCCTGGGAACAAAATGGACGCAGCGAATATTGCGACGATATTTGCGCCCAACATTCTACATAAAAATAAACCCAACGAGTGCGCAAGGTAGGGCTTGCATAGACAATAGAGAACATAGAAGCTTCGTGTTTTATATCGAATAGAGTCCATTGAAAGGTTTGCATTGTGTTTTTGGGATGTGTTTGTGGGGGGGAGGGTATGTCCAATTTTGTGGGTTCGCAAGCCTTGTCCCCCGGCCGCCATCTTGGAAATAGGGGTGAGAACACTTTTATCGCAATATCTCAGAAACTGTGCGTCTTACAAAAAATTGTGACGTCACAAATTGTTCTGCCTACAAATATGTTTATTTGACTTTTTGTCCTAAAATGAAAATTAAAGAAGTTATTTGCGAATTAATACCGATTCGGTCCACTTTTAGTATGCACCACGGAATGGACTCTCCGTGGCGCGTACTAAAAGTGTGTGTGTATCTGTGTGTTTGTGATCATATTACTATATATGTTAGAAGTATATTTATAAATAAATTACTTTTAATCGAATAAGGTATAAACATTTAATGAAATGTCTCATAAAAAGCAATACAAATTATTCCAGTGCCGAGGAGCTGGCGGAGAGGACTGACGTGATCAACGTGGTTCGGCTGCTGGTGGAGCGACAGACGGAGCTGTGGAGCCTTCCGGCGGAGCTCCTCCACGAGGCCTACATCCACCTTGCGCACACGCAGCCCGCGCACCTCGACTCCTTACTGCTAAGGAGGGCCGAGTTAGTAGATTACCTTCGCCCAAACTTGCGAAGCCTGAAAGCTTACCTTAGCTTAACTATATTAAACGGGGAAAGCGTACCCTGAAAGGCCGATAACGCACTCACGACTTCACCCTTATGGTGTCTTCTGCTTGTTCTTTTATAAAAAAGAGAAGGGAGGAATAATACTATTCACTTTTTCATGAAAGCATTTTTTTAAAGAATCTAAATCAAACTTCTTATTTGGATTACCATTAGGTTATGTCTTGAATGCTGAACCGAGTTTAAGTTCTGTGGGGTTAAGCATTTCCTCCCATTGGTGTTGGGGGGGGGGGGGTAACAGAAGTTTCAGGGTGTCAAAGCGTTCCTTTCCACATTAATTAACTATACAGTACCAATATCTTAATCTTAATTAACCAAATAATTATCATAATATACATTAAAGTCCTCAATTGGGCCAAAAGCTTACCATAGACATAATAGAAATCATTATTACACATGATTAGATTAGAGGTTTTAACAGATTCCTGTATATATATATATATATTATTTAATAGACAAAAGAGGTTTTAATGAATCTATTTCACAAAAGAGGTTTTGACAATGATCCCTGTCTGTACATTATATAGCATCGCCTTAATATATGTGTGTTGCCTGGAAGAGATCGCTCATCAGCGATAAGGCAGCTCGTCTCTCTTATACGTATGAACATGTATTTATCTACTTGTACTGTTTAAGTGCTACTTACTAGAGTCGTAAGGCCCCACGTCGGGGCATATAGATGATAAGACCCTTTCCGTTCTGCTGTCTGTGGCTTTACGTCTAAGCTCACTCCAAGTCAGACCCATACACCTGAACTCCATGTGACGGGCTTGGATGCTCCTCAGGACGGCGGAGGCGAACGCCACCTCGGACAGTGTGCGGCTCGTCTGGGCCCGAGATCACTTCCTGCACTCGGCCTCCGCCACCGCGCAGCCTCTTCCTACCAATACGTGAGAATTATTAATAATAATAAGCCTAATTAATAACAATAATGATAGTTTAGGATATGGATCCCTTCTTGGGTGAAGGCCTCCTCCATCTCTTTCCAGGTCTCTTCTCTTTTTGCCTAGGGTCATCCATTCTTTACCTCCTACCCACCGTCGGTTTGGACGGCCTACCTTCCTTTTCTTTGCCGGTCCTTTCCATGATATATATAGAATTATTAATAATAAATATTCCTGCTTTGAGCTTATGATTATGCGGAAATCATAATATCTTTGCATAGGTAAATATGGCCACACTTATATATAATCAAAAACAAAAAAATATATTTAAAAATCCGACACTACATTTACTGCCAGTTTCCAAATCAGGCGTAGAATGAGAAGAACTGGCAAGAAACTCTCCGCCACTCCTTCGGATCGCCATTCGTACACAATTAAGCCTTAATCATGTAATAATCAGTCAAATTCAATTAAATCCGTCAATTTATAGTCTCCTTCGTTCTTTACTTGTAATATTTGGAGGACAAATATCCCTTTAACGTGTCGGCAATTGGCTCAGCATCGGGACAGTTCAATTCTTGAGTAGCCTCACAATGCTTTGTTATTTTAATTGTCAGTAGCACAATTTTGTATTAATTGTTTATTTTAAAAGAGCAGCTATCGAGTTTCTTGCCGGTTCTTCTCGGTAGATGACTGCCTTCCGAACCGGTGGTAGTGTAAAAATTGACGATTCAAAAGTGTCTTTATAAAGACCTACTCGAATAAAGATATTAATTGGCCGACCAATCAGAGGGCTTACATTTGTTGGGGCAAATTTGTATAAAACTGTACCCTGTCCCACCTGTAAACACCAACGGATGAGCCAACAAGCACGAGCTGTCTGTAAAAGCCTGCTGGTCAACAGCGAGATCCCCCTCACAAAAAAAAACCTGTAGACACAGTCGGCGGGCACCAGTGCACAAATAGGAAGATCAAGAAAGAAGCAGCCTCTGGTTTTCCCAGCAAGCAAGTGTGTGCCGCACAGTAAGTGAAAATCGTATTTTTCAGAAGCAACGATCGCATAGTGGACCGACGCACGCGCACGCGGGAGGCCGCTTCAGACACGTCCTCCGCCTCCCTCTCCTCCGCCATGACGATTGTCACACGGTACATATATCCAAAGATATTTTATTATTTGTTCTGAAACCACGTTCTGGGAGAGACAGACACTAGATTTTGAATCGAGAATTACAATAATCGGTTATGCCTTAAGCGTTCTCCACACGCGGGCACACCACACCCTCAGAAGACCTGGTTTGTCATACCCACTGAAACACTCGGATGTAACCCATATGGAATACTGTCGTTTTCATTCTACCAGAATAGAGAGTTTTCGTCCTCAAGACAAAAGTGGGCATCTCCCTTAAAGGCCTGGCCTCCTGGCGTTGCAGGTGACCTGTTCGAATGTCCCTTCTGTATTCTGAACCTCGGATACGTGGAATGGCCACCAGATCATTGAAGCCAACGATTTGCATTACAGAGTCCGGAGCAGTGAGGAGTGTACCAGCAGTGGTGTTGTCTGCTCTCCATCATTGAGGGACTCGGCGCCGGACTCGAACGACTCAGCCAGCGACTACAACGAGGTAGCTTCTAAACTTAAAGGCCGGCAACTCACTTGTAAGGCTCTATGGGCGGCGGTTGGCACATCGAAGCGACCCGCCTGCTCGTTTGCCCGTTCTTACATAAAAAAAACTAACTTAAGAAATAGAGGAAAGACAAAGAGTATTACAAAATACGTAAATAATTTAATGCGGGCGCCATTGTTGTATCTTTGTCTCTTTTCATCTTATGAAATTAGAAAGAGAAGCGTATAGTCATCTCTAATGTATGGAGCTTTGATTTCTACTGACAATTTGTCAAATTGTCATATCACGACCGAACTGATTCTGATGAAAATCTAAAGAAAACGCGTCACCTTCTAGACTGGCGCCTGCTCGGAGGACGAGTGCGTGATCACAGCATCCCTCCACATCCCGGCCATGCGTCCGCGCCGCCGTTCCACCTCCGGCTCGTCTTCATCAGCCCGACGGGACTCGGCAGTGGGCTCTTCGGCGGCTTCGCCCGCCTCGGCCTCCAACGCCTCATCGCCACCGGCCAGTCCGCCGCCACGAGCGCCTGACCACCGACGGACTGACATCGAGCGACTCGTCACTCTTGGACGGTAAGACCTGATCTCCATCACGTCGAATATATCCTTTGCATCATGCAATGTTATATAAAGGTCAGCAGGATGCTGATAAACACGAGAGAAGTTGATCATTTTCAAATAATGATAAAAATCTTTGTCCTGGGACATATTCATAAAAGAGGAAACTTATCAAAGACTCCACTTCTGTCATTCACTCCCAAACACACACATTGCTCGTTCTTCAATATATATATATATCGATGGAACGATGGCGTAAATTAAGTACAGTGTACTCTCTCTATAACGACATTTAACGGACTGTTATGGAGACTGGTCGTCAAATAGAGACAAGCTAAACCAAGCAAAACCAATTGATTTCGACGCTTTACAGACTTTGACGTTACATAGAGTGTACGCTGTATGTACAAACGTTATCGTAAATGCAGGGAACGCAACACGTCAGACGCACGCGCAGTCATCGTGAGACAACACGACGAGACGTCGGTCTCACGCGCGACCCGCATCTCACGTGAGATACGGCGCGAGGACGTCCGCAACGAGAGGAGGGACGATGTGAGAAACGATCTAGTCAGACGAGAGGAGCCGAGGAGAGATCTAGTCGGCGGTGAGAGGAGGGAGGGCACGACGCTCTACAAGCGGGGGGAGTTGATTTCGAGCGCGCAGACCCGCCCCGCATGACACATGTACTTTGCTTTTATATATAAACCTATATTTGTCACGTGACCATTCATTTTACCCCATTTGCCTCGGGCGACCGCCTCGCGAGGCAGCCGCAAACGTACTGAGGTGACTTTGACTTCGACAACGCTTGGCTCGTCCGAACATTTGCTCGCGAGGCTGCTGGGTCAGTCTTTTTCCTACCAAGCATGAGTTAGGCCAAGGGTTCCCAATCTTTCAGACGGCGCATTTAAAAGCGTAGCTTTTTTGCCTCTCTTTAATGTGCACAGTTGAAATAAACACCTAAAACTAAATATATGATTTAAAATGTCTGTTTTTAATAGTAATTAAATTAGATTCTTTTTTGTAATTATTTCCAATAAACCAGCAAGCGACATGCCTTTTTTTACGGCGCACAGTTTGAGAATCCCTGAGTTAGGCGGAAGAGAATAAAACACTCGTTACAATTAGCATCTGATGATCACCTTACTTAAGTATGTGTTAAATAAAGATTAAAACGAGCATTTTAGTATTGAATATAGGGAATAACAGACGATAACGATAATAAAGATAACATCTTTGAATAGACAAAACGTTAATCGTCTTAAAGAAAACAATTTGTATGATTCATTTTCTGTGTAATTTATCCCTCATGATAATTCCGCCCAGCTTCGACACGTTATCTTGGTATTCCGTCTTGCCGAGGGGCGGGACGGCTGACGTCGTTTCTGAAAGGGTTTTAAATAGCGTCAGTAACTAAAACGGGTAATTATTTTCCTTCAGATAAAAACGAACTAACAACGTTATCGTATTCCTCTGTGCAAACCCACACTCACTCGTATCACATTTGATATAATTTCTTCATAATTAAAATGTTATTTATTAAATTTATGCTAGAGAAGTCGTTAATTAGCGATAATGTCGTCTGTATCTTACATATATATATATATATATATATATATATATATATATATATATTGATAAAATAGTCTATGTTTAATGTATACACGGCGCAAACCTACGTATACATTGGAAAAATATACAACTGTCTCACAAGAACCCCAAAAAAAAAACCAAAAGAGCAAAGCAAATATAAATCTCACCGCATTTAGCCCTTGGATCACTGGCACCACCGCCCTGCTTGGAGATGGTCTTGGGCGTGGTCATCCTGGGCTTTGGGCCCACACGACATGGGTCACCTGGTAGCCTCATTGGCTGCGCACAGGGGCCGGTGCCGCTCTCGTCTGACGCACGTTGCAGACCTTCGAACTTTGCACCTGGACCTAACATTGTTGGTACAGTCAGTAAAACACAGACTAACTCGCTAATCGACTCCCAGGGACATAATCAGCTAATCTATGGCGTACCTCAACCTATTCAAAGTCAAATATTTTTATTCAGTAAGGTATGGGACCATTTTACAAAAAGGTACAAAAGAAATTGCTAAGGTATTTTTACCAAAGAAATTATAGTTATTATCCGACTGCTTTCTTGTAAGGCTTTTTAGTGTATAATGACCTAAACCGGCGTAGGAAAAATGCCTTAGTGAAGTTTGCCTGGAAGATGATCAGGGGCGGCATTGATTGCAGCAATATTCTGCATTCATTGCTAAGATTGCATGCCCCTGATAATTTTTACCGACTCAGGAGGCATCCATTGTTGGCTGATGTACGGTTTCGAACAAGCCTCCGCCGGCAAAGCCTCATTCCGTGTATGATCGCCCTAACCAATCGTCTCCTTGGCTCTGCACCAGAATGTGACATTTTTATGACAGGGTTAGGAATGATGGTGGACGAATATTAGGAGGAGGTTGTTAGATTTATGTTAAAAACTGTATGCGTTTTTTGGCTTCAGACGTAAAAAAATAAATAAATAAACCTTGTTGATTTTAAGTAGTGATAGTCCACTATTTGAAGCAGGGCTAAGCAAATTCGTTCCAATACTTATACCTCATCCAAATAATCAGAAAAGTCAAAATCAAGAAATTGTTAAGGACAGACTGACGGCAAATTAAAAAATAAATATTTATTTTATTTATTCACACTTAAACAGTACAAGTAGATAAGAGCGACGGGCGGCCTTATCGCTAATAAGCGATCTCTTCCAGGCACTATAAAACACTAATAATTACATTAAGAAATAGTTAAAAATAGCTAACGAAGAAGAGATTTAGTTTTTTTTTAATTCTTTACAAATAGGATAAAGTAATTGTTACAACGAACCTGACTCGCAGAAATCGACTTGGTACGTGGTCTTATTTCTATCTCTGTCTATCCTCTGCTTCAACTCTGATGATGCCTCGTTTTGTAAAATGCTATACAGCATCGGATACTTGGACTGTAACTGAAATACACATAGGATCATATCAGCGTCAATAATTTTCTCAAATCAGTGGTTCTTAAACGTTTGCCCCACGACCCCATTTATCACTGCGACTTTCTTGACGACCCCATTACAAATAGAAAAGAAAAATTAATATTTTTTGATGATTTATATAAACAATATACATATAGTATTAGAATGCGTTCTGAAACATACAAAAATTTAAAATTGCTAAAAAAATATATAAAATGGTAGTAACTTTGGGATAGCGACCCATATTTTAAGAAGCCGTGGACTAGATAACGTGGCTTGCAAAATAATCCGGTTTTAGATAAGTCAGAAACTCGGCTTGTCACTTTTTTATAGAAGAGTGGGCAAACGAGCAGGAGGCCCACCATAAAGGTGCTGTCGCCGCCCATATACACTCACGTGGCCGGGGGCTTGCGAGTGCGTTGCCGGCCTTTAGGGATTTGTACGCTTTGAAGGACCCTAAGTCGTAATGGTTCGTAAATACCGTGGCGGTACAAAATAATCCTTATCTCAGTAATACAGTATTTAGGGCGATTTCCCAGTTTTTACTTATAAATTGTCCTTTAAACTCAACAAAATAATGTTTTTTGAATATTCACGGACAAATTTGGAACACCATTTGGTATTGAAAATGAATATATAATTTTCCCGTGAATTAATTACAACAGCGTGTATGTTTAGCACATCAGCCGATGGACGCCCATGGACACTTGCAACGCCAGGCTTACCAGTGCCTTTGTTCCATATCTGGTACGAGACACCTTAGATAAGCATAAGTGATTGCTGATACGATTCTATGTGGAAATAAACACAGCCCAAAACTGTATACATACTTTGTCCAAAAACGCGTTCGGTTGGTCGTATCGTGATGATGCGGTCTCAGGACTGGCTCCGACTCTTACTGGGTATAGCTTGGGATCCAACATTGGACCCATTAACTGTAAATTGTTACTGTCTTTTATTATCTTAAGCTATTATTTATGTATTTATGTTTTTATTATAATTAAAATAATAATATTGTAGATGGTGCATCTACAATATTTTATTTATGTAAGAGGAGGCAAACGAGCAGGCGAGTCACTTCGAGTGATGTGCCAACCACCGCCCATGGACACCTGCAATGCCAGGAGGCTTACAAGTGTGTTGCCGGCCTTTAAGAAAGAGGAACGCTCTCTTCTTGAAGGTCCCCAAGTCGTAGCGCTGGCAGTTGGTTCTACAAAGAGGTGGTGCGCGGCAGAAACTGCCTTAAAAAACGCTCAGTTGTGGAGCACCAGACGTCAAGGTGGTACGGATGGAATTTCGTATTCTGCCTTGACGTCCGGTAATGGTATAGAATATAGGTATATGAGCCTGTTATGTTATGGGTAGTTACTTACTGTATAGTTAATTGTAATGAATGTATTTAAAAATCGGGTTTTAACTGATATTATTACTTTTAAATAAGAGGCAAACGAGGTTTATATTGGACCTGCAAAGCTGATGGGAATTGCCGGCTTTGAAGTATGAGGAAAATACCTGCAGCTGGCAGCTTGTTCCACCAAAAAAGGGATGGTGCGCGGCAGACACTGCCATAAACGAACAGATGTGGAAAGCCAGATTTTATCCCTGGCCGCTCGTTAATTAATGGGCCTTTTAAAGCTTACCCGATGACGTCACTTTTCAACTGACAGTTGACACATAAAAACATCCTGGGCGTAACATAACGTTGCGAAATCTAGAATGCCACTGTTAACATTCGTACCAGGCACAAAAATATCAATCTTCCGAAGGGCATTGGAAGTTTTAACACGAAGCTTAGTAGAGTTTTATGTACAGTAGAAACTTTTAATTTTTGTATGCGACCTATTTCGAGGGTTTTGAGAAGACAAGATACTCTAGCACATCTTTTATTTTTAATAGGAGATTGAACCTACTTTGTCAAGAAGTTCATGAAATTCTCTCTAAGCTTTACTATATCTGTATAAAGTTCCACTTTCAACGAGCTTCTAGGTGACATCAGCAAAAATTAACGGGTATCCCAGCCAAAAAATTAATATTTACATGATATGCCTTATGAAAATCAATATTAGTTCAGAAAAGTGGGTACATTTAATACTGTTTGGAAGGTAGGTGTGAATTTCCTGTGAATGGCTCCTCAACTCGAACATTACAATACCCAATGGTTAAAAATGTTTTGTAGAGCATATAGGTGAAGTAGCCGTCCATAGACACTTGGTTGGGAGCTCGTGAGTGCGTTGCCAGCCTTTAAAAAAATATTTTGGCACATTACTACGGTGATGGTATAAAGGCTGTGTTAATCCTATACCTCGTTTCTACTCCATCCCCCCTCTTGTCCGGGTGGTAGTTGGACTTCAGCACCAGAATACTGCGGGCAGCGGCAATCTGGCGGTCTTGTGTGCTGCATGCATGCTTGGTAGAATGCCAACTCTTGGCCCGATAGCTTCGGTGCACTGATCATTATGTAAATAAATATATATATATATTAATTTATCGTTTTTGACTTTTTTTATTTCACATTTCTCAACAGCGTCTCAAGATACTACTTACTCAATGCCACCCTCATTTCCTGAACCGGGTAGGTTCGGCCAGAGATAATCCTTTCTGTATGTCGTCAAATAATGGTCCATGATTTAATTGATATAATCCATTACACTGAAATTTCACTGTATTTATGCTTTAATAAAACTTAATCAAAATTTGTGTATCATTTTGTTGCCGTTGTCTATTGGCAGACAGCTATCAATTTTCACATAGGTTTTATATCAAACGTAGCATAGAGAATAGATCGCGGTGAAGATTTTAAAAACGCAGCCGCAAAACGAGAATGACGTATTTATTTATTTTATTACATCTGTCCCCAAACATCTTATGTGCTAAATATATTTAAAAAACAATAAACTTATGAGATAATAAAACTAGGTTTACACATAGGACAAATAAATGGGAACTTGAGACTTTAATCTTTATTCAAGTAAGAGTTTATAAAGACACTTTTGAATTGTCAATTTTTACACTAGCACCGGTTCGGAAGGCAGTCATCTACCGAGAAGAACCGGCAAGAAACTCGATAGGTGCTCTTTTAAAATAAATAATTAATACTACTAACAATTAAAATAACAAAACATTGTAAGACTACTCAAGAATTGAACTGTCCCGATGCTGAGCCAATTGCCGACACATTAAAGGGATCTTTGTCCTCTAAATATTCGTTTACGGTATAGTATGCCTTTTCAACCAAAATACGCTTTACGCGCGTTTTAAATTTGTTGGAAGTCAATTTGGTTATAAGTGCTGGGACTTTGTTATAAAATCTCATCTACCGAGAAGAACCGGCAAGAAACTCGATAGATGCTGTTTTTTAAATAAAAGTTTCAAATACATGTTACTTGGTTATTTTAAATTACAATCTAAATCTAAATTATAATCTGTACAATATGGATTCAATATGGAAACAAATTTAGATATGAATGCTGAGAACAACTTAGTTATTCTGTGCCTATATAGATATTTTCGCCGGTAATATATAAGAATTAAGTTATATGTTATATATGTACATATTCTATTGAGTTGTCGCTAATTGGTAATTGGTGTGAAATCAATATTTTATTCTTATTATTAATATTTTTTTGTGTTCATAGTCGGGTTTTAAGGGAAAAGGAGTAAATTGATTCAAAATTAAAGATGTTAGTATCAGAAAATTTGCAGAGACAACGGACTATAGAGTTCCAATCGTTGCGGTACCATAGACAAGGTTGCTAGACGGTTCGTACATCGAATGTCAAATTCCTAATTTGACAATTGTCATCTCATTTTAAAAAGGAGGTTTACAGTTAACTCTATTTGTCAATGTCCAGCGAAATCTCTGTCTTTTAACGAATTGTCACTGATAACTAAACTTTTAATAAACGTGTAAACTCTATATAACGGCACTGAAGGGAGTGTGCATTATATGGCGCTGTAGAGAGTGGTCGTTGAATGGGAGAAGAAAAAAAATTGGAACGAATACAAGCCAACGAGAGATCTCGTCGCTTTAGAGGGTTTGTCGACAAATCGAGTGACGTGGTACGTGCGAATTAAAAATAAATACTTACTTTACAATTCAATTCATTTAACTTTTAAAAGTATCTGAACCGTAGTATCTAACTGAATGACTAACCGGCAGTTTAAAAACATGCACTAGGCAGTGTTTCGCATCAAGGTCAAGGTTAAGAAAAGCTTTGGCGGTTGTCTTAATTTCAAATTATCAGGGTCAAAATATTTCTATTGGCAACACCCGTTTTTTTTTTAAAGCATTTTTATAATCTAACATATCGATTAACAGATGCCACAGTGTTTATTTTTGAATTTGAAAAGGTGCGATAAATAGATTACTTTTGAGTTCTTTTTTTTATAATCTTAATATATATAAATCTCCTGTCGCCATGTTTGTTCCTTTACTCATCCGAAACGGTTATACCGATTCTCATGAAATTTGTGGCCGTATAGAGTGGGATTGAGAATCGGCCAACATTTATGTTAAGAGACTTTTTTTGGCAAAACAACGTTCGTCTGGTCCAGTATTCTATAGAATTGTACTCGGTTTTTGACCAAAGCCATGCCGAGAATTAAAAATTCAGAAATTATACTCAAGCACTGTAAGTTTTGGTAGGTAGGTCTCACAATCGTTAGTAGAAAGTTAATTTAATTGAAAAAAATATAAAAAATATGATTAAATTCTATAAGTATAAAAATATCTGTTCTTCCAACGTCCATATTTGGGCTCCTCGCGTGGTGGGCCAAAGGGGTTTTTCTCAAGCACCACTTTGGCTAGGAGTTCATGGGCCACCCCATAACTTGTGTCGCCGGTGCGTACGCGCAATATACGTCGTAGTTCTTCTAAAATGTTTTTTTATGTGTTAATAAATACCTTGTGTATATAAAACACAACTTATGTACCACGAATATGACGAAATCTTAATGGGGATCGAACCCGCTTCGCTCTGCAGTCTATAGCATTGCTTTATTTTATTATATCAGTCCCCAGACATCTTGTGTGCTAAATACATTTAAAACAATAAACTTATGAGATAATAATACTAGGTTTACACATATGACAATTAAATGGGAACTTGAGACATTATACAATATACATAATACGAACAAGATACGACATACATGTGATCACTACCAGGATTCAAAGGTTTTTTTTAAGGTGTTCAAAATGCCTCTACGAAAGGTAAGTAGAGAGTCAGAAAAAACATCAACCGACTCGTCCACATTCACAATACTATTATAAAGTCGACACAATCTGTTAACAGGACCGTTGAACGATTTGCATAGACGAGACGTGGGCGTGTAAAAAGTAAGATTATGTCTCGTGCGTGTGCTACAGTGAAAAGGAATCCCATTAGCTGTGTCTTTATTAAAAGCTTTTTACGAGTCTGTGGCTCTAAACGTCACCGCGTGTGTTTTCCCGCCAATTCCGCGAATACGATTCAGTAGGTTACATACTAATGACGTAAATTATTGATTTGATTGTTTGTGTGTTTGTTTGAACAGAATAGGCTCCTGGACTACTGGACCGATTTCAATATATATTTATATAGTTTTTTTTATTTTGTTTTCTTCATGTTTCTATGGTAATTGGTGTGTGAGGTCTGTTATTGTTGTTTCTTTTGTGTATACATACATTCTGTATTAAAAATAATAATAAAAAAAACTAAACTACAAGTTACATACGCTTACGTTACTCATAGAACTAACTTGTCAATGATGGATCAAACTTAGGCTTCATGGACATCGCGGTGGGCGGCTCCGCGTACTTCTCGGGTTTGGGCGGGCGGTACGAACCCTTCTGGCTCGTGTCCGGTATGTAGATGTCGTCCGGTAGTCGGAGGGTTTGAAGCGCCCGCGCACGTCTCGCCAAGTTTACAGACATGAACGGCAGTTCTGATTGTTTATAACTAAATTAACATAACGAGCATTCTTGCTGAAAAGGGGTACAGTTAAAGATCCTTTTAATGTGTCAGCTGTGGCTTCGGGACAGTGTAATTCTTGAGCAGCGAATGCTTTTGGTATTTGAATTAGTAATGTAAGTAACGTTATATGAAATGTGTAAAAGAGCAGCTATCGAGTGAATGCCGGTTCTTCTCGGTAGGTATCTGCCTCCGAACCGGTGCTAATGTCAAAAAAGACAATTCAAAGTGTCTTTATAAAGACCAACTTGAATAAAGGTTTTTTTTACCAGTTATGTAATAAGATTAACGCTAGTAATGTTTCAATAAAGTTATAGGGATTTTGTTTTTTTAATTTTTTTTATTTAAAATTTGTTTATTACCTAAAAAATATTTATGACTGCCTTATAACCTAGCTACAAAAAATAAACAAAAAATCCTAACCTAACTACAAAAAAAAAATATTCAAAAATATACCTCTAGAGCAATATTTGGTTAGATACTCAGTCCGCTTCAGATCCTGAATCTCGTGGTCCACTGGTGTCGGATCGACATCCTTCGCCATATACCTTTTAGTAACTCTGGGATAGTCTTCTTCAAACTGAGCAAAAAGTACTTCCATAAATTCTTTAAAAAAAAAAACTAAGACTCAACCTCGCACGCTCACTCACACAGCAACACCATTGCACACACTAATACACACACACTTAAATGCTCGTTCTTCACATAAGGTACTCCACTTGTTCATATTTATATATATTTTTTTATTTTTTTCTGTTCGTTTTTTTTTGTTATTGTTGTTTCTGATCTTAGATTCTATTTCCGGTTCTATGTTATAACCTTATTTTGGCTTTATTTTAAATCTATTTTTATTGTGTAAACTTTTTTTGCTGAGCTGTATAGGTATAAGAAATAAAAATTAAAATAATTTTCGAATTAAAAGTTCTCTAATGAAAACAGAAGTTACTTTAATTTGCAGACGCACACTTAGTCTGCTAAAAAAGGACGTGCATCCCTGGTTGGCAGGAGACCAGCTCCAACACTGTCCCGAACATGGGACATAGCATGAATTGACTCTGTATACATGAGACACTATTGTGTGATGGGATGTAAAAAATTGGGATCTGTTCGATGTTATTAACATAGTTTTTAACAGAGCTTTGGTTACTTAATAAATAAATATTATTCTTACAATCAAAGCCTAGTTGCTAACATATACGGGTATCTTAAAAGAACTGAAAAGCTTAGATAGATTTGTAGGGATATATATTATGTACAGCTCCAACTAATATGACATCATCGATCTCTCAGACCAGCCAGTGATTTTGACTGGTCCATGTTCCCTTATTGGGAGGTTTTTTTTTATAGAAGAGGGGGCAATCGGGCAGGACGCACACCATAAAGGTGAAGTCGCCGCTCATAGACACTCACGCGGCTGGTAGCTCGCGAGTGCGTTGCCGGCCTTTAAAGGAAAATTAGAGAATGGAGGGGTAGAGGAAGAGGACGGGAGAGGGGAAAGGATGGGCACCGGAAGGTCTCACTCACCGAACGAAACGCGAGTACAAAATGAACAAAGTCCAATTGCATCACTTCACGCCGGTTTTCCGTGCGACAGTGGTATTTCTCTGGACGTACCTGCCCATCCGGCTGAAACTCTAACTAACAGCATGGCACTCCCACTCAAAAATCCTTTCACAGCTTATAACACTCCTTCAGTCAAATAATTCGTTAATTACACTTTAAATAGGGAATTGCATTGTATTTGAAAAGAAATATTTTCAAGGCGGTTATGCAGTTGGCTCGTGATATTCATATCAAAGGTCTGTCAAGATTAATATAACGCGTTACCCGTTCAACAGCATTCTTGTAGTATTCAAAGTCAACGGGGCACAATAGGTCTGGGCTTTTGCGTGGCTCGTCTCTAGCTTTCAGCGAATCCCGACTCAGACCCACGATAAGACAGTTGTCATCTATCGCTTTGCGACGAGGGCTTTTACTAGAGACGTAAAAATATTAGCACTAGAGATTCTAAGTATTGATTTGTGAGAAACACCTACAATAATCTTATCTTGTTCTTATGTATATTGTATTTTGTTATTGTCTCAAGTTCCCATTTAATTGTCTTATGTGTTAACCTAGTTGTTATCTCATAAGTTTATTGTTTTAAATGTATTTAGCACATAAGATGTCTGGGGACAGATATAATACAATAAATATTATGTTTTTGTTTTCTACGTAATGTTAGTTAATAGTTGTTTCTAGTTATAGAAGACTGGATTGAACTATTTCTTCTATTTATGTAGTTAAAATACTTACGGTTTATTTTTCTTTGCAAAATCAATCATGTATACCGATTGGAATTCAATTTCACCATCGAAAACGGACATTTTGTACAAAATTAAAAAAACAATGTAATGTACGACATATTCTCTATATTTTTTTTTATTTTACATACAAATTCTACAGATTAAAAGTAGGTATAAACAATAAAATAATATGTGGATAATGTCAACTGTCACCATATCCTACGTTTATTATGACTATTGGAGTATAAAACCTTTATAAAAGATGTGTTTGTACTTAATATACAATTACTTTTGTTATTTTTTTCTCTGCCAGACTCTCTCTCTAAAATATATATATATATATATATATATATATATCGGCGCAACTAAAACAATTAGTCTTAAATTAACTAGAATAATTAAGTTTAACATCATTTAATTGTCCTAAAATAAGTGTAAACACATAAGTTGAATAGTTTACGTTTGTTATTCTGTGAAATGTCATCTTTATTATTTAAATACGACGTCTTTGTAAACAAGTGCATAAATAGGGTCGCATTGTAGCCGCACGACACTCGCCCCACCTGATATGCCTACTAGTAGCCATTTTCAACTGCCTCCTTGAAAACTATACCTTCCCGGCGCAGTGGAAAGAGGCAATTGTGATAGGCATTCACAAACCAGGCAAGCCCCGTAACGACCCATCTAGTTACCCCCCCCATAAGTCTTCTCAACACGCTGAGTAAGCTGTATGAGAAAGTAGTCAAAATACGCCTCTCCGACTACGCATACGAAAACGGCCTTATTCCCGACGAGCAGTTTGGATTCAGACCAGCCCACTCTTGCGTCCACCAAGTCCACCGAATCACGGAGCACGTCCTCTCTGGACTCTGCACCGTGAAACGCCAAACGCCCACGGGGGCCCTCTTCTTCGATATAGCGAAGGCGTTCGACAAGGTCTGGCACAACGGCTTGATTTACAAGCTTTATCACCTCCAAGTGCCTCTAAGACTTATTCGTATTGTACACGATTTCTTGTCCGAGCGCACCTTTCGCTATCGCGTAGAAGGAACCCTCTCCTCTCCAAGACCCATAAAGGCCGGAGTCCCTCAAGGCTCGGTCCTCGCGCCACTCCTATTTTCGCTATTCACTAGCGATATTCCTCGAACCCCTAAAGTAGAGTTAGCTCTTTACGCCGACGACACCGCTCTGTACACTTCCAACAGAGACAGGCGGGTCATCGTAGACCGACTCCAATCCGCAGCCACCACCCTAGGGGAATGGTTTCGGAAATGGGACATCCATATTAACCCGGAGAAAAGCGGTGCGATCATCTTCACTCGCAATAGCCGGGAAAATCAATTCTATCAAAAACCGAAAGAGCTAACTCTATTAGGTAAAACCATCCCGTGGCGCAAGACGATTAAATACCTAGGTGTTACATTAGACAGAAGCTTGTCGTTCAACAAGCACACTACCGCAGTTCGGAATAAGGCCGCGTTCGTCCTGTCCCGACTCCACTTCCTTCTCAATAAAAGGAGCCAAATGTCGCTCAGACACAAGGTTACCCTGTACAAAGCATGTGTCCGTCCATGCATGACCATCCCAAACCATCCCAACCCCTTAGTGCGCAAATACACGTCGTGCCCGGTACGCAAGACACAATATAAAAATAGACAAAAAAGGCCTGGACACGCCCTAATGGATCCGGACGATCCCATTACTGTAGCTAACAACACACTAGATGCCGCCCGCGCGGCCAAACAACCAGATAGGAGAGCTAGGGTTAAAAACCGCCTTCGCCGGCGAAGGCGTGATCCCTTATTTCAAGTGTCGCTCACTCCTACAGTGAGCTTCCATCCAGCCCCTCAGGCTAGTGCCCCCCATGACAGCCCAAGCCGAGATCCGAGTCTCACAGGAGACGCCCTTGCGCAAGTCACGGCAAACCACAATTGTCACGGCTGAGCTAAGCTCGCCAACCAGCCCGAGCTGAGCTGTAAAGGCCTCCTGGCCAACAGCGAGATCCCACTCCAAAAAAAAAAAACCGCACGACACAGTCGCGCTCAGGCCGTTGTACGGAACGGACCTCTTTTCAAATAGTGAAATATAAATCTTGGAAACTATCAGTGAAGTGTTTCTTTAAATAAGTGGTTATTATGACCAACTCAATCGTGATGGTAGCAATGCTGATGCTACCTACGCCTTTCAAAAATAACCCTACAGAGTAGTGAGGTTGGCGGTAGCCCTATAGAGGATCACTCTCTCTCCTCGTTATATATATATATTTATAAACACATTGAATTAGATTTAAAAGCCGATTTAAGAATAACTAGGTAAAACGGAGATAATAATTCAAAGTTAATTATTAGTCTGTGGCATTTGGCGGGAAAACGAACGAGAGTGACTGTTAAATAAGATAAAACCGTATGATAATAATGGTTTTAATCGACAAAATTATACATGACAACATATATATCAAGAAATGTGACAAGAAGTGTCACATACCACAACCTAACTCATATAAGTAACTTAAAATAAAACAAATTTAAAAAGTCTGGTCCCTGTGGCAGAGCAGCCACAATACTGGCGGCATTTCCTCGCTGTATCTCGATGCTTATACGCTGAGCAAGGAAAGCACCAGCTCTTGGTTCACCGGTACTGACTACCAGGCGCCTACCTAATTCTTTAATAAACGCCTGTGCACTTGCACCCCATGGTCCAAAAGTCTCCACTCCAAAAGGAAAAAAATCAAAGTTGGAAGAAAGACTTTTGTTCTTTGACCTTTTCTTTTGTTCCGCCTGCTCTGCAGCCGCGCCAGCTTTGACAGGAAGGCGGGACGGTTCACACAAGTGGCATCCCAGACCATAGCCCTTCCCATACTCCATGGAATCAAAGTCATTCCATCCGGTCGTCTACCATCATCTCTTGTCATACCCGTTGGCCCCAGAATTGCCGGAACATTAGCAGTACCAAGAGAGTGGCGAATGATGTCTTTTATCGCGGCGTGACGAGAAATGCGACGTTTTGTTATGTATTTCTTTTAAATTGTACCAATGTATTAATAATACATTTATTTATTAAGTAACTAATACTCATATTGATGTTATTAATATGAATATAGTTTAATTTTGATCGTTTTTATTTGTGACTGTATTAAATATATGTTATCTGTGAAACATATGTTGGGATATCTCTAATTATCTAATAACTTCTCATATTTTATATATGTATATATATATATTTTTATGTTCGTGTTTTTTTTTTTTTGACTATTTTCGATTGTATGTTTTGACCTTTTTTTGGCTTTGTTGTTGGTCTATTTTTGTTGTGTAAGCTTTTTGGAATAAGCTGTATAGGTTTAAGAAATAAAAAATAAATAAATATAATGTGTTTGGATTCCTTTATACAAAAATTGAAAAAAATATTTAGACCTAATTATACTAAAAGATCTTTAAAGCATGTTGGATCCAAAAAAAACGAGGCGCGCCTTCATATTGGCACAGAATCGACAACCATGACTAATGTAAATAAAAACACAGCAACAAATTTTTTATTTAATATGAACCTTTCAACGACAAAAGAGTTACAAATTTATTTTTTACAAATTGCTATGATAAATAAATTTACATTATATACATCACTTATCTAGCATAGCTAAGGCATTCATTAGCACAGGCCAAACACTTAGGGTGACATGTGTCATGTTTCTGACACGTGTCATGTTTCTGACACGTGTCATGTTTTTGACACACATCATATTTCTGACACGTGTCATGTTTTTGACACATGTCATGTTTTTGACACAAGTCATGTTTTTGACACATGTCATATTTCTGACACGTGTCACGTTTCTGACACATGTTACACACTCAAGTCTTGATTTTACCAAGTCCATTAACGACGGAAGGCAATTTAAAACATATTTTCAAGTATTTTAACACCATTAAATTGGATTTGAGTAGAATTTTTCAGTAATTACTGGGTCACGATACAAAATATATATGTTGGTATATTACGAATTTTTAAATTACAATTAACTCATATATTACACAGATTTTAACGTTAATTTATTTATTGATTTCTTTCAAAACACCTGTATGGCAAATGTTATCATATATCAATTTTAAAAAAAATCCTTTAAATTATTGTATGCACTTAAATTCAATAGTAAAATACGATAGATGGCGCCAATACCAACTTTGCTCACAAAAAATTCCCAAATATTATTGACATTTTGTTTATGGTTTTCAAGTGAAAAAGTATCGAACCCATTTAAGCTTTAAGCTCTCAACTGTTAATATTCTTACGTGAACTTACCATAAGCGTCAATTAACGATTGTCTGAAGATCACATATTTATCGGACACCTCAAAAACCACTTCACCCTTTTTGATGGATTCGAATTATTTTAAATAAAATCACACGATAAACGGTAAAGTGGGCCACAGATAAAAAAAAAACACTAAATTAAATTAATCTATTGTCTATGTGTTATTGAGTGTGCTATATTATATAATTTTTTTAAATAGATATTTTTTGAGGCTTATAGTAAGTTTGAATGAGACCGTCGGACACGGAGGCCTACACGTCGGGGGCGTCGTCGGACATTGAAGCCCCACTCCTGCGCTAAGGGACCTTGAAGGGCACCACCAGGTCTTCGTGATGCTCCACCCTCAGCTCGGAAATGGCCGCCGCAGCCTTCCTCACAGCGTTCGTTATCTGAAAAATAAATAAATAAATATCTATAGAATTATGTAAGATATAGTGTTTTTTGAACATAAAAATAGTATATACAGCATAAATAATTATACAATATACAAACATATACTGCATAAACACCATATAACATCACTCGATTTAACGACAATCTCACTAAACGGTCGAGATTAACTGACTTTTCCTATCTCCATTTAACGACCACTCTATATAACGTCACACAATGCACACGCCCTTCAGTGTCCTCATAAAGTTCATACATACACCACGTTAATTCCTACGATGTCTCATACCCGTAAGACAAGAACTAGCAAGAAGAAACCCGCGCTTCGACATACCAGTTCCTTATCAGCGGTGTCCGGTGGTGGTCCGTTGAGAATCACTTTGGAAACGGTCGGTGGTACGTCCGCTAACAGTTTCACAGGCATCTGAAAATATTAACAGAGAAACAACATAGTTTTTATCAATACATATATATATATGTATAACACATCCGTGACATAGTGTACACCTCCGAAGGGACTCGACCGATTTTCACCAAACGTACAGTAGGTCTGACAATCGGATACTATCCCTATAAGGGTTCTTACACCCTTAATTTCTTTTTCCCCTCTTGCTTATAGGCACTTAAGTAATTCAATTTTTTTTTATCACCGGTCGATAACTGATCAATCACTTGATTAATTATCACCGTCCGTTGTCTACGGGTGTCGCTTCTGAACCGGTAAACAGCACGGTGAACCGCACGGTATGCAGCAAGAAGCCGGTCACTTGTTACTGTCACTCGAGGAGACTTCAGTGTGACACTCATATTAACTATTAATTGTATTATAGTGACAGTGACAGTGACAGTGACAGGGACCTCACACACAAGTTTTTTTTGTCAACACTAGAAATTACTTAGAACCAATTTATATGGCAAAACAACGTTCGCCGGTTCAACTAGTACATACAAGCTATATACATATATAAAAATTCAACTCCCGGGGGAAAATGAAAATTCAAAGTAAATTTTTTTATACAACCTTCCACAACCTCCATTTCAATACCTAATTACAGCCGCTTTTCTAAAGTTTAGTCCATACCGAATTTCATCAAAATAGGTTCAGTAGTTTAGTATATTCCGCATTTATATTTGTATTATGGATTTTCATTTGTACTTTTTTTTTTTAATAGAAGAGGGGGCAAACGAGCAGGAGGCCCACCATAAAGGTGAAGTCGCCGCCCATGGACACTCATGAGTGCGTTGCAGGCCTTTTAGGGATTAGATTTGTACTCCAACTTACAGTGGAGTACAAATAATATAAACACATATATATGTTACTATAACACCCATACTATATCACACTGGCAAATATTGACCATACTGAGGTACCAAACCCTTAAAAGACTGGATACCCATTGCACATAATATATTCATTTAATTAGAATAAATTCTAAAATAAAATTTCAGTTATATAAAGGAAAAATTACTTAAACCATATTATAATACACTTTAAACTTAAATTTCACAACTACATAGTAATTAAAAAAAACCTCACCGGTGACGGTAAAGCTGCTGAGGCTGCTCGGGCAGTGTAGGCTCTAACTCTTTCACTGTAAGCATTTGCTTCGAGTGAATATGGGCCCAGAGCGCCAACATCTATCACATTACTGGAAGGATTAAAATTATATATATAGATAACATATAACTATGTATATATAGTTTTGTAACTGTTTTTTTTATATATTTGTAATATATATAAAGAAACTTGTCCTCGTCCGAGTTTCAATCGATATCAAACTACAAAATGTCTGCTAATTTAACACGTCGTTCTGAATTCCGATAAACAATCCACAATGGATTGTTAATCCACATTAAACACAAAGATTACTAAATTATTGTCTCCTGTAATTTACAGGTTTGGTTACATGGCATGGTATTTTTAAGATATTTATGGTGACGGACTTGTATCGATGTAATCCTGTATTTAATTTAACACTATAGTAAACAATATGATTTATTTGAGTTGAGTTTTAAGAATTTAAATACTTTAAGCCATTAATTAATAATTAAGCTCAAATTTGATATGTACTAGCTCAAAAATACTACTCACGTTGCAGTTTCATGAAGTATCCTATTTAGTGCACTCTGCTCGTCTGGTTTTCTCGGTGGTGTGGAAGCACACATGGTTGGCGATGGTGTTTCCTGCTGCTGCTCCGGGACCTCGAGGAGATGTGTCCTTTCATTGGGTACATTATCCTGAAACGCCAGTTTTAAACTTAACTTACAATCTCTGCATTGCGCAATTAGTTGAACCATTTATAATAATTTATAGAAATAATGTCATTTGTTTTTAAATAGATAGTTATTTTTAGTTTATTATAATCTAACATAATTCATAATTATAAAAACAAAGTATTTCTATATGAAAGATTATAGTTTTAATACTTTGAAAAATGACTACATCCATAATATTAATCCAAACATCTCACATGACATTACAACAAAGACTCACATTATTCATATATTCTAATATAATAAGAAAATATATAATATCAAATAGTCAAGGTTACAAAAGGTGTTTAAAACAATTAGTTTAAACTACCAAAGTTATACCATGTGTACTATGTAAACAAAACAATTCAAATTAAACACAATAGGAAATCAACTATTTTACGTTATAAAGACTTTTAAAGATAACACCGACATAAAAGTATTAATCTGACTCATTACAGAACATGTTTATTATGAAACAGTTCATGAATAAAACATCAAAGTATGTAGGTCTAATCAATTTAATTAAAATTGTGATACCTACTTTTCAAGAATAGCTGGGTTACCTACTTATTAAGCAGATTAAACAACATCATTAAAATACCTATTCAGTTAGGTCAAAATGTGTAGTGTTTCAATTAATTAAAGTAATTTCTTTGCTTCAACTTGATGTTAAAATGTTGCTAATAATTTATTATCAAAGTATTGAGATTGCGTGTTTAGTCAAAATATAACGTATAAGCTATTTCCAGGTTCAATAGTAATGAAAAAAAGATAAAAAGGCAACCAACTGGGAAGTTACGATAAGAGATAGGTATTTCGTTTTATTTTGTCGTCATAACAATACTTAACAATGCATATCAATTTGCATTGTGTATTAAATTTCGTCACGTATTCAAATTTTTTTAAATATTATTATTTGATTTTTACAGTCTGGCAGACAAATAAGGTGAAAAGTAAAGTTTACCTGAGGATCAGAATCTTTGTGGCATATACTATAGCAGCACCCCATGACTGCGGTTTTCAGGAAGTCGAAGCATGTGTGCAATGAGCAGTTTTCATCGTCCGACTGCATAAATGTTTTGTTAGTTTGAGGATATAAATAGAAAATTGAAAATAGCGTTAAATAGATTTCACAGCACAAATCATCAATCAGAATCAATTTAAAATTATAACATTTGTCATTCGACTAATGGTAAGATAATTGACATCTGAAAGATGACACTGTACAATAACAATCTGTGACATGATATGACCGTGTCTGTCGCTTTGACAACTGACAATTTACAATATAACAAAAACGTATTGTTTTTCTGTAAGCTAAGCTTTCTAATTTGAAATTACTTGATAACATTTATCAACAAACCTAGTTACTAATTAGAAATAATGATAAGATATCGAGGGAAGAAAAACGTTATAGATAAAGTAAAAGAGCTTGATGCATTTTCAAAAGTTCCCGAAGAATACGTGGATAGTACGCCGGTAGGCGGGACGTTCTCAATCATAACGTTTTTTATTATTGTGTGCCTTATATACAGTGAAGTGACATACTTTCTAGATAGCAATTTAGTATTTAAATTCATGCCAGACACCGACATGGATGAAAAGTTACGCATAAATATCGATATTACAGTCGCTATGCCATGCTCTAACTTAGGAGCTGATATATTAGACTCTACTTCTCAAAGCGTCTTTGGATTTGGTGAATTGCAGGAGGAAGACACATGGTTTGAATTAACCCAAGAGCAACAGGATTCTTTTGATGCTGTAAAGTATTTAAACTCTTATTTGCGAGATGAATATCATTCACTATGGCAGTTAATGTGGAAGAAAGGCCATGGCTCCGTCCGGGCAACTATCCCGCCGCGGAAGAATAAACCAAATAGACGACCTGATGCATGCAGACTGCACGGTGTTCTAACATTAAATAAAGTAGCTGGCAATTTCCACATTACTGCTGGCAAAAGCCTCCACTTACCCAGAGGTCATATCCACCTTAATATGCTATTTGACGATACACCACAAAATTTCAGTCATAGAATTCACAGGCTAAGTTTTGGTAGTCCAGCAAACGGAATAATATATCCTCTAGAAGGTGATGAGAAACTAACAACAGACGAGAGCATGTTGTATCAATATTTCATTGAAGTTGTTCCGACAGACGTGGATACAACATTTGAATCGATAAAAACATTCCAATATTCGGTTAAAGAGTTGGAAAGACCGATAAGTCATACGCATGGATCTCACGGTGTGCCGGGAATTTTCTTTAAATATGATATGGGAGCAATTAAAATTCAAGTCTACCAAGAAAGAGAAAACCTACTTCAGTTTATGTTAAGATTGTTTTCCATTATTGGTGGGATTTATGTCATAGTTGGTTTTTTAAATACAGCAGTTTTAGCATTACGGACAGCATTCCTTAGAAAGGCAGCGCCGAATGTTTTTCATAGGATAAGTGAAAAACCGCCGCTTATAGCCAATCCATTGTTAGTTTCAACAAATTTATTGGTACCCGATGGTCCCGATTTAATAAGACAATGATTGTTATTTGTATGTAAGCCTAAAATGAATTTGTGTATATAGATCGTGTGAGTTATCTGTATTATAATGCAATTTATTTTTATAATCAATGTTTAAAAAATATGATGGATTGATATACACTTGTCAATGTACAGTAATTTTTACATTTTATTAACTAATTATTTTATTATATACATTTGAAAATATATTCTGTTCAATTTTATGATTGTTTTTTTTTTTCAATTCGCGTAGGGACTTATATTTATTGTAATATGAATCTTGTGTTTTAATTGTTTTATTGTGATGGGAAAACGGTGCATATCACATACTCTTTCTAACATAAGAAAAACGTTATAGGCTTGTCCTTTTCACGCATTTCTCTCAACGCTCGACTGCCATGCCGAAATGAAACGAAAGCAATTTGAGTCTCGACTCGCCTCACGAGTCATAGCGGGCGTTCAGGTTGTGTTGCCAACTTTGGGCATTGGGTACAGATTTGGGTACTGGGGCTTTTTCGACATCCAGGTGTTCCATTAAAAAAAAAAATGCATAGCAGTATTAAACGCATATTATGTCATTATTTTATAAGCTTATAGATGTTTATGTTTTCGTAATAAAATAAAATAATATTCACGATGTCCCGCAATTGAGTAGTTGTGATTACGGTATAAACATATTAATTTCTTATTAAAATTGAGATATGCAGTTTAGCATTTATCCATTGGTTAAAAATATACAACTATTATATTAACACATAAAGTTGCCTATGCTATTGTAGTTATTACCAATTAATTTGAAATTAAATTGATAAATTTTAAAGCCCTTATAACCAAACTGTGGTATTTTCCTCAATATTAATACAAAAAAAATCAGAAGTGCACATGTTAAAAAAATCTTAGTTGGCAACACCGAGCTTGGCGTTCGCCAATCGCCATTCGTGCGGCGTCGTTGAGCCTCGTCGGTGTGTCGTTGGTTTTGAATTGTTCCGACATAAAAAGTTGAGAACTTTTCTCCCGTGTCCCAAAGTTATTTAAAAAGTTTTTTATAACCTTAAATTACAGTGCGGTGCTTTGTGAGTCACTAGTTCAGTGTGTGTGAAGTGTGAAATTATTATTTCGTCGTAATATACCGTTTTCATTGTACGTTACTGTTGTGTTGAACGCGTAATAAGTTTGAGTAATGCGAGAGGGGCCGTATATGGTGGATTCTTGCGTGTATTGGCGAAAGTAGACCTTAAGGTTCAGGACACGGCTTGAAACAACGCGTTTACTTCATTTGCGAGGTGAGTGGCTTTACCTACTTATTAACTCTTGAATAACAGTTAAATTCAACGCGATTCGTTCGCGTTACAGATACTTAACATTAAAAATTTAGAGAAACACAAGTTATTCATTACATTACAATCGTAAAGTCGTCTAGTGTGTATACTAGGTTAAGAGGTAGATTTGTTTTCAAACATGGCAGGTCTGACCAATAATAAACTGGTTGGTCGACAAAACTTATGTATAACTAATAATCTAGACTTCATTTTGTATACACTGACAATTTGTCAGATTTAAACCTAATTCACTTATTATTTCTGTTTAATTATGGCTATTTTTATCAGCTGAACTGTTGCCATTCATGTCGACTGTAGGTCAGTGCCCTATACCTGTTGACTTGCGGTTCCCAGTCAAGCCGGTTCTCACGACGGCTAACAAAAATATGTCGGGTTATTAGTTAGCTTGGATATTGTTTAACTTTTGAAGATTTAGGTTAAAACTTGTTTAAACTATAAGAATTAGCAGTTTAGCAGTGTTAAGAACAGTAGCGTTTACAAATATGTTATTATTTAACTATTATTATATCTATTTATACAATTAGTCCCTTGTGTTGTTCAATTCAAATAAACAACATGAATCCGTAACAAAATATGGCAATGAACGGTTTGAATTAAGTTTCATGACGTACGTATAATTCAGTAATCAATATATAATATATACTCATATGAAGTAATGAATTAAACTTATTCCCAGAGTTGTTGCCCATGTGAACGTCATGTCTTCACTAAATTTATTTAAAGTAACCTTACAATATCTTACATATATAATTTCCCTGTCAAAGTGTTAGTTACCGTACTCCACCGAAACGGCTCGACCGATTTTCACCAAATTTTATATGTGTATTCAGTAGGTCTGTGAATTGGCTACTATATATTTTCCATACATCTAAATTGTAAGGATCGTTTACCCTTAAATAAAATATTTTAATTTTTTTGTCAATTTTTGTTTGCTTTTATTATTTGACACTATACGTAATAATACATATAACCCTTAATGTTTACCCTTTTATCACCAATCCCTAATATTTAGTATTTTTTTGGCAAAACGTTAGCCGGGACAACCAGTCAGTCTTGTAATATATTAGTTTTCTAAATAATATCTTTTTTAAAACAGTGCAAATCTCGTTAGGCATAACAGACGGAGGGTCGAAGTTGGTCTCTACCCCTGGTACGTTCAACACTTATGAATGGTTTTCTCTATAACGGAAATTAATTACGCTATTATCTACCGTTATTCAAGAATGCGTTTTATTGTAATTATGATAACCTTGGAAGTAATTTTAAGTTTAGATAAGATAACGGAAAAGACTTTTTAATGTTCCATTTACGTCATAGAACCTGAATCGTGGTACGATTACTCCATCTTGAAACTCAAACTTTTTGAGTTTGTGTTATCTTTAATCAATTAGGTCTTTATAAAGACACTGTTGAATCGTTATTAACACTACCACCGGTTCGTAAAGTCATCTACCGAGAAGAACCGGCAATAAACTTTTGGAGGGGAATCTCGCTGTTGGCCAGGAGGCTTTCACAGCTCAGCTGGCGAGCTTAGCTCAGCCGTGGGTGTCTACAGGTGGGACAGGGCCCATTTTTATACAAATTTGCTCCAACAAATGGTACCTCTGATTGGTCGACCAATTAATTTCTTTATTCAAACTCAAACTTAAAATATTTTTATTCAAGTAGGTGCTTTATAAAGACACTTTTGAAAAAAAAAAACACTTACACTGGCAACATTTCCTTGATGTACCGCGATGTTACGCTGAAGTAAGCACCAGCTCTTGGCTACTGACTACATGAGTTTAAACATTTTGACGTAACGAATGAATGAATTTTTTATAGGTCATTCACAATTGACCCATGTTTCTTATGTTTATTCACCTCACAAGTGTATATAAACTTAAGTAAATAATCGATGTTTATTAAGCATCTAGATGTACGTACAGTCGAATCCGGATATAACGACATTCAAGTGACCTGCGATACTATGTCGTACTAACCGGGTGACGTACAAAACGGACGGATTATAAACCGTAAACGAATATTTAGAGGACAAAGATCCCTTTAATGTGTCGGCAATAGGCTCAGCATCGGGACAGTTCAATTCTTGAGTAGCCTTACAATGCTTTGTTATTTTAATTGTCAGTAGCACGATTTTGTATTAATTGTTTATTTTAAAAAAGCAGCTATCGAGTTTCTTGCCGGTTCTTCTCAGTAGATGACTGCCTTCCGGTGGTAGTGTTAATGACGATTCAAAAGTGTCTTTATAAAGATCTACTTGAATAAAGATATTTTGAGTTTATATATTAGTCGCTAAAACCGGTTAGTCGTTATAAGTGAATTCTACTGTATTGTACGGCATGTAGACTCTTGAAAGCACTACGCCCGCATCCTACTTAGTGTCAATAAGCTTTTAAGCAGCTGTTCGTTGGCACATTCTTGACACTGCCAAGTGCCGTGCACAAGTGATAAACTTCAGAGACAATGCTTTTGTCATAGACTGTGCAACGCGACCTAGAAATAACTGTGGCTGAATTAAGTCTGTGGTGAATTCGAATGGATGTAAATACGGTGTAAAGTCTATGTAACGTCATTCTTATACGATAAACCCTCCAAAGCGTCGAAATCAATTGGGGTTGGTTTAGCTTCTATACAATGAGTTTTCTTCTCTCCACTTAACGACCACTCTCTATGACGCCATAAACTGACACAATCCGGTAATTCATTATTTATTTACACTTTTTTGCACAAAATTAGAATTCAATAATGTTAATCGATGTTTGTATATATGAGAGCAACGGGCGGCCTCGTATATAGTCGATCTCTTCCAGGCAACCCACAAAATTGGAAATTACGAAATTTATGAATACCCACGTATAATAAATTTGGCAAGAGGTGCGAAGAATACATATATACATATATAAGGCTAACGAAATAGGGGACATCGAAAAAGAATATCATTTTTATCATTAAGCATTGTCCAATTAACTGTAACGTATGTAAAATCTCAAAAATACACGTAATTACAATCTTAACAAAGAAACGCATTTTCTTAGGAGTTCAAGTAACAATGCCCCACGTCATACAATCGGAATGTCAGTCCGCCATGTATGGCGAATTTCCTTGTAAACCAACCGTAGCAAACATACATTTGGGCTTGTGTAAACATATGTATTATATAATATTTATATATAAAACGCACACAAACATTTCATTTTATTATTTATTTATTTAATAAGGCACACCAACAACACACATACAAACATAACCCGAACAAAATAACAAAAAAAAAAAAAACAAGACATGAATGTATGTGCATAAATTATAGGTATACAATGAACAATTTAAAAAAAAACAACTAAACAATCATATAAAAAACAAAAAAAAAATTACACACAGAAATAAAATAAAAAATAACGTTCTTAAATTGGAGTCTATTGGCGAAACAGGGTCTGCAACAATTTGCGTCTGAAGACATGGAGACTATCACTAAATGGATCAGCGTCGCATGTCCTCAGAGCACAGTTCATCGATGGCAGGCATCTAATGAGTGGACTGTTACAACCTACGTTTGTCCTCTCTATCTGGGTGTAAAAAAGATTACATGGTTTTCTAGTGCTTATATTTATTAAAAAATTAACTTTTTCCAAAATACTTGGCATATCTATGGTACCGTTAATGAGTTTAAATACAAATAAAATGTCCAACAGGCGACTTCTACTGCAAAGAGTTTATTATATCTGTTCCCAAACATCTTATATGCTAAATATATTTAAAAAACAATAAACTTATAAGATAATAAAACAAGGTATACACACAAAACAATTATACGGGAACTCGAAACATTTAAGAGATAAAACAAAATACAATATATATAATAATACAAACAAGATGCAGCATACATGTGAACACCATCAGGATACAAAGGTTTTTTTTAAGGTGTTTAAAATGCCTCTACGAAAGGTAAGAAGAGAGTCAGAAAAAACATCAACCGACTCGTCCACATTCACAATACTATAATAAAGTCGACACAATCTGTTAACAGGACCGTTGAACGATTTGGATAGACGAGAAGTGGGCGTGTAAAAACATTGTATATACGCCGAAGGGTGAAAGGTCTTTATTTTTGTTCTACTAAAGATTGACTACTCAATTCAAAATATTTTGATTCGAGATATAATCCTTTTAAAAAAAAACAAAGCTCAACCTTTCACACTCACTCACACAGCAACTCAATTGCACACACACTTAAATGCTCGTACTTCACATAATATACTCCACTTGTTCATGTATATAGATTTTTTTCTGTTCGTGTTTTTTTGTTATTGTTGTTTCTGATCTTAGATTCTATTTCCGGTTCTATGTTTTAACCTTATTTTTAATCTATTTTTATTGTGTAAAGTTTTTTGATAAGCTGTATAGGTTTAAGAAAAAATATATATATATATATATAAAGACACTATTGAATCGTTCAATTTTTACCGGTTCGTAAGGCAGTGTCGTCTGATGAGGTTTTGTGAGCGTATTAAATTAGTTACACATTTACGATCAAAACTATTTTAGCATCGCTATACTTTTTTCAAGTTTCACACATAGTTTATAGCCGTGTTTCACTCGGTGTTATAGTTTTATCCTCAAACCCAAACCTGAAGTTAGAGGAGACTTACGCTTACCAGCGTCATTCTCACGTTGCATTGAATAGATTCCTTTCAAAATCTGCTCTGTGTTGTCGGGTGCAGACAGTTTAGCTTGAGTGTCCTATTCTAATCTATTTAAATAAAAACATCGTTTGTGAGTTCATCTAGTATCAGTATAGAATATTATGTATTGTAACAATGCACTCACGAGCTTCCAGCCACGTGAGTGTTTATGGGGTGTGACTTCACCTTTACGGTGTGCCTCTTGCTCGTTTGCCCCCTCTTTTAAAAAAAAAATTTGGTCACATGTAGAAATGTAGATATTGCGAAAAAGGTGTTTTCACCCCTCTTTCCAAGATAGGATAGGATGGCGTAAGCTTAACTTGTAGTATAGGCTTCCATAGACCCCCCGAACACGTCACAGAAATAAAATTGCTGCCTCTATTAAATACCTAATTCGGTCCTTAAATTGTAACATCTCAGTGGACCATTTGTAGTAACGAAATATCTGACAGTTCCCTTGTCAATTGTCAAAACGTGCGAATAAATTGGAAATGTTTGTGGGAGTGCATGTTAATGTGATTGTAAGTGCGTTGCCACTATATTTAGATATCGCTAGAAAAACAATGACGCACGATTGATCGCTACACACTTTCTGAGTAAGAATTCTGTGCCGTCACGTCACGTGATCGCTAATTTGTTTTGAATCCTGACTCGTCAAAGTCAGGATAATCTTGTACAATATGTTTTGAATATTATCGTACGTTATATATATTAGATTGATCTTTTGGCGCTGCGTAGAGATGTTGGATCTCTCAGCATCTTCTATCGCATTTACCATGGGGAGTGTTCACAGGAGTTGTTCACATTAATACCTGTAGCTGAATTTCACCTTCGGACATGTAGGCAGAATACGAAATTCCACCCGTATCACCTTGATGTCTGTTGTTCCACCACTGCGAGTTACGTGAGACATTTCTTGCCACGCACCACCACTTTATGAGACCAGCTGGTACCACGATATTTCCGAACCAATACGACTTAGGGTCCATCAAGACAAAAGCGTACCAGCCACTAAAAGGCCGGCAACGCACTTACGAGCTCCCAGACACGTGAGTGTCCATTGGCGGTGACTTCACCTTTATGGTGGGCCTCCTGCTCATTCGCCCCCTCTTCTATAAAAAAAAATTAATATATAAGCTTACTTCGATCGTTCGATGCGCAAAGTGACTAAAATTCTTTCTTACTTTATTAGATTCAATATATAATACACAAAAGAAAGAACAATAACTTCACACTAAATACATAAAAATTTCATTGAAATAGTTAAAATTTAAAGAAAAAAAAAACAAATAACTAAATAATACATATTTTATATTGTGACCACGGCTTTACTAATCAGGTTTAATAAACACTGCGTACTTTTTAAATGATTTTTTTTAATATTTCGTTTTTAAACGGGTAAAATGTGTGAGTCCAAACAACGCCTTATTTTTTTTAACACATGGCATATATTAAAACATAAATAATTAAATAAATCTCTAATCAAGTTAGCCTTACAATGCTCTGGTTATTTGAATATGTTCAGTAACATAATTTTATATGCCATATTTAAAAGTGCAGCTCGATAGTTTCCTGTCTGTTCTTCTCGGTAGAGAACTGATTTCCGTTGGTAATGTTAATGATGATACACAAGTGTCATTATCTTCTTGTGTTTAGTGATACTGATTATACAGAGATGCCACTGAGTTTTATATTTTTTTCATTAATTAAACTAGTTTCAGGTTTGTAAATCCAAGGAATAAAAAATTTCATAGAAACGTTTTTACCCCGTTTTACCCCTTTAGGGGTTGAATTTCCAAAAATCCTTGGACCCTTACATATCAGTGCACCCTTACATATCTCAAGGAACCTACACACCAAATTTCAGCTCTTTACGACCACTAGTTTCGGCTGTGCGTTATATATATATATATATATATAATATATAAAACTCTTCCGTTACTGAGGTACGAGTATATATAGATATAGATAACGAACTATAAATGTCATTGTGTGCAAATTAACAGATACAACCGTGTGACGTTTTGTTTAGTCTGTGGGCTGGGTCAGGGCGCCATTTGCGTTTTAGTTTTCCCGCCAATTCGGGCTATGAACGCAACAGGTTTTTTGCGTTGGTACATATTATTAAAAATAAAAATCCGTTTAATTAATGAAGTCTAGTTGTAGCATATTTTATATATATAGTTTTTTTAGTTTTACATATAATGGGGTTGTGTTTTTTTATGTTCATTGTACGCATACCAGTGATGCTGTGCAATCCTATAATTTATGCTCACACGTCTTGTGTGTTTTTGTAATTTTGTTCTGCTTGTGTGTATGTGTGCCTTATTAAGTAAATAAATCGAATTTCATATTTGCGTAAGAACAATGCGCGTAAAATGTGTTCAAGGCCCATATACGCGGAAAACGGATGCCTGTGGTTGGAGTTGATGGCTGATAATGATAAAAAGTTAATAATAATAATAAGGCTGATAATGATAATAGATAATTGATAAATAATAAGCATTTCTTATTATTTATCAATTATCATCTCCCACTTAATCCAGTTCACCTTTGGAATGCCTCCATCTTCCTCAAAACCAACCGGCCTTTTAAGATGTCGTCAGTGTTCGTTCGTTATTGGTTATTGGTTTGCTGGTATCTTCTCTCTATTCCATGAAATATAATATTATATTAAAAAATATAGCCTTGTAACTAGACAATGATAAATAAGGTATAAGTGTGTAATCCTGTTACTTCCGTGCCCACATAGGTATTAACAATAATTCTATTATGATATAGTGCGAAAGGTCATCAGACTTATTGATTTAATATGAAATATTGGGAATTAGGGACTGGAGAGATGTATTTGAGAATATATTTCTGTGGTTCGAGGGAGCTTGGAGCTTTTATATTATACTGTGCTTTTTGTCAGCTTTTGAGGTATTGAGTGATGAATATATGTATCGTAAAAGTATTTTAATGATTATAATACGAATATCAAATCTATGTATCACATAAAAAGTAGTCTGTGCAAATTGTCTGTAATAGAAACTCTTTATGCACCGTTTAGTGTATACTTTTTGCGTTCGAACTCTTTGTGATTTGAAAAACATGACGTTCCATATTTAAATTCAGCGGGAAACTCAAATGCCCTTGTGTATTCTTTGTTTTTTGTGTCACTTTTTCAAAATTTTACGTGTATGTAACTGTTTTGTCTTGTTTTGTATTAATATATTCTCTTTTTAGAACAAATAAAATAATACCCTTTGCTGTGTTAAAAAGACACAGCCAGTGATATTTGTATCTATTTAATTCAAATATCCACGTTCCAAATTTAAATCTAATAATTAACGATATTACTCCAATAGAGAGAAAAAAAATAACAGCCAGTAACATTTTAAATTTAATATTTCTAAACTCTTTGGTGCGAACGGCATTATAATATTAATATTCTAAATTCAAATGTACCACTAACTTTACCAGTACAGTGATTTAAAATGTTTATTTATACGTGGGTATAAAAAGATATTTTGTTTGTTAATATATATACTTATATATATATATATTTAAGTGTAACATAGCATTGTCAATGCGGACACAGTGAACATAGTATTTTTTCCCTAAGAAATACCGATATTTCTATCACGGAAAAAATAATACATACAGACCGTGTAATACCATGATTGGAAACATACATCGATGGCTATCGTTTTCGTATACGGTCAGCAGATAAAGCTGAATTTTTAACTAACTACAAATTTTAATAATAATTTATTTGTAACACAAAGCCTGTTATTAATAAAAAAAATATATATATTTAAAACAGTACAAATTGGTCTTTAAAATTGAACTTGAAGGAAACGCGTAAAAATTGGGACATGGAGCTAACAACATAAAATTTGCATTAAAAAAAAGACAATTTTCTGAATATGTGAACTGAAATTTCCTGACATATTTTAGGGAAATAATTTGAATCGAGATCACTCAGGTTTTTTGTTAAACAATATTGTCTCATGTAAATGTGTTTGAAAATAGATTTACAATATAACTTTGTTTGCTATCGCTACAAGATGTGAAGCTATGTTTGCTTAGCGGTCATAACCTGTTTTAAACGTAGATAAAAAATATCATTTTAATAAAGAGTTACTTGTTATAAAGAGATAATTAAACAAAATCTAATATAACTGTTTTATTAATTATACGCTAAAACACTTAAATTAAAAAATATCCATAATGCTGAGAGAAGCACCAGCTCTGGGGTCCCCGGTACTGACCTGGTGCGTACTTCATTCTTTAATAGCAGTACCCAAGCACTGATATTAAGCACATTTCGAGGGAAGCTTGGAAGCAACTGGTGATTGAGATGAAAAGCTTAAAGCGTTCTCAAGTGCAATAACTCGTGTAAAAAAACCGTAAAATTCAAATGGTATAATGGAGTATCTCATGTTGAACTTAGTTAAGTCAGTGGACCGTAAGAAGCAACGACCGGCGACTACTATGCGTTTACGACTGCGTCTTGTGCATTGAATGTGTGATTCGAGACGAAAGTGAGATGTTTTATCGAAAATCGTATTAACAATTTACTAATAAAAAATATAAATATTTTACATAAGCTTGAGGGCAGTGTAGACTAGTATTAAATACTGTGTGACGACACTCCCTCATGTGTATACTTCTGTGCATTTTATGGCGTTATAGAGAGTAGCCGTTAAATGAAGATATAAAATATCGAAATGTCAATTGATTTCGATGCTTATGAGTCGTTAAATCGACGAATGTCACATGAAGTTGACACTAGTTTAATTCGAGTTCGTGTCGAGAAATCGTAGTAATGACTGACATACAAATAATGCCTGTGCCGAGTTTCGTAAACCTTTTAGTGCATTGTAATATTGTGTTCGATGTTTTTTTTTGTTTTCGACAATGCACGATTGCGAAGCGGAAGTGCATTTGAAATTCGAATGTTCTTAATTCAAACAAGTGGGTTGGGAACTACCCTCAAATTATAAAAAACTAAATATGGTCCTTCGGTTGAATGAACATGAAGAAACTATAAAAGTTTTTATCATACCTTCAGTACATTCGCAGAATATTTATTATACTCTTATAAATACATATTAATATTATAAATGAGAAAGTGTGGATTTTTTAAATTATGTTTTTATTCGCGCTTTAACTCTTAAACTACTATACTGTTACGAATGATATTTGGTATGGAGCTAGACTAAACTTTAGGGAAGAACATGTTTGCCACAAAGTAAAATAATGCATGAAGGTTCACCAGAACTCTGCCATTAAAAACCGATTTTCCAAATTCATTTTGTATTCAACAATTTTGCGATAAAGAACCTTGTTTACCCCATATAAAATAAGGCTAACATTTGCCGTCCTTGTCACTCAGTACTGGGAAGAGTCAAAAGGCGCTTCGCTATAAAAACAATGAAGCCCTATCCCCTAACAACAATTGTCCTGTTTCTGGGAATTTCAACGAATACGTCATCGTCTCGTCTCCAATGAGTCATTTCTAGATAAGTTAATATGAGCCTTGATCGACAGTGTTCTGTGTCCTATTTCAAATGTATTCAAATATAAAATGATTTTACATAATCAAATAATAATAATTATATTTACATTGTAATTAAAGTTTTATTAATAAGCATAACTGTTATTGTTTATTTTAAAATCATTTAATAACTATCGCATTAATTAGCAATTAACATGTTTATATTAAGATAACAATTACAAATAATAAGCAAATTTTAAAAGTTTGGTCTTTTAGACAGAGCACCCATAATGCTGGCGGCGTTTCCTCGCTGTATCGCGATGCTTATACGCCGAAAAAAGCTCCAGCTCTTGGGTCACCGGATCTGAACAAGGCATCTACTTAATTCCTAAATAACTCTTTACATTTATAACAAAAATAGACTAAGTTCCTTTTATTTAGAGGACAAAGATCGGTTTAATGTGTCGGCTCAGCATCGGGACAGTTCAATTCTTGAGTAGCCTTACAATGCTTTGTTATTTTAATTGTCAGAAGCACAATTTTGTATTAATTGTTTATTTTAAAAGAGCAGCTATCGAGTTTATTGCCGGTTCTTCTCGGTAGATGACTGCCTTCCGAACCGGTGGTATTGTAAAAATTGACGATTCAAAAGTGTCTTTATAAAGACCTACTTGAATAAAGATATTTTGAGCTTGAGTTTAAATCTTTTACAAGAGTCACGAGCCAGCCGCGTCAGTGTCTATGGGCGTCGACTTCACCTTTATGGTGTGCCTCCTGCTCGTTTGACCTCTCTCCTATGGAAAAAAAGAGTTCAGTGCTTTTATCTATGAAATGGCGTCTTCACTTTGTTTTATAGATAGGTGGAATATATTTATTTATTTATTTTACACTTTATCGCACTTAAACACTAGAAGCAAATGAGCGTTAACAGATGTTAGTACATATAAGAGCAACGGGCGGCCTCATCGCTAATAAGCGATCTCTTCCAGACAACCCACACGATAAAGGTATACTTAAAATATAACAAGACAGGTGCAAAGGGTGCGAAGTATATAAATAATAATAATACAGTAACAAAACACAACATACATTAAATATATATAAATATATAGATAATTTATCATAGTATAGATAATATTCTCATTATAAATAGCTCAGTTTATTGGAAATTCTGTCAGTATTATGTATATTTTCCTTGTTTGAGTGTTATGTTTAGGTTTGGTAAGACAGTCCATACCAATATTATAAATTCTAAAGTATGTATGTTACGCCTTTACGCTTAAAATACTGAACCGATTTCGATGAACTTTAGGGAAGGACATAGATTGAAGGGTTTGAAATAGGGGGTGAATGTTTTTATATACTAACACTGGAAATCTTCCATTTATAAATCGATTTTACAAAATACTTTTGTATTTAAATGCGGACGAAGTCGCGGACGAAAGCTTGTATAATAAATATTATCATAACATAATTATAATCTCGTTACTTAGTCTGTTTGCGGTTGGCTTAATGAAGAATATAAACTAGTTTGTGTTTTTCATATTTAGAATACATTTCATAAAGTTAGGTTAAAGCTTGTGTGTTAACTTAAAGTTGAAAAAATATTACCAAAATTCATATCGTATGCCTCAAGTGAACTTTAATGTAGATAGTTTCGGTGCGAAACCCGCAGCGGTTAACCCTCGATGCGGTTAAAACCCGCAGCTGTTAATACCCAGTGCGGTTAAAGTATCAGATTAATCGTTATATGCATCTGTTGGCTTCCGTACTCGTAATTAATGTATGCAAAACATATTTCCATACGATTATATATGCAACCTTGTTACTTCACGTGCGCAATGAAACATATCCACATTTCTGTGTCCTAATTGGCAAAATATCGTATACAATAATTAGTATAACGATTCTTACAGAGAGGGAATCATTAAAAGTCAAGATTGATTAATTCCTAGTTATAAAAATTTAATTACAACACTAAAACAAAATTTAAAAGTTTTTCCTTGTAGCAGAGTATCCATAATGCTGGCATTTCCTCGCTGTATCGCGATGCTTATACGCTGAGTGAGAAAAGCACCAGCTCTTGGGTCACCGGTACTGACTACCAGGCGCCTACTTAATTCCTTTATAAGCGCCTGTGCTCTTTTACCCCAAGGTCTAAAAGTATCTACAAAGGGAACAAAATCAACTGAACTTTCGTATTTCCATCTGCTCTGCAGCCGCACCAGCTTTTGTGCTTGTCAAAGGAAGTTGCTAGAGTGTCCCATACGAGTTGCATCCCAAACTTAGCCCGCACTAGCTTGTACTTGTTACACTTTTAAACTGTATTAAATACTTTTTTAGTCGATTGAAACGCGAATTTCTTTAACTTACCGATCACCCTGAAGATGTTTTATTATATATTTCAGTGTGAACGCGGTTTTATCCATTTGGTGATGATTTAACATTAACTGAGCTGTCCAGCAAACTAATTTTATTTACATACATTCGCAGAATCACACTTCTATAAATATCTAAAAATATCTTTATTCACATAGGTAACTATGGTACACTTATGCATCGTCAAAAAACAAAGAGTTCTAGTTAACATATACATACGTGGGTTGTCTGGAAGAGATCGCTTATTAGCGATAAGGCCGCCCGTTGCTCTTATATGTTCTTACATCTGTTAATGTCATTTGCTTCTAGTGTTTAAGTGCGATAAAGTGTTAAATAAATAAATACATATAGTTAACAAAAATATGACTTCATTTACTGCCAGCCCAGTTCCCAGGACGTAGAACTGACGAGAAGAATAGACAATACTCCGCCAATCCTTTAAATAGCCAAGCATGTTCCACAGTACGTTAGTTGCAACCATTACACCATGCACCAGCAACCTTCATTACAATAACTTTCATATACAAATTAACGTAGCGATGTTTTGTAAAAACTACTGCAATGTTTTGCTATTTAGGACAACTTCTTACTCATGTAAGCTATCGTGATTTAGTATGAAATTTTTGCATAATTTTTTTGTGAAGCGGAGTTATAATGTATTTGTCTATGAATAAATCAATTCGTCCTGATGTTTTTATCTGACTATAAAAATGTATGTTTTTTTATATATTATTGTATATATCGGATATAATTAATTGATAGTATCTAATATATAAAATTCTCGTGTCACAATGTTTGTTCCCTTACTCCTCCGAAACGGGTTGACCGATTCTCCTGAAATTTTGTGGTAGGACTGACATCTATTTTTAGAGATATTTTTTTTTGGCAAAACGACGCTTGTCGGGATCATCTAGTATTATATATATGTAATGATGTACCTGAGAAGCTGGAGATGTGGTAGTTGTAAAAAGTATTTTATAAAAGTGGATTGTTGCCAGTTCACGCTTCATACCCATGATTTACGTAAATATCACATAATTTTAAGACACGAACGGTCAAGCACAGTAGCGTCAGTGCGTTGCCGGCCTTTTAATTGATACTCTATTAACACGTTCGACATTCATAAAGTTTGATGAATATTTTAAACTTTTCTTAAACATTTAAAGCTGCAAAAACTTAACACGAGCTCACAAAAGCTCATGACAGGTTTGTAGTTGTCATTATTTGTTTGTAAGCTTTCGTAATCCAAAGACAATTTATACGTATTAAATATTGTGCGTCATTTGTAAAATTTGACAGTCATACCGTTAACTTTCGATTATTATTCTTGTGAAAGTTATATGTTACGTACATATTACATAATCCTTGTATATCCCTCAATTGCACATATTTTGTATATGGTATTTATATTATTTATAGGGCTTTAAATAATTTATAACATATTGAGTGCTCAGGCACAAGTCAAAATATCTTTATTCGTTAAGGTACATAGTACCATTTTGAATCGTCTTAAATCTAATTGATTCTACGCCTGTTCATACGCGACGATGCTGAGAAGAAGCAGGCAAGAAACTCGGCTTGGTTAATTTTTTTTTCTTTGGGAAATGATCCCAGTGCACTTTATGAGGCAAGGCTAAGCTGGTGCTAATTTATTCCCAATCTTTTTCATAATCTGACAATTTATAAAATGCTTTTTCTAAGCGCCTTCGTTAAACTGCGTTTTTAAATTTATTAACTCACAAAGTCAAGAAAGTTCTTTTTTTTATATCTCGGTAACACAAAAGCAGATGATTGATGCAAATCTTTTTAGACCGGTTTCATTTATTAATCTCGTAGCCTTATATATAAGAAAATTATTGACATACACAAGAGATAGCATATACGCGGATTAGAAAGTAAATATATAAATGAAAGATAAACACTTATATGTAACTTAAGTAAGTGTAAACTAATTATTATTTCAAGTAGTTCAAATAGCTCATCCAGCTTCATTGTCAGTTGATTGACGGTTAGCACCCTACTGGTAAGTGGGACGGCTGTTCGTTTGTCTCTTGTTTAAAAAAAAAAGATTGTGATAGACCAGCAGAAATAATTAAAACACCACCTCGAAAGTCGGTTAAAAGCAATCTACGTGCGGTCGCGAACAAATTGAATTTCAGCAACTGACCGGACATAGGAGAGGTATCGATCATACTTATTACAATGTTTATTTGTTGCTCGCGAACATTATTGGTTATAGCTGGAAACGTTGTCGTCTAGGCACTCTGTAATCAAAATTAATTAAAAATTGAATCAATCTTATGTATAAAATTCTCGTGTCACTATGTTAGTTCCCGTATTCCTCCCGTAATGGCTCGACCGATTTTCACCGAATTTTATATACGTATTCAGTAGGTATGAATTGTTTATTTTAAAAGAGCAGCTATCGAGTTTCTTGCCGGTTCTTCTCGGTAGATGTGCCGAATCGGTGGTAGTGTAAAAATTGACGATTCAAAAGTGTCTTTATAAAGACCTACTTGAATAAAGATCTGTTTTTAATACCTATTCATAACCCCATATTTTTGACGAAATTTTTTGTTTATTTTTTTTAATGTGGCATTAGAATATACATAAAACCCTAAATTTTTATCATCTACCCTTATTTTTAATGGCCACTTTAGTAATTTAATTACTTTTAATCCCACTCGATAACTGATCGATCGTCATTTAATTAGTTATCCCCGCACAGTTATTTATTTTCTACACTAGGAATAATCTATATGGTAAAGCAAAGTTTGACGGTTATATTATATCAATATGTATGGCCTTCACATGTTTGCAGTTACTTTGTGATTCAATCCATTTTATTTATTTAATAAGGCACACCAACAACACACATACAAACTTAACCCGAACAAAATTAAAAAAAAAAACACACAAGGCATGTATGTGCATAAATTATAGGGATGCACAGCATTACAAGTATACAATGCGTACAATGAACAATTTAAAAAATCATATATAAAACAAAAAATAAAGAAAACTACACACACAAATAAAACAATACAAGAAACAACTTTCCCAAAGTTAAGTCTATGTCCATACCAAATAGACTCCATACAGACTGAGATACTTTCGCATTTATAATATATTAAATTATTCAAGTTTTATTAAGTATGCGTGTTTTTTTTTTGAAAATGAAACATAGCCTAGTGACATACCCGAGTGACATACTCGGGTATAATGTAGCTTGCCAACTGTGAAAGAATTTTTGTAATCGGTCCAGTAGTTTAGGAGCCTGTTCATTACAAACAAACAAACAAACCTTTACTCTTTATAACATTAGTATAGAAATATAGATGTCTATATATTAGTTTTGTGTTTTGTTTTATTTTAAGTTACTTATATTAGTTAGGTTAATATTAAGAATATTTTGTGTTTATTTATTAAAGCCTTATTTTCAGAAGAATAACGGCTTTCCTTTGTTTACCTGAAAATAGGAGTATTAACTCAAACTCAAAATATCTTTATTCAAGTAGGTCTTTATAAAGACACTTTTGAATCGTCATTAACACTACCACCGGTACGGAAGGCAGTCATCTACCGAGAAGAACCGGCAAGAAACTCGATAGCTGCTCTTTTAAAATAAACAATTAATACAAAATTGTGCTACTGACAATTAAAATAACAAATTATTTGAAAAAAAAGATGTATACTATATGTTACTGTATATATATATGTATTACTATGTTGTATGATCACGTAACTAATAAAGGCATAAACTGCTGTTAAACCGTAAACGTTGTTTGCATACATAATTAACGTATTGAGTGTGTAATAAATTATAATCGTCTAGACCAGTGTTTCCCAACCTTTTTTTTGTGCCATGCCCTGTATTATTTAAATCATACATACATTAAAAAAAATTGTATTGTTATTACATCATTGAAAAGAATTATGTACAGAATATTTTACGTGTTAATTTGTTTAGTAGGCGCGTTGTTAAGTGTCGCGGCCATTTTGAATTATTCACTTTGGGAAACACCTGTCATGACTAAGCATGTGACTAACAGTAGTTTAACAGTATATTATCGGATAGTTTCTGTTATCTGAATCTGATGGTGAACTGGATCAGTGGTCATTTTTGGGGGTTGCCTTTCAGGCTATATTAAGACCATGGAAATATGCTCCAGACAGAGGCTGACAATTTACTTTACTATTGATCAAGAGATAAATCTTCGTCATTTACATTTAAAACTAGTAGCTTTTGCCCGCGACTTCGTCCGAATGGTTTAAATACAAAAGTAATTTGGAAAATCGGTTCGTAAATGCCAGAGTTCTGGTGGAATTTTTATCCTTTCCATAAGTTTAGTCATTCATACTAAATTTCATTGAAATTTGTGCAGTGGTTTATTTGTGAAAGCGTAACATACTTACACACTTTCGGATTTATAATATACGTTTGATTTATTTACACTTAAACAGTTGAAGTAAATGACGTTAATAGATGTTAGTACATATGAGAGCAACGGGCGGCCTTATCGCTAATAAGCAATCTCTTCCAGACAACCCACCAATATTTGACACAGACAATATTTGACTTGGGTCTCGCCAATTAGATATACATATAAATATGGCTGGTTGTGAGCTTTTGTGCTTATCATCTGATAACATTTAGCATTATAATGAGAAAACTAATCAATTTTCTCCTTTTTTGCAGGTAATTTTCTATATTAACAAGATTCAAACTTTCCACAGTAATGATAATGCATTTATGTAAGTATGTCACATTGGTTTCAAACATATTTTTTCGACGATGACCAGCTTTAACGTGCGGTTATAACCGCACTTAAGTAAAACCGCAATCTGTAAACAAAAATAACTCCACTCATATAGGTAACTATATCAGTCGAAATTTATACAAAGAATTATACCACAATTAACTTTACTGTCAGTTGGCAATCAGAGGCGTAGAAAAGAAGAACAGGCAAGAAACTTAAAAAAAGTGCGTTCCTCTTCTTTAAAAGCCGGCATCTCACTTGTAAGCCTCCAGGCGTTGCAGGTTAGCGGTTGGCACATCACTCGAAGTGACCCGCCTGCTCGTTTGCCTCCTCTTACATATAAATAAACTTTCCGCCTTTAAATCCCCAAGTCTGTTCTACAGTTGTAAAGATCTGCAGCTATTACAGCTAATGGGTCAATACCTATAGAAAACAATGAAAAATAACCTTTACCTTTACCTTAACCCTAAGAACTTATAATGAGTCCTATCTGTCCTTGGATATATTTGGCCTAAGTAGAAATTCTTTTAAATAAAAAGTAAGACTCAACCTCGCACACCCACTCACACAGCAACACCATTGCACACACTAATACACACACACTAAAATGCTCGTTCTTCACATAATATACTCCACTTGTTCATATGTATATTATTATTTATATATCTTTTTTATATATCTTATTTATAACTTTTTTTTTTCTGTTCGTGTTTTTTTTTGTTATTGTTTTTTCTGATTTTAGATTCTATATACGGTTCTATGTTTAATCCTTATTTTGGCTTTATTTTTAATCTATTTTTATTGTGTAAACTGTTTTTGATAAGCTGTATAGGTTCAAGAAATAAAAACTAAAATAAAATTTATTTATTTATTTATTTTACACTTTATCGCACTTAAACACTAGAAGCAAATGACATTAACAGGTGTTAGTACATATAAGAGCAACGGGCGGCTTTATCGCTAATAAGCGATCTCTTCCAGACAACCCACAAATTACATACATACATTTACGTTATAGTGCGAACAACCAGAAATAACACTTATTAAAAAAAGGCATTTTATCGTAACAAAAGAAATGTGTAATATTTTAATGCAATGTTTAAATATATATTAAAGTATATTAAAGTTCTTTCGTTATCTCGAGTAATAAGGCTTTGATTACATTAAGTATTTAAAGGCCACGATCGATATGACACATTTCTCTTGTATTTATTTATTGTGCCACTCGGCATAATAAGAATTGGGAACTCGGAAATGCAAGAATATAATTAAATAAATAAGATTATACAAAACTAATTTTCAAAGGACATCGGCCATTTTGGGCCCAGCATGTTACAGCCAAAAGAAATGGTTTGAAAAAAAATCACCAAAAAAAAATATTTCTTACAATACAATATAGAAGATTATTATTTGAAGTTATATTGTTTTTTTTTTGTTGTGTGCCGAACATTTGGTCCTTCGAGCCGGATAGTGATAAGTGAAATCGCGTCATCAAGTGAAGTGATCAGCGGTGCCCAGCTGTGAAGCAACGAAGTTTGCGGGTTGGCTCCGCTAGTGTGTGTCACCACAGCATCAACAACGGCAGTGAAGAGGCATCAGCGTCACCAAGAGTGACGTCACGTAAAGTGACGACGTACTCACAGCGGTACTAGCTGTAACATCAAGAGCAACGACACGCTCGGTGCGGCGACGTGTATGGAGAGGTTTGGCAGACAAAAACTGTGAGACCATCAGTGATTTTGAAGATCAGCATAGTGCTAATTGCAAGTGTTAGAGACCATTTAAAATTTTGTGAAGAGAGAGTTATGAGTTACAGTTTCCTTCTGAATATTTCTATAAACTCTCTCGTCTCAATTTTTGATCGAATGTGTGCATTGTCAATGCCAACGAATTGTTATTTAACCCAATTAATGTAATCGCGTTTAAATTGTTCTGTAAACGTTGAGTCATAGAGAATAGAGTTTTAAATAGTCAAGGCTATATATAGCACTACCGAAAATGTTTTCTTACGGCTAGATTTACTGGAATCATACGTTTCCAAAGAAACTAAGATTTTTTAAGGCTAATGCGTAAAAAATTATCTTATAAAGCATAATTGCTTAACTAACTGCTTTCATACCAATATTATAAATGCGAATGTAAGTATGTTTGTTAACGCTTTCACGCTTAAACCACTCGACCAATTTCGATGAAATTTGGTTAGATTAAACCTTAGGTAAGCATATAGGCTAGGCTATGTAAACTAAGCTTTGAGTGACGTTCAAAAGTTGTTGTGAATTTGAATGATATAAGCGATCGTGGTCATCATCAGGCAATTCTGTATTCATCATGGCTGTCGAGCTATCGTGGATAGGCGGGCGAGGAGAATTAAACGCACGCTTTGAAGATAATTAACAATGTACGATTATTATTTTCACCAAATATGAACAGAATTATGATCAGCACTTTATAATCAATTGGGGCACAGTAACACTCCACCGAAGGCGTGTTGCTCGGGCGCGATGCGAACGGATCTAAATCCTCCGATGATCGTGGATCTCCTCTGTTCCAACGCTGCACGCCAAGAGAGCCCGGAGTTGCATCAGAGTGAAGAAACGTCAATCCGCCATTGTTATTCTAGACGCTTCTTGGCACTCTCAAAACATTGAAGCGCCTTCAGATATTTATGTACGCAATATTTTCGTTATCAGTACTAAGCAATGACTTCTATGACCCCAGATTAATATTAATTATAATTTACACATCGTGGTTTAAATACAAAAGGAATTAGATTAAATCTGTTTATAAACTCAAAATATCTTTATTCAAGTGGGTCTTTATAATGACACTTTTGACTCGTCATTAACACTACCACCGGTACGGAAGGCAGTCATCTACCGAGAAGCCCTCGTCACCAAAGCCCCATTCACTCAAATTAAACATTTTCTCAGCTTAACCTAACGTTCGAATAATGAAGTGATCTAGATTAACAATACGCAATAAGTTTCGGTCTAGATTTTGGTTATCCAACAATGGAACAATGGACGATCCCAATTACAAATGAATTATTTAGCTGACCGCGATGTTTTGTATAATGCAATATATTATTGCATGTGAAGTATCAAAATTTATATATTTTTGCATAATTATTCCTCCTTTTATCTTCTTTCCTCTCTCCTCTAACATAACCTAGATTAAGCTAAAACCTTTATATTAATAATATTTTTTATCGGCCATATGAGCAGGATAAAGATGTCACAGCCCATGTTGTAGGGAGCTCGTGAGTGCGTTGCCGACCTTTTGTTTTGTGCCGTATATTCCAAATGTCAATCATTTATGGGGTTGGCGAATCAGACAGAGGCATCATCTCCATTGGTCCCTGACGTTCTTTAGTCCTAGGTTCATGGAACATCTTGGTCTATCGAGTCTTGCCACGAATGTCATACAAAGTTACTCTGAACGTGCCTCTAAGCTCTCTAAGTCACAGTCAAAATATCTTTATTTAGTAAGGAACATCGGATCATTTTGAATCGCCTTAAATCTAACTCTATGCCTGTGCGTATTTAAGAGAAGAGGCAGGCAACAACTCAGCTTGTTTCTTCGGTGATATCAAAGTCAAAATCTCTTTATTAAAGTACATCGGATCATTTTCTCTAATCTAACTCTACGCCTGTTCGTACGTGACCAAGGTGAGAAGAAGCGGGCAAGAAAGCTTGACTTCTATTACACATAATTACAGTGTTTTCGATGTGCAAAAAGCACACGCTAGCCACGTGTTTGTTTAAACGTTCAAAACGAAACGTGACCAATGTGAAAACATTCAGATGAAAAGCGGAACAATCGACGCCAGATGTATTAAAATATATCCTGTCGATAAACTATACTAAGCTTTTGTTCCGTTTGAAGTAGACTTTTGGACTTTGGGGTAGAAATGCACAGGCAATTAAGGAATTAAGTAGACGCCTGGTTCAGTAACGGTGACCCAAGAGCTGGTGCTTTTCTCGCTCAGCGTAAGCGTCGTGATACAGCGAGGAAATGCCAGCATTATTGTTACTCCGCCACAAGGACTTAACATTATTATTATTGTGTCAACCTTTTGTAACTCCCCTTTTACGTGAGACTACCATGCACCACCAACCAGCTGCCCATCGCTGTATATCCGTAATATGACTTAGGGTCCTTCAAGAGCGTACTCCCTCAAAGGCAACACATCAGCCCCCAGCCACGCGATTGGGCGGTGACTTCACTTTTAGAGCGCGTTATCGAGATACTAGAGCTAGATACAATGTTAGAAAAAAATCAGATTATTCTAATAGAACAACCATTAAGCGTAAAATATGACTTAATTAAATATTATTCCTTGCATAGATTTTATGTTAATAAACTATCTTGTCAAAGATCAAAGCGCGTGTTAGCGTTACATATATTTTGTCTAACAGTTGTACTATTATTTATATTAATTAACTATTTAGTACTTATATTTCCCTTTATATATCTCAGGATTATAGTACATGTATAATTTGTAATATCAACCAACACAGTAATCATTGTCTCAGTTATATTTACTAAAAGTAACTGTTGATTAATAATTTTACAAAAGTACAATCAAGGAATAACACTTACGTTTATCTCGTTTGCCAATCGGACCCAGAATGGACGCTTACCACCGAAATAACAAAAGCTATCAAACACTATTCAAAAATGCATTTAATTAATTTAACCAAAAAGAGGTTCTGATGAATTTATTTCACAAAAGAGGTTCTTACAAATTCATGTTTAATAATATTTAAAGATATACATTATATAACATCGTCTTACTATATGTAACATCAGTATATTAGTATGTAACATATTAATATACATATGACACTCGCGTAAAACGTCTCATCTGTACAGGCTCTTATAGTTTATCAAATACATTTCTCTTACTATGTGTGTTATAAAATGAATAAAACCAGCCAAAATGTTCATCAAACCGTTAAACATTGTAGGGGTTTTGTTAATCTTAAAATTTAATATAAATCTCTATTAGAACGGTAGATTTTAATTAAGTCGGCGAAACATTTTTTTTTTTTGGACCCCCCGTCGAGAATTTTGTCGGCTTGCTAGATGACCTTGGATGCAAATCGTAGTTGGTTTCCCAAGTTATTGTTTTGCGTGTATTTTTTGATGCTTGTATTGTTTTGTGTCGTATAGAATCAGAGGTGGTTATCTACACGTAAGCTCATTTTCGGTGAACTAAAAAAAAAGGTTTCCTACCAAAATGTGCAATTGATGAATAATATATCAACTATACTTATAAAAGATCAATTAAATAAACACAAAATAATTTTAATATTAACCTAACTAATATTAAACTTAAAATTATTTAAAGTATTTCCTCGCTGTATGGCGATGCTTATACGCTGAGCAAGGAAAGCACCAGCTCTTGGATCATCGCTACTGACTACCAGGCGCCTACTTAATTCTTTAATAAGCGCCTTTTGCACTTGTACCCCATGGTCCCCCAAAGTACCCCAAATGGAAAAAATACATAGTTTATAATATACTTATAATGCTTATGAATAAGACACTATCAAACTGCACAGCTTCTTGTGGATTTAGGAAGGCGCCTGGTTAGTACCGGTGACCCAAGAGCTGGTACTTCTCTCGCTCAAGTAAGCATCGCGATACGGCGAGCGAATTAATAATTTTGAGATTAATTTATCTACAATAATCCATGGGTACACACTCGACTTTATCCCCATCAAAGAGTCACCTCTTTTGGATAGAGGTTCTACTATTATAGAGGCCCTAACCACGAAGGACCGGGAACACATTTAATACACCAGTGCGGGGTAAAGCGTCCGGGCCACTTGTAACTTTAAATTTTACTTTCGAAAGAAGAGAGACGTTGAAGAGAAGAAAAATCATCGTACACACAACCAAAGCAAAATTAATTTCGCTTAAGAGAGTTTGTCGTTAAATCGACTGGCGTTACATGGAGTTTACACTGTATTTTGTATTCACATGACAGTTACGTCAAACATAACCTTGACAGTTAAATTAATATTAACAGGGAAATCCTCTCACCGAACCCTCGAAAGGGGACGACGCGTTGTGAAGCGAATATCAATTGTCATATTGCCTCTGACGAGCTGAATTAATACAAAAACACTTTTACGTTGTGAAAAATCAACTCATGATACAACTTTGATTATCTCTGGAATGGTTTATTTATTTAACTCATACAGCACAATACCACATTATATATTAAATTGAAAAACAGGGCAAAATACGGTTAAACATGGTGGAATATGTTATATTATTTTAATTTTATTATATCTGTCCCCAAACATCTTATGTGCTAAATATATTTAAACAATATATTTTAGTTTGGTGTTTTCTTTTAAGCGTATAAATCCCTAAAAGGCCGGCAACGCACTCATGAGCTCCCAGCCACTTGAGTGTCCATGGGCGGCGACTTCACCTTTATGGTGGGCCTCCTGCTCGTTTGCCCCCTCTTCTATAAATAAAAAAAGTTAATTATTTTAGTTAGGCTAATAATAAGAATATATTGTATTCTATTATGTTTCTAATCAATTAAATAAACCGATGTTATTATATTGACAAGCAGATTATAGACTTTGATTATTATTTTCAAACAATAAACCTATGAGATAATAAAACTAGGTTTACACATAAAACAATTAAATGGTAACTTGAACTATACAAGAATAAAAACAAAACGAGTTATTTTATGTGTGTATTAGTGTGTTGCTGTGTTTTTTTTTATTGGTTCCAATACAAAATGTATGCTGTATCATAAAAAATGAAATAAATAGTTAAATAAAAGTCAAAAAAGCAAATTATATGTAGACACAATTAAACGGTAGTTATACTAAAGTTACCTAAAATAAATGATTTATTTTACTAAGTATACATAAATGCTGAATTGATCTACATGATTATCTATGGATTGGTTTATCTATATTGTTACACAGATTAACAATAGAACTGGCTGCTCCCATTTCCTGTGCATCCTGACGTCCATGGTCAGATAATGTAAGGCCCCGACGTTAGAAATAATGGTACGTTAAACATGTACTGGAACAGAACTCAAATGGAGTATGGGACGGTCAATGGTTTGGTATGACACGTATGTATCAGAGGCGGGGCGGCTGCAGAGCAGGCAAAAAGAAAGAAGAAAAGAAAGAAAGAAAGTAGAAAATTATTTCCTCCAGCTTTGATATTGTTTGTGGAACAAACACTTTTGGACCTGGGCGCTTATTAAGGGATTGAGTAAGCGCCTGGTTAACTACCAGTGACCCCAAGAGCTGGTGCTTTTCTCGCTCAGCGTATCAGCATGGCTTATACATCGAAGTAATGCCTGTATGGGTACTCTGCCACAAGGACCAAACTTTTTAAATTTGTTTTAGTATTGCTTAATTTATATTTTCAACTCAAATTATCTTTATTCAAGTAAGCCTTTATAAAGACACTTTTGAATCGTTAATACTAAATCTACCGAGAAGACTGAGAAACTCGATAGCTGCTCTTTTTAAAAGAAATCTTTCCATTCAATCTTTCTTTTAAGAAATGTACTCACATGACTAATTCAAATAACAAAAGTTAGCCTACTCAAGTATTGAACTGTTTATCTATTGGCTGACCCATTAAATTTGTTATAAGAAGTATTTAGATAGGGCCTTTTAAAAATTATTTAAGAAGCCATTACTCAATGTGCCAGTGACATTAACCCATTTCATTTGTAATGGAAATGCATTTGGTCAAAACCCACGCTAAGTGTAGGCTGTCGCTAATTTGAGAGGCTATTATGGTATATTTCGAAATAAAACCGTGACTATAAATGGGTGTAGTAACGATATGTATATATAGTGGGTGAAAAAAGAGATTCACACGTATTAATTGCATAAATAACTCGCATTTGAAAAAATTTCGTTAAATTATGTATGGTTTAAAATGTTTACGTGTTAAAATAAATCGAGAATATTAATTTAATTAATTTATTAACACTTCGTTGCTATATATTGCACAAATTAGGACAACCACTGGCGGCCTTACTGTCAGCGATATCTTCCAGGATAATAAGGAGAAATAGGAAGAAAACTTTTAAAGTGAAATTTCAATTAAATCAATTACATTAGAAATGCTTGGTCTTTACTTTTCCATACTTTTCATAAACCAATTTCAGTTTAAACTCTATATAACGACACTGAAGGGACTGTGCTTTTTGAGGCGTGGATATGGAATACAAGCTAAACCAATTAATATCGATTTTAGAGAATTTGTCGTTAAATCGAGTGGCGTTACATGAAGTATATACACTGTAAATACATATTTGTATACACAAATTTAATATGTATTTATACTGGTAACCCATCCGATAAGTGACCGCATGCACTGTTGCTTGACATCGATGGCCCCTCTAGTATGGCCGAGTAAATCTAGACTTAGGATCAAATTACACTAGTTCATCGACACGTCTCGTGTTTTAACTTGTTTATTATTGATTTATCGTGTTCATGTGGTACACACATGTAACTTTTAATGAATTTAGCTCCTGTTTCCTCCTTTTCTAAAATTAACGTATACGTCGATTTTTTTTAAAATAAAGTATTGTTATTTATGTACTTAACACTTGTGTGGACACTTCCACCGTCCCACCTTCCTATGACAAACACAAAAAGGTCATAAGAGTCTTTACTCCAAATGAGTATTTGTTTCTTTTTGGAGTAAATACTTTTGGACCTTGGGGTGCAAGTGTACAGTGCCTTCTTAATTCCTTAAAAAAACTCCCCACTTGCACCCCAAGGTTCATAAGTCTCTACTCCAAAAAGAAAAAAATCAAAGTTTAGGAAAGACTTTTGTACTTTGACCTTTTCTTTTGTTCCGCCTCCTCAGCAGCCGTGCCAGCTTTGGAGCTTGTGACAGGAATTTGGACGGTGCTAAAGTGTCCACACAAGTGACATCCCAAACATAGCCCTTCTCCTTACTCCAAGGGATCAATGTCATTCCATCCGGTCGTCTACCATCACCTCTTGCCATATTTTTAATTATACTTACAAAAAATTAAAAATTCTATAATCTAGTTATTTAAGGTCTTAATCCAAAACATAAAATGGTTCTCAAAGTATCTATTTAAAAAGCTCCAAACCTTTAAATTTCTCGATACGGTCCTGTCACAAAGGCGCTTCCAAAATTCAATAAAGCCTTCGATAAATTTGAAATTGTAATTTACCAATATCGTGGGAAACTGGGACATATACAACCTTCGACGCAAGGTTGTATATCTCTGGAGTTTTATTCACATGTTAATATCGAACGGGAAAAGTTGAACTTTCAAATAAAACCTGCTTTAACTAATTTAAGTAGGCGCCTAGTAGTCAGTACCGGTGATCCAAGAGCTGGTGCTTTCCTTGATCAGCGTGTAAGCATCGCCATACAGCGAGGAAATACCAGCATTGTGGGTACTCTGCCACAGGGACCAAACTTTTTAAATTTTCTTTAGTTTTGTGTTTTGTTTTATTTTAAGTTACTTATATTAGTTAGATTAATATTAACAATATTTTGTGTTTATTTAACCACTAAAATATAAAATAAAATTAATTATAAAATCATTACCATTTAATTTTTTTTTAAACTCACGATTATAAATTCGTTCTATAGAAGGAGAGTTTCTTGCCAGTTCATCTTCGCTCCGCCTCTTTTATTTGGGAACTGGCAGTTAATGTTATTGTCGTTCCACCACGTTATGGAACCAGCTGCCCTCCACGGTATTTCCCTAATACGACTTAGGGTCCATCAAGAGTGTACTTCCTAAAAGGCCAGCAAACCACTCACAAGCTCCCAGCCACATGATTGTCTTTAGGCGACTTCACTTGTTTAACTTGACCTTCAAGAAAAGAGCATTCCTCTGCCTTAAAGGCCGGCAACTCACTTGAGTAAGCCTCCTGACGTTGCAGGTGTCCATGAGTGGCGGTCCGCACATCACTCGTAGTGACCTGCCTGCTCGTTTGCTTAAAAGAAATTGTGTGCCTACTGCTCGTTTGGCGCCGCTTTAAAAAGTACACAATCATAATGATTAATATATTGTACTATTAATTAAAATGTTAATGCGAAAAAAACTAGATATTTGTGGCATCGCCAGATGTAAGATGTTGAACGTTAGACCAGCGATGTACCAAAACCAAAAATAAATGCGTCAAGAGAGAATAAGGGACCGTTTATTAATAAACTTTAGCTTCACACAGACGAAGATATCCAAAGTGGGTTCCAGCATTGGATTTCATTCTTTTTCATTTCATATAGACAACCATAGAGCGTCTTTTCTTAGAGAGGATAAGAGATGTGTTGATGTACTGGTATGCAGTTGTTTAATCCTTTTTTGTCATACAGACGTGGGAGTGTTTTTTTTAATTATTTTTAACATACCTTTTACTTGCAAGCTGACGTGGACGAGCTACTGGTTAAGACCACGCCTATCTATATACATAAGAATTTTTATTCTTGAATATATACGAAATAATATATATAAAAAATAACAAATAAAAATACGAAATAATATATATATAAAAATTAGGAGAGCTAGGGTTAAAATCCGTCTTCGCCGGCGTAGGCGTGGTCCATTACTTCAAGTGTCGCTCACTCCTCCAGTGAGCTTCGGTCCAGCCCTTCAGGCGAGATCTCACAGGAGACGCCCTTGCTCAAGTCATAGCAAACCAATTTTATCACGGCTGAGCTAAGCTCGTTAATAAGCCCGAGCTGAGCTGTAAAGGCCTGCTGACCAACAGCGAGATGCCCCTCCAAAATAAAATATAAAAATTATTTCTCCAACATCGTTACGAACGCTGCTCTGCTTCAAATTAATGTTACATGATTCATTACACCAAAAGCATTAGCTAAGATTAAAGATGCTATTGCTGACACATTAAGAGGACCTTCAAGTATTCTTTAACTACTGTGAAAGCCTGATATAACGACATTGTAGGGATCGTATATCCGATAGTCGTTATAAGCAATAAAAAAATTACTGTAGTTATTTCATAGTTATCTTTCTAGTAATATGTATGAAAATGGGTCAGAAAAGAAATACAAAATTAATACCAAATGTATTTAGCTGCTTAAAGGGTTATAAAACTGTTCACCAGTTTTTAAAGTAATCAGTCTTTGGTCTTTTTTAGTCCAGTCTTAAATTTTACGTTTCATACGTCTCAAGGTATCAATAACTTAAGTATCAAACAGTTCGTTAAAGGAAACTTTAAGTTCGGAGCTTCGGTAATAGTTTATGGCTTTTGACCAGACAAGGAGCGGTCGGTCGTTATAGTCGATGATAATCGATAAAAGTTCGTCGTTATAACTGCTCTTATAACCGTTAGGTTAGTTAAATCGTTTCGACTCTATATACTTTTTCAACAAGAAAATGAGCGTTATATGTGATTTTGTTATATAAAAGATTGTATATTTTTATATTATTTTAGCATCGCGATGCAGCGAAGAAATGCCGCAAGCATTGTGGGTGTGTTGTCACGGGGACCAAACTTTTTAAATTTGTTTTTTTAAGTTACTTATATCAGTTAGGTTAATATTTAAAATATTTTGTGTTTATTTAATAATTTGTGTGTTTAATAAATCAAATAAATAACATATAATGTAAAAAAAGATTTATATACTTTAAGGTACAGTTACAACTTATTGATACAAAGAAATACAACATATTCTTGCTCCAATTCCCACGTTGAGGTTAAGTGTTGCAAGCCATTGTGCAGTGTTAAGTTAGCGGTCGTTATTTCAAGGTTTTATTATGTTAGGTGCGAAAAAATGTTGCCCGCTATAACAATTAATATTTAACCAACTTAAATTATAATGATACTTAAACATCAATTAGTTCCAATAGTCAATCGATCAATAGTCAATATGACTAATTAAGCCAGCACAAGTCCACCCAGAAGGGCAGACAATTTGATATTCAACATTTTGTGATATCTGAACAGACAGTATAGTTTAAATATAAGCTTTGGAACTCACTTCCCGATCCCATTTGATCAGCCTCCTCACTATCATCTTTCAAATCACTTCTTCGTAAGCATTTCTTGTCTACAATATAATTATTTGTAATTCTAGATTTAAATTAGCATATCTTTCCGGTTTTACTTAATTTAATGTATGTTGTGTTTTGTTTAATTTTTTTTTTTTTGTATACTTCGCACCCTTTGCACCTGTCATATTATATTTTAAGTATCCTTTTATCGTGTGGGTTGTCTGGAAGAGGTTCGCTAATGCGATAAGGCCGCCCGTTGCTCTTATATGTTCTTACATCTGTTAATGTCATTTGCTTCTAGTGTTTAAGTGCGATAAAGTGTTAAATAAATAAATAAATAAAAATGTTGTCATTCAATTGAGTTAAACGTAATAGATTTATATGTATATTAAAATGTATAGACATAGCTTTATATACGAAGCCTCTCTATCGATCTCTCGTCTGATGCACGCTATTTTAAGATGTTCAGGATATTAACATTCCGATCTCCCGTTTCCAAGATTGAATATCTCTGCTATTTATAATCGAGACGGATTGCCTTCCTATTTCCTTAAGAGTTCTCTAAAGGAATTCAGCTGTTGGCCACGTGAGTAACTTGGTTACTTCTCTTACACCATCTGAGCGTTTTAAGGTAGTTTCTGCCTCCCTGTGTTGTGGTACCAGTTGACAGCTCACAGGTATTACCGAATCGTTAGTGTCTTGACGAAGAACAACCCTCAAAAGCACACCAGCATTGAAAGTGTCCTTGCACTTCCAGTAAGTGCGTACCCATTTTTTTCCGATGTGGAAATGCATGTTCCCTGGTCCCAAAGGATAAGGGATTATGGGACTCAACCCACGCTGGTGTCTCTGCTTTTCAGAGACGAGGTGGGCAATATCCACTAAAACCACCTCGGGTAAACCTACAAGACCGCATTGTGGGGTCGCTTTCGCACACAACCAGGCACCCAGCGGCTGCTGTTGTCTATATCGGAGGAAGAAGGTTGGCATACCATCTCCTACGCTCTCCATGTCTCCCAACCCGCTGTGGATTTGTGGTGGAACGCTCCCTCTCCCGTTCAGCCGCCGATGAGTAAGTGCGTACCCTAAAAATATTAGTAAGTAGTAGCTTTTGTCCGCGTCTTCGTACCCCGGTTTAAAAACAATAGGAATTTGAAAAGTCGGTTCATACATGGCCGAGTTCTGGTGAAACTTTTACACAAACTTTCCTGTTTCAACCGCTTCAATCCGTTTTTTTGTGATAAAAAGTTGTTTTTATCTCCATACCAAATTTCATCGAAATAGGTTCAGTAGTTTGCGTGATAGCGCAAACTATCTATACTATACAAATAAGATAATATTACTTTCGCATTTATTATATTAGTATGGATAATACAATGTACACAAAGCTACTTTACTTTGTTACTATTGTATGTCACATATTATAATTCTAAAGTTATATGATTAAGCAAAATACATACATATATATTGTTCCTAGTTAAAAAAAAATAATTATAACATAACCAATTCTCCAGCAATAAAATTATCAGTCTCCTTTTCCTGACCATGAGATATATATGTATATTTATTTTAATATAAAAAGTCTCTTAACATAGATGTTGGCCGATTCTCAGACCTACTCAATATGCTCAGAAAATTTCAGGACAATCGGTCAACCCGTTCCGGAGGAGTAAGGGAACGAAAACTGTGACACGAGAATTTTATATAAGAGTGTTTTTTTCACTATATATTAAGAATATACATTGTTATTCATACCACAAAACAAAAACAAATTTAAAAAGTTTGGCCGTGTAAGCAACTCGATTCGGGGAGTGTTTTAGTTTAAGTTTTATAATTATTTGTTATTTATTTTTAAATCTTTATAAAATTGACCAACATGTGAAAATGAATGTTTGTTTCTGGCGAATCGACCCCTATTTCTTAAAAGCTCTTTGTTGATATTTCCGAAGGTTCGACTCAGGTTGACATTATAATATGAAATATAGTTGCTACTACCCCGCACAACCTTTCTGCGTCCCATAGGGATTACTCTTCACATAGAGAATATAACAGGCTATTATAAAACTAGTAGATCAACTATCCACTCAACTATATAAACCGAGATTATAATATAATAATAATATATTTATTTATTAAGTAACCAAAATGCGTAAATGTTAGTAGCTACTGTTACTCAAGAACCTATGTTAGTATCATTAAACACTTATGTTAGTATCACGATTGTGAGTTGCCTGGAAGAGATCGCTCATTAGCGATAAGGCCGCCCGTTGCTCTTATATGTATTAACATCTTCTACTTCTACCGTTTAAGTGTGAATAAATAAATTTTCTTCGTCTGGGTATTACACAACAGTGTCTCATGTCAGTCATACCATGTTCAGGACACACAAGTTCACAGTGTTGGAGCTACTCCGCACCCTGTCCACCAGGGATGCATATCTTTTTCGCTGCATAGAAGCAGTCCACGTGAGCGTCCGCAAACATTCCCCAAAATGCGTTATCTTACACGCAAAGAAAAATTTTACGATAATATTAATAATTAAGTATACAGAAAATGTTTATTTATTAATAATAATAATAATATATATATATATATATATATATATATAATATTTTATATGCACTAACCGAGAATCACCATACCAGCCAGTGGCCCAGGGCTGGGGACTCGGTTAAGTCTGAAACTGCAGGCTCTTTGTTGGATTTTCCTTTGGAGTAGAACCTCTTTGACGAAACCCAAAAGGCTTATGGTGGTATGGTCTCTCTACTCCTCTAGTTTCAGCAGAGGGATGAAAGTTAAGGCTTAAGGCTCTGCTCCTAGTTCCTGGGTCGCTAGGTCTCAGTATTATTATTATAGACATTGAGACAAGTTTGGTCAAGTAAATGGTGCTACTAACACGACGTCATAGTTAAAAGCTTAATTGAGCTTACAATTGGTATGCCCTTGACCGCACCCCTCCGAGGCCTCATTAAAATATATTCAAAGCCTAAAAATCTAAATACCAAAAGCGTGAAGCGCTTCAAATTTTTTGAATAATCATGAAGTAATTTCAAACACAGTAATTGTTATTTAATGATTGTCGGAGATTATGTCGACTTTAAAATGCATTATATGTCTGGTGTCTCCTCGGCTTCCATTCGCCTAGTCGTATACCTTGTATTCGTAAGGTATATTATATATATATATGCCCTATTATATATTTATATTACATATATATATGTCCTACCTAACTACTTAGCTTTTGGTTTAAACACTAAAGCAATTCGGATAATCGATTTATATAAGGCAGTGTTCTAGTGAAACTTTTACAGACTTTCATAAGCTTTTTCAAGTCTTTTTACGCGATTAAACAAATTTCATCGGAATCGGTTTAGTAGTTTAAGTGTGAAAGTGTAACATGCATACATTCGCATTTATAATACTAGTATGGTCTTTACTTAGATGCGACTTTACACACGTGACATAAGCTGGTCATAAAATGATTTTGTGTAGCTTAGTCTTGTAAGTTCATAAGTTACTATTACAGGTGTATAGATAATATTTTTAATTATTTTATAAGTTTTAAGCACACAGTTATGGTCATCATAAAATTACATATCAAATGGGCGTGGTTCACTAAGTGTTCTTATTCTTATTAAAGGAAAATTAAAATTAAAAATTCATATAAACTTCGGTGATGTGTAGATTTTCATTCAAGTATTCAACATTTTGCAGATCGCGAACTGGTCGATGGCTACCATGGCTACAGGTGTGATAACAAATCCATAGACAAAGGTGCGTAAACATATCCATAAACAATTGTTGTCTATTTACTTATAATGTCGGTCAATCGACATAGCTTTTTTTTATTATGTGTACATAAGAATCTGACATTAAATAGAAAAATATTTTCTCACGCGTGAAAGCCTCCGAGGAATTCTACTACACAATCCCATCCGCCCATCAAGGCCGAACTCTTGTAGTACCTGATAATATTAAATAAAAGCAAATACGCGTCAAATTAATAAACATTTTTAATAATCTTGAAAATGTTTTGTGTATTATTCGTGATTCAAGTCGAAATAATTTAACTTTTTACCATTCATATCAATTTAATACAAGAAACTACTCCCCGATCTCATCCCCTGTAATTCCCTTTATACCACCCCTCTCTTCATCCTCTCCCTACCTTCACCATTTCCCTCACTTCAAACTTTCCCTTTCTTCTTCCTCCCCCTCCCTTCACCATTTCTCTCACTTCAAGCTTTACCTCTCTTCATCCTCTCCCTACCTGCACCATTTCCCTCACTTCAAACTTTCCCTCACTTCATCCTCTCCCTACCTGCACCAATACCCTCCCTTCATCTTTTCCCTCTCTTCATCCTTTCCCTTTCTTCACCATCATCCCTCAATTGTTCCTCCGCTCTCTTCCGCCCCTCCCTTCCCGCTCTCCTATCTCCTACATTCCAAATCGTTCCCTTCCATTTCCCTCATACCTTTCCCACCATTCGCAAATACACGTAAGCACCAGCTTATTTATTTATTTATTTATTATTTAACACTTTATCGCACTTAAACACTAGAAGCAAATGACATTAACAGATGTAAGAACATATAAGAGCAACGGGCGGCCTTATCGCTAATAAGCGATCTCTTCCAGACAACCCACACGATAAAAGAATACTTAAAATATAATAAGACAGGTGCAAAGGGTGCGAAGTATACAAAAAAAATAAATAATTAAACAAAACACAACATACATTAAAATAAGAAAAACCGAAAAATATGCTAATTTAAATCTAGAATTACAAATAATTATATTGAAGACAAGAAATGCTTACGAAGAAGTGATTTGAAAGATGATAGTGAGGAGGCTGATCGAATAGGATCGGGAAGTGAGTTCCAAAGCTTTATAGCTTACTGCTCATTGCCATAAAAAGATGATGTAACATATTAAAGTCGTCAACATTAGAATTCAAATCGTGTTAAAATAACAAGTTTCTCTCGGTAGAAATCTCCGTTGAATTAATTAAGTGAAAAACGTTTTTCTTCATACAATTAAAGTACCATTTAAGGTTACATAGATTTGGTCGTCACGCGCACGCGTAACGTACAGACAAAGTTACTTTCGTATTCAGCTATATGATTAATGAAACGTCTCATTTTTCTTAAAATCCCAAAGCAACTAAGTTTACATGAGTTCACTGCGTTGAGAAGAACCCACAAGATTAGATTTTGATTAGGTACATACATCTATTGCATATATATTTACAGTTACCATTTTAATAACACATAAAATATCGTAATAAACAAAACTAAAACAAATTTGCAAAAGAAAAATCGTCTTTAACATCGGTTTAGGTTTATTTGGACAAAGCAATTCATGTACTAACATAAGCCAGTGTTATGTAGCGAAGTTAGTATATAACACATCTTATACATAAATTAAAGAGCCGTAGTTAAAACCTTTCCTCATGAGCTCAAGTGGAAAATCTTTCCACTAGAATTGTGCATAAGAGCAATTTAATAATCGGTTTAAGAACTCCTTACGTCCCATATCTATAGCGTTGTGTCCCTTTTCTATTCATTCAAAAAACGTATAATCATCTCGCTCGCAGCCTCCGCATCGATCGCACAGACGCCCTTGACCTTCGCCTCTTGGTAAACAGAATCCTGACCTTGTTTGAATGGAATACGTTATTCCATAACTTGGAATCATAATACAATACAATACATGACTATAGTATTGTTTTCGTATTAGACTGCAGGCTCTGAAATTTTGTTATTAAATACTTAAAGTGATGACAAAATGACAAAATTATTAAATAAAATGACAAAATGCGTACAAAGGAGACGTACTGGCTATAAACTCATCAAAACAAAAGCAGATATTTAAAGCTTAACAATTAAAAAAACGTCTCACAATTAAACAATAGAGTTATTTAAATAGAATAATTTTAGTGAATAAGTTATTCAGAAATATAAGATGATGCGATAATCGTGTTAACTCTAGTCTAGTTTTGACTTTTAGCCTTAACTATAACATTAAATTATTGAAAATGCGTACGTTTTAAGAGAATTGTTTAGTTCTAATTGATATTAACTGTAATTGTAAAAAAATCACCTGAAATAGGCAACCACACTGAGTTTCTTCTCAGCTGAGCCACGTGAACTTAGATTTAGTGACGTTTAAAGTTATTCACGAACCTAATTGAATTACGTTAATTCCTCGTCTTTGGATAGAAAAAGCATTTTTATAAATTGTCAGATTATTTTGATGGTGTAAAAGTTTGGGAATGAATTAGCCTTGCTTCAAAAAGTGTACTATTTTAAAAAAAAAACCGAGCTTCTCGCCTGCTTCTTGTCAGCATGTTCGCGTACGATCATGCGTAGATTTAAGACGAATCATAATGGTCCTAAGCACCTTAATGAATAAATATATTTTGAGTTTGACTTAGATCAAAGTGGCTCTTCAGGCATTTTGACATACACAATTGACAGCTGATACGATTCTATGTGGAAAAAGATATTAAGACGACAAAGATCGTTTTAATGTGACAGCAGTAGCATCAGGTCAGTTTAAATATTGAGCCTATGCTTTTGTTATTTGAATTATTTATTTATTTATTTGATCTCTTCCAGACAACCCACAGTCATATAAGTAACATATATATATATATAGAAAGATACTTTGATTTCAATCTGTGGTATAAATATTATACAGAGTGTTTTAGCGCTTTGTATATTCCTAATAATCAACATTGAATCCCTTAACACAATAATTTTAACTCACAAAATATGTCTTGTCGTTAATAAAATACAAAATGGCTTCCCTGAACACAATTTTATCAGAAACCATATAAATGGGATCAACGTTCACCAATCACAAGAGGTAACTACTGTTCAATGTTAAAAACGAGTCAAAATTTCATATAATATGAGCCGAATCAAAATTAACTTTATTCACACATGCTACACTTATGAATCGTCAAAAATTAAAAAAAAAGACTCATTGACCCATACAATTACAATACTAATTATTCTATATTGAACTAGATTTTACCGTGGGTGAATTTGCAATAAACATTCAGTCACTGGACGTCAAGGCAGAATACGAAATTCTCTCCGTACCACCTTGACGTCTGGTGCTCCACAACTGTGCGTTTTTTAAGGCAGTTTCTGCCGCGCACCACCTCTTTCTGGAACCAACTGCCAGCGCAGGTATACCCGATCCTTTGGGGGGCCTTCAAGAAAAGAGCGTTCCTCTTCCTCAAAGGCCAGCAACTCACTTGTAAGCCTCCTCGCGTTGCAGGTGTCCGTGGGCGATGGTTGGCACATCACTCGTTTGTCTCCTCTTCTATAAAAAAAAACATATTGAAATAAAATAAATTAAATAAAAAATACTTACACAAAACTAGTGAACTAATACATACTACTGACACAAATGTTGACCGGGATCGAACCTGGGAACATCTGATCATCATCATGAGCCAACCGAAGAACAAATACAAATTAGCTTCGACTATTTACTACATAATCTAGCTTGGGGTCGCATTTTTTATAGCTTGTTAGTTCGTGAATTACACCTATTATACCTAGTCATAATGGGACTTAATAAAATACTAATATTTTTTTGAGTGGGAGTGCCATGCTGTTACTTAGAGTTTCAGCCGAACGGCAGGCACGGCCGGAGAAATACCACTCTCTCACAGAAAACCGGCGTAAAGTGATGCAATTGGAGTTTGTTCATTTTGTACTCGCGTTTCGTTCGGTGAGTGAGATCTTCCGGGGCCCATCCTTTCTCCCCCCCCCCCCCCCATTTCCAAATTTTCCTTTAAAGGCCGGAAACGCACTCACGAGCTGCGTGAGTGTCTATGGGCGGCGACTTCACCTTCCTGATCGTTTGCCCCCTCTTCTACAAAAAAAAAATTCACTCCCTTTTATGACGTGACTTAGTGCAAGGCATACTTTGAACGAATGAATGATTATGTATATACCTGAAAGTCTGCTTCACAAATGTGGGTTTTCTAATGCAGTTTCTGCCGTGCACCACACCCGGCGATTCGATTGTAAATATGGCGTTGCTGGTGTCCATGGGCGGTTAGCACTTACTGTTATAAAAAAATAGTTTGTCTATGTTCCAGGGCAGTGCGGATGTCGGGCGGCGGCGGCGCGGGGCTGATGTCGTGCGTGCGTGAAGGCTCGCTGGAGCCGCCCTACCGACCACCGCACGCCGACAACAACACACATGGTAAGCATTTAGCCTTTAGCATTTACTTCATGTGGGCTGTATCAATCCATCAAAAAGTATCTTTATTCACATAGGTAACTATGGTACAATTATGAATCGTCAAAAAAAACCTCCCCGTTCCCAAATCAAGGGCGTAGAGCGGACGAGAAGAACTGTCAACACTCCGCCACTCCTTTAAATTTAATTTATTTATTAACAATTTATTGCAGTTAAACACTAGAAGCAAATGACGTTAATAGATGTTAGTACATATAAGAGCAACGGGCAGCCCTATCGCTAATAAGCGATCTCTTCCAGACAACCCATGCCATAAAAGAACACTTAAAATACAGTTAGACTGGTGCAAAGTATAAATAAAATAAAACTTAAATTAAGTAAAACTAAGGAAAGATTTGCTAATTTAAATCTATAATTATAAATAATTATATTGTAGACAAGAAATGCTTACGAAGAAGTGATTTTAAAGATGTATTCTATAGCTACCTTAGGTATTATTAGAGTTTAGATATTGATTGAAAGAGCAGCTATCGAGTTTCTTGCCAGTTCTTCACTGTAACTGCTCACCGAACCGGTGACAATGTAAAAAAATATATTATTATAGTGTAAAGGACTATTTAAACCATACAAAATTTGGGTATAAAGATGTTTGTGAAACTGTGATCTTAGAAAAAATATACTTAACCAGCTGGGATGGTGTCGGTGGGTCTCAGACTCGCAAGCTCCGGAGTGTTTTTCAGCTTTATCAAACTGGTTTACGATTCATATATTTTTTTAACAATTAACACAAAACACAGTTTAGTTTTTCCAAATTGTGAATAAGGCACTGCGAACAAAAATATTGGTATACATAATCAAGGAATAAAAAGCTTTCAAGGAACAAAAGCTCTTTAGCTCCAATGTGTCTAACGTCATTATCAAGTTCTTAAAAACAATTTCTCCTGTCACATGTATTGTCAATAAACTATTTTTTTTAGTTTTACAGATAGTATAAAAACAATACAATCTGATAATTTTTGTATGGTTTTTTACAGGCGAAGGTCGCACAGGTCGGTTTCTGCGCGGCTTGCGGCGTATATTTAAGCGGCGACGCGTGGACAGCTCCCCAGACCCAAAGAGCAGTTCCACCAGCGAACTGCTCGATACTGAACGGCAGACCAGAAGAAAGTAAGTTATAATTGCGTCTGATCTTAATCTCGGTCATACAGTTTTATGGCCTTGAATGTTATTTTATGTTGGTGGGACTTTATATAGTTGTCATTAATTAGTTTAGTGTAGTGTATTAACAAAATTAAAAATAAAATATAATTATTACCAACAACTCGATTCTTGACCGCTTCCAAGGACTTCAAAGTAGCATACTAAAGACATTTATGTGAAACTGGTAGCTTTTGCGAAAGAAATTGAAAAAAAAAACGAGTCATAAATGGAGTTCTAGAGAAATTTCTATACATACTTACATCTCCGTATTCAAAACCTTCAACCATATAAAAAACCCATCTAACGTCTTCCCTAAAGTCTCCATACCAAATTTCATCGGACTCTGTTTACTAGTGTAAGCCTGAAAGCGTAACATATTAGTATGGATTCCAAAAAATCAAACGAGCTGAGTTTCTCTTGTCTGCTATTTTTTTTGTCTCGTACGTATATTTAAGACTATTCAAAATTTTACCTTACTAAAGATACATTGACTTCCAGAGAGGCCGTCTACAGTAGTGGTTTATCAGTATCTCACGATTCCGTGTTCACCGGAGAACGGTCCGGTGATGAATCGTGCGACGAGAGACCGACGCCTGCGCATCCATCGGCTGTGGCAACCTCACACAGGGTAAGTTAAATTATTATAAGAACAGGATTTTATTTGTAAACAAAAAAAACAAATTAAAATCTATTTTTATATGACGATGATTTGAAAATAATAATAAAGAGACAACGAATCAATTACGATACTTTATTGTATTATAGTTTAAATGTTGTTTTTTTTATTAATATTCAATAAAATCGCTTCATACTCCAACGTAGTTCCTAAAACTGTCGACAGATGTCGCTATATTGAGTTTTTGTACAAGCGTGTAAGCAAATTAAAAGTGCAGTTAAAATATACGTTAAACACGAAAACAGCAAGGCCATAAATAACTGAGCCACAGATGCTCGATCACCGACTTCTCAGATTTATAACAAAAAGAAATTTAAAAGTTTAATTTATCTACTTGTAACTAAATTTAAAAATGGTGCAAAATAAAAAGAAATTACCCCAGGGGGGTACCACCTGTCGTGGAGAATCCCCTCCTGCGTGTCCACCTAACTGTTTTGTTGTTGGGCCCCCAGGCTGCCCTTCGTATTCTGGGGGGGGCAATTTTGCGCTCATATCTAAAAACACATCTCATAAATGTCGGGGCAAACAGAGTAAGCATCACTTGGCACCTTCCTCACCGCTTACTGTGGACTTCTGCAATGTGAGGGGGCTTGTTTCGAACTTAAACGCTGTTCACCACCACCTTGAAACAGCTTTGCCGGCCTTACTCTTTCTTACCGAGACACAAATTTCTTCTCCTGGCGACACCTCTTTCCTCTCCTACCCTGGTTATAAATTAGAACATAGATTCTTGCCAAGGGCTGGAGTGTGTGTCTATGTCCGGGATGACATTTGCTCTCGTTGCCTCACGTTTCCTGAAGGAAAAGACCTATCGATTCTTTGGCTCCGCGTAGACTGCTATGACCATCCGCGATTCTACGCATGCCTTTATAGGTCTCATAGCGGTAATGCCGAAATTGACCGACTTGTGGAGCACATGCAATCGGCTACAGACTCCTTGATTGCAAATGTTCCTACCGCTGAAGTCGTAGTTCTTGGCGATTTTAACGCCCACCATACCGACTGGCTCGGCTCTACTACCACCGACTATGCGGGAAGAATATTTCACGACTTTGCCTTGGCCTACGACCTGACTCAAATGGTGCCCTCGATCACGAGAATCCCAGATGTCGAAGGTCATAATCCTAGACTGTTGGACCTGCTGCTGACTTCTCACCCGGACGGGTATCATGTATTAGTTGATTCCCCATTAGGATCTTCAGATCACTGCCTTGTTCGGAGTACTATAAGAACAACGCGACTCACTAGACCTCGTTTTGCAGGTTGTCGTCGCGTCTGGCACTATAGGTCAGCAGACTGGGATGGAATGCGCTCCTTTTTTGCTTCCTACCCGTGGGGGCCGATTTGTTTTTCGTCGGATGATCCGAATGCTGCTGCCGACTCTGTCGCTGATGTGGTGCTGCAGGGAATGGAGCTTTTTATTCCTTTCTCTGCTGTGCCCATCGGTGGCAAGTCCCAACCTTGGTTCAGACAGTCTTGCAAAATGGCGGCGCGCCGAAAGCTTGAATGTTATCGTACCTGGGCTCAAGCGGCAGCATCACGTGATGTAAATACCAGCGTTCTTAAAAAAGCATACAACTCGGCCTCTAGGTCCCTCAAAAGTGCCATTGCTAAGGCAAAGTCTATTCACATCAGCAGAATTGGTGATAGGCTGGCTCGGCTCCCTTCTGGGACACGTGCATTCTGGTCTCTTGCCAAGGCTGTTCAAGGTAACTTCTGTAAGCCTTCTCTTCCACCACTACTTGGGGCGAACAACCTGATGGCCAACACCCCGAAAGAGAAAGCCGATCTTTTAGGCTCTCTTTTCGGGTCCAACTCGACGATTGATGACCACGGGAATACTCCACCGACGTTATTGCGGTGTGATACCTCGATGCCCGAAATTGTTTTTCGGCTTCGTGCTGTACGCAAAGCCCTTACTTCCCTGGATATTCATAAGTCGAGTGGACCGGATGGTATTCCTCCAATAGTGCTGCGCACTTGTGCTCCTGAGTTGGCTCCGGTCCTGACGCGTCTTTTCCGGCACTCTTATTCACTCGGCATTGTCCCGAATGCTTGGAAGACCGCCTTGGTTCACCCGATTCCTAAAAAAGGCGAACGCTCTGATCCTTCAAACTACCGCCCAATAGCTGTTACCCCTTTATTTTCTAAGATAATGGAGACTGTTATCAACAGCCAGCTCCTTCGTTACCTAGAGGAATGCCAGCTGATTAGTGACCGTCAATACGGTTTCCGCCGTGGCCGCTCAGCTGGTGATCTTCTAGTTTTCTTAACTCATAAATGGGCAGAAGCTGTTGAGTCTAAAGGGGAAGCACTGGTGGTTAGTCTGGACATAGCAAAGGCCTTTGATCGGGTATGGCACAAGGCGCTTCTCTCAAAACTTCCAGCATATGGGCTTCCCGTGAAGTTATGCGACTGGATCTCCAGTTTTTTGGCCGATCGGAACATCAAGGTCGCTGTCGACGGTGCATGTTCCGACCTCAAATCCATAAACGCTGGAGTTCCCCAAGGCTGTGTACTCTCTCCTACGCTGTTCCTCTTGCATATCAATGATATGTTGCACTTAAGCAGCCTTCATTGTTATGCGGATGACAGTACTGGAGATGCTCTATATCACGGCCGTGCAAATATTTCCCGGGTTGATGTCGAGCAGTGTCGGGACAAACTTGTGTCTGAAGTCGAGACTCTACTGCGTGGAGTCTCGGATTGGGGTCGACTTAACTTAGTCCAATTTAACCCCTCGAAGACCCAGGTTTGCGCGTTTACCGCTAAAAAGAATCCCTTTGTCGTGGCCCCACTATTCGATAACACTCCTCTTAAAGCCTCAGCCAATATTGGAATTCTTGGTGTCGATATATCGAGCGATGTCCAGTTCTGCAATCATTTGGAAGGTAAGGCTAAGTTAGCCTCTAAAAAGCTTGGTGTTCTCAGCAGGGCGCGTCAGTATTTCACATCAGGCCATCGCTTGCAACTCTATAAAGCGCAAATTCGGCCTCATATGGAGTACTGTTCCCACCTCTGGGCGGGGGCGCCCCAATACCAGCTCCTTCCATTTGATCGCATCCAACGCAGAGCGGCTCGTATCGTCGACGACCCCATCCTTTCCAATCGGCTTGATCCTTTGGCTCTGCGTAGAGATGTAGGCTCCCTCTGCATCTTCTACCGCATTTATCATGGGGAGTGCTCTGATGAATTGTTCGGGCTAATACCTGCAGCGGAATTCCATCACCGGACATCAAGGCAGAATACGAAATTCCATCCGTACCACCTTGATGTCTGGCGTTCCACGACTGTGCGTTTTTTAAGGCAGTTTCTGCCGCGCACCACCTCTTTGTGGAACCAACTGCCAGCGCAGGTATTCCCGATCCGCTACGACTTGGGGACCTTCAAAAAAAGAGCGTTCCTCTTTCTTAAAGGCCGGCAACTCACTTGTAAGCCTCCTGGCGTTGCAGGTGTCCATGGGCGGCGGTTGGCACATCACTCGAAGTGACCCGCCTGCTCGTTTGCCTCCTCTCACATAAAAAAAAAAAAAAAAAAATCCGTTATTAGAGTCCATTGAAAGTCATCAAAAGCACATGTCATGATGGAAAGGAATAAACTAAAACTGAGTGAAATCAAACATTACCAAATATATCATAGTAAGTTAGCCATTTTGTATATCAGTATACACATTACATATATATATCTACAACTACAATAAAAGTTTCTTACGAATTGGTTATATAACATAGATTTTATTGGGAGTTCTTTTTTTTTTTTTTTATAGAAGAGGGGGCAAACGAGCAGGCGGCCCACCATAAAGGTGAAGCCGCCGCCCATGGACACTCACGCGGCTGGTAGCTCGTGAGTGCGTTGTCGGCCTTTAAAGGAAAGGGGAAAGGGACGAGGGAAGGATAAAAGGATGGGCACCGGAAGACCTCACTCACCGAACGAAACGCGAGTACAAAATGAACAAACTCCAATTGCATCACTTTTCGCCGGTTTTCTGTGAGAGAGTGGTATTTCTCCGGCCGTGCCAGCCCATTCTGAAACTCTAAAGTAACAGCATGGCACTCCCACTCAAAAAGTTCTTACGAGTTCTAACTACGACTTGGAGACCTTCAAGAAAAGAGCGTTCCTCTTCCTTCAAGGCCGGCAACTCACTTGTGAGCTTTCTGCAGATGTCCATGGGCGGCGGTTGGCACATCACTAAAGTGACCCGTCTGCTCGTTTGCCTCCTCTTACATAAAAGAAGGCCTAACTAAGTAGCTACAACTTAGTGGTTAATTTTTTTATTTTTCGTAACAAAATTTATTAAATAAACACAAAATATTCTTAATATTAACTTAACTAATGTAAGTTACTTAAAATAAAACAAAATACAAAAGTAAAACAAAATTAAAAAGTTTGGTCCCTGTGGCAGAGTACCCACAATGCTGGTATTTCCTCGCTGTATATTGATGCTTACACGCTGAGCAAGGAAAGCACCAGCTCTTTACAACAATAATTAGTATTAAAATAACTAGAATAATTAAGTTCAGGCATAATTTAATTGTGCTTAAGTTAAAACATAAGTTGAATACTGTCAATTTTGTTAAGCTGTTAAATATCATCCTTATTATTTAAATACGTAGTCTGTGAAAGAATAACAATTGCGTACATGTCATTATTAAAAAAAGATGGATGCATGGTAACTGCACGACAGTTAATAGTGAACTAAACCTGGCAAATATCAGCGAAGTGTTGTTTTTTATGATGAGTGGTAATCGTGAAGTCGGCAATGCAGACCATACAAAAACACTACGATGGAATAAGAGAGAGTGTTCTCCAAAAACAAGTAGATAATTCACAAATGGATACCATCCTGGTATTGTCAAATCAGACTAAAAAAGAATTATTATTATTTTAAATAAAGACGACTCACGAAGAATCTATTTGCTCCTTGGCCTTGCATTAAAAACATTACAGACAAGCTGAGGTTTTATGCCTGTGTTAGCGTTACATATATTTTGTCTAATAGTTGTACTATTCTCTATATTAATCAACTATTTAGTACTTATATGTCTCATTGCATCATTATATATTATGTTTAATTATCTATTGTCAGGATTATAATACATATATAATAAACAATATCCACCAAACACAGTAATCATTGTCATAACAGTTATATTTACTAAAAGTAACTGTTTAATAATAATTTTACAAAAGTACAATCAAGTAATAACACTTACGTTTATCTTCTTTGCCAATCGGACCCAGAATGGCCACTTACCACCGAAATGACAAAAGCTATCGAACATTATTCAAAAATGCTTCTAATCAATTCATTTAACCAAAAAGAGGTTCTAATGAATTTATTTCACAAAAGAGGTTTTAACAAATTCATGTATAATCATATTTAAATATATGATTATACATTATATAACATCGTCTTACTATATGTAACATCAGTACTAACCATATATGTTATATGTATATTAATATGTACCATATATTATACATATAACACCTGCTTCTTCTCAGCATGGTCGCGTACGAACGGTTGTAGGTCTGTATGAAAAGATATGACTTGAATTTTCCTATATCACTCGTATCTAGCGTTGCTGGTGGCCAGGTCATGAAACCAGTTGTAGGGATCTAACCTAGGTCGTATTTAGTCTGTCAAAAACCAACTAAAAATCTTACCCGATGAAAACGTCTGGTGTCATCTGGTAATCAAATTGTCATCAGTTCGTTTAATCAGAAATGACAAGAAATCCATACTAATATTATATACGTAGGTATGTTACGCTATCACGCTTTAACTAATGAACCGATTTCGATAGAGTTTGATATGGAGATAGACAACACTTTAGTGAAGGACATTGGCTGCTTTTTATCGCAAAAAAAGTTCGATATAGATGATTAAAGTTTGTATAAAAAAATCACCAAAACCATTTATAAACTATGTATTTAAACGCGGGCAAAGTCGAGGGCTAAAGCTCGTTTGCATAAAGGCAAAACTGTGACAATATAAATATTATAATGACTTCATTATTGTATTGTTTGTTATTATTAATTTCATATTAAAACTGATTAGTTATTTATGAACATTCAATTTTTCCTGTTGTCATAGGTTCGTATGGCGTCTAATAATTTTGCAACTGACGCCATTCTATTAACAACCTTAATCGCACGGTCTTAAGGATCTTTATTGCATACAATTCCCGAACACATTAGATGCGCGAATGTTTTCACTGACTCATGCAGTCGCCAGCCTCCCGCGCCGTGGACCGGCTGTGTTCGAATTTCGAATAATTCAAAAGCGGTTGAAACGAAGGAGTTTTTATTGCTCCAATAAATAGATATGTGAACCGTGCACGAAGTTCGTATGCGTTAACCTCTTTGGTGTTTTTTTTTTAAAATTCGAACGCGAATTTGAAATACATTCGAAACGAACGAGTCTTTATTGCTTTGTAAATACCATATGTGAATCGTGAACGAAGTTCGTATGTGTTACCTTTTTTGTGATTTTTAAAATTCGAATGCGATTCAAAAACATTCGAAACGAAGGAGTCTTTATTGCTTTGCAACTACCATAGATATGTGAATCGTGAACGAAGTTCGAACGTGTCACGAACTCTTTGGTGTGGTTTTTAAAAACCCATTTGAAATTCGAATGTGAATTCGAACAAGTGTTATCATCACACTTGTGCTTTTGTGCGAACATTGTGTTAGTGATAAGTTACATTGATCAAACAACGCGAGCTTTTATGAGTCATTCGCGAATCAATAGCTATACGGCATTGGAGCTTATTAAAATGGATTGCGACAAAATGTCTACATCTCTATATGGTCTGCTCGTACTCAAGGACCTACACAGAGGTCATGCATTAATATAAATTAGAAATAAAGTTTTTTTATATATCCTAAATATTCACAAAAAGCTTTTGAAACTTCAAAATCTCTTCTTATTCAGTAAGGACGATTTTGAATCGTCACATATCTAACGCTACGTAAGCTGAGAAGGCAAGAAACTCGGCTCGGTAGATTTTTTGTGATGATCCCAGTAAACTTTTTGAAGTCATACCCCCATTCATCATCAGAATAATCAGATTAAGCGTTTTAACTACTTTTTTTTATATTTACTTACTGTAAATTATATTATATTAAATTGTTTATGCTTTGGTTATAAAATTGGGAACAGCAGGCTTGTTTTGCAGTTACATTATTTAGTATGTTTCTTAACAGAACAATTCATTTCAATTAACTTATGACAGATTTAAATTTATTAATTGACATTTCGCTGATAGCTTTTGGGAGTAAGTTATGACCAAGCAGTGACCTTTGAATGAATAACTTATTGTATGGAGCCTGATATTGGGGACAAATATTTAATTTCCTAAATACTATGAAAATCAGAACTTTATGAATGAATTGAATTTTTTTAATACCGAGCTATTTCCGAACCAATACAACTTAGGGTATTTCAAAAGCGTACCACTCCTTAAAAGGCCGGCAACTCACTCACAAGCCACGTGATTCGACGTCGACTTTACCTTTATGATGTGCCTTCAGCTCGTTTGCCCGATCTTCTATAAAAAATAAAATGATTAAGTAAATTTTAATTAATGTATTGACATGTTTAAACACATAATAATACTCTTTAGTCTGTGTGAAAAGACAGAATAGACACACTTTAATATATAATATATAAATACATTTTACAGTATTAACTACATTTCAGATGTTTATTAATGTCTAACCGTTTCTGAAAAATGTTATTTCAAACACAAAACATTAAATCAATACGAACGTGTTCTCGAACCGGTTCGTAAATTAATTGGCGCAAAGATTGATTGCAATTTGAACTATTAAATGCCGAGATTTTTAGTGTATTTTTAAAATTGCGATATTCTCTAACAACAAAAGGGCCGGCGACGCGTTCTTGAGCTCCCGGCCACATGAGTTCACATTAATGGTTTGCCTCTTGTATAAAAAAAAACTTGTCACTTTTCGTTCATTCGACTTCTGTTCTAACTAAAGCTCAATATTCTTGACGATAGTTTACCATAGTTGATTTCATTTGATAATGTTTAAAAAAGTGTGTTATTTAATTAACACCTAAATGGTTTTTTGACCCATTTCAACCACATTATAAATGGGCGAATTAAAAATTTAGTCAGTAATGAGTGCGTATCAACGCTAGAAAGTAAAAAGATGTATCGTCTCGCCTCTTGAGTTAGACTTTCAAAAATTTCACTGACGCGCCTTCAGTTAACGTTTTGGCGCGAAGGTGGTACAGATTAAACCATAGACAATGGCTCGCTCCCTTAAGGAGACGTTTAGGAAATTGTGGCACATAACATGGCTGTTTACGACGAGAATATTTTTGGTAAATATAACTAACTAACTTATTAAGGAATTAAGTAGGCGCCTGGTAGTCAGTACCGGTGATCCAAGAGCTGGTGCTTTCCTTGCTCAGCGTGTAAGCATCAACATACAGCGAGGAAATACAAGCGTTGTGGGTACTCTGCCACAGGGACCAAACTTTTTAAATTTGTTTTAGTTTTGTGTTTCGTTTGATTTTAAGTTTCTTATATTGGTTAGGTTAATATTAAGAATATTTAGTGTTTATTTAATAATAAGTGTGCCTAATACAATAAAACGCCAATATTTAGAGATACCTAAACAGTGTCACTAACTAACTAATATAACTTTAATTGTTATATGTAAAAAACATGCCCTGTAAATTTAGAGACTACATTAAGTTTTTTTTTTTATAAAAATTATGTATGTTTTTGTAATAAGGAACAGATTTTATAATACATGAAAATAACCATTTAAATGGGTTTTACCTTAATGTAGACATACAGGAAAATGATATCTGAGTGATTCATCCTGTAGGTTGTCTGCTTTGTCTTTTTAAGAAGAGAATTCGTAAAACAATTTTACTTAAAAAAAATTCGCCACCAAATTTTAAATTATCGCAATACTTAGATATGTACATCATAGTATTATATTAAATAAAAAATACTTAGTCAGTACCGGTCCGGAGCTGGTGCCAGCACCAGAAAATGACAAGCCCCAACTTCTTGTGGTTTCTTTTAAGCTGAGGGCGCGTAACCATAGTAAACTTAGTTTTAGTTACATTCTACAATATAGTATACTTATATCATAGCATTTGCATATAAGACCTGTTATTTAGAGCCAAATTTGGAACATATAAAAAAATATCAACAAAATCAATTTGTTTTAAAGTTTATCCTGAGTCGAACTGGTGTTGAGAATTCCGATAGGACTTGTAATAGTAATTTGCATGTTAATATGTAGGTAGGCCTTGCGAAACAACGCTTGTGGGTCAAGCTTGCGTATCTATGTTTACTTTATTATGTGACAAACTTGTATTGATATGATATGATTGCATGCATATCATACAGTATTGTAAAAGTTACAAGAAACATAACAATCTTCATTAAATTCTACCAAAACTAACTTGGGTACGCGCCGTCAGCTTAAAATAATCCAAAAGAAATTCCGGTAGTCGTTTTTACTTAAGACTCATCAAAAACATTCCTAATGTAAATACAACTTAAAATATAATACAAAACTTAAATAAATTTAAAAAGTTTGGTCCTTGTGGCAGAGTACCCAAACTGGCATGGTCTCATTGAATCGCGATGTTTATACGCAGAACGAAAGCACCAGGTCTTGGATCACATATACAGACTTCCAGGTGTCTACTTAATTCCTGAATTGTCTGAGCACTTGTACCCCAAGCTCCAAAAGTCTACTCCAAAGGGAACAAAATCAAAGTTGGAAGAAACACTTTAGTGCTTGGAACTATTCTTTTGCTCCACCTACTCATCAGCCGTGCCAGCTGTTGTTGCTTGTGATAGGAAGGTGGGACGGTGCTATACATAATATTAGATATGACGTTACCCGAATAAGGATAAATATATACATTGTGGTTTTGAAACTGGCTTACGAATAATTATTATTTTATAGTTTAGATGCAAAAGCTACAACAATTAATGTGGGCTAATTTAACCTTTGACATCTAGATGTTTTAAGATCTAGATCTTAAACATTTTTCTACTAACACATTATCAATCACTCCACATTTAACTCCACTTTAAATATGAGCCTTAATGCTGTATATTTTGTCTTTTTGGAATCAGTATAAAAATATTATTATCTATAGATATTATTATATGTATATCTATAAAAACACAGTGCTTAAAGGTGTTTTGATCAATGTAACTCAATAGAACTAAAAATCTTTATTATGAGAAAACTAACTAATAGAATATATTATTTAAAAAAATATATTTCTTGTTCTTTTAAATGTTTTTTTTTTAGTTTTATTATTGATTTTCTTTTTTTGAAACAACAAAATGTTTATTGTTATTATGATGTGTGTGTGTGTTGTAACACACACTACGTAGACTTTAATCTTAAGCACCGCGAAATACCTAGGAGCACGGCTTAATTTTAGTTTAAATTTATTTTCATTTATTTGAGTAATCCATACTAATATTATTAATGAAAACATTACGCTTTGACTACTGAATGGATTTCGATGAAATTTGGTATGGAGATAGACTAGATCATGGCGTTTGCATATAAACATAATTAAATAAACCGATTTTCCAAAATCCTTTTGGTTTTAAATGCGGACAAAGTCGCGGACAAAAGCTTCTTACATATATGTTATCACAAACATAGCATTCTTTGACCATGACATCGACTGTAATTGGTTGAACAGCGACTGTTCGACCAATAACAGTCGGTGTGAAAATGATGGATTTTTATAGGGTGAAAAGTTAGTTAGTGACAATGAATGTTTAAGTGTCCAATGGTAATGACTCAATGGAAGAGAAGATTCACATGGATTACAGGAGGGCGCATCGCGAGATTATGGGTATTAAGTTTATAACTGTTTTTTTTTACAAATAGCTTTAAAGCTCCTTTTCCACTTAGGGAATAGTATTTTCCGGTGAAGGCTGCGTTAATTTATGACAAAGTCCGTCTTAAGGTTACATTTACTTTATTTTTGAGACATGTTTGGAGGTGTCAATAGAACGTTAACGTCAAGTTTGTGGTATCGACCGGTCGCCATCTTGGAAAAAGGGGTAAAAACATATTTTTAAGCAATAACTCAGCAACTGTGTGTTGTGGCAAAATTGATTTTTTGTAATTAATTAATGCACGCACCACCACGTTATGGAACAAGCTGCCCGCCACGGTATTTCCGAACCACTACGACTTAGGGTCCTTCAAGAAAAAAGCGTATAAATCCCTAAAAGGCCGGCAACGCACTCATGAGCTCCCAGCCACTTGAGTGTCCATGGGCGGCGACTTCACCTTTATGGTGGGCCTCCTGCTCGTTTGCCCCCTCTTCTATAAAAAAAAAAAAAAAAAATTGCACGGATATGTTCATTTAACCTTTTGCCCTAAATGAAAAATTAAAGCAAAGCTAAAAATTGATTTCTTTTTATACAATTTTCAATAAAGTGGCTGATATTAGATATTTTTCAAAAACAAAAAAAAACGCGGCTGGTTATGTTTGGCCTTAATTGTAATTTTTAATGTATGTGTTTGTATTTTTTATAGGTGGTATTGTTGTGTTGTTTTTATTGGTTAGTTTGCTTGAGTTCCTAAGTTATTGTTATTTATTTATTTATTTACGTCCGAAGCCACACATACAATTTTTAACTTAAATCTAACAACCTCTTATATTCGTCCACCATCATTCCTAACCCTGTCATAAAAATGTCACATTCTGGTGCAGAGCTAATGAGACGATTCGTTAGGGCGATCATACGCGGAATTGGGCTTTGCCGGCGGAGGCCTGTTCGAAAGCGTACCTCAGCCAACAATGGATGCCTCCTGAGCCGGTAAAAATTATCAGGGGCATGCAATCTTAGCAATAATTGCAGAATATCATTGCAATCTTATACATGTATATGTCCCTTCTTTGGTCCAATATTTTGTAATTGTCAGTAGTATCATATATAACGTTAAGGGACGTATTTATAAATAAAAAAAGATGTACTTCAGACCAGTCTTGTACGTTCTGTAACATTCTGAAAATATCAAAGTTAATAAAAATGAATCTGAAAACAAACTATGACTCCAATTTTTAACTCATGTCGCTTCTCCAAATAACATTTCACTAATATTGTTTATTGTTTAACATATAGTGCGTTGAACTCATTATATGTAAACTAATTTTTAAGACAAAAGGAAACAACTGTGCGCGTATCTTATCACTTCCGCTTTGTTATATGTAATTGCGGTTGACGCTCAAGCTAAATAATACTTATATTTGTGTTAATGTCTGTCAAAAGCAAAACAAAAACTATACGGTTTGTTTAGTACACAGAGTTTACAAATAGATGGCGGTTAACTCAATTTAAATATAATTAAAAACCCCGGATTTTCTATGACAGCAATATTGAATTGTTCACCAAGATCTTTGAATGTTTAAAAAATGTCTGCAACGAATAAGTATTTCTTAAGAAATCGATCATATTGAAAGATAATGTTTTTATTAAGGCGGAGTTAGTGGCAGCGGTGCGTCGGCGCGGAAGAGGTGACAGTGATGATGACGAGGATCTGGGTCTGCCGCGGAGTCCGCCCGCATCACCACCAACTGACAAGGCTGATAAGGTAAGATTTTAAAAAAAAGTCAAGCCAGAAATTGTTTGTGAATATAATGTATTAAGCAGCGTGGGCGTATTATGAACTAAAGCGTATACATAATTCATATAATCGTAGTTCTAAGCTGTAAGTCATGAAGTAATAACTTAAGTTAGAGACATCTAGCGGCTAAAGCCACAAACTAATACCTAAACCTTACCATTGGTACGTGGAGTTACCAACAGATGGCAGTCAAATCAATACATTTAACTCACTTTTCCAACAAAATTCAAATATAAACATTAATATAATAGACAATTGAATATTTTCACAATTCAAGCATAATGTTCTTGAGGAATCAACTATATTTGACCCTCCCTCCCTCTTTAACGTACTAACGTACTGGGAGTCCTACGTATAGGTATAAAGGAGTATTTAAACCATAGAAAAGCTTGGGAATACCACCTTAAGTTGTGATAAGGAGATTTTTGAGACGTGATAGTTAATCAGGTATCTCAGACCGGTTTATTTAGACGTACACAGTTGTCATATAATCGAACACTTCATTCAAGTTATACTAAGATAACTAGTCAATGAATTGTAAATAAACAGATTAAACCACAAAATTAAAACAAATTCAAAAAGTTTGATCCTTGTAGAGTGCCCCATAATGCTGGCGTTACCTCTGTATCGCGATGCTTATACGCTGAGCGAGAAAGGCACCAACTCTTGGGCACTTCTTAATTCTTTCATTGCCTGTGCACTTGTACTCCAAGGTCCAAATTAATATGTTAGTTATCTAAGATATTAATATCGCTGATCCAAGAGGTGGTGCTTTCCTTGCTCAGCGTGTTAGCATTGCCATACAGCGAGGAAATACCAGCATTGTGGGTACTCTGCCACAGGGACCAAACTTTTTAATTTTGTTTTAGTTTTGTATTTTGTTTTATTTTAAGTAACTTACCTTAGTTAGGTTAATATGAAGAATATTTTGTGTTTATTTAATAATTAATTTTTTTATATGTTAGTTCATTCATTTATCTTTTTTTTGTATTAGTTCGGATATCGCACGTTCGATGCGTCATAAATATGCGTAAAAATCCTTTGTTATAATACAGGAAGAGAGATAGAGCTTTCCGATACTCTTAATATTATTGTTTCAAAATAAATCGTAAATCGCGAACGAAGCCGTGGGAACAAACTAGTACATTATGAAACGGTAGTGATTCTCATTTTACGCAATAAGCCGTTACAGATAATCTATTTTATATAATCATATTGTTTTCTTATGTAAAACTATGTACATACAAGGTAATGTGTTATATGAATGTCTGTAGCTACTGTTATTACAGTAGATCTACTGATTTTATTGAATCCACCAAAAATAACATTATAACAGTTTCCAAATCTAGCTAAAGCTAGAGCTTAAAGCTCTTCGCGTTTACTTCGCCATGCTACAGGTTGTAAAGCTGTTATCAATAAAACAGAACTAAAACAATAAAAACCTTAACCTAATGGTGGGCATAGTGAAATAGCAACACTTTTACGGTATAGAGAACAAACACACAGTACACTAGAATATAGAGTAAAATAAGCACAAATCAAACTTCATACAATTAAAATACTGTTACTAGTTTATGAAACTTAAAAAAAATCTATTGTAAGATTTGTAATGTTAAATAATAAAAAAAATACTGTTTTACGTTATTCTACTGATATTTGTTACAACTTGAGATTACAAGATGCACTACTGCATTATCTGTGGTTAGACTGTAGAGAATAGATTAGTGTTGCCGCGGCTTTAGGTAACGACGCACGCCAAAAAAGATATGATTTCGCGCGTTTTTGATTTTGTGAAATGTTAGTTTTGTGTTTTGGATGATTTAAGTGTAATTGTGAGTTAGTAATTTAATGTGTGTTCGGATTTTGTGTATTGGAATACAAACGTAACAAGTTTTAACAGATTAATTTTTTTTAAACTAATATATTCTCCTTCTATCTCAAATTTAACTCTCAGTATAACTTATAAAGATAATTAAACAATATATATATATATTGTTTAAAATTAAATTACAACACAAAAATACATTTTAAAAGTTTGGTCCTTGTAGCGAAGTAGCCATAATGCTGGCATTTCCTCTCTGTATGCTTACGCTGATCGAGAAAAGCACCAGCTCTTGGGTCACCGGTGCTGACCGTCTACCTAATTCCTTAATTGTCTGTGCACTTATACCTTTAGGTCCAAGAGTCTTCTTCAAAGGGAACAAAATCAAAGTATTATTTATAACTGAAATGATATTAAACATTTTTTGGATTAACATAAATTAAAGAATGGTCTCATAGAATTTCTTTTTGTATGTAGTTTTTTTATTGTTTACATTTTTATATAATAATGCCTACCAAGTATAAATTAACCGACTTTATAATTGTGATTTACGTATTTTAAGGAATTTATTGTTTTTTTTTTTGTGGGAAATTTTTATCGCGTTTCACATAACAAAAAAAATATTCTCACACGTAAACGTGAACAACAGTTCGGAAACGTAAACGACAATGGAAAGTTCAAATAGACGTTAACGAAGGTAAACAGACTTGAAGTACACATCTCTCAAATGACGTCACCTGGATGTATAATATTTTTATTCAAATTTAACAAAAAAAAAAAAAAATTCTCACGTCGCAATCCTACCGTAGTCCTACGAAATGGCTCGACAGATTGTCATGAAATTTTGTCAGCATATACTGGTCTGAGAATCGGCTAACATCTATTTTTACAGACTTTTTTTATTATATCTTTCCCCAGACATCTTATGTGCTAAATACATTTAAAACAATAAACTTATGAGATAACACAACTAGGTTTACACATATGACAATTAAATGGGAACTTGAGACAAAAGATTCTTGCCGGTCCAGCTAGGAAGTACATAATAACTATATAAGGTGGATTCTTTTCGCAATATGATTCCGACATATTAGGCATATGCCTAACAATAACCATAATAATTAACATATAACGTCAAAGAAATTATTACGAGCGAATAATACATATCAAGTATATAGTCTGTTTCCATATAATCTTTCGTTTGTTTGTCTCTTTCCTACATTTTTATGTTTCTAATGTTATTGTGTATTAAGCAATCCGTGTTAGTACTAATAAAATTAAATCCTTGGAATCATGATGCGTTTCGAAATTCCAATATTAAGCAAGTCCCACTTACACTTACTTATTTACCCTAAGCTAGTCCCACTTACTCTTACTTACCCTAAGCAAGTTACACTTTTGGATCGTGAATTTATCACCCGCTTTGAATTCAGTTATCCACCGAAAAGAACCGGGCAAGAATACAATATAATATTCCATTCCATACCAAAGAAAAAATTCAACCAAACTGAGTTTCTTGAGGTCGCGTAAGAACAGGCGTAGATAGATACAAGACGTTACAAAATTTTAACTTTTGAATGAGCTGTTAATTCTGATTTAGTCTTTATTTAACCAACAGTTACGAAGTTAAAACAAAAGATGAACGCTGAAATATTAAGCTATACTTCAGATTTGTACAGCTTACGTATAAAATTTCTTATGAAATTTTGTGAGTCTTTCTCTCCTCCAGATTCCGTCCTTCTTCTCTGTTATATGCCTCCTGTTGTATCCTCGATTGGCCCACCCATCTTCCAAGTCTTTTATCTCCTTGGTCTCCAGTTTAATATTTATTTGCCCCCACTTTTCTGTTCTTCTAGTGTTTACTGTGACGTACTTTAGTGTTGGTCCTATGTACCTTACTGAATACAGGTATTTTGACATGGAATATCTTAAATACATTCATTTTTAGTTAGCGGTATTGTTTTATACGTTAATCCATTACAAATATATTAAAAATACATGTTAGGCAAATAATTGCGCCATATCCTGCGCGATATCAACAATCTGACCTCGTTATGCATCTATTAACATATTCAATGGATTTTTCGACAAAACATTTATATTAGATGGACGAGGTTATGTTAGCGGCTTTTATCCGGTTAAAATATATACATTTATTGAAAATCTAATTGTCCCTCTCCCCTTTCCTTTAAAGGGCGGCAACGCACTCACGAGCTACCAGCCGCGTGAGTGTCTATGGGCGGCGGCTTCACCTTTATGGTGGGCCGCCTGCTCGTTTGCCTCCTCTTCTATAAAAAAAAAAAAAAAAGGCCTATATAGCGTTAAGCAATATTTAGTTGCCAAGCATCAGCTTTATTTATTTGAATTGGTCATATAAGTAAAATCATTTTGTATGAAATGTTTTAATAGAGCAACTGTCGAGTTTCTTGCCGGTTCTTCTAGGTAGGTAACTGCCTTCCGAACTGGTAATGTAAAAATTGACGATTCAAAAGTGTCTTTATAAAGACGTACTTGAATAAAGATATTTTGTGTTGAGAAGAACCGGCAAGATACTCAATGTTACACGACTAATTCTAATAACAAAGCTAGCTTGAGATGTTGTTTTTCGGAAAAGTGTCACAGTTTTTCCTAATACGCCCTCTCAGAGGCAATTATTGAAATTAATCTCAATTGAAATAAATATATTCATTTTTAAAGAATTATTTTATTTAAAGACATATCTGTACATATAATTAATGATACTACTACGATTTTATTATCTCTCGACTATCAGATATTCATTAAAAGCATATCTTTAGCTCTCTTATATTACAGTCTAAACTCTATATAACGACACTGAAGGGACTGTGTATTTTATTAAGTCCTTATTTGGAGAGAATGAAATAAAGAAAGAAACTAACCCAAACACAGCCAATAGTTTTCGACGCTTTACAGACTTTGTCGTCAAATCGCGTGACGTTACATAGAGTTTCTTTCTATTCGTAGTTCATCACACAAACTTTGAACAATTCCATTGAATATTATTAAAAAAAGTTGTCTGTCCTTATGTAAACCGGCTTTTTATTGTGTAAACGCTTATTGGGACACTATTTTTATATTTAACTAGTTTTTAACTTTTAAATGAGCGGTTAATTCTGATGTAGTCTTTATTTAACCAACAGTTACGAAGTTAAAACAAAACATGAACAGCTAGAATAAGCTATACTTCAGACTTGTACATCTTACATATAAAATTTCTTATGAAATTTTGTGAGTCTTTAAATCGGATGACGTTACATGATGAGTTTACACTTAAACTAGTTCTGTGTGCCATTTTGTGGCACAGGCCTCCTCCAGATTTCGTCCCTCTTCTGTGTTATATGCCTCCTGTTGTATTCTCTATTGGTCCACCCAACTTCTAAGTCTCCATCTTTTATCTCCTTGGTCTCCAGTTTAATATTTCTTTGCCTCCACTTTTCTGTTCTTCTTGTATTTACTGTGACGTACTTTCTTTCTATCTTTAATTTTAAATCCATTTCTTTTTATTTATTCTTGCCTTTCGCTTCGTAGCTCTTTGAAAAAAGGATGTTGAAGTGCCAAAGTTCAATCCATATGTCAGAACCGTTTTGAAGAGCTTACTCAAGCTTACTCAATTAAAACAAAATTTAAAAAAAAATTATTGATCTACGTAAATTAGTATTATTGTAATCATTAGTAAAGATGTGATTTTTTTTTAAATTAAACATTATTTACTTGAAGTAAAACTAGTGAATTTTAAACCCAAATTGAATGTAGTTTTGCTGAAGAGTATACTTCTATTGTCGTCCGCTCTACGCCTTTAGGCCATTAAATGTTAAGTTAACTTTAATATTTTTCAAAAAACAATGAATAAACTTCACTGATATAACTTATTCTGTTGACGATTCATATGTGCACCTCAGTTACCTTTGATTTGATTGTAATCCAATATTCTTTGTCATTTGAACTAATAAAACTGTGATGAAAGTAATAAATTAATGTACTATGACATGTAATCAATATAAAAGCTCTCACGTCATGCCGTTACTCTTTAACTGTTACATGTTAACTGTATCTTTGGAATTTAAAAGTTAATAAAAACGTATTACGGAGGCTTTTGGTAAAAGCCTTCATGTCATAGAGGTCAGGGTGAGTTGAGTAGGTAGGTCCTATTATGGTGTAAAGGTCTATTCTGGATGTGTCAGAAATAGCATCAGGACAGTTCAATTTTTGAGTAGCCTATACTTTTTTTATATATGTAAGTAACCTAGGTTTATATGAAATATTTTAAAGGGCATATCGATTTCTTCTCTGTAGAGCCTTCCGACCCGGTGGTAATGTTAATGACGATTCAGAAGTGTCTTTAATAAAGACCTACTTCGTCTTCCATACGTCGATCAATAGAATGTGTTGTTCCGTGATGCTGCAACTTGTTTTCGCACTCCTCTGCAGTTTCATTTAAGAGAGAGTTGAGGCAGCAATTTCTTTCTTCACCAAGGTGGAGACAGGAGTGGTTACTTCTGCTATCTGCTTCTTGTTTGTTAATATTTTTCTGTTTGTGATTGCTTGTAGTCTTGTTTTATCAGTGAGACTTAGTTTTGCGAATATACTTATAACTTGTATTTTCTTATTGCAATGTATCTATTTATGTTTCCTTAATAAATAAATACTTGAATAAAAATATTTCTTCACGCACACAAGTGATCGCTGAGACGATTGTGGTGAAGGTGGATAGTTATGTCTTGACCTGATCAAATGTCAGGTCAAAATCACCCATAACCGATGCTGAGGTATGCTGACGGCCTTAGAAATCTGCGGTCGGCTCTTGGAAACACAAATATATATACTATGTAAAGTCTATATAACGACATTGAAGGGAGTGTGCATGTTATGGCGTTATAGACAGTGTCGTTAAATTGACAGAAGTAAAGTCATTGGATTTCGACGCTTTAGTGAGTTTTTCGTTCTATCGAGTGACCTAACATGGTGTTTACACTGTGTATATATTCCTACTTAAATTAGTTGCGAAACAAAGTATCTAACGCAATTTTAGTATATGTATAATCCTTGTGAAATACAGAAATAATAGGGTTACAACATAATAAAAATATCACATTTTCATTATAAAAAACATGTTTTTCACAAGACACGCCCCACACACAGTAGTTCACTTGCTTCGCCGGTCGTACGCTTTTTCGATATTGACTTGTAATATTGGATTGAAATAAACCGCTCAATTTACATGCTTAGAAGGTTTGCACTCCTGGCCTTTGGCTGCGTAGGAAGCGCATGAAGCCTTTAAGGTTGTGAATAGGTTTATGACGTCATCTAAGGCTTTAATCCCTTTAGTGCGACAGCGCTTAAGCCTATTGTTAGACATGCGTCGTCACTATCTCAAAAACAGCTTATTATATTATTTAATAAATGTATATTCACTTGTAGCTTTTGCCCGCGACAAAAGGAAAGGCCTTCCCTAAAGTTTAGTCTAGGTCTAGACCAAATTTATTCGAAATCGGTTCAGTAGTTACGGCTTGAAAGAGTAATATACATACCAGTTACATTGAGTATGGATTAACATCCGTCTTTATAAAATCGTGTCATGTCGGTGTGCTGTGAGTTTACGGGTTGTAACTACGCCCATCTATGTAAAGGATTTAAATTATTTTATTGAGATATTGATTCACGGTGTAATAAAAAAACATACCTTTGTATATAAATATAATAAAATATTTAACTTAGAACATCTTTGATAAATCTATGCATCGTTTGCAATTATGATTTCATAATTTGAGAGAATTCAATATGACCCTGACCGAATTAACAAATTTTGTAACTTAGTTATGGCTTTGGTGACTTAAATATTGTCTATTAATAGAGTCCCAAGGCCATACATCGGAGCAGAGGGCAGTGTGACACTTCTTCATTCTTCTCTTTCTGCTCTTTTTATTAGTTCGCTAATTGTCTATAGTTTGTAAGGTACATATATTTCAGTAATAAATAAATAAGGATAGGCTTGCTGTTCCCACTAGGCTACATAAAGTTGGAAATTAAAGTAAAGTAATTCATATTAATTTACTTTTTATACGCCCACGTCTCGTCTATGCAAATCGTTCAACGGTCCTGTTAACAGATTGTGTCGACTTTATAATAGTATTGTGAATGTGGACGAGTCGGTTGATGTTTTTTCTGACTCTCTACTTACCTTTCGTAGAGGCATTTTGAACACCTTTAAAAAAACCTTTGAATCCTGGTAGTGATCACATGTATGTCGTTCTTGTTCGTATTATGTTTATTGTATAATGTCTCAAGTTCCCATTTAATTGTCTTATGTGTTAACCTAGTTGTGTTATCTCATAAGTTTATTGTTTTAAATGTGAGCACATAAGATTTGGGGGACAGATATAATAAAATAAAATAAAGAGGAACGTGTACGCTTCTATAACAAAAACCCAAGTAAGTAAATATAAAATAGGGCTTAGAAATATCGTTTTATTAATTATTTTGATTATAAAGTTCGGGAATGAATTTGATCCAGTTTAACCAACTACTTTGGAGTCTCGTAGCCTTGGTAAAAATATTGGTAGAAATTGTAGTTTTCTTGTGTGTCTATGTGGCAAAGATAAATATTAATTTTTACAGGTTTATTAAACATTTAATCCAACTGGTTACAAAAGCTAGGTACAGTAGTTCACTAGTTCACTTTCTACTTTCCACGCTTCAATTGTTAGGCTCAGCGTAATTATCGGTTATCTGATAGTTTATTTCATTGTTACTTTCCAGTTTCATTTTCATTTGAATAACAATGTTCATACTCTTAGTTGTTTTAAACATACATCCTTAACGATAATCGATATTAATTAAAAGCTAATTAAAAAATATTCACTAGACTCCTAACGCTCACAAAGTCGGGGCAAATATGACAGTACCCCATTTCTTTCTGTGTGATGACTTTCGCTCCATACCAATGGTTACCTCGTTGATAGGCGTTTGAATCGTCCCTGGAGGTTCCATTCCAAAGCATGCTTTGGGGTATGAGACGGATCTCTGCTCAAAATATGACCGAGCAAACTAAGGTAATGATAATGTCAATTGTCAAAAAACTGACATGGCCTCCTGATCCAATAAAATACCACTAAAGATCGTTATTAAAAGCTATCATTTCTCTTACCTAAATATGGAAGGCACCCCAAAAAATTATACAATACGATAGTTTTGAATCAGATTTAATTATTTTTTTGCACCGTCCCAACTTCGTACCAAGAAAAAGAGAAGGTCAAAGTACATAAGTCTTTCCTCCAACTATGATTTTGTTCCCTTTACAGTAGAGACTTTTTGGTACAAGTGCAAAGTCAATTAAGGAATTAAGCAGGCATGTGGTGGTCAATACCGGTGATCCATGATCTGGTGCTTTCGTTCAGCGTCTAAGCATTGCGACACAGCGTCGAAATGCCAGCATCTAGTTCTCTGTCACAAGGACCAAACTCTTTAAATGTCTTTTATTTATTAGGATATACTTCATTAAATAAAACAAGTTTTTTTTTTGAGTGGGAGTGCCACGCTGTCAATTAGAGTTTCAGCCGAATGGGCAGCCACGGCCGGAGAAATACCACTCTCTCTTCTCCGGCGTAAAGTGATACAATTGGACTTTGTTCATTTTGTACTCGCGTTTCGTTCGGTGAGTGAGATCTTCCGGTGCCCATCCATCCCCTCCCCCGTCCTCTTCCCCTACCCCCCCAATTCCCAATTTTCCTTTAAATGCCGGCAACGCACTCACGAGCTTCCAGCCGCGTGAGTGTCTATTGACGGCGACTTCACCTATACGGTGGACCTGCTGCTTGTTTGCCCCCTCTTATATAGAAAAAAAAATTGGACTTTTTTAAAGAGATAATTTTAAATCTGTATTAACTCTAACAACAGTCTGACCCACTGTTTATCATACAGAATCACTACACCCTACTTCCGCTTAACAGTTGATTACCGATTCAATAAACATGTGAACGAGCCGTGAATGTGCTGACATATAGCTGGCTCCAGTCTGGTATCGGTGGCTCTATTACGTATCAACTCCATGTAACATCAACTTCTTCTCTAAAGCGTCGAAGTATCCTTCGCCTGCTGGTTGGTTAAGCTTGTATTCCATTCTGTTTTCCATCGTTCTTCGTTTTTTTTGCATTCTTTTCTAAGATCTTATCTCCTCTCTTTTGTCCCTCAATAAACATACATACCATACTAGTAGTCGAATAAAAAGAGTCTCTCTCTCTTTCTGTCAAGACAATGATAGATGACTTAGACCGATTTAAATATTACAACAGACACGATATAATTGGCGTGTCGCTTCACTGCGCACACATGACATTGCATGATAAAGAAATCGAAAATTGCAGGTTTATTCACAACTCATCGATGTATGTAGATTTTTGTCTTTTGGCATAGGTCACAAATTAGGTCTCAATCGCCAAGTATGTTCTACAGTTGTAAAGAGCAACCACGCTTTAGCGAGGACTAAAACAAATTAGGTCTTTCGCTAGTTTCCAATTCAAGGTCGTAGAGCAGACGAGGAGAACTGGCTGGAAATTCACCGCTTTTAAATCGCCAAGTATCTACAGTTGTAAAGAGCTGCTGCAACCATGCTTTAGCAAAGACTATAACAAAGTAAACATATTGAATACTTTATTAGAGTTGGACCCTCTTTAAAGTTTCTTCTCAGCGAACACGAACATGCGTAGAGAAAAGAAGTTAAAAAATCGTCATATATACCTTACTGAATCAATATATTTTGACTTTAAATACATTTAGTATAAATGATAATTAATTTAGAACAATAATGTTTAATTTGCTGATAGTACATTTATAATTTGACATAGTTAGCAAGTGATATCGTGTTTCAAGGTTACGCATAAGGTTTCATTGCGGCTTTCGGGTAACGCCTTCTGAATGGAGTGTCATTGATATTCTTGAATCTTTATTTAAGTAGGTTAAATACCTTAATTCAAAAGATAAAGATCTAGTTTTGAATCGTATTTCTTTAATAATTCTAAAGATTAATATTCCAAAAATACAATTGTTACATTATTGATTTATAGTAATAATAGCCTTTTAATTCAGATCAACTTAACCTAATAACAATATTCTAAAGTACAATTTATTTAGAGTAATATTTTTTTTTTATTCTAGTATTTGCTTTTTCTTGATGTTCTGTAGATCTGTTTGCCAATCGGCAAAGGCCTCCTCCAACCTCTTCCATTCTGGTCTTTCTAGAGCCATTCTGTTCCACAGTATTCCTGCCACTTCTCTGATATCATCATACCACCTTTTCTGTGGTCTGCCTCTTTTCCTTTTACCCTCTCGGGGATACCATTGTGTCACTCCCTTGCTCGATTTGTCTTGATCTCTTATCGTGTGTCCTGCCTATCTCCATTTTAGTCTTTTAATCTTCCGTACTGCATCTATGTTTCCGGTTTTTTTTTCTGATGACACAATTTTTCAATCTGTCTGATTTTTTCGACATTCAACATGCTCCTCTCCATGGCGTATTGGCAAGTTTCTAGCCTGTTTGTCATTTCTCGAGATAAAGTCCATGATTAGCACATTATTGATTTAAATCAATATAATTACACACGAATTTAACTGTCCTGATTGCACAAGAATTGTTGTTCCGTTTAACTGTATCAATACCATTGTCTGATCATCCTCCATTTGTCTCCGCAACCAAAAGGGCAAAAAACCCAAAAAACTCTACTTATTTATACTACTGGTTCGACGGTTGTTCAGATAAAGTAGAAATTTAATATAACGACATTCAAGGGACCAGTGATACTTTATCGTACTGAACGGGTGACGTACAAAACGGACAGATTATATATGAATATAGTCGCAAAGTTTGAGTAAACATTTTAGTCGCTAAAACCGGTTAGTCGTTATATGTGAATAGTACTGTACACCTTAGAACAAACTGATCAATAAAGCCTAGACTACTAATGTTCTAGAATGTTCTTTTATAAGTGCATTTCAAAATTGCATGTGTAATGATAACGATAATTGATTAGTTTTTTATCGACTCGGTTTCCTGTCTTAAAAAGACTGACGTTCAGACGTTGCAATTCTAGATTCATTTCGGTGTGCTGTATATAGTGTCTTACAATTTGACAATGCCCGAAGGTAGTAATGGTTATATACCAGTAGTTAATAAAATACACTACTATATATGCTACTGTACTAGTAGCGTGGTTGAAATTCAATTTGACAAATCGGTTTATAAATTGCGGAGTTCTGATGTAATTTTTATCCCCTTTTTGGCGTATGTCCTTTCCTAAACTTTAGTCTCCATACCAAATTTAATCCAAACGGCTTCAGTATTTTGAACGTAACATACATACAAACTTTGGCATTAACTAGATATATTGATGTGCATAGTGTGTTTTATATAATCTTGGCAATTTAAAGGCGTTTCTTGCCAGTTCTGCCTTGAATTGAGAACTGGCGAAGGACGGTTAATAACGTTAATAAAAAAATCGTGCTCTTATTTTATTTTAAAACGTTATTTTGGTAATTTTATGCAAAGTTATCTTGATGTTTTATTGACAGTTAGATAGTGTTATCATTACGATAAATATCGTTTTGCTTTCCTCAAAATTGTGTTTCTTTTTAATCTTTACAATGCTATTAAACTTTCTTCCTTTCATACCCACACTCTATGAAATTATGAACTCCTTAAAATACATAAACTCAAACTCAAAATATCTTTATTCAAGTAGATCTTTATAAAGACACTTTTGAATCGTCAATTTTTACACTACCACCGGTTCGGAAGGCAGTCATCTACCGAGAAGAACCGGCAAGAAACTCGATAGCTGCTCTTTTAAAATAAACAATTAATACAAAATTGTGTTACTCACAATTAGAATGACAAAGCATTGTAAGGCTACTGAAGAATTAAACTGTCCCGATGCTGAGCCAATTGCTGACACATTGAAGGGATCTTTGTCCTCTAAATATTCGTTTACGGTATAGTATGCCTTTTCAAAATACGCTTTACGCGCGTTTTAAATTTTTTGGAAGTCAATATCATACTTAAAATATATAGTCATATATTAAATTAGTGTAAACTCTAACGACACTGAAGGGATGCATTTTATTATAGAGACTGGTCTTTAAAAAGGGAGATAAGAAATATATGTATGGAATAACTTAACCAACCAAAGCCAAAGATTTCGACGCTTTTAGAGTGTTTGTCATTAAATCGAGTGAGATTATCGAGTATACACTGTATTTATTAGTGCAGTGTGTTACAACTAAGTAACAGTATGTTGAGTGGGACTGCCATGGTGTTACTTAGAGTTTCAGCCGAATGGGCAGGCACGGCCGGAGAAATACCACTCTCTCACAGAAAACCGACGTAAAGTAATGCAATTGGACTTTGTTCATTTTGCTCGCGTTTCGTTCGGTGAGTGAGATCTTCCGGTGCCCATCCTTCCCCCTCCCCCTCCATTTCCCAATTTTCCTTTAAAGGCCGGCAACGCACTCACGAGCTCCCAGCCGCGTGAGTGTCTATGGGCGGCGACATCACCTTTATGGTGGGGCTCCTCCTCATTTGCCCGCTCTTCTATATAAAAAAAAAATCATATTAATTCATACATATATAACCGTATAGGCCGATCTAATAATGTTATGTGACGTGCTTATATAAAAATGATGTTATATGTGACAAATGGTGACGTAAGACGTCCACCGCGACGTATATACGTAAGTGCAAATATTAAGGTAAACACATATATATATATATATATATATATATATATATATATATATATATATTTCAAACATAATTAAAATACCACATTTTGTCATATTATTTTTATTCTTGTAACATATAGCTTGTATATTCAATGTTTTAACCTTATGTAACCCTGTGTTATTATTATATTTAATATGGAATCTGTGGTATTGTGATGTATGGGTTAGAAAAATATGTTATAATTGCAAGCAACACTAGGATAACCCTGAGCTCGGTCTTTCGGAGGTACATGGTTCAAGAATTTATGGACTACCTTCAATTGTCAAAAATCAATTTCGCTTAGTTTTGTCGAGAGATATTTTACATTACACAAGACCTGACCATGTTCAAATGTTTAGATGTGTTAAGTTTTACAACAAAAAAAAACAATTATTTCGGATTTAAACGTTTGTAACGATGCTTTAGAAGGTTCTCGCGAAGCTCTGGTGGTGTAAGTTCCGTTCGGTTTGAGAGCTTTAAAATATAGTGCCTAATTATAAAGATTAAATTTATCTGGACCCTTTCAAATTTTCATCTCTTTTCATGATAAGAAAGAGAAGAGTAATCAGACGGTCTTTCGTTAGATTTTAGAATGCAAGTACGAAGTTTTCATGTATGTTATCGTTAAATTTTCAGCGGCACCATGCTGGAATATCGCAGTCCTCGTGCAGCGATGGCTCCCTCCTCAGCGTTGGCTCGTCAGAAATGGATGAGGACACCAGCAGTGGACATCATCACGACAACTCCGTTCGGAGTGACCATTCTGATACATACAGTGAGTGTAGCTGATAAAGGTTTACTAAATAAAAAAAAACAATTGTCTCCCAAATTCCTCTCGAACAATGTTCTCCAAATTCTGGCGCTCTACAACTGTGCGTTTTTTAAGGCAGTTTTTGCCGCGCTCCACCACTTTGTGGAACCAACTGCCAGCGCAGGTATTCCTGAACTGCTGCTCTTCAAGAAAAGAGCGTTTCTCTGCCTTTAAGGCCGGCAACTCACTTGTAAGCCTCCTGGCGTTGCAGGTGTCCATGGGCGGCTGTTAGCCTGCTCGTTTGCCTCCTCTTACATAAAATCAGTAGTTTTGTTTTATTACCACAATCTTCTATTTGTATTTTTTTCCGATTCCCATTCACATTATTTGCCTTAATGCATTTGCTCTAAGTCTTTTACAGTTGTCAAACCTGTTTTTATTAAAATACGTGACATATAAACATTCTCAATATTAACCTAATGTAATCTACAAAACGAAAAACTAAAGCAAATTTAAAAAATTTGGTCCTAAATAAAATAAATGAATAATGTAAGTCTTTATCATCTTCAGATACATCGGAGCCCCCAACAGGGCTGGCGCCTTTGTCCCACTCCGCCGCCCGCCACAAGATGGCCGTCCGGCCCCGACGCACCCACCCAGCCACCAGACGGAAGAGGGCCACGCCGGTGAGTAACTCTCACATCTCCCCTTTCTAGTGCTCAGGGGACTTGGGACAAACGTGGTGGAAAAAAAATGGGTTAAAAACACTCGTTACTTATACGGGGTTAATGTCTCAGAAAAAAAACTTTATATATATATATATAATAAATTGTAAAAATTGACTCTACATTTACATTAACTGCCAGTTCCCAAATCTGGGATGAAGAGTGGACTGGCAAAAAATACAGCATAAAAACTCGGCTTATAATAATTGTATGGATTGCAGATGGCCGCCTCAGCCTTGCCGATAACTCCCGAACTGAACGAAGAAGTGATCCGAAGCACTACTCCTGAAGTCACCATTCAAAGCTCAGAAGTTGTTACTGGTATGTGTTCTAACCCCCAATTGTCTGCAATGCAATCCATCTGTAATGACACAAAAATTGATTCAAATATTTAATGAGTATTCTTGTACATCCAGAATCATTCTCTTCATCGACCTCTACGAAGCATATGTGGAAGGAGCAGCATCAGCAACTGACGCGAGAGTTGAACAAAGTCCTCGAAAACCCGAACGATGCAAAACTCAAGTCCTCTTCTTTGCCACCGGGGCTTGCCTTGAGCCAAGTCGTGGGACCGTCCCAGGCGAAACTGAGCATCGCCGAATCCAACACCCCCAGATCCTCCATCAAGAGAAGCAAATCCAGCACGCAAGACCGAGAAAACTCACCGAAAAAGGAAATCTCAGAAGAGAAAATCAAATATCGCCCCGAAAGGAAACACACCGACGAATCTTACCTCGACAAGAAACCAAAAGCGGAAAAGAGAGACGAGATCGCGCGATCGTCGAAAAGAGAGGAATCCTTCTTCAGTCGACTCCTGCTGCGCAAGAGCGGGAAGAAGAAGAAGGACCAGACGGACGGGGATAGTCCCGAAAAGAAGACGTACAAACCGGTGGATGAGTACAAACCGGTCGAGCGGTACAAGTCTGCTGGACAGAAAGCCTTTGCGAACCAGATGCACAAGCGGCTGGACCTCAAGGGGGCCTACGTCCAAGACGGGGCTTACCGGGACGTGTACAGTGCTGCCAAAGTGGCGGGACTCGAGGCCACCATCGACCTCAAGGCCGCCGAAGAGACCGACAAGCTGCTCAACAAGGAGATGAGGCGCTGCAGCCGCCGCGACGAAGGCGAGAGACGCCGCTCGAAAGACCACGAAGACCGGAAGGAGTCGTTCAGTCTGCACCACGACAAGTCCAAGAGGCCCGCTTCGGTGCAACGTCTGATCGACCCGTTCTCCTCCAAAGCGTTAATTTCCAACGAGATAATGTCCAGGTCTCACGAGGAGACACTCTCGGCCGTGGAGGACCCTCGGGCGATGCGGATCAGGAGCGTCAAGAGCGACAGCGTCTTCCACAGCGGCAGCATGCCCAAAAACTCGCACTTCCACCCCAGCATCGCGATCTCTAAACCGTCGCACAGCTCGGAAAACGTCAAATTCCGACCGGAAGTCGACTTCCGCAAGGAATTCAAGCGGGACAGCTTCCACGCGAGGAAAGCGGAGGAGGCGTACGCCACGGGGCTCCGGTCTCTCGGAGACGAGTACGTGGAGACTCGGAGTATTGGAAAGTCGCACAGCTTCCGCTACGCGTCCGAATCGACGTCCCTGAGCTCGCAGGACCACATGCCGAGTCTGCCCACTGTCGTGGGCTTCCCCGAGCCCCTGCTCGAGAGTTGGGAAGTCAACTACAGGCGGAACGTCGAGCAGGACTACTCCAAGAGAGTATCGGCGAGGAACTTCAACGTTCAGAACGGAGACAACTACGACAGCCTCCCGAGTACCGACAGCAGCTACTTGGACAGCCTCAAACCTGATGAAGAGCGGAGTCTGTTCGCCAACAGCGTCCACGTCACGATGGACAACAAGCGAGACAGTGACATCTCTCAGATCGAGGCGAAAATCGATGACATTATCAGCTCGCCGAAGCCCATCATAGCCCCGATACTCAAGTCCAGCTCTTTGGACAGCATCAAGAGTAGTCCCGAAAAGGCGAAAGACGACAAGAGGAAGACCGGCTCAGTCGAGAGCGCGCTGAGCGAGAGCGGAAAACGTTCCAGCCAGAGAGAACTCAAAGCTGAGGTGGAAAGCTTCGTTTCCGTCACTCACATCAACAGAGACACGCCGAAAGCTGAAATGACGAAAGTCAAAAGCGACGAAAAGCTCAAAGCGAAGGCCGTTCACGAGTTTCTGAACATACAACTGAACCGAGTTGACGCTAAACCTATCCCAAATGTGGTTCTGACGGCAAACGTCACACCTAAGAAAACAGAAAGAGATAAAGGAGACGCTGAGAGTGTCCTGGAGGCAAAGGAGATTTCTCCGGCTAAACGTGATTCCATCAAAAGCATTGATATGCCAATAGTTTTCGAAGAGAAGTCTCCGAAGCCAAGTGCAGGGCCTCAAGCGCAGAGCCCCACCATCCCCAAAATGCACTTTCAACGCATGTCCACGAGCAGCGAACACGACAGACACGAAAAGCCCAGAGCCAACTCCGTGAGCACGGACGGGAGCACGGAAAAGATCGACGACAACATATCAATGGACAGAAAGTCCCACTCCAGCTTCGGAAGCAAAAGCTCCATCCAGAGCACCGACAGCAACGAGAACAAAATACCCGACAGACACGAGGAGACCGTCGTCTACCGGAAGAAGCTCGTACTCAACAGAGAACGGAGGAACGATGACGAGCCGGAGCTGATGAAAGTCTTCGCGAGGAGATCGCTCAAGCTGAGAGACTGCGACGCGGACAGCATAGCGCGAGAGATCGCGGAGAAGAGCGACGCCAATGGGAACAAAATGGAGGACACGACGCGGACGAAATCGCTCAAGAACCAGTTCAACGCGTCCATTAAGTCCAGAGACAGCGACAAAGAGAACGAGCAGAAGGACATCGAGAACAAGCTGGACATAGCAGCACGAGTCAGCCAATTCGGCGTTTACCAGAGGAGCGTCAGCATTCACAGCGTGTCCGCGAAACGGGAAACCACACCCTACAGAAACGAAGCCAACAAATACAAAAAGGAAGTCTCCGACTCCACTCCCGAGAAGAGACTGAGGAACAGAACGTTCCCGGACCCGTCGAACGACCGTGAAGAGATGAAGAACATCACAAAGAGTGAATCGTACAAGGCGGATTTCAAACGACCCTGGCAGAGGGAGGTCAGGCTGTCCGAGGACAGCGTGACGGACGCGGAGAAGGACAGCGGGAGAGAGGAGGCGGACGCCTCGCCCCAGTTCAAGGGCATCCTGCAGATGAGGGCGGAGTGGGAGAGGCGCGCCAAACAGGGAACGACCAAATAGCGGTGCCAAGAAGTTGAACAACTGGATGTACATATTTGGAGTTGTGGAGGGTACTTTGCATACGAATTTGACGGTACGTGAAATCTATATATTTTGTTAAAGACTACAATATGTATCGGACATTTCTTCATTGTTAAAATACAAATTTTATTCCTATACTCTCTTATTGTTCTTTTCATTTACCCATTCGCATTCACAAGTCCATAAATATACTGGATACCAGATGTCCAGATGCTGGAGAGGGTGCAGACGAAATTTCTAAGGTATTTGTACCGAAGAAATTATAGTTATTATCCGACTGCTTTCTTGTAAGACTTTTTAGGGTATAACGACCCAAACCGGCCTAGGGAAATTGGTGAAGTTTGCCTGGAAGATGATCAGGGGAGGCATTGATTGCAGTAATATTCTGCAATCATTGCTAAGATTACATGCCCCTGATAATTTTTACCGGCTCAGGAGGCATCCATTGCTGGCTGAGGTACGGTTTCGAACAGGCCTCCGCCGGCAAAGCCCAATTCCGTGTATGATCGCCCTAACGAATCGTCTCCTTGGTTCTGCACCAGAATGTGACATTTTTATGACAGGGTTAGGAATGATGGTGGACGAATATTGGAGGTTGTTAGATTTATGTTAAAAACTGTAAATGCAAAAGTGTCTTTATAAAGACCTAGTTGAATAAAGATTTTTTGAGTTTGAGTTTCTGTTGTGTGAATATAATATTTAAATGATACAAGAAAGGAAAACATAATTTATTTATCTATTAAGACACACATAAAAATATACACATATATATCCCGTCTGCACCTATATACTCTACAGCTCCTATACAGTTTGCTCCAGTTTGCTTGGAAGAAATCGCTGAAAGCGATAAAGCCGGTTGCTTGTGCTGGTGTATTTTTAAATATAGCAACTGAGTGTTAATCTAATCTAAACTAATAATAAGACAGTAAAAATCGAAAATCTGTACATTAAATATTTTTCCAAAAAACTGAAAGGAGGCAATTAAAGAAGAGTCATAGAAACCAAAAAAACAATTTTTGGAATTCTTGTCTGTCTGTCTGGTACGTGAAAACTACTGAACGGATTTGACAGTTGGATTACATATAATTGGGAGCGTTGTCAAAAGTTTATTTTGTCAAAATCGGTTAAGGGAAAAAGAAGTTATGGTCAATTGAAAATTTACTTCAACCACTGCTTCAAAATTTTTAAACACTTGTATTGATTGATTAGTTATATATTGTTAAATATGTTCTAATATAAGTTAATCTTAATATTAAAACTTATGAGAGGTAAGAAAAATAACAAACAACGCAGTGCGCGCGGGCGCGGTTGAAGAGTTGAACAATGTGCTCGATAGATGGCGTTGATAAAATTCGTCATCAACCTAGATTTATTTTATTTTTTTATTTCTTAAACCTATACAGCTTATCAAAAACAGTTTACACAATAAAAATATATTAAAAATAAAGCCAAAATAAGCTTAAAATATAGAACCGGAAATAGAAACTAAGATCAGAAAAAAGAATAACAAAAAGAAACACGAACAGAAAAGAATAAATAAAAATATATATACACATGAACAAGTGGAACTATGTGTAGTACGAACATTTTAGTGTGTGTTTGTATCAGTGTGTGCAATGGTGTTGCTGTGTGAGTGAGTGTGCGAGGTTGAGTCTTAGTTTTTTTTTAAAGAACTTCTACTTAGGCCAAAAATATCCATCGCGGTATTAAGATGCTTCATTGTGTAATGACTACCATGCAGTTCAAACTTTCATTAACGTTTTACCCTATGATTATTTTGAGGTTAATGAGGTTTACCTTCCATCATCAGCTCATACACATAAGAAGATTACTATCAGAATATAAAATTGTCAGAATAGTAATTGCCTGTACGTTAATTTGAAAGTTGCCCTCGATTTCCCTGAATCATCCGATCCTGTAAAGCTACATCATCCCTGAGTAACACAGGCTATATATAATTCCAATTGTAACAAGATTTTAGCCCGTGAAAGAAAGCCCTTTCGAGATCATTAAAAATCGCTATATACTTAACCAAATTACACGTGGGCGAAGCCGCGGGCGGAAAGCTAATAAATAAATATACGAAAACACTATGACAAGTTGTTCTTATAGACAAAAAAAAAGTATAATACAAATATTGTTATCAGCGCCATCTAGGCACAGACATAGTTTTAATCATTATACACTTACCTGAACTATGGCAGTGTGACAAACTAAGAGAGATATAGTCTAGCTTGTTTGTTGCTACGCTACAATGCCTTAGAGAGAAAAAGAGATTTAATTTCTAGTTCTATATCTTCTTTAATGAAACAAAAACCCGTGCGGCTCTTGTATAAAATCTTATAAATCGACAATCTAAATAAATATAATAATCTTGGAAATCAGAAGCGAGAGGTTTAAATTGTGAATAATCAAATTATCAGTCATGAAAACATAACCAATAATATATCTAAAAAAAGATATAAATGTTCATGCTATACTATACACAAACAAAACAAAAACAAACATTTTTCACATTTAATTAAACTAACAGTTTCAATTTAACGTTCCATTCCATCCCCAAAACACTCGAACGCACAAAGCACAAAGGTTTTATATATTTTACGCCTTTTTCGTAAATTATTATCTGTGAACAGTCCTTTTATTATTTAATTTATTTAGAAACTGATGAAATATCAAAATATATTTAAAAAATAGTAGTTTAAAAGGTTGCGAAACATGAAACATGTTTAATTCACGTATGGAATCTCCATTCGTTAACCACACTACGCATACAATATTTGTGTTATTATCTTAACTAGCTTTCCGCCCGCGGCTTCGCCCACGTGTAATTTGGTTAAGTATATAGCGATTTTTAATGATCTGGAAAGGGCTTTCTTTCACGGGCTAAAATCTTGTTACAATTGGAATTATATATAGCCTGTGTTACTCAGGGATGATGTAGCTTTACAGGATCCGATGATTCAGGGAAATCGAGGGCAACTTTCAAATTAACGTACTGGCAATGGATGAGCTGATGATGGAAGGTAAAACTCCTCAGCGGTTAAGAGTTGAAAGAAAATTCTTACGAAGTTATGAGTACGAAATACGTACTTGTGAGGTTATTACTTATTAGCTTGACCAAATAATATAAGGTAAACCTCATTAACGTTAAGGACGTAGGTGGAAAAATGGATGCGGACAAACGATAAACGTCTCTTCACTCGTTTCCTTTGACTTGTTTGTATAGGTAGTGTTCACTCAAAATAATCATACTGCATGGTAGTCATTACACAATGAAGCATCTTAATACCGCGATGGATATTTCTGGCCTAAGTAGAAGTTCTTTAAAAAAAAACTAAGACTCAACCTCGCACACTCACTCACACAGCAACACCATTGCACACACTGATACAAACACACACTAAAATGTTCGTACTACACATAGTTCCACTTGTTCATGTGTATATATATTTTTATTTATTCTTTTCTGTTCGTGTTTCTTTTTTCTGATCTTAGTTTCTATTTCCGGTTCAATATTTTAACCTTATTTTGGCTTTATTTTTAATATATTTTTATTGTGTAAACTGTTTTTGATAAGCTGTATAGGTTTAAGAAATAAAAAAATAAAATAAATCTAGCACATTGTTCAACACTAAAACCGCGTCCGCGCGCACTGCGTTTATGTTATTTTTGTTACCTCTCATAAGTTTTAATAATTACTTATATTAGAACATATTTAACAATATATAAGCAACAACTAAGCAATCAATATTGTGCGGGATAACGAAAAATAGTGTTAATAATTATAATGAGACAATGAAAAATAGTGATACCTAGACACTAATAACAATATTAATATTTATAATTAGTTATTAGTTAATCAAAAGTTTAATTATTGTATGTTTTATATTTACATATTTTAATAGAAGTTGTTAGAATTTTACGTTAGGGTATAAGAAACTTGTAAACCTTTTAACCCTTTCTGATTGGCTGACCAATCAGAGCGCTTATATTAGTTCGAACAAATTTGTATAAAAAGATGGCCTGTCCGACCTACAGACACAAACTCACAAAAAATCATACATTCCGGGTCCGACAGCCGTCCAGTGCGGTTGTGTTGTGCAGTTGCTCCCGCCATTTGACTTGTCGAGTGGTGCGAACAATGGTTCAGTGCTTAAGCGCTGGGTGGTTATCCACTCAGAATTCTTTATTCTAGCCCGACTCAAGCTGCACCGAAGTCTCCCCGTCTGCCAGGTCCCTGGCGTTCGAGCGGCATCCGAGCAGCAGTGAAGGACTGCAGTTTATGATTAACGTGGGTTTACCTGCGGTCGATCTTCCAACCACCTAACGGTGCCAAACGGTTGGAATCGATTAACGCTTAGGCGGCAGTGTTGTTCGAGGGCAGCACCCGTGCCTTTTTCAAGGCGCGTTAACCTCGCCTGCTTCCATCAAGTCCCTGTGTGTGGGCGGAGCCTCTCAGTAGGCATTACCACGGGGCTTAGGTACTCCAACTGCGCTCTAGCCACCGTCTGCACACACAGGGTCCACTGTTGGACGGGTCCCAGTCGCACATCCGTGGGGGTTCAGCCATCACGACCCCCCCACGGGCTGGTTAGGTCAGCGACACAAAAAGTCTCTTCCACTTTCACCAGTGAAGACTTTACACCTAGGGAATACATAGCTTAGGTACACACACGTAGGTTTAGGTACACACTGCCAAGCTGCGGGTCTTAAGCTTCGCAGATGGCGGACACCGAACGCCCTCCCGACTACGACTATGCAGCGGAAGACGACAGTGAGGTAGAAGACCTCAACGCCGAGATCTCGCGGCACTACAGGCGGTTCTACGCCTTCGTGCAGCGACGACACCCGGCGACTGTCCGCTTTTGGAATCGCCGTCTCCCCCGCGTTCCCCGACCCCAGAGCCAGAACCTATGCAGCTCGGACCTGCATACGCTTCCACGCAAGCACTCCTCGCGCGCAACTCCCTCCCCCCGGCCCCCACGCAGGCCTCGCGCAATAGTCAATTAGAATTGTTGGTCCCCGCGAAGACCCCAATATCCGAACCCTCTGCGGCCTCCGCGCAGGCCCCGTGCCCTTCAATCCCCGAAATTCCCTCCGGCAGGGAATCGCGTAAATTCAAAAGAACGTTCGACAGTGACGACGACCAATCAGAGGCCGGGCGCTCAACCGCCATGTCATGCCAGTCCGCAGCGTCTAATTCAGACTCTGACTCTGATTCCGACGGCTTCAAAACCGGAAGAACAAGAAGAGGCGTGCTCCCAACACCCCTCTCGACCCTCCTCCTAAACGGAACTCGCACCCAGCTCCCCAGCCGGCTGCGGGTTCAAACACCGCGCCATCTCCCGTCCCTTATCCCAAGCCCGCGAAACAAGATCGCATTAAAGCCCCTCCCCCAGTTTACGTTAGGGACAAAAGTATTTGGCCCTCTCTGTCCGCCTTGATGGACAAAAAGTCCATCGAATACAAGGCGAAAACACTGCGCGACAACATCTGCGTGCAAGTGTACGACCCCGCCCGCCACCGTTTCCTAACCTCGTACCTTCGCTCAGAAGGCATAGGAGGCCACACGTTCCCTCTTCCCGAGGAACGAGTCCTTAGAGTCGTGATCCGAGGCATCCCCAAGGAGATCGACTCTTCCACCGTTCAATCGGATTTAATAAATCAGGGATACCCCGTGAAAGAGGTATTCCGAATGTTACACCGCAGCTCCAAGCAGGAATACGACATGGTTCTTGTCGTCCTAGAGCTTTCAGCGCGCGGCAAAAAGATATTCAACCTCAGTGAGTGTTGTAAACTCTCTGGGCTCAAGGTGGAAACACCTATCAAGCACTCATACACCAGACAGTGTCACCGCTGTCAGTTGTACGGGCACGCGGCGCGCAATTGTTTTGCGCGTGCGCGTTGCGTTAAGTGCCTAGGCGATCACGGGACCGCCGACTGCACACGGACACTGCCATGCGCCGAGCCGCCTTCCTGCGTGCTTTGCGGGCAACAGGGCCACCCCGCGAGTTATCGCGGCTGCCCTAGGGCCCCCAAGACGAGCGGAAAGGGAAGCAAGCGCGTGCCAAGGTCCGGTGCAGAGAAGCGTCCTCGCCTCCCACTACCAACCCGTGGAAAGCACCACAAAGATCGGCAAAAGTGCCTCCCACTAGCGAAACGGCTAACCCGCCATTGCCGGCGGAGCCCAAAAAACCTATTCCTTCCCTTATGGATATCCCAATAAGGAAACCCGGCCCTCAGATGCCCCTTCCCCCCGCCACTGCGACGACGCTTACGGCTCATGCCAGCGAAGTCCGCAGTGCGGTGCAGCTAGCCCTCAACGTCATAGACGTTGTTGACATCGACGCCTTGCTAGCGTTCAAACATTCGTACAGTGCGGCTGACAGTGTTGACGCTAAGCTGGGAGTAATAATAGAAAACGCCGGACTCCTTAGTGCAGTCCGGAAGTTTGATAGGCCATCGTAAGGCCTTGTCGCGACATATTTACACAGGTACGCCACGCCTTAAACCGATCCGGATGATCACATCACATTAGCTAGATACAGATTTGCGCCGCCCTGCGCGGCTAATTCCAATTAGAAATGTAGGTTTTAAAAACCGCCGGCGAAGGCGGAGTCCCTGTTCAGCTTCGCTCACACTTTGTGAGTTCAGGCCCTTCAGGTCAGTCCCCAGCCCTGACGGTCCAAGCCGAGGTTCGAGTCTCACAGGAGACGCCCTTGTGCTAGTCAAGGCATTATATTTAGTTTTAAGTCTCGGCCGAGCTCCCGCTCGCCAACCAGCCCTTTGCTGAGCTGTAAAGGCCTCACGGCCAACAGCGAGATCCCACTCCAAAAAAAAAAAAAAAAAACCTACAGACACAGTCGGCGGGCAACAGTGAAAATAAGAAGATCAAGAAAGAAACAAACTCGGGTTTTATTTACCACCAAACCAGCAAACAAATGTGTATGCCGCACAAATATAAGTGTTTAAAAATTTTGAAGCAGTGGTTGAAGTAAATTTTCAATTGACCATAACTTCTTTTTCCCTTAACCGATTTTGACAAAATAAACAACGCTTTTGACAACGCTTCCAATTATATGTAATCCAACTGTGAAAACCGCGTTCAAATCCATTCAGTAGTTTTCAAGTTATAACGTACCAGACAGACAGACAGACAAGATTTCCAAAAATTGTTTTTTTGGTTTCTATGACTCTTCTTTAATTGCCTACTTTCAGTTTTTTGGAAAAATATTTAATGTACAGATTTTCGATTTTTACTGTCTTATTATTAGTATAGATTATATATTTTTATACAAATGAATCGGTTTGGCGAAAAAAACCACTAAGTATATAATCTAGAACTTGAATCCTTGATCAAAAATTTGAAAACTTATAAAACAGTACCAAAGACTATCCATTCTTATTTATAGCCTGCATATTTGTATAGTCTATGTTCACATTCCTAATCTGTGGCCACAAATTCGCTCGTTTCGCGCCATTCATGTCAGTTGAGTTTCAGTTCTCCTAATATAAAAAATATTACATGTCAGTAATATTGTTCTATTAAACGATACACGATACGAGATATTTTCAATTCGCCAAATTTTGAAATGAAAAAGATTGCTCTCATTACATTTCACCCCTAATTCTCCTGACGTCGCGCAATCCACGCATGCGCGTTCAACCCCAATTTAGTGGCATCACTGCGCCATATTCTTTTTCATTCGATAAAAACCTATTACATTTATCGGAACTGGAAAAACTGTGTTGTGAACATCAAGAATTCACCGACAAGATCTGCGAGAGCTTTCATTGAGGTTAGTTTTTAGAATACTTTTTGATAGCATTGATTTTTACTTGTGCGTGTTACATATTCACTATTTATACATATATATATATTTCCAAACGAATATGTTAACATATATTGTTTTTATAATTAACTTAACACAAGTATAGCCTACATTTAGATTAGTTCTAGTTACACGCAATAAGGTCATAATCGATTTTATGATACGTCAGTTGTCTCACGATATATTTCTTTATTGTAATTGTAATGTCGTCATATGTTAAATATACTATATCTCGGGTACCATTTGAGATATGTCTCATATATATAAAGCGTAATAGTAATAATATATAATAATTGTTTGACAGTAATCAAGTGATGTTATGTGGCTTACCTAACATGTTTTTCTCTAAGATAAAAATCAGTGATGAAACCATTTGGACTGTCTGAACGAGACTATAACGTAAATCCTAATATTATATTGTGATATTTAACAAAAAAAATACATCAATTCCAACCGTTTGTCGCAATTGGCCGGATTTTTTATACACATAAATGACGTACGTTAAAGCTTTTTAGCCTCTGCTAATTTGATATCTAAAATGTATCTTCATATATTTGATTTACCAGCTATTTGGGCTATTTCTTCATGTGATCCTCAGCGAGTGTTTTGCCTAGAGTTTTGTTTTTTTTTTAATGTCAACTGTCACTCGGTTCAATAAATACCGTCATTTTACCGATGTCTATCAAGTAACTGCCGTGCCACGTGCGTTCTAATTGCTGACTGCATTTGAGATGTATTTTATCTATTTTTAATTGTTTTTTTTTAAATTTTATTTTTATATATTACGTTGAAGTTCTCGATATTTGATTGTTTTATTGGAATTAAGCAACTGTTAAAATATCTTACAACGAATAAATTATTTTGTTAAAAGTCCGGCAACGCACTCACGAGCTTACAGCAAACGTGAGTGATTTTTGTTTCTTTCGACAGTGATTTTCACTTTGTTTTGTAAACTTTAACCGCCAATTTTGTGAGTCAATTAAATTACACAAAATTCGTTAAACAGTGGTCTTATGAAGTTGGTCGTAAAAAGGTATTTTTTTAATTAAAAAATCAGAAACCTTATTAAAGCCACCTGCGGTTGAAGATGACACACTTCAATGTTTACGACGCTAATAATAGTCATTATATAGATTTATACAGAAAAGAATGAGTTTTAATTAAGAATTCATACTTTTATTTATTTAAATTTTAAGCTTTTACCACAGCTATCGAGTTTTCCGCTTTTTCTTGGTATGCAAAGGCCTTTCGAACCGGTGGTAGTGTAAAAATTGACGATTCAAAGTGTCTTTATAAAGACCTACTTGAATAAAGATATTCCGTAAACGAATATTTAGTGGACAAAGATCCCTTTAATGTGTCGGCAATTGGCTCAGCATCGGGACAGTTCAATTCTTGAGTAGCCTTACAATGCTTTGTTATTTTAATTGTCAGTAGCACAATTTTGTATTAATTGTTTATTTTAAAAGAGCAGCTATCGAGTTTCTTGCCGGTTCTTCTCGGTAGACGACTGCCTTCCGGACCGGTGGTAGTGTTAATGACGATTCAAAAGTGCCTATTTGAATAAACCTATTTGAATAAAGATATTTTGAGTTTGAGTTTCCCTATTGTCCTAAAATTTCTTTTCACTTAATACTCCCTAAAAGGCCGGCAACGCACTCAGGAGCCCCCAGCCACGTGAGTGTCTTTGGGCGGCGACTTTACCTTTATGGTGGGCTTCCAGCTCGTTTGCCCCCTCAACTATAAACAAAATAAATGTTTTTTTATAATCCTTTTAAGAAATACAACAAATTTTATTCAATTAGTATTTTAATTAACATCAATTTACAAGAAAATAAAACAAGTAGGTAAACAAATTAAATCTTAACATTTCTTTTAAAGTTCTGTGTGTGATCTTTGTGGCAGAGTACCCATAACGCGGCATTTAAAATGTTATGAATTTAAATAGAATTAAATGCATTTGATAGAAATAAAATGTTTATTTGTATTAATCTTATAAAACATTAACAAAAAGACTTTATTGTGATCCATTTAAAAGCTCCCACTAACAAGACAAAAGTTAGCAATTAAAATCATTACTTAGCCGGGTGGTGACCGCGTAATCACTCAACCTGAGATATAGAGGTTCTGGCCACAACCTGTTCAGGCTGTGTTTATGAATTAAATTGTAGAATAACTTTTTATTTATGGTATCACAGTTAAATTACATTTGTTTTATTAAGAGTAATATTGACACTTTATTGCACTTAAACAGTAGAAGGTAATCTTAATAGATGTTAGTACATATTAGCATCGGACGGCCTTATCGCTAATAAGCGATCTCATAGACAAATTAAAGAATATTTAAAATAAATTATATACTAAATAAAAAGATATATATGTATTAGGAACATATTATTGAAAATAATACATAATCGATTTCCGAGTTTCTTAAGACAATTCTTAACACCCGCCACGGTATTTTTCAAACCAATACGATTTAGGGTCATTTAAGAAAAGAGCGTACTTACTTACTAGAGTCCTAAGGCCCCACGTCATAATGCAGATATGGCCCTACTCCATTCTGCTTTGTCTCTGGCCTTTCGTTTAAGCTAACTCCAAGTCAGACCCATTTGTTTGGCTTCCACGATGACAGATCGCCGCCAGGTCTGCCTGGGTCGGCAGACCCAGCCTAAGGATTCCAGTCCGAGGCTTGCCTTGGGATATGGGACGGATCTCTGCGCAAAGTATGACCCAGCCAGCTGATAAAACAACGTACCACTTTCTAAAGGTACAGCAACGCATATAACCCCAAGGTGTCCCATGTGCGAAAATGTATATGTGAAGAAGTTCTTTCTTGTATTTTCAATATGTTTAGGTTTAATGAATTTTATTATCAACAAAGACAATACATTGTCACTTACATTAACTTACATTGATGGTTACATTGTGATTGAGGGTGTTTGTCGTCACCCTCCAGTAGGTATTAACATATTTAATTAGTAGGTGATTAATTAGGTTTATAATACTAAAAACCTATACATTTGTAAACTAAAACACATAATCAAAACTAACTCGGGTTAATTTGTATCTGTGCCTATTATTAAGTAATTAGTCTATTTATTTATAGTTAAATAAGGTAAATGTACGTGCGTATACAGCATATAGTCATACAGCGTAATATTCCAACTAGGATAATGTTCGATCTTGTAGAATATGGTAAGCAAAGATTTTTTTTTAAACGTTAAATGAATCGATATTTTTATGTGCTCCTTCGACAGTGATCATTCTTCATGCAATCTTCTTGTTTACGCTATATTCAGGAATGGACCGAATGTAGCGTTGCGGCGCTAGAGCTAAAGATAGAGAAGAGATAAGAGATATTAGAGAGAGCTTAGCTCGGAAGCTAAGCCAACCTTCACTAGTTCTAGAGGCACTCTTGAAAAGAAGAAGATTTCCCGCTCGATAATGTTCTGCAAAAAGCACATATTTTAGTAAACATCATTCATTAGTCGACGTAAACACGACTTCCAGTTAATGTTAGGGTTGGGAATCGGTAATTGCTCTGTTTTTCGACAAATATATCGGTTTACTGTTAACAAATCATTAATCATACTACACGTAGCATATAGATATATATTAGAGTATTGCTTCAAATGGTGTCCTAGATATAACTAACGAAATAAAGGCAGACAATATATAAGATGAGAAAATGACATTAAAAAGGTAGCAGGAGTGACTTGGATAAGGAAAGCAAGAGAGAGATCTTTATGGAGAACACTTGGGGAGGCCTAGCTGTAAAGCAAGACAATCTAGTCTTGTCTAATAATAAAAAACATCATATATATTATATATATATAAGGTTATATGTAACTAGTACTAAATGATTGTAAATAAAGGCTATTATTATTATTATTATATTATAATCCTTCAAAAATATACTAGTATTTTTTTCCTTTATATATATATATATATATATATTAATATCTCTAGTTCATGTTATTATTTTCGTGCTCAAAATTTGTTTAGATTAACAAAAGATATTCCCGAGCCGCTACGACCTTACCTACTTACCTACGACGAAAAAAGAGCGTTCCTCTTCCTTATAGGCCGGCAACTCACTTGTAAGCCTCCAGGCGTTGCAGGTTTCCATGTGCGGCGGTTGGCCCTTCAGAGAGCATGCTCGTTTGCCTCCTCTTTCATAAAAAAAAAACTTAATTCTGGTATTATTACATTATGGTAACAAATTTAATATTTAAGCGTGTTTAATAATGATTAGAAGAAGTAGCAATAGAAAAGAAAAGCACCAGCACTAATTCCTTAATAAGCGCTTCCAGTTGTACCCCAAGGTCCAAATGTCTACTCCGAAGGGGACAAACAAATCCGTCATTAAATATTTCCCTTGAACTCATGAGTCATAATCCGTTGTGGATAACCTTGAACTATTGTGGGAATTATGAATGAGTTGTTAGATAGTCTTTTATGAATGAGTTAGGCTCGTTTACTTAAAGTGTCCTAAGGCCCCACATAGGGCAGAGAGAAAAGAGAGAAGGGTCCGTTTAAAAATATTTGACTTCCCACAGCAGATGAGCATGGAGCTTGGCGGGTAGGGTATGTTAAGCGGCGCCATTTGGTCAGCCGCGCCCTTGTGCCTGCGCACCGGGTCTGCCCGCAGCGCGGCCGCCGCTGCTCGCGCTCGTCATGCAAGCATTGCATGATGACACCAGCTTTCTAGGTAAGTCCTCCATCATTTGCCAACAAAAGCTCAGCACGTATTACCAAAATTAACTTCAATACAACACGAAAGGGTATTCTGGTTGAAGTAAACAGTTAAAGAATTAACGAAGAATCCTTTTAATATGTCAGATATGGGACAGTTCAACTCTTGAGTAGACAATGCTTTTGGTATTTCATTGTAATTAACATATAAGTAAATATTTACTTTAAAAGAGCGGCCATCAAGTTGTCGATTCTTCTCGGTAGATAACAGCGTTCCGAACCGGTGGTAGTGTTAATGACGATTCAAAAATGTCTCTAAAAAGACTTACTTGAATAAAGACATTTTGAGTTTGAACAATTCCTGAACATTTAGGTGGTCTACAGAGAGATTTCCGATAATGTTTAAATGACGACAACACGACGCATGGACGCATCAGCCGCACGATTACGTCTCTTACAAAAGTCCTCCCAAAAATGTCAAATCTATTTATTCATTATGATACATAGAACCATTTTGTATCGTCTTAATAAATCGTAATAAGAGGCAAGAAGTGATGGTCCCAACTCGAACATTTTAGAGTAAGGCCCAAGTGAAACTATATTCCCAACCTTTTTTAAATTATAACATAATCAGATATAAAACGCTTTTAAAAACTCGTTTAACTACTTTTTCACTTTGAAATTTTTGTTAAAGATTACACGTTGCCCTCTGAATGAACTTTATACAGTGAAATAAACAAATAGAAAATAATCCTAAATGGTTCATATCGATTTATAACCAACAGTTAACAGTCACGCAGTGCTATCGCAGCCATCTTGACGCCGCCTCGGCCTGCACTGTATTTCTATTTTTTCTGTATAAATATAAGTATCATACACGTCTATAGGTTTTTAATATAAGGCTGTGTAATTTCAGATAATTAATTAACTGTTTGAGGCATTGTATTTGCTAGCCACGACTAGGATTCGATCAGATTTTCCTGCAGCTAAGTTCCATCACTGGACGTCAAGGCAGAATACGACATTCTCTCCGTACCACCTTGACGTCTGGTGCTCCACAACTGTGCGTTTTTTAAGGCAGCTTCTGCCGCGCACCACCTCTTTGTGGAACCAACTGCCAGCGCTACGACTTGGGGACCTTTCAGAAAAGAGCGTTCCTCTTTCTTTAAGGCCGGCAATTCACTTTTAAACTTGGCGTTGCAGGTGTCCATGATAAAGGAAATATATTTACACAATTAATGCTGGTTAATGTGAGTTTAAAAATAACATAAGAAAAACCTTTCAGTTTAATTATCTTACAGTTACATAATTCTTTATTAATTAAGTCGAATCAAAAACTATTTACGATATTTCAATTAAATATGTTTCATTCAAATATAATTTTATACGTGAATAACATTTTTAATTCACCACTTTTACGAATAATCCAGATTAATGCTAGAAAAATCTTTATAACGTGGCATAGAAACCTATTTTCTTTTGCATTGTTCGGTTTAATCTCGTTGCGTTCAGCAAACAATTTTAGTAGCTTCAAGTTAATATAATTAAAGCCTTTTAGGACTGTTTTTTTAATATATAAGATGCTAATGTTTTATATAAGTCAAAGTCGAAAAATCTTTATTCATTAAGGTACATAGGTCCATTTTGAATCGTCTCAAATCTAAGTGATTCTACGTGTGTCCGTACGCGACCAAGCTGAGAAGAAGCAGGCAAGAAACTCGACTTGCTTGATTTTTATTTTTTGGAAATTTTATTATCAACATAAACATTCTTAATATTAACCTAACTAATATAAGTTAAAAATAAAACAAAACATATTTTAAAATTTTGGTCGTTGGCAGACCACCCATAATGCTGGCTATATCGCGATGCTTTTATGCTGAGCGAGAAAAGCACCAGCTGACTACCAGGCGCCTAAAAAGTATATAATCATACAACATTTTCTGCCAGTTGGCGAAAACCTGCACCATTATTGTCAATCTTTGCCACTCGGTCTTTGTCATCATCTGTTGTTTGCTGTCTTCCTCTTTTGCCTTCTCTTGGGTACCATTTATTTGAGTATTTACAATCAAGAAGAGAGCGTTCCTCTCCTTTAAAGGCCGGCAACTCACTTGTAAGCCGCGTGGCGTTGCAGGATGGACATCGGTTAGCATTTTACTCAAAGTGACCCGCCTGCTCGTTTGCCTCCTGTTACATATAAAAAAAAACCCGTTGCACAGTGTTTCCTTTAAATTTCATTCCGGGAAATTGCAATTTTCATTTGAGGAATGAGTCATTCGGGTTTTCCTATACACATGACGAACTAATTTCCCTATTATTACGTACATACAGTGGATAGAATTGTATGGTTTACTCATAGTTCGGGTGTTTGTGTAATGTCCTTTTGGTTTTCCAACGTTTTTAAGATAATCTTGAGTAAGTCTAAATTATTCTTAAATCTAACAACTGATTATATTCTAACAATCCAGGCCCAGTCATAAAAATATCACATTCTGGTGCAGAGTTAACAATTAATTAGAACATGCGTGGAATGAGTATAACAAAATTGACTTTTAATAAATTTAAAACTCGCGTAAAGAGTATTTTAATTGAAAAGGTATACATTTAAAGAATATTTTAAAGACATCCCTTTAATGTGTCGGCAATTGGCTCAGCATCGGGACAGTTCAATTTTTGAGTAGCCTTACAATGCTTTGTTATTTTAATTGTCAGTAGCACATTTTTGTATTAATTGTTTATTTCAAAAGAGCAACTATCGAGTTTCTTGCCGGTTCTTCTCGGTAGATGACTGCCTTCCCAACCGGTGGTAGTGTAAAAATTGACGATTCAAAAGTGTCTTTATAAAGACCTACTTGAATAAAGATATTTTGAGTTCGGACTATTTTGAGACTGGCTTGTTAGGAAACGAACCAGCCAACAATGGATGCCTCCTGGCCTGAAAAAAGTTATATATCCTAAAATTATCAGTTCATGCGCTGTTCCAAATGGATTAAGTCTCTATAACGAATTTCGTTAGAGCAATGAAACATACCGCGGCTGATCAATAACTACCAAGAATATTTATATATATATGTTCCACATATAATCGTATTAAATAAAATTAAACCCACAGCGAACTCGGCTGGTTAAGTATTTTAAGCGTGATAACCGTTATATAAATAACCATATCACAGAATATGAGGAATTCGCTTTTTTAATAATTAAAATTGTCCTTTACACAAACAACAATGCAAAATCTGCACCCTGTATAATTCCTAAAGGTAATATTGATTTTCGTTTAGAATCCGAGCTATTACGATACAATATTTACCGGTATTTAAACTCATCAATAAAATGTTTTATTACGCCTATGAAGGTCATTTAGAATATAGAACAATAAAATATAGCGTTAAAACCTCACGAATCACTCAAAAATCAAAAAATCGTCAAAAAAGACATACTCTTTTGTCTCTACATTTACTGCCAGTTCTCAAATCAAGGCCGTTAGAATAGAGAAGAACTGGTAAGTAACTCTCCGCCAATCATTAAGTGTTTTGTTTTTATTAGTTATTTATTAGGTTATCACTTTGGTGTAAAAAGCCGTGAGCGTCGTTCACGATTCAGCCCATGGGTCACCCATTTCTGGTATCCTGCTCGTTTGCTCTTCTATAGCAAGAGTATGAGATATTCTGACTGATATGGAATGATAGTGATATTTCAATATATTATATACGTAAGGTTCGCTTCGATAACATATATAAAAAAAACAATGAAATTATATTACCAGTATTAGTGATAAAGGATTGCTCTATAATTATAGCTATTAAATGTTAAAACAGGAAACTAGTTTTTACTTCGCTTTTCTAGTACGTGAACAATATCGTGTATGTAGGGCATGGGGCCACTAAATCAGCTTTATATTATTGAAGCATTTCTAAATCATTGTGAAATACTTTCTGAGCATTTCGTATAAATAATTAACAACCAATACAATGATTGCATGAACTACAAGTGAAAATATACGCTTAAAGTTCTATTAGCCAGTTCTAGTGGTTAAATTTTGAATAAAACACTTTTGTTAAAATTTATAAATATTATACATTTTAATCCTTAAATTATAGTTTGTATTTCCGAACCAACACGACATAGGGCTTCAAGGAACCGTATTATTTTCTAAAAGGCCGGCAACGCAGCGAAAACCCAGCTACGTGAGTAGGTGTCTTCACCTTTATGGTGTGCCTCCTGCTCGTTCGCCCCCTCTGAAAGTAGTAGAGCATCTATCGAGTTTCTTGATTCTTCTTGAAGGATTACTGCCTTCCAAACCGGTGGTAATACCGGAGTACCTACTTTGAATAAAGATACTTTGACCTTGAGTAGTTGTAACTGCTTATACGAACTATTAAAACAATTTTTAAGTATATTATTTATATACTCATTGTTACTTTTTTTTTAAATTGTGACGTATATTTGTGCAGTATAGCTTTGCAATAACCGCCTGTTTTGTGGCCACACAGCGCAGTGTACTATGCAACGCATCTTTTAAGTTACAACATTGGGGCCGTGCATGTATGAAATACGTCATACGTAAATCCTAGAGGATTATTTGACAATTGTCTATGCCGAGCTAGAGTTAGTTAGAGTTAGTTGCAATATTTGGATCTAAGCCATTCTCAGGTTTTGCCTATTACAAGCCACTTGGCCTATAGTTAGTCAGAATTAAATTTGTATTTTTTTTTGAACTTGAGCGTAAACTCCATTTACCGTCACTCGATTTAATGACAAACACACTAAAGCGTCGAAATTATTTGCTGGCTTTGGTTGGTTTAGCTTGTATTCCATACAATGATTTTTCTTCTCTTCATTTAGCGGCCACTCTATATAACGCCATAACAATCAATTCAGTGTTGTTCAATGTCATTTGTACTGTACTCAGAAAATGTATTGCCTTCTTTATATAGATATATTTTGTGCAAACGTGGCCTAAGTCTTTTGAATTTTCTGAATCTAGAAAACTCTAATTCTTTGGAGCTAAAATTACCGATTGGACCATTCCTCACATTTTGGAATAGAATAGAGAGTTCATCGATTCACACAAACCTACAGGATGCACGCAAAATCTCATGAGAACCGGTCGTGCTGTTATATACCAGATTTACTTATAGATGTATCACAAGAGTAGCAAATCGTTTTAAAACGAAATAAACATATAAAAAATATTTATTTATTTATTTATATATAAATAAATTATAGGGATGCACAGCATTACAGGTATACAATTTTAAAAAACAACCAAACAATCATATATAAAACAAAAAACAAACTCTATACACAGAAATAAAACAAAAAAAAATTAACGTTCCCAAACTGGAGTCTATTGGCGAAACAGGGTCTGCAACAATTTGCGTCTGAAGACATGGAGACTATCACTAAATGGATCAGCGTCGCATGTCCTCAGAGCACAGTTCATCGATGACAGGCATCTAATGAGTGGACTGTTACCACCTACGTTTGTCCTCTCTATCTGGGTGTAAAAAAGATTACATGGTTTTCTAGTCCTACTAATGATTAAAAAATTAACTTTTTCCAAAATACTTGGCATATCTATTAATGTTAATGAGGTTAAATACAAATAAAATGTCCAACAGGCGACGTCTACTGCGAAGAGATTTCAGATGAAAGAAGTTATATTCCAATTTTCCAATTAAAATTATATTCCATGTACCATGTCATTGTCCAAGGTTGTCGACCCCAGTTGAATTCGCAGACTAAAAGTGACAATAGATTTTATCTGCCCCTAACAGCTGTTTCGTTTATTATTTGAGTCAGCAAACATTTGAGCCAGGTCCAGGCCACCTGTGACATGTTACAGTTTATTATATACAGACATTATCTGGCTTACAATGAAGCGATATATTCCTAGCTCACTTTGATACCTCGAATATTATTTAAAGTACACAAGTGTACAATTATTTATTCAATATATTAATAATATATACTTATTAATATATATATATATATTATATTTTGTTTTATTGAAACTAAAACAAATTCAAAATGTTTGATCCTTGTGGCAGAGTACCCATAATGCTGGCGTTACCTCGCTGTATCGCGATGCTTATACGCTGAGAAAAGCACCAGCTCTTGGGTCACCGGTACTAACCAGGCGCCTACTTAATACCTTAAGACCTGTGCAAAAGTCTAACTCCAAAAGGAACAATATCCAAGTTGAAGGATTGCTGCTCTGCAGACGCGTCAGCTGTTGTGTTTATCATAGGATGTTTAGTCCATACATGTGGCATCCCAAACCATGTGAGATACAATTCTATGTGGAACAGATATAAATAAATATATAATAAAGCCTTAAAAATGACCTTTTGTTATGAGATTTTGTACCTAAAAACCTACACCTGATATTTGAAAAATCTTTCACGTTTAAATTGCGTACAATCTTGCAAGGTTTAAACCATAACCTCCCACGAAGAGTCGATACAATGCAATGCGTGGGTGGTACAGCCTCAGGGACCAGGGTTTGAGTTGGCATTACAGCTATTTTATATGGAATGTTAAATAATTGTTTTTTACATGTATTGTTTTTGATATCGCGAAGTCTATTTATTCAGTTCGGTACATAGGACCATTTTGAATCGTATTATACTCTACGCCTGTTTGTACGCGAACAAGAGAATCAGACAAGGAACTCTCATTGGTTGATTCTTTGGTGATGATGCAAGTACACTGTATTTAGAGTAAGGCCCTGGAGAATTGATGATTTGCCGGCCTTTTAATTTGCCAGATATTATCTGCTAATAATGCATTTGTGATGTGACTTTTACTGCCAGTAGAGCCGACGAGAAGAACTGGCAAGAAACTCTCCGCCACTCCTTTATCTATGTTTGTTTTAATTAATCCAAACGAATATATCACTGAACTACATTAGGCATAGTGAGAAGCTTAAATATTTATATACGGCCGAAGCCAAAAAACACAAAATATTAAAATTTAAATAATTCTAATTAGGGTGATCATACGCGCAATAGGACTTTGCTTGTTCGTAAGCGAACCTCAGCTGGCAATGCATGCCTTCTGAGCTGGAAAAAAGAAATCAGGGGCGTGTAATCTTAGAAATTATAAATTATCTTATTAATGCGATGCCTCCAAATGTAGGCACCGCATTATGGCACGACTGGACTATTCAAAAAAATACTGAAAAATAAAAATATATTTTTTTAAGATCCTGTGTGTGTGATAGACGTACATTACGACCAAAACCATTAAATGGTTTATTTGTAGTGTATTTTATGTACGATACTGTAACAATTTGTTTGTAATTGATGATAGATGAAAAAAATGACTGCTGAATATTACTGCAATCAATTCTTGTTCTCAGTTTTATATCTTGATTCATTTATCGTAAACCATCTCTTGCAGCAACCCTGATACTATCAATAATATTATAATACCACACAAAAAAAAGAAATGTGTGTGTACAAAGAAACGATTAACGATTTAAAAGTTAACTTGACCTAAATAATTTAAGGTTAAGATATGTAAAAAATCAATAAACTAAAAGTCGTATAAGGCAATCGTGAGATCAGAAAAAAAGACTCCTGTTAAGCTATTAAGAAGTAATAAATTAATAAAATAAACCTTTTAAGCATTCAAACCCGCCGATTTGATTGTTATTAAAGTTGAAAAACTGTATCAATTGCAGCTGATCTTCACGAACAGAGCTTTTTGTGTTCAATTCTAAAAGCGTTTCCACAAAAGCCCAATTATAATTTAAAATTTTATTAAATTATTTGTCCTCGTCTCTCATTTCACATTACATAGAGAAGCTCAATCCTCAAGGTAGTATCACTAGTACACGACATGATTAAATCGTGTCTTTTTTAAAAGACAATATAATACATTCACATGTAATTTAACCGCAATATTGTTTATTATAGACTTTGAGTTGTCTGTGGTCACTGCTCTGTAGTCTATACGATCACCTAATTGGCTAATTATCGGAGGGGTGCCTATACCCCCCCCCCCCGCGCGGCGGGCGGCTGCCGGCCGCACTCCGTCAGTCTTGCCTATACCACGGCGTCGAGTGCATAGTGCAGTGTTAGTCTGTGTTTACGTTATATTGTCTGTGATTGTGTAAGCTATGTAATATATTATTGTGTTTTTTATATCGTCCATAGTAAATCAATCGGTTTATTAAGTGTCGTAATCTAATACGACAGATATATTTACGCGTTAGTTTTCGACTGTATTTTTTTGGTATTTTGTCTATGTTTTAATGACTAATTTATTAGGGTTTCTTTAACGAAGGATCGCGTAGTCTTTTTATATATGAATTCAAAGGTAAGCCGCTCATTCAAATTGGCAAAATGTCCTTAGATTAAACATTTTTTTTATAACACTGTCATATATTTTTGAAATTGAAATATCCAATTAATGAGAGCTAAGTCGGTCTTAACCGAGATAACACGGCGCCATAAAGCCTATTGTTTCTAGGGTGCATTTATGCCCAATATGTTCATGCAGCGTTTTGTAACATTAAATCAATTCTAGTTAATATTCAGGGTCCGCCATCAATCGATTTTTGTCTATTGTCTATCTAAACATCAGGATTTCATAAATCAAAAAGTAAATAACAATTAAGTGCATCTGTGGAATGTAATGCTCTATAATCTATACTCGATTTGATTTTAATAAATGAAACAGTGAAATTAAAATGTCGTTCTCAAGCAACGACTATCGAGGTCATAGTTTTATTATTTAAACATAAATTTTGGTGATTTATGATTCATTATGACGATCGCATTGACATAATAATTTTAATTTAAATGTAATAAATAGTTCGGTTGGTGTTGTTCTGTATGTGTGGCAAGGCACCGGAGTCCCCACATTTGGTATACGATTTATTTATAGAAGTAGATGTTAATAGATGTTAGTACATATGAAACGGGCGGCCTTATAAGCGATCTCTTCCAGACAACCCACATTGATTAAGTTTATCTAAATGTTTATAACATTATATTGCATTGGTTTATGGCCTAATTAAATGCTTACAAGATATTTTGTACGTTATAAGTGAATTATGATTGATCGCACCGACCCCATATTGGGGTCGCGTTTACGTACCAATATATGTAGCGTTGAATGACTTGCACTGTTGTGTATATTAATACAATTACAGTGTAAACTCTATATAACGACACTGAAGGGACTTAACATTTTATGATAGAGTGTTAGTTAAATGGATAGAAGAAAAATCAGAAATAGAATACAAGCTTAACCAAGCCAATTGATTTCGACGCTTTAGAGAGTTTGACGTTAAAGCGAGTGATGTAACATGGAGTATTTTACTATAATCGATACACCTATAGAATTTTGATAAAAGCTTTGTCCTTAACTAGTAGTACTTAACGATTTATCGTTAAGCACGTAAAATGTCTTAACATAGGGCCATTTTGAATCGTCTTGAATCTAGACGCCTGTTCGTACGCGACCAAACCGAGAAGGCAAGAAACTAGGTTGATTCTTTTTTGTAAATGTAAATGTCTTTATGTAAATACATAATAAATAGCCATGAACGGCTTGCCTTGTCAAATCATATATATCAAATTCTCGTGTCACAATGTTCGTTCCAGTACTACTCCGAAACGGCTTGACCGATTCTCATAACATTTTGTGAGCATGTTTAAGTCTGAGTTGACAAACATCCATTTAATTTTCCCAAATGTTAATATTTTGCCAACCCCTATTTTTCACTGCGCGTTTGGTGATAAATTTCTGACCACGCACCATCACGTAATACGACTTCGAGAAGAACAGTGTATCACTCCCTAAAAGATTAGCACACTCGCGAGCTCCAAGCCACGTGAGTGTCTATGGGTCGACTTCACCTTTATAGTGTGCCTCCTGATAAAAAAAATTGAATTTACATACGTCTGAATTTTTATCAACCTTTTGAGCTAATTAAGCCTCAAATAAAGTTGAGTTCATTCAAAACTAATTTCAATGAGTCTCATGAATTTATACCATTTAGAGCGCAAACAATGCATGAATGGCACTTTTGGACTGTGGCCGCACTGTGTTTTAAAACCGCGAGGTTAAAATTGAAATAGGTTACAACCCAAGTTAGTTTTGTTGTAAGGCTCTTAGGGGAGGTTGGGTGTGTGATTCGGAAGTCGCGTCATTTTTTTTGTTAAAGCAACAACCCGCAGTGCGGTTTTATACCAAAATTTCAACTGAAATCTGGGGCGACGTCACGGGTTCACTGACCAGCTAAGTAATAGTACATTAATGTTCTGTTTTCGTCTAAGAAATTGTTTATACTATTTATAGTTAAGATTACATATTTGGAACAGTTAAGTCACGCGAGTTCTATTTAAGCAGAGTTTCTTGCTTCTCTTGATACCAACAAGTTATCTAAAGGCTCATTTTAAATTTAAGACTCACTGTACTGAGACTACTCATAGTCAAACTCAAAATATTCAAGTAGGTATTTATGAAGATTGTTTTGAATCGTCATTAACACTACCACCGGTCCGGAAGGCAGTCGTCTACCGAGAAGAACCGGCAAGAAACTCGATAGCTGCTCTTTTAAAATAAACAATTAATACAAAATTATGCTACTGACAATTAAAATAACAAAGCATTGTGAGGCTACTCAAAAATTGAACTGTCCCGGTGCTGAGCCAATTGTCGACACGTTAAAGGGATGTCTTTAAAATATTCTTTAAATACCTTTTCAATTAAAATACTCTTTACGCGAGTTTTTACAACCCCATTCCCAGTCTTGCATGTCTTACATAATAAAGTATTGATAATCTTACTTTTTAACTTTTTAATTCAGGGCAAAATGTAAATTAAGCTTATTTGTTTGAAAACCAATTGTGCTACAAGTTGTGACGTTACCATTTTTTTTGTGAGACGCACAGTTTCTGAGATATTGCGTAAAATGTGTTTTCACCCCTTTTTCCAAGATGGCGGTCGACGGTGGCGGTGGTTTGGCATAAATTCATTAATTAATATACCTTGGCTTGGCTAATTAAAATAGCTTGACTTGTGTTGGCTAATTTTCTTCATATATTTAATGGTCTCAGAAGATACAACAATCCCAGTTCTGTCATTTTTAGATGCTTGATCAAACGTTTTTTTAATTATTTAAACTAACGACTCGAAAATATTCGCTTAATAAACTTATGAAGTTTATTAAAAGACTCGTCATATGGCAGTTTGAAAATTCGTATACAGTTTCCCGAGTTTTTCCTCCAACTTTGATTTTGTTCCCTTTGGAGTAGACTTTTGGACCTTGGGGTACAAGTGCACAGGCAATTAAGGAATTAAGTAGGCACCTGGAAGTCTGTATCGGTGATCATCAAGACCTGGTGCTTTCCCTCAGCGTATAAGATTATAGGTACTATGCCGCAAGGACCAAACTTTTTAAATTTATTTTAGTTTTGTGGTTTGTTTTATTACCCGGGAAAAAATTAATCTAATTACGGCAATGCAACTCAATCACTTTGTCTATGGGAGCATCTTTCTTTTATTAAAAAAAAAAGCGTCAGATGACTTCACAATATATATATATTTTAATGTAACTCACAAAATCCAAACTCAAGGTTACGTAAGTCACTGCAATATCCTGTCAAACAAGCTTTTGATATTTAATTTATAATTCTCATATTTTTATTACGATTGTATCGTTTTGTTAGTAAAATTTCGGCCAAAATTTCAGCTTTAGCTAATCTAGACCTAAGAGCCACTTTGAAGGGAAACGAAGGGTTCTTTGACGTGTAGTGCTTCGATTTTGATACATATTTTAGATATGAAGCTGCTTGCTTGACATTAAAAAAGATTTTTCTACTTTGATACTATTTTTCTTGAACGACTTTAAAATTCCCATTATCTAGGCTTATGAAAAAATATTATTATTATCACAATTCATGACAAAAACTAGGATTAATTTTCTTGGTTGTTTGAGTTTAATATGATTTTTGAATAAGCAACTATAACGCAACAAGGATAATAACCGGAAAACATGTTTTTCATACACTTTTTTTTTGTTGATTTTGATTCGTTTGAAGAAAAACAATTGAATTTACAATTTTTTCAGTTTACAAGGTTGCGTTATATCAATAATATAACGTTTACAGTATTAATTAAATTAAATAACAACACTAAACTCAATTCAAAAAGTCTCTGTGGCAGAGTACCCACACTGGCATTTCCTTGCTGTATCGCGATGCTTATACGCCGAGAAAAGCACCAGCTCTTGGATCACCGGTGACCAGGTGCCTACTTAATCTATACTAATAATAAGACAGTAAAAATCGAAAAACTGTACATTAAATATTTTTCCAAAAAAATGAAAGGAGGCAATTAAAGAAGAGTCATAGAAACCAAAAAACCAATTTTTGGAATTCTTGTCTGTCTGTCTGTCTGTCTGTCTGTCTGTCTGTCTGTCTGTCTGTCTGGTACTTTATAACTTGAAAACTACTGAACGGATTTGAACGCGGTTTTCACAGTTGGATTAAATATAATTAGGAGCGTTGTCAAAAGTTTATTTTGTCCAAATCGGTTAAGAGAAAAAGAAGTTATGGTCAATTGAAAATTTACTTCAACCACTGCTTCAAAATTTTTAAACACTTATATTGATTGATTAGTTATATATTGTTAAATATGTTCTAATATAAGTTAATCTTAATATTAAAACTTATGAGAGGTAACAAAAATAACAAATAACGCAGTGCGCGCGGGCGCGGTTGAAGTGTTGAACAATGTGCTCGATAGATGGCGTTGATAAAATTCGTAGATTTATTTTATTTTTTTATTTCTTAAACCTATACAGCTTATCAAAAACAGTTTACACAATAAAAATAGATTAAAAATAAAGCCAAAATGAGGTTAAAATATAGAATCGGAAATATAATCTAAGATCAGGAAAAAGAATAACAAAAAAAAACACGAACAGAAAAAAAAAAAATATATATATACACATGACCAAGTGGAACTATGTGAAGTACGAGCATTTTAGTGTGTGCAATGGTGTTGCTGTGTGAGTGAGTGTGCGAGGTTGAGTCTTACTTTTTTTTTAAAGAACTTCTACTTAGGCCAAATATATCCATCGCGGTATTAAGATGCTCCATTGTGTAATGACTACCATGCACTTCAAACTTTCATTAACGTTTTACCCTATGATTATTTTGAGTGAACACTACCTATACCAACAAGTAAAAGGAAACGAGTGAAAAGACGTTTATCGTTTGTCCGCTCCCATTTTTCCATCTAGATCCTTAACGTTAATGAGGTTTACCTTTTATTATTTGGCCAAGCTAATAAGTAATAACCTCACAAGTACGTATTTCGTACTCAAAACTTCCTAAGAATTTTCTTTCAACTCTTAACCGATGAGGAGTTTTACCTTCCATCATCAGCTCATCCACATAAGAAGATGACTATCAGAATATAAAATTGACAGAATAGTAATTGCCTGTACGTTAATTTGAAAGTTGCCCTCGATTTCCCTGAATCATCCGATCCTGTAAAGCTACATCATCCCTGAGTAACACAGGCTATATATAATTCCAATTGTAACAAGATTTTAGCCCGTGAAAGAAAGCCCTGTCGAGATCATTAAAAAACGCTATATACTTAACCAAATTACACGTGGGCGAAGCCGCGGGCGGAAAGCTAGTTCCTTAATAAGCACTTGAACAAGGTCCAACAGTCTCTACTCCTAAGGGAGTAAAATCAAAGTTGGAGGAAAAACTTTCCTATTTTGCTATTTTCTTTCTTCTGCTCGGCAGTTATTGTCAATCTTATAAATAAACTATAATTAAATAAAGCGTAAATCAACTTGAGATACATTCTATGAAAGACATTTTAAAAATGTGGATGTGTCGATAGTTGACGAGTGGCGTCACTAAATAGGTCAGTGGGCTTCAAGTAGTGAACTCAAGTAATCTAGCTTAGAGACTAGATTGGCCTATAAAAGATCTTCACCCTTTCACAAGGGTTGCCAGGTCGCCAAACCTGGTTTATTGAAAAAACAAAACAACTTCAGTCTAAGTACCTACTTTAATTAAAATACCAAATTGACTGGAATATTTAGAGGACAAAGATCCCTTTAATGTGTCGGCAATTGGCTCAGCATCGGGACAGTTCAATTCTTGAGTAGCCATACAATGCTTTGTTATTTTAATTGTCAGAAGCACAATTTTGTATTAATTGTTTATTTTAAAAGAGCAGCTATCGAGTTTCTTGCCGGTTCTTCTCGGTAGATGCCTTCCGAACCGGTGGTAGTGTAAAAATTGACGATTCAAAAGTGTACCTACTTGAATAAAGATATTTTGAGTTTGAGTTTGAATAATAATCAATCTTAAGTTAGGCAAAATTAAAATGGTATTGCGAAAAATAAGGCTGGACAGGGCGACGTTAATTTTTGTCGTTTTAAACCAGATTTCTGGCAACCCTAATTTGTGAATTTGTGTATTATGTATACAGTGACGGTATTATTTCATATCGTAAAGTAATAAATTAAATCTAATAAAAGATGTATGGTGTGTACCATACCAATTCAAAGTGATAGAGATCAGTTCTCCGACTTTAAGAACTATAATATGTCTAACAAAAATATCTTCATAGCTACTAATTATCGTGGTGCTCCTTATATGTGCCGCTCATAAGCAATGACTTAATGATACAATCTATTGGTATACCTGCGCATGCGCAGTCAAACTTCTCATAATACTATTCACGTAGCGTATAGGGAAGTTAATAAATATTCGGTACTCGCCAAATACTTGTATACTCATCCGAGTATTCGTTGGCGTATCGGAACACTGTGCAATGAAAGGTAAATACTAATCGATTGATTGAATTAGTGTTAAATCAAGCGTACCGGGCATCCGAAGGGCACTGCAATAATCCATACAATTGTTTCGATGTTATAAATCTATAATAAATCGGAGATTTTTAGTACAGAAATAACACCACACTTATTCGTAGCTGATACGTAACTGGTAGCTTTTGTCCCCGTGGTTATATCGCAGAGTTCTGGTGGTTACAAACACTGCTCTGATGAATTGTTCGGACGAACCTGCAGCGGAATTCAATCACCGGACGTCAAGGCAGAAGACGAAATTCCAATCGTACCACCTTGACGTCTGGCGCTCCACAACTGTGCGTTTTTTAAGGCAGTCCCTGCCGCGCACCACCCTTTTGTATATCTGTTGCGACCTGGTGCCCTTCAGGACCTTAACTCTCTCCCTTAAAGGCTGGTAACTCACTAGCCTCCCGACAGGTGTCAGTGGTGGCGGTTAGCACTCGAAAAAACAATTTTTAAAATTACGTATGTGATATTTTATTGTTATTTTTTATTATTATTATTCACATAACAGTTTCCCACTAATTGTTCACACGTAAGGCCTTATTCCAGTAACAATGCGTCTCACAATTAAATTACGTTGTGAGAGAAGTTGCGTAAAACGTTTTGATATACATTTTATATAAGTAAATAAATACAATAATGTGACATTATAAAAGAAATGTTAATTAATACTTGGATTGAAATATATATAAAAAATACATATTTTAAATTATGTTAAATTAACATACACGCTCGCGAAAATATTTATTTATTTTACACTTTATCGCACTTAAACACTGGAAGCAAATGATGTTAACAGATGTTAGTACATATAAGAGCAACGGGCGGCCTTCGCTAATAAGCGATCTCTTCCAGACAACCCACACGATAAAGGAATACTTAAAATATAATAAGACAGGTGCAAAGGGTGCGAAGTATACAAAAAATAATAATAATAATACAGAAACAAAACACAACATACATTAAAATAAGAAAAACCGAAAAATATGCTAATTTAAATCTAGAATTATAAATAAATATATTGTAGACAAGAAATGCTTACGAAGAAGTGATTTAAAAGATGATAGTGAGGAGGCTGATCGGGAAGAGAGTTCCAAAGCTTTATAGCGGACACTCTAAAATAGTTTCCGTAAAAGGAGGAGTGGTGGGGTGGAATATTGTGTAGTTACCTTGTCTTATTGTTTTTGTGTGTACTTTAATTTATTTTTATTTCTTATATGTATGTGAAACATGCTCTATATTATATAATACCATTTGTATTATATAATATAGAGTATAATGTTTCCTTCAAATAAATTGAAATCGGCTTAAAGTTCAATATTTTCACATAATTTATTTACGTAAATAAATCATAAATACATTGTTGTGTATGTATTGCCACCTGACGGCCGATTTGGGTACTAAAACGATTTATAATCTGTATTCCTTTACACACTATGGACAAAGGCATCTGATTTTTTGGCGGGATAATGTGAAAATGTGTTAACAAGGTCACACAACATACGAATAAAGTCAATTATTATTTTAGTTAATTATTAAGCCTTATATAACAAACCGTTATAAACATAGCGTACGTTAAGTATATAACTACATATGCTATAAGTATTTAACTGTAAATATTAATAGCTTACACAACACGATTGATATTCTAGTGAAGTGTAAAAAGTGAAAATTGAAAGTGCAATGTGTTAGTGTCACCTCCAACATGGGTTTACATAAGCGCGAAAGTGAGTATTATGAATTATTTATACCAATACAACTCTGTTATATACGTGACTATGTGTTTCTGCTATTTACTGTGGGCTCTGCGTGTTTTATTAAATCTCCCTGGGTAGCGCGGAGAAAAAATTTTCTTCGCGTTACCCAGGGCTTCAACCCACGCTTTCCTGCGGTTTTGCCCGCGTTTTTTAACCGAGGTGTAACATCGATATATTCAAGTATACAATAGTTATTTTTTTGTATAAAAATATATACAGTATAAACTCTGTACATCGCCACCGAAGGACTGTGCATTTTAAGGCGTTATAGAAGGTGTTCGTTAAATGGAGAGAAGAATATTTGTATGGAATACGAGCTAAACCAACCCAAGGCAATTGATTTCGACGCTTGTCGTTAAATCGAATGACGTTACATGGAGTTTACATTGTATATTCAATTAATGTTATGTATTTTATATTTGTAAATGTCGTAATAAATAACACAACTTATCAATAAAGATGACTTGAACCTTATGAAAAGCGTTTTCTAAATGCAACGATTTGTGAATAATTATTTGCCAAGTGACGTTAGGATGAAGTTCTCTGTCTCAAATAAAAAAAAACCTGAAAGGTTTACAGAAGTCTTTCAAGAAAATACATCAGAAACAGATTTCTAGACCTATCCTGTGCTTCGTTTTTAATTATTGTCTGTGGATATGCGAAATGTCTATTCCATATTCAAGACGAGTCGCTGGAAGGTCGACCCAAGGATCAATAAGGCTGCAGCTAGACGCGTAAGGGTTACCACTTGTTACTTAATAAAAGCGTTCTATTAATTTTATAATATCTGTAGAAAATGTATATTAATTGGAGTGTCAAGCTTTCTCAGCAATAATAGGATAAAGTCAGTAAAAGCTTTTTTTCTATTGTACAATTTATCAAGTCTTAATATACATAATAAATATATAATAAATTGAAATATATACTGTTCTTCTGTTATATGGGAAAAAATTCACATACAAGCCCCTAACGGTAATGCATATACTAACATATAATACACAGACAAACATGCCAACAATCGTTAACCGGGAATTTAAAACAGTCCAATGGTTAACTCAAACTCAAAATATCTTTATTCAAGCAGGTCTTTATAAAGACACTTTTGAATCGTCAATTTTTACACTACCACCGGTTCGGAAGGCAGTCATCTACCGAGAAGAACCGGCAAGAAACTCGATAGCTGCTCTTTTAAAATAAACAATTAATACAAAATTGTGTTACTGACAATTAAAATAACGCCTTTGGAAAGCTATAATGCAAGTGTTCTGCCGTATTGCTAATTAAAGCTTTGAAAGCTTTTACGTGAATAAAGGCAACCCAACCAAAAATGTTATACATTCGTGACACCAGTAACTTGTATTTAAAACTTATTGAAGCCTTCTAATTAGCATGTATGATTACAAAAATGCCTTAAAATACATTACTATTACATTTCCGCTCACGTATATACGAATTTGGCTTTTGTAAGCTTTCCATAAAAACCTTTGCGACGTTGGTTCGAAGCTCACTGGAATCGAGTCTGGTACTTATCCAGTGTGCGGAAAATATTAAGAGATGCAAGAGACGTTACAAACGAAGCTTCTCCGGTACCTTTAACGAATTTACCGTTTTAAACCGTTTAACGGTTAATGTATGGACCATGCGAGAATTGTAACGATGCGGTCACGCCCTGAATCGTTTTAATGATGACCTCTGACCGTTGAATGTTGATTTCATGACATATGAGCTTTAAGGTCACACTCCAGGACTGTTAGCCAGGTGTAAAAAAAAGGCTTTATTTCCTGTCCTGTATCGCCTTAAGTGAGTGACTTGGTCCACATTAAAAACTTATAAACCCAGTGAATTTTAACCGACGTCGAGAAACCAAAGTGTATTTTGATAATGGAAATTTCAATACATACATAAATGTATCATAATATCGATGTCATATTACCAACTGGTTACTGTTAACACTTTTATGCGACCCGACTACTAAATTTGTGGTCCAAGTCACAAGATTTCACAGATATCAAAAATGTCAAGCTTCTGAATTATAATCTATATATATCGTGTCATGCTGCGATTGCCGAAAGTAATGAAATTATTTAGTATTATTTTCTTTAAAAAGAACCACCATATTGAAATAATCCATATTGTGTCTGTAAAGAGCCATGTATGTGCAAGGGGCTGACACTTCTGTTATTGGCACAGTATTTATTGTGCTTCTTTGACTAACTGAGTAGACTCTTGGAACTTGAGTTAGAGGTGGACAGGTGGTCTTTAAGGAAATAGTAGACGTATGGTCAATATCTGTGACCCAACAGCTGGAGTTGTCCTTACTATATGTCGCATAATGTGGTATTCCGTTGCTAAAGTCAATTTTTACAATACCACCGGTTCGGAAGGCAGTTATCTATGGAGAAGAAACTCAATAGCTGCTCTTTCATACAATTATGTTATTTACATGATTAATTCAAATAACAAAAGTATTATATAGCTAATCAATTATTATTGTTAAATAATTTAACTTTCCGCTTATAACTTATACCACACACCCGAAAGGTTAGCGATTATGTAGAGATATAACAGTTCAGTTTTAGCACAATTGCTAGTGGATAGTGGACGCGAGCTTTTATTTTGTAATACCTGTTATAATCGTTTTATTTCATTCGACATACCGTTAATTCATCGTTATCTTATGAGGGAATAAACTAAACACAATATATATACACAATATATAATAATAAACACAATTTATATGAGACGAAAGATAATGAAAAATGGATGTTTGATAGAATTTTTATTTATTTACGGTCGAAAAATACAAAAAACATACGCAAAGTTAAAACTTAAATTATTGTTAAATCAGAATTCGGAATATGTCATAAAAATTTCACATTCTGGTGCAGAGTTAAGAAAACAATTAACTAAGGAGGCTTTGTTTTAGGCTTGTTCGTAAACGAACCTCAGCCAATAAGCTATGTATGTAAACATATACTTCAAGTAAATAGCTTAAAGTATCAAAGTTCTTTAATATGGTGTCTAAAGTAGACCTGATTAATGTTTCAATCACCGGAGAACCATTAAGAATATATGTAAAACTTAGTAATTCTCTGTCATGACATGTTTGGAGCCCAGTCCGCTAATAGGATTCTAGAATACTCTTACTCTTGATTTAGAATCAAAACAGTTTAATGCTTCAGTTTAACGGTTATCTTCTTTTTATCTTCTCATTTTCTTTTCTTCTTATTTTTGTCAAATAACTTTTTTTTGTTTTGCTTCCATAAAATAAACACTCAAACAATCAATTGTTGTAATTCATACATACAATTAGACATGTAACAGAATATGAATGAGCCAGGTCTCAGACAGCACCGGTAGGGCATCCTCCGGTGAAGCCTTAAAGTTTGTTTTCATCTGCCCACGTCTTATGTAAGTGTACATTGTCGTTATGCGAACAAATCCAGATGTTCCAGATGTAAATAAATATTGAAACAGAAAAAAAACCAGTACCAGAAGTACTAAACCCCTTCGAGATGTCAACGGCTGGTGCTGGATTTTGATTCTTATTTGTAATATTCTTGTCTTGATATAACATGAATAGGGTTCCATGAATTTCACCAGAACTCTGCAATTTTTTTTTATGATTACGCGGATTATACATATATGTTATGTATTTCCTGTGGTTGTTCCAAATAAATATTTTCCTTGTGTGACAATTTACAGCTGAGCCGGTCTCTATGCAAGGACAAAAAAAAATCACAGAGACAAAAGAGATTGGCTGAATTTTTTGTTTGTGTAAAATTCTTTGCAGGTTTACATTTTATATTAATAAGATTTTTTTAATTTCCAGAGAATGGTCTACTCTCCTACGAGAATCCAAACTATCATTTGGACCCGGCGCGTCTCGAGTCTGCTATATACAGCGACATCTATGATATCCATGACGACAAAATGACGGATGAGTACGACGCTTATCTAGACAACAGGAGGTAAGTTTACCTTAACACGCAAGAAAATAATATCATCATAAGTAAGAAAAGCCTCATTTAGAACGGAAAGTTTAAACCGATCGATTATTTAAATACAAGTCCTTTTTGACAAGATACTTTGCTTACTTTGCTTTAAGTAATAATAAAAATTTAAAAAATAACCGATTTTGTTAAATCTTGGATATGGAATCAGAATACAATATCACTTTTTAAGGTTGAAACCGGAGCAATATTAAGTCAAACTTGTTACGGGCAGTGACAACACTTGAGAGTTTTTACAAAAACACTTTATTTGGTTTGTTAATAGTATTTACAATGTATGTCTTGGGAAGTTGGATCAGGAATGCCTGTGGAGTAGAAAGGATAACGTATTTAATCTAGAATTTGTGGTAGGGGTTGTCTGTGGGGAATAAACAATAAGAACTTATATTTAATTATAATTATGCTTATATCTAATGTGGACATGTAACAACTCTAAATATAAATTCAATAAAATATATTTAATTTAGTATGGGAATTTAAAAAAAACGTTATATATACGACCTTTTGAGAAGGCGGTTCTTGTGTTGAAACACACGTACCACACGTAAAAAAGGAAAAATAACTTCAAAAAAAAAAAACAAAGATGTATTAAAAATTATCTGCGTAGAGCTGACGAGAAGAACTGGCAAGAAACTCTGTTTGATTAAATTGAGGTAAACTCAATTTAATCATATTTCGTAAAAAATATTCATAATACAAGATATGTCATACATCACATCCGGTTAATAAGTCCATGACCTTATGCAATTAGTCATAGTTCACTGTGATTCAGACATTTGGCATGAAAAGCGCATTCTAATAGTCGTAAATGTCTTTTCTCACGTATATCTTAATATTTTTTGATACATTCTCATAACAGGATTAAGAGCTTTTCATTTGAGAGATAATTTGACAATTTTTTTTGAGCGTCCTGTATCTTATACCGGACTAGTTTGGAACCACAGCTAGGGCTAGAAGATGAAAACTATTTTCTTGAGTGCTCACTTTGATAAATCCTGGACTCATCAATAGGCATAGGTCTAAATTTCATGTAACGTCAGTCGATTTAACGATAAACCATCTAAAGCGTCGAAATGTAATGGCTTTGGTTGGTTTAGCTTGTATTCCATACAATGATAATTCTTATTCTCTCTATAACGCCATAAAATACACAGTCCTGTGTCAGTGTCGCACGCAATATGAAATAAAAGGCCTGCAAAACAGTACTATAATTAAAAATGGGTGGCGACTTCGCCTCTATGGTGGGCCTCCTGCTCGTTTGTCCCTTCTTCTATAAAAAAAAATGCACATTCTTAAAATAATTATGTATTATAAACTCGAATTGATTACATTATTAACAAGATTCCTATTTAAAAAAAAAATTGTGGTGCGGTGAAACACACACAAATAATTAAATCGCGTTGAACAAGTTAAATTGTATAAACATGGTAAAATCGAAATGAACGCCCTCGTAAAACTGAAAAGGTAAAAAGTGACGAAAGCGCTCGTTAAAACTTAACCGGTAAGCTTCGACTCCCACTAATGACATTCGATAAAAGCACACTTGTGACGAAAGCTTTCGTAGCGTTTCCAGGTAAATATCGAACGATTCAGTCAGTTAGTAGTAGTTAATGTAGCATTGAATGACTTGCACTGTTGTGTATAATTAATACAATTATAGTTTAAACTCTATATAACGACACTGAAGGGACTTAACATTTTATGATAAAGAGAGTGTTCGTTAAATGGATAGAACAAAAATGGAATACAAGCTTAACCAAGCGAAGCCAATTGATTTCAACGCTTTAGAGAGATTGACGTTAAAGCGAGTGACGTAACATGGAGTGTATTTTACTATAATCGACACACCTATAATTATATAATATAATTGGTAATTCATTTAAAGGGCCATGTGTACAAAATACCAAGCGATTTGTTGACTTTAAAATAGTTTAAACAGGCGTAGAATTACTTCGATTTTAGGACAATTCAAAATCGACCTATGTACCTTAATGAATAAAGATATTTTGACTTTGACTTTGACTTTAAAAACTTTGCCCTAAGCGAAGTACTTTTAAAAGAACAACCTTTAAATTAATAATTAAAAGTTACTTAAAATAGATAAACTAACCAACTAGATAGACTAAAATATAGATAGATTTACAGCCTAAAAGTGACAAGGCGTATTTACCATGAGGTGAAATATATGTGTGTATTTAACACACGTGAAAATTATGATTATTGGTTTTAATAGACAAAATTCTAGTTAGCTAAGGCTCCCACATTCTTGTGAATTAATGAGTGCTTAGCTAATGGTCCAGCTTTTGACCATATACGACCATTTTCGACTATGCAGTCCGTATATTTTACATTGCGTTGTTTTGTCCAGTAGTGTTAGCACCAAATAGCACACATAACCAAATGACAGGGCGTATGTAGACCGTTTTGTTATTGGTCACATTTGACCGAACAGTGCTTACGTCACAGGATCACCGACCTGCGTACAGCGCAGTCGCAGTGCATCGATCGGTGATGCACCGCGCTTCCGGGCCACGACACTCGACACGCAGAATTCGTAAATTGCAAATTTAGAATTGGAACTACCCGCAAAATATATATATTTGCAGGTAGTTTTCTAATGATTAATTGGAAATGTGCCTGAATAAAAGTTTTAAATTTACGTATCATGAGATACCGCGTCTTCTCATTTACTTGACACGAATGTTAAGGTAACTCCATTACACCAGCTGTTCATATGCATAAAGACGAAACATCTTTATTCATTAAGGTACATAGGTCCATTTTGAATCGTCTCAATTCTAAGTGATTCTACGCCTGTTCGTACGCGACCAAGCTAGAGAAGAAGCAGGCAAGAAACTCGGCTTGGTTGTTTATTTTGTAAATGATCCCAGTACACTGTTTGAAGCAACGCTAAATTGGAGATAATTAATACCCAAACTTTGTCGTCACAATAATCAGTAAATCGTTTCCATTAAAAAGCTTACTGGCTTTTAATAGTTAGATTAAATATAAGTTTTTGAGTGGGAGTGCCATGTTGTTACTTAGAGTTTCAGCCGAACGGGCAGGCACGGCCGGAGAGATACCACTCTTTCACAGAAAACCGGCGTAAAGTGATGCAATTGGACTTTGTTCATTTTGTACTCGCGTTTCGTTCGGTGAGAGATCCGGTGCCCATCCTTTTCCCCTTCCCTCGTCCCTTTCCCCTTTCCTTTAAAGGCCGGCAACGCACTCACGAGCTACCAGCCGCGTGAGTGTCTATGGGCAGCGGTTTCACCTTTATGGTGAGCCGACTGCTCGTTTGGCTGAGCCTCTTCAATAAAAAATAAAAAAAGAAGTAAAGCACGCCAGTTTAATGGCCACATATCCGATGCCGTCACAGCCAGGCACGTACGACGGATGTTTAAGTTAAAGGATTATCGCTTATAATATATTTTAACTATATATCAGAAAATATAGGTCATTCTTTAGCAAGAGTTTGTTGGCATTACTTAATATATTTTTGTATTGCATCTCATGCATCCAAATTATTTATTTCGTTTTGTGGGTTGCCTGGAAGAGCCTTATTAGCGGTAAGGCCCGCCCGTTGCTCTTATCTAACATCTATTAACATTATTTTCTTTTTTGTGGGAATAAATATATAAATGTAATAAATTAAACACAGAAGCTTTTATAATTTTATAATTTTTCTGATGTAAAAGTTTCGGAACGAATTAGCTCCTGATGTAGTCTTGCTTTGAAGCAATTATGCTGGGATCATTTACAAAATAATCAACCAAGCTGAGTTTCTTGCCTGCTTCTTCTCTAGCTTGGTCGCGTATGATCAGGCGTAGAATCTTAGTTTTAAGACGATTCAAAATGGTCCTATGTACCTTAATGAATAAAGATATTTTGACTCTGATGTAGAATTAATAATTAAAGGCTTTATAATGTCGCAATGGGCTGATAAATTATTATACGTTAAAGAATTTTTACATATATTTGTCATAGAAATGATACAGTTGGATTATTTAACACCAATGTCTGACCGCTCAATACTTTCATTGCAGCTAAGGTGTTTGGATGGCATCCAACATTATATGTGAAACTTTTACTGATCAGCTTTTAAGCTGTGCTTTTCTACCCTCTCTTATTTATTCGCAAAGTTCAACCTTCGAGTTTGACGTTTTTGAACTGTTTGACTTTTTAATTTTATTACAACTAGCAGATTCTGTAAAGATTTTTTTTATAGAAGGGCAAACGAGCCGAAGGATCACCATAAAGGTTAAGTCGCCGCCAATAGACACTCAAGTGGCTGGGTGTTCGTGAGTGCGTTGCCGGCCCTTTAGGGATTTGTACGCTTCTTTCTTGAAGGACCCTAAGTCGTAATGGTTCGGAAATACCGTGGTACCAGCTGGTTCCATAACGTGGTGATGCGTCGTAAGAAATGTCTTACGAAAAAATCGATATGGAACGAAAGACATCAAGGTGATACGGGAGAATGCTTTTTTTATATTTTTCAACTGCCTTTTAACTGCCTTACGAACCGGTAATTTAAAAATTGACAATTCAAAAGTGTCTCTACAGAGATCTACTTGAATAAAGATATTTTGAGTTTGAGTTTATCTTTTACACAGACATCGTATCATCACTTGTGTACCTCAATATATTAAATATATATATATATATATATATATATATATATTAATGTCACTTGATTTTTATATTAAACAAAAGGCTATAGTAGTCATCATTAAGCATTCAATATACCAGTGTAAAAGCTATTGTTGTATATGTAATTATCGCTTAGAGCTTATAAATTGGACTGTTCCATTGCATCGTATAATCTGTATCGGACAAACTTCACTGTTCCTGTTGCAAAGTACATTTTACGTGCAAGATAAAGCTGCCTCGAGCTTTAGAAGCTCAACGTATTCGAGTTTTATAACTTGATCAAGTATCGTTTGGCTGGGGTACATACATGGTTTTATATTATTGTTATATATTTATTTATTTTATATTCCACATCTATATACATATATATACATACATAGATGTGAAATAAACAGTATTTAACGCACATAATTTATAAGGGTCTCGAATTCACGTCAAAAATTTATATCGAACCATTCATAAAGTCCTTAAATACTCCGATAAATTGAAGGAAATATTATAAAAATGATTTGATGATATTATATATTGATAGCTGATTATAGATTTTAAATACAATTATGTTAAGACCAATTGAAATAACAAATTGTTAGGCTACTTAAGAATTAAACTGTGGTATTGCTGACACATTAAAAGGATCTTTGTCCTCTAAATATTCGTTAACCGTATGCCTTTTAAACCGGAACATAATGCGTAATTTGATAGAATTTAATAATTTCCCCTCCTCCTATTTATATAGGTAACCTATTATTTCCAATTCCCAAAAGAAACCTGGTGATAAAATATAAAATAAGCTACATTCTTTCGCTTTATAATATGAGTGAACATTAATTTTATAACGTTTAAATTTAAACATATATATATATTTCTCGTTGGTTGTTCAAACGCACTTGTGAAGTACGCAGAAAAATGAAAAATTCTTTACAGAAAGAAATGTTAAGAATTTTTAAGTAATTTTTCGTATTAATAACGCGTTTTTAAATTAAAAGTTGATTTTAAATGACGCGCTTATGTCGGTAACTACTATATGAAAAGTTACAAGTGGTCAGTCATAATAGAACTAGTACTATCGAGTTATTAATTTATTTTACATCTGTCCCCAAACATCTTATGTGCTAAATATATTTAAAAATCAATAAACTTATAAGATAATAAAAAAAGGTATACACACAAAACAATTATATGAGAGCTTGAAATATTTAAGTGATAAAACAAAATACAATATATATAATAATACAAACAAGATGCAACATACATGTGAACACCATCAGGATTCAAAGGTTTGTTTTTTAAGGTGTTTAAAATGCCTCTACGAAAGGTAAGCAGGGAAGTTATAACTATGACACCTTGAGCCCATCTCCGAATACCGCCAACCAAAGAATGATGAGCAAGACCTAGCCTACATACTCTAATATAATCATCAAACTCAAAATATCAAGTAGGTCTTTATAAAGACACTTTTGAATCGTCATTAACACTTCCACCGGTTCGGAAGGCAGTCATCTACCGAGAAGAACCGGCAAGAAACTCGATAGCTGCTCTTTAAAAATAAACAATTAATACAAAATTATGTTACTCACAATTCAAATAACAAAGTATTGTAAAGCATCGCTTGTGATTTATTCAGCTGTATACAGATTTAATATGCTTTCAAGTAAGGCTTTGGTGAGCTTCATCAAGAACCAACACCAAGCCGATTCTGAAAGCAATTAATTCCATGCAAAATGGTTATGTTATGGTTTGTAAATAAACCAAAACAATTGACTGGAGAGATTATTAATATATCAAATATATGAAACAATTAATCTAATTTATATATACCTACTTACATTTTAAAATGTCTTTCCTCGTAGCTTTCTAAGTAAAAATAAAACTAAACTGAAGCTTTTAAAAGCTATAGACGTAGCTATGTCGAATCATTAACACAATGTTTACATGAGTTTATTTAAAGATTGTTTACGTGACGGTTTATTGCTTTCGTTCATAAAAATCATTTAAAACGCTGCTTCTCGTTACAGAAATCTATTTTAATTTTTTTTTTAATTAATCACACAAAGTATCACTAATTACTGCTAATTACACGATCAAGTGTCAATCGATGATGCTTTGGTAAGCTCAATTCGCACATAATCAGATGATCGATGATTATATAAACTGGGCTATAATATAATTATTTAAAATAGTTAAAACAAAAAGCTTAAAAAAGTTTTTAATGAAATAACATCATACAAATTAATTAAATATCATAAAGTTGTGATTTGGTTAGCTCATTTACGGAAATACATGAGTGAAAAAAGCTTTTTTGTCATATAACTTAAGAGCTTTTGTTATGTAACATAAAACTTTATAAGTAGTATTAAAATATGACATTCCATCCGTGCCTATTTGATGTCTGGCGCTCCACAACTGCGCTTTTAAGGCAATTCCTACCGCGCACCACCATTCCTTTAAAGGCCGGCAACTCACTTGTAAACCTGGCGTTGCAGGTGTCCATGGGCGGTTAGGTTTCACATCACTCGAAGTGACCCGCCTGCTCGTTTGACTCCTGTTACATAAAATAAATATATATTATTTTAACAGTAATAACAGCAGAAACTATTAAACTGTATAGTAACATTGCTTGATTTATACGATGTTTCAAAGCTTATAATTTATGAATAAACTGATAGAAATCCCTACGAAGCTAACAATAGAAACTCTCGACACACGGCTAAAGCTCTTATAGATGACTTGACACCGAAACGGGGCGATGCGCTTTTAAAGGATGAGCTTTTTGAAGTATGCAATTGTGAGCTTATATGAACCGTACGGCTTCCAAGTGTTTTGCGCTTGCACTTTATTTGTATTCTTAAGTAAAAGTAACATTTTAAAACTAACTAAAACTAATTACATGACTATTTATCAATGGTACCATTACTACCAAATCGAAACTTTTGCGAAGATGTCGCATTTAATATCTGCATAAAAGCTGTGCTTTCGATTTGTTTGTATTGTGAACTAAAATACACTTTTCAATTTCGCATAAAGCTTTCGTCTGAAAAGTTCTCGAGGGGATCTTTTTAAGTTTGCGCAACCGTGTTAAATATTATGTTTGTCTACTCGAAAACAAATTTAAATCAGGTAACTTTGGTTCAACGATCGTCCTTCAGTTCGACAGTTATTATTTTTATTAGATTTTGGTACAACATAACTCTTTATTTTAAGTAATATTTTTCTTTTCTTGGTATTTTAAAATATGTTCGCGCTTTATTGATATAACCAAGACACTGCTTGAATGATAGACAAGAAACTCGTCTTGCTTGGTTTTTTTTTAGCAATGATCCCAGTCAATACACTTTCTAAAGCAAGGCTGAGCTGAAGCAAATGCATGAAAATAATCAGATATTTTATAAAAAGCTTTTTCTAAATCAAAAGTGTTCTTATGTAGTTAATGTAAAATTGCTTTTATTATGTATTATAAGGTTCGGGACTAAAGAGAGTGTTTGATCCAAATAATAAATATTATTGTTACAAAGGTTTATATAAGAAACTTATAGTACATACTTACACTGTACCGTAATTGACTTATGATCCTATGTCCCCTCAATGGGGCAGAGGGCATCCACAGCAATCCTCCATCGCGCTATATGCGACGCTTCGCATATCATCTCTCTCCAAGTCTTACTGGCTCCATTCGCCTCATCTACAACAGTACGTCGCAAGGTCTGATTCTGCCCAGCTTCTGCTTCTTGAGGGTTCCAGTCAAGCGCATACTTGGTAATATGCTTGGGATCTCTCCGGAGAGTGTTGCCAATCCAGTTCCACTTGCGATGCCTTATTTGCTGAGCAATTAGGATTTCCCGACAGATTTGAGTGGGAGTGCCATGCTGTTACTTAGAGTTTCAGTCGAATGGGCAGGCACGGCCGGAGAAATGCCCATCCTTTCCCATGCCCCGTCCTCTTCCCCTACCCCTCCATTTCCCAATTTCCCTTTAAAGGCCGGCAACGCATTCACGAGCTCCCAGCCGCGTGAGTGTGTATGGGCGGCGACTTCACCTTTATGGTGGGCCTCCTGTTCGTTTGCCTCTTCATCTATTAAAGAAAAAAGACCGAAAGAAGACTTGGAGCTGACGCGAGATGTCGTTAATCGTCTTCCACGTCTCACATTCATATAACTTGACTGTTCTGAAAACTTTAAGGCTACCTACAGGTCGAACACTATACACTACAGTATATGAAATACTATTAAAAGAGCAAAGTAATACGTAATTATTTCGACCACAGAGTGCACATAAAGTGGCTGTTAACACCGAGATTGGTCATAAAGCCCCTTCGTGGCCAATTTATTAGTTGCTAACTTCACTTAACAAGTGTATGTTACAACTAATTGACGATTTTTTTTTATTTCTTTATATCTACGAAGGTTCAAAATATCCACAAACTCAGTTTACCTATCATTTTTGTAAGCGTGATCACTGTTTTCCAAACACTCACTCATACACGAGCTTTTTTATCGTATAAATAAACATATATTAAAGCACTTGCTCAACTATGTAAAGATATTTTTGAATGTATTGAGAGGCAAATTTGGAACATCATTTGGACGTCTTAGGGATCTTTAAGCAAAAAGCGTATCACTCCCTAAAAGGCTGGCAACGCACTCACGAGCTCCCATCCACGTGAGTGTCTTTGGGCGGTGACTGCCCCCTCTTATATTAAAATGTTCATGTTCCTAGTGTTATATTATATATGTAGAGTTCCTTTACATATATATATATTGAGCGTGGACCGTCATTTTATTTTAAAGGAATGGCGGAGAGTTTCTTGCCAGTTCTTCTCGCCCGCTCTACGCTCTCGGTTTGGGAACTGGCAGTAAATGTAGAGTCAAAATATTTTACAACTTATTTTGTTGACGATTCATAAGTGTACCTTGGTTGGCCTATATGGATAAAGATATTTTAGAGCTTTTTTTTTAGAAACATCATTCTAGGGACCTTTAAGAGAAATACGTATCAATCCCTATATCCTGGCAACGCGACTCCCAGCAACGTGAGTGTCTGTGGGCGGCGACTTCACCTTTATGGTGTGCTCCCTGCTCGTTTGCCCCCTCTTCGCAAATGAATTAATTTCATGGAGCCTGCTTATGGGCCATGGGGTAATGACAATGGACATCAGTATTTTTATTAAATTTCTATACAAATATATCTTGATAGTGGACCATCATTATATTAACTTCCTTGTATTTATCCCTCAAAGATTCGCTTAGCCCCTCTCGAACAGTCCCGTTATACCTCCTATCAAGGTTATTTATACCTAATAGTATTAAATTTATGTATATATTTTGTATGGCAAAAAATGTTCAGAAAAAACAAGTGATATGAGACAATTTCAAAAGAAATATAATCCGTGCGCTTTTCCAACGTAACACAGTAAGAAACCTTACAATTTTAATTACGACAATATGCCATCGTGAAGCTAATTTGTCTCTATTTAATTACAATAGGTATTTGTGCCCCAATGGGCAACAGATGTATTTGGGTTTTATAGTGCCCTAAGGCCCCACATCGGGTCAGAGAGCAGATATGACATTTCTCTCATTCTTCTCTGTTAAGCCGAAGCCAAGTCGGACCATTGTTCTTGGCTTCCGCGATGATAGAACGCCGCAAGGTCTGCTTGAGGTTTTCCCCGAGGGTTCTAGTCCAAAGATTGCCTTAGAGCTGTGCGGAAAGTGTGACCGAGCTCCATTTGCGACGTTAAATCTGCACATTAACAGGATTTTCGTGGCACGGCACTCCAGAGGTCTATATTGGCGATAGTGTTTGGCCAGAAGATGGCCAAACACTATCGCCAATATAGACCGGACCAGGATGTCGTAGGCAACGGTTAATGAAGATGGGTTTCATGTAGTAAACTCAAAATTCTTTTATAAGAAGATATAAGTAGAATAGAAGATCACTTTTAGATCCATACGAAATTTCACCAGTATCACCTCGATGTCCGTTGTTCCCTGAGCATATATTACCACCATTAAGTTAAGGAACCAGCCTATCATGGGGTTTCTATAATACAGCTTAGGGTCCATCAAGAGCCTACCACTCCAGGATGGCCAGCGAGATTCAAGCCATGTGAGCGGAGACTTCACCTTTATGGTGTGCCTCCTAGCTTTCGGACGCTTTTTAAGTTGGTTTTGACAATACCAGGATAGTGCCACCATTTAAGTAATAATTTATATTCCGGCAACTCACTTGTAAGCCTCTTGGAGTTGCAGGTGTCCACGGGCGGCGGTTGGCACATCACTCGAAGTGATCCGCCTGCTCGTTTGCCTCCTCTTACATAAAAAAAAACTTGTTGTTTGGAGAACACGCTGTCTCTCTTCTCAAAATCCAACCTTATAATCGACATAAATTCTACCCAGAGTGGTAGAAGCCTTTTTTCCATCATATCCCTAATTTGAAGTGTAATTGACTTGTATATTCTTTGTTACAGAGTTGAGGACGAGGCGTCGTCACCAGTTGGCAAAGTCAAGTCAGTAACTAAATTTAAAAAAACTCTTAACATTGCATTTGTGGTAGTGAAATTTCATATTTTTAAAGGTTTTAATGTAATAAACAGTTTTTAAATAGATTTAATAATATACTCTAAATACACGTATATCAATTGTAGTGTTGGTTAAGAAATTTCTTTAGTTCTAGACTTTCCAACAATATTCATAAGAAATTATCTAACGTTTTCAGCGAGAAGTGCGGCCTCATCACGCCGTCACAGAATGGTGGGGAGGAATCACCACCACCGGAGAAGGAACGCGCTGACCGCGAGGACTCGGAGAAGCTGCACGCGGCCGTGGGCCCGGTGCCCCACTGCGCTGAGGGCCCCAACGACGACTTGTACGCCATCCCTGTCAAACTGAGGCCCAAGAAGGAGACACTGCCCCCCGGTTGGGAGAAACACGAAGGTGCGATGTCTGAGACAAGATTTAACTTACACTTAATATAAGTAATAAAGCTCTAAGCACTTTTGTGTTAATTCTTATCAGCTTAAGAATTGCATTTAGATCCGTTAAGAGCTTTTTATGTTTAGACATTAACAAACATTAGAAAACAGCATTACACACTAAGATCAACAGTTCTCAGCTTGGAGGACATCCTATCGCGAGGACGACCCAATGGTAACTGAGTCTTGGTACGACTTCCCCCCCCCCACTAGCTAGATAGGTAGCTAGCAAGAACTAAACTGAAATATGGGGATAGTGCCGCCATAGGTCGGAAATCGTGCTTCGTTCTATTATTGATCTGTACTAATGACTCTTTCCAGCATTTTCCAAAAAAAAAAACTCAAAAATATCTATCTATCAATCTAGTCTATCTATCTATCTATCTATAGTACTATCTATCAAAAGTCAAATGCGTCACTATTTATATTAAAAAGAATCCAATAAAAAATAACCTTTATTATGTAGGGATTGGGAAATAGACAGATTTAAGTGAGAACAATACAAACACACACAGTACACTAAAGATTTTCCTCCAACTCCAGATAACGACGGCCCATACTTCTGGCACATCAAGAGTGGCACCATCCAGCGGGAGACACCGAAGATGCCGCCCATCGAGGCGAGAGAGTCCCGCATCTCTATGGTCGGGGATTGTTCGAACCTGTCAGATGTGAACGGGGCCATGACCACGTCCGTCACCAGGAGCACGACGAGCGGGGCTTTGGACCATGACGCCCAGGACGCCAAGCGGAAAGAGGACATGGCCTACAAGTGAGTATCTGGAGGCTGGGGATAGGAAATGGGGGGGGGGGGGGTGGAGCTAGTTAAAGTATAGGGTTTTGAATGATAAATCAATGAATGGTAAACCTACTGACACATTCATGACGTAGTAAGGCTTCGCTGAAAATCAGCGCTGTGGTCAACACAGGTCATGGCAAAGGGTCAAGACATATGGTCATGACAGAGGCTGTCCCCCTTGCAGACGCCGCAGCTACCCGGCCAGGCCGGAGTCAGACGGTCGGGCCGTGCGCTTCTTCGTGAGGTCCCTGGGCTGGGTGGAGATCTCCGAGGCCGACCTGACCCCGGAGAGGTCCAGCCGAGCCGTCAACAAGTGCATCGTTGACCTGAGCCTGGGCAGGAACGATTTGCTGGACCAGGTCGGCCGTTGGGGAGACGTGAGTATTACTTACACGCTTAAAGCTCACTTACGTCTACAATAAGCTTCAGTTTAAATAAAAAGCACGCGGTTCTTTAAAGTCCGGCAAGATTTTTTTTAGTTTTTGGAAAAACAATTTTATTTTCCTAAGTTTAATTTGATGAAATTATATAGTGTGTGTGAATAAAACAATAATTAGTAAGTTTTAATAACTGTTCCTGGTGTTTTTTAGTGTGAACACGCCCTTATTTTGTTCGTAACCATTTTCCAGGGCAAGGACCTGTTCATGGACCTGGACGACGGAGCCCTGAAGCTGATCGACCCCGAGAGCCTCAACACTCTGCACACGCAGCCGATTCACACCATCCGGGTGTGGGGTGTGGGCCGAGACAACGGCCGGTGGGTTTTCAACTTTAGACTCCAGCCTAAGCTCCTAATTTGGCCAGAGCTTTCCACAAGATTCCCAAGCTTTTGTGTGCCCTTATTTCTCTTTTGTTAAATCTGTCGCCCTTGGGGTTTGGGACTTAGAGAAACATCGCCATACAATGCAGATTTTCGTTACGTGGAAAGTTTAATAAACGAGTATTTCTTATGATTTTTCCATGATTGAAAAGAAAAGTCTGATAGTATCTTTTCTCTCTTCTCTCTCTTGCTAAATTTTCTTGTCGCCAAGTGTTACCACGCCCTTATGTCCCAAGGGGAAAAGAGTTTTAAAATAGTCCTTTGATTTTCCCAAACTTCCGGCTCGAAGGATCAAATGGTTGTTGCTGATCATAGATGTCGCTCTCAACCTCAACTTTCTTTTATCTCTATCTCGGATCACTGAAGTGAGAGAGAGAGAGAGATACCTATTAGCTTATAAGTGTGTTTGAAAGATAACTTTAAAATGTATTATGTTCTTTCATGCTTCTTGGGATTAGTGAACGGTATGTGTATTATATATATATATATATTTATTTATCTGTAATTTTTAAGTAAATATTACATTAAACGAAGGAATCCAATCAAAATCAATTTATTTGATAGATGTTTTCTAAATTTTAATACCATAATAAGATACTGAATATAAGCTTACAGAGGTTTTGTGTCAATGTTCAATTGACAGACGAAAGTTGCATTAGAAGCTTGTCCATGTATTATTTCCTCTCCCGCTCTAACGCGGCGCGAGAGAGGGGGAGAGGGGGGGAAAGAGGGTGACAAAATTGAGACCAACGTCACCTGCTCGGCCTTCGCAGAGACTTCGCGTACGTGGCGCGCGACCGCGTGACCCGCAGGCACATGTGCCACGTGTTCCGCTGCGAAGCCCCGGCCAGGTCCATCGCCAACACGCTGCGCGACATCTGCAAGCGCATCATGATCGAGCGCTCGCTGCAGCCGCCGCCCAGGCCCACAGACCTGCCCGCCGCCCGCCGCCCCAGGCCCCTGTCAGGTGAGCTCCCTTTCGGCAGACTCAGAACCGCCAAGTATAGCTGCTGAATAAGAGTTCACTTCTCCCGGGCCATTCCAGGTGCCTCGTTCCCCACTCCGATGGAGGAGCCCCGCAAGACGGTGAGGGCCCGCTACTTGGGCAGCGCCGAGGTGGGCAGGCCGACGGGCATGGACACGCTCAACGACGCCTTGGAGAGGCTGGCCTCCGCCCGAGCGCCCTCCGCCTGGAGGCCCGTGGCCGTGGCGGTGGCGCCCTCCTGCATCACCATCACCGAGGAAGGGGTGAGTGAGAAAGACCAGATGGCGCTGTCCCTCCAAAGAACCGCGTGACAAGGACTCGCTCCTGCAGGAGGCGACGCCCATCGTGGAGTGCCGCGTGCGCTACCTGTCGTTCCTGGGCATCGGCAGGGACGTGCGCCGCTGCGCCTTCATCGTGCACACGCCGCAGGACAGCTTCGTGGCGCACGCCTTCCACGCGGAGCCCAGCTCCGGAGCCCTGTGCAAGACCATCGAGGCCGCTTGCAAGGTACCACGCCCCATCACGCCCACGCCGCATCTCTTTTGAGGCGACAGTCACACTCAACGACGTTTGCAGCTGCGCTACCAGAAGTGCCTGGACGCCCACGGCGGCTTCTCGGCGCTGGGCAGCCTGAGCAGCGTGCCGGGCGGGACGAGCGGCGCGGGCAGCCCGCCCTCCAACGACGCCAGCCGCGCCTCGCTCGGCCAAGCTCTGAAGTCGCTGGTGGGCTCGCTCACCGGCCGACGCGCCTCCTGAATTAGGTATCCGTGGGGGTGGTATTGCACTGCATCCATCTCGATGCGCTTTGCACCGACTGCAGCCAAAGCTCGTGTTGCAGATCGCCGCAGCATCTCGCCACGCCCCCTCGTCCCCCCCAAGATGTGCTCACGTTCCGTTGCCTACGAGACTGGGATTTTAGATTGCACAAACGTCAAACGTCATCCTTCGCAGCAGCAGGTGCCCGCAGCGTGTGCGCGGTCGGCCTTTGAGTGCCGCTCTCTCCAGCCTTCGAAAGTTACCCTGTAACCTAGTCGATAGTGTTCGCTTGTGTAAATGACGCGCGTAGGTTAAGTGAGGGCCAATCGTCGGCCATGTTGTGCCTCGCTCTGGCGGTGGGTGTACATAGCTTAGTCGTGGTGGTCCTGGGGCTGCAGCCAGGGTTGGGAGCACGGTATGAAGGGATTACTCCGGGGTCTGGGCTTCGAGTCGGTTAGCTTAGGTTAGACATAGTGAAGAGTTTATTTTTGCTTAAGCTTGTACATTATAAAGTATATTGGATCGGATATTTTTTGTATGGCGCACGGCGTTTGGAGTTGGCTCCGGTACCTTTGCCCCTTTTGGCTTCGGCTTCACGTACTCGGCCGGGGGCGGTCGGCCCTTAGAGGGAGACGACAAGAGTCAACTATCGCGTACTATCCAGGGTTAGCCCAAAGCTCTAAGGTAGCCTAAAGACAAAACCTCTTTATTCAGTAAGGTGCGAAGGACCATTTTGTTCGCGTACACTTTAACCAATTGTATGGAGTCCCTTTAATAGTGGGAACAGCTTCTCCTCATTTCTCTTATTGAGCTTATACCTAGGTTTCATCAGCCACTCACGCTATTCAAAATTCAGCAAATAAGGCTTTTACGCTGAGGCTCTAGTCAAACAAGATGCGTTAAATATATTACGCGATAGTTTTCGTCTGTTCATTGTTAATCTGTATGTAAATAGCGCATGGGACCCAAAAAAAAGTCCAGAATATAAACGTATGTGTCTATAGTCTATGTCCGTACGCCGTCACAAGGCTGACGGCGCGTCACGCGTATGGCCTCCCACCACAGCTTCGTGTGGTTTTCGTTTGTAGGTTAAGAGTTTTTCGGTGGGTAGGTCGTCGCACTTTAGTTAAGGCCTTCACTAGAATATCACATAGCTTCAATATTATATACGTTGCTTGTAATTATAACTATACGTAATAGTTTAATTCACCGTTGTACTTAAGATTTCATTGTTTGCCCGCGGATTCCACTTGACCTTTACTCATGACACTTGCAAACTCCGGCTCGAAGGACCAATGTGTGTGTATTAAAGTTCAAGTGGAAGCTTTCGCGCGGGCCTTAGTAGCAATGGCTGGGACGAGCTTGACTGCCTTCATCCGAGGTTTTACCAAATATTTTCTACAGAATATAATCGTTTATATGTAGGATAGCTTCAATGACGACTCGTTTGTTGAGCGATGCGAGCTTTTGATCCATCATCGCTTTGACAGCTTAAAAGCCTTCGATTGTGGCTTTTAATGAATAATTTTGTGAAATTAATAAAAAAAATATAACACACACGGTTGTTTTATTTCAACTTCAGTTTCCTTAGTTCCCTATACTTAAACCACTGAACGGATTTTAATGAAATTCGGAATGGAGGTAGACAGCTTTAGGCTGCTTTTTATCAAATCTGAAAAAAAACCGGGTCGTAGGGGTTATGATGAACCAGTACCACAATTTTTATATTGTTTTCATAAAGAAATCGCAGTAAAATCAAACCAAACACATCATTATAAATATTTATTCATCAATACATTTTGGACATAATTTGAAATTTATACACAAAAAAAAAATCATCCGATTGCAAAAATAATCTTCCCATTTAAGACTAGTTTTCTCTCATCGAGCCAAACAAGGAAGGCAATCCCTTTGAGTTATATGCTATCCTTGTCACGCAGAGACAATCGAGTCGGTTAATACAACTTCGGGGTCAATTGGGGCGAGACGAGCTTTATATGTAAAGCTCCCAAGTCTACATTTCAACCCTCAAAATAAAATACATATTTAAAATCACACGTGGCCAAAGGTTTATGGTCATTATTAGCCGGTGGCGAACCTTTGGCTAAAAAAAATGTATTGAAAAGGTATTGTTTTTTCAAAAAAAAAAAAAAATAGAGGGTAGGATGTCTTTGCGTTTGTTGTGTAAATGAAAAAAGTTAATTTTAAAAAGATTAACGGGCAGTGCTTAGGCCACAACTGAATTTAACAATACAAACTCAGTTCAGCCAATAGAATTTTTAATTCAGTCTTTTAGTCAAACTGATTTTATTAATTATTGTCTTTAGCCAAACTGATTTTTTTCAGTAATAGTCTTTAGGCAAACCGAATTTTTTTCAATAATAGTCTTTAGCCAAACTAAAAAGACTAGATAGATCTACAAACTCACAATGAATACAAACAATTGAGCTGTAAATGTAAACTTATAAACAAATATCTTATGCAAACGAAGTGGAGCGAAAAAGAAGAGATCTATTCAATTGAAAACTGGCAACAGAGATGTTTGTTTTTTAGAAATGGCAACCGAACGGTCCAACATTTGATTTTGACATTCAAAGCATTGCTTCAAATGTCTCATTTGTGTGTCTAAACACCTTTGGATGATCTCATTCTGCTATAAAAACATTTAGAGTCGGTCGAAGCTTATTAAATGTATCACTGATTGAAAAAATTCATTCAAAAACAATATCTCTTTCGGTGTGTGTGTTTAAAAAAAAGGACAATCGCGAGGGGGGCTCGTGTCGCTCCGGTCACGTGACCGTGCGACTCGGGCTAGTGTGAAATCTTACGCGTTTAGCCATAATTAATATATTACATCCACGTCAACCTGAAAACGAAAGGTTTCATTCAAGGAATTGTCTTCATTGCACGTCTCTTTTCATCACACGCGGCAGAAAGAGACAGAGAATATTACATTTATAAACACAGTGTACGCTTTACACAACGACACGGAAGCGACCGCGCACGTTATAGAGGGTTGTCGTTAAATGAACGAAAAAATATGTATGGAGTACAAGTTCAAAGCTTACGAAGCTTTATAGAGTTTGTCGGTTAAGTCGTGTGTCGTTACATGGAGGTTACACTGTATTTGCCTCGAGAAAAGAGAATCGATATATTTTAAAAAATGAAACATTAGGGATAAACGGCCTTTAAGGGAGATGCACTTTTGAAGACGTCATAACATAGCGATAACTTCCAGGCAACCCAAACATTAAAAAACAAAGTGTTAATAAAAATAATAATAAAACATGTTTACAGTTACACAAATGAGTCTAGAGGTAAGAGAAAACTAAATTTCACTCATGTTTTTTCCATTTGGAGACCTTCAAAAAAAGAGTGTCTCCACCTCCCTTAAAGGCCGGCGACTCACTTGTAAGCCACCAGCCTGGCGTTGCTGGTGTCCACGGGCGGCGGACTCCTCCTCCGCCCCCTCTTAAAAAGAAAAAAGAAGAAAGAACTCACCGTTAACGGTGTTACTACATCCATCTATTTGTTTGAAAGAAGTTCGTTCTGCGCTGGAACAAAGGACACTTCTACAGAAAACACGCTTCAAGCAAACCCAAATCATTTAATCGCTCGTTAAGTCGGACGCTAAGCACACACGTTGGCTAATCGACGACTCTGAGTGGCGAACGGGCACCAAAGACAAACACACAAACAAAAAAATCGCCTTGTATTTGCCGGAAAATGACACAAATGTATATACGTGTTTATATATATGTGTAACTGTGTGTGTGTAGCTCATATGTGTGTAAGTGTGTGTGTGTAGCTCATACATGTGTAAGAGTGTGTTTAGCTCATATATGTGTAACTGTGTGTGTGTAGCTCATATGTGTGTAAGTGTGTGTGTGTAACTCATACGTGTGTAAGTGTGTGTGTAGCTCATATATGTGTAAGTGTGTGTGTAGCTCATACATGTGTAAGTGTGTGTGTAGCTCATATGTGTGTAAGTGTGTGTGTGTAACTCATATATGTGTAAGTGTGTGTGTAGCTCATACATGTGTAAGTGTGTGTGTGTGTAACTCATACGTGTGTAAGTGTGTGTGTAGCTCATATATGTGTAAGTGTGTGTGTAGCTCATACATGTGTAAGTGTGTGTGTGTGTGTGTGTAGCTCATACATGTGTAAGTGTGTGTGTGTAACTCATACGTGTGTAAGTGTGTGTGTAGCTGACCCGGCAAACGTTGTGTTGCCATAAAATTACTAAAAAGAATAAGTGTCCGTGATGAATGTGTTAAGAGCTTAGCTTTAAAAGGCGTCATAAATGAGATGTTGTCCAATTCTTAGACGTATTGAGACGGTCTGAAAATTTCACGAGACTCGGTCGAGCCGTTTGGGTCGAGTACGGCGACATTGTGACACGACAATTTTATATATCACACATAATATGACAATTGTTCGAGTGTTTTGCTTTTTTTCGTGTTAAAACGTCGCCCATGGGCACCACCCACGACGTGAAAAAGCTAACATTAATAAATTGATATGCAGTGTTAAACTCTATATAGCGACACTGAAGGGAGTGTGCATTTTATGGCGTTAGATGGAGATGAGAAAAACCATTGTATGCAAGCTAAACCCACCAAAGCGAATTGATACCAACGCTTTAGAGATGTTTGTCGTTAAATGAATTGACGTTACATGGAGTTTACACTGTATTTATAAGCGATCTTTGTCGGCTTTTTTTGGTACTGAATTCCGAACCGGTGGTAATGTCAAACGCTATAAGTGCCTTAACTGTAGATATTTTGAGTTTAAATTAAACTTATATATAACTGATTCTTGGAAATAAATTCTGGTTTAATCATTACTAATTGAATAAATTTGAAAAAAAAAGTAAACGCGAGCATAAAATGACAACCCAACTATGGCTTCTTCTCGGCTTAGTTTTGTTTATAATCCTAGTTAAAATCATTTCTGACACCATTTAAAATCAATTCTGACACTAGTTAAAATCAATTCTGCCACCATTTAAAATCAATTCTGACACTAGTTAAAATCAATTCTGCCACCATTTAAAATCAATTCTGACACTAGTTAAAAACAATTCTGACACCATTTAAAACCAATTCTGACACTATTTAAATATAAGCAAACAAAAGAGCTTTTATGCGATGACACATGAATCTGTCAAGATTTCGTATAACTAACACTGTTTTGCTTGAGGACTTTTTGGAAATGAAATTTAATTTTAAAAAAAAAACCACTCTCCTCTACGTCCTTTGGTCGCTAATTTCTGACATTCGGTGACATCTCAATGACAACACGAAAATTAGCGAAATTAGCCCGTATACAAAATCTCAACGTGTGCAACCATTTCCTTTACGTGTCGGTCACGCCCGCCTAACCCACCCACGGTGGTCACCGTTCGCAGTTCCGTGGGTGCCGTGCGGGGGTGGTGAGGCGGGGCTGACCGTGTGCGAAAGCGAAACTTACAATTTATTCTTATTTTCCGAATCGAAAACCGTCCGGCGCTTGGAGGACTCGTCCTTCGCTAGAGCAATTGGTTTTCATTAGACTCGTGCGCATTCGCTGGACGAACGGGGCCTCCTCGGCCGTGTGTCGCCATTTTGTCTCGGTCACAATTAATTCAGTCAATGACATATATATCAACTTTGTATTCTCAAAACTAAGACGCGATTCTACCCACAAACCCAAGACGCGACTCTACCCACAAACCCAAGACGCGACTGTACCCACAAAACTAAGACGCGGTTCTACCCACAAACCTAGGACGTGATTCTACCCACAAACCCAAGACGCGATTCTACCCACAAAACTAAGACGCGACTCTACCCACAAAACTAAGACGCGAATCTACCCACAAAACTAAGACGCGATTCTACCCACAAACCCAAGACGCGATTCTAAGCACAAAACTAAGACGCGGTTCTACCCACAAACCCAAGACACGTTTCAACCCTCAAAACTAAGACGCGACTGTACCCACAAAACTAAGACGCGAATCTACCCACAAGCTTAGGACGCGACCGTACCGTTTGCCACCCATGCCAATACTAAAACGAACAATAGCCACCTAACTAACTAAAAACAAAACGGCGACATCAGGCCGAGTCCCCATTTGACAAACAATTGGACACAAAGCTTCCGGAAGCCCAACTCACCATTCGTTATCACACCGCCGAACGAATTGAAGTTCACCTTTTTCTGCTCCTGAGAGTTCTGAAATTGAGAATTCACGAGTGAGCATCAGCCAATAACCAGACGGATTATGTCAATTATGTTATAGGTACAGTGCACACTCCATGTAACGTCATACTCTAAAGCGTCCGAAATTGTGACTTTGGTTGATTCAGCTTGTATTCCATACTGATTTTCCTCGCTATTTAATAACCACGCTCTATAACGCCATAAAATGCACACTGAGTGACGTTATATAGAGTTGCACAGTGTATCTACAAATGGAAGAACCCACCTCCATCTCCTGCAAATCCTTCATGAGCAACTCAAACTCCTGCTTGGTGAACTCGACCCCCTTCACCTTGTCCGTTGGCACTCTGTCACTTTCACTAACACTATCCCCCCCACACTTCTCCGGCACTCGGTCCTCGATCACTTCGATGTCACTACTGCTGTCGTCCTGCGCCTCGCCCAGCGGATCCACATCCGACATGATGAGCACCTCCTTCTTCCTCTTCTCCGGTGGCCTCTTGTCCGGCTTGGCAAAGTTCACCGGTATCAGTATCGGGTGTGGTATGTTGTTCTCCAGTGTCTTCAAACTCTCTATCTGCTTCTGTGTGATCTCATCCTTCTTGATGTCGTTGAGGGCAGCCGGTGACTTGACCCTTATGAGGGCATCCTTTTTCTTCATGGTTATGGACAGCTCCTTCTTGTCAGCGAACGGGGGAGGGTTCAGCGGTTTGGCATCTCTCTTCTTGTCCGGTTTGTCGGTTGGTTTGGCGTTGGTGGTGGTGGTGGTGACCGTGAGGGAGCTGGGGAAGTGGATCGGCTCGTTGAACCTCTGAACCGGTTGTGGTTGGGATGTCGGTGGACGCTTCACGTCCGTCGCTTTCACCTCCTTGTTGAGGCTGGAAAAGAGATTTTCTTTTTTATAGAAGAGGGGGCAAAGGAGCAGGACTCTCGTGGCCGGCCTTTTAGGTAGTGGGGTGAAAAGGGCACTCACTCGGCTTGCCGCAACAGGGTGGGCATCCTAACAAAGCCTGCGGGGAACAGGGGCAGCGCTCGCTTGGCCAACAGCGCGGCGGCCTCGGCCGGGGAGCCGGCGAGCTGGCCCAGCCTCGCCAGCAGGGCGCGGCTCATGGCGCACCACGGGAACCGCCGCTTCGGCAGACGTTTGTCCACGTGCGGGATGCCGTCGGCCGACGCTATCTGGAGCTTTTTCCTGCAAACGTACAATGTTCCCATTTTATTTTTTTTCATTTCCCATAAAAGCGAGAAAAGGAATCAGGAGTTTTGAAGGCAATTTTCGATAAAACCTATAACATAATACGCCCATGAGCGTGCCTTAAGACTTGACCGGGTGCATAAAAAGAAGAGAAGAGAACAGAAACCCACCTCTCTTCCTGTACGCGCTCACACTCCGCGTTGTACGTGGCAATCATGTCCGGCTTCCTCTCTTCTATTAAAACTTTCAATCTGAAATATAACAACATTCAAATCAAACTATGGCTTCTGGCTGCAAAATGCAAAGCCTTCCCTATATACTCCATCTCCATACCAAATTTCATCGCAATCGGTTCAGTAGTTCAAGCGTGAAAGCGTAACAAATTCGCATTCATGACATTAGTTAATACTCTAATAGAAAACGATCAACGAAGGGCCGGCAACACAAAAGTCCGTTGTCTATTGATAGAACCGTGTCTAAACACACCTGTGCAGCGTATCCACGATCCGCGTCTCCCTCTCCTCCGGCGTGAGTCGGTTCACGTCGTCCGCCGGACTCCTCGCTTCCTCCGCTTTCCTCTTCACCGGGGATGTGACAGCCGGTGCTGGTGCTGGAGTGGATTGGCACTGAACGGAAGCTGGAAAAGAATTAATTTGTGATATTAGATAAAAGCATATGGAAGGCCCAACACACAGCCTTAGCGATTAAACAAAACCAATATGGCGGTGTTCTGAAACGCGCAAACGACTTGCCGCGGAATATGTATAAGACCTAAGATCTAGCTCGCCAGATAGCTCTCTCTCTCTCACACACTCTTTCATACACGCATGCCATCCTTTCCTCTCGTCTTCCACTAAAGGCCAGGCGAGATGAAAAATGTAAACAGACTTTTCAGGGGTTCAAAACATTTTTATTGGAATATGAAGACGCTTCAGTGTTTTGAGAGTGTTAAGAAGTTGACGTCACTCTGACGCAACTCCGGGCTGTCTTGGCGTGCAGCGTTGGAACAGAGGAGATCCACGATCATCGGAGGATTTAGATCCGTTCGCATCGCGCCCAAGCAACACGCCTTCGGTGGAGTGTCACTGTGCCCCAATTGATTATAAAGTGCTGATCATAATTCTGTTCATATTTGGTGAAAATAATAATCGTACATTGTTAATTATCTTCAATGCGTGCTTTTAATTCTCCTCGCCCACCTACTCATGATAGCTCGGCAGCCATGATGGATACAGATGACCACGTTACCGTCGTCCGTACTAACAAAAAAAAAAGCAAGACGAAAAGTACGTGTCACTTCCAGCGCAATTCAAACTGGAATAAACTTCGTTCACAAAATGGCGGACCAAACGTTGACAACTGCGGTGCTGACCGCTCCCCCGTACCACGAGATACAGCGACGGCTGCCGTCGGCAAGCTGTCGCCATTTTGGCCTACGAGTGACAAGGACAGAGATATTTATCGCTCGCTCGCAATGCAACGCGGTAGCTTTTTTTATGACGTCCGATTGGCTTTACTATAGAACAAAATTGGGTTGCCATCCTCGGTCCATACAAATATCGTGGGTTGCCTGGAAGAGATCGCTCATCAGCGATAAGGCCGCCCGTTGCTCTTATATGTACTAACATCATCTACTCCTACTGTTGAAGTGTAATAAATAATTATTTATGGTGTGCCTCCTGTGATATAAATTAACTATGATTTGATACCATGGCTGGAGAGCTTTCTAGCCTTCTGCAGCAGAGCACCCCGCGAGCAATTGAGCAGTCTGCCCGCCTCGCTCCACGCTTCGCGGCGCACTCGGCTCGAGGACGACGCCCTGCTCAAGCTCTGCTCCAATCTGCAAGTTTTTTTTAAAGCTATAGATGAGCTAAAAAAAATTTTAACCGACTTTGTCAGCTTTTAAGCCATAAGAATGCCGATTGGAAAGCTCACTTTTAAACCTCACATCACATTGAGCTTTCAGGAATTCATTTTATTATTAATTTATTCTTGCTAGCTTTTTTTTGAAAAAAAAAAAAACTATAATACACATTCATATATCTCTAGGCACAAGTGAATATCAAAAGACCAACAATTAAATAATACAAAACCACTTAACCACCGGCAACTACCTCAAAATACACTGATCGGTCCTGTTCTTCAAGTCCTTGCGAGGCATATTCTTCTCCTGGCTCAAAGCCTTCACCTTCTCCAGAGCCTCACCGACCATTTGTGGGAACTTCACCTCCACTTTTGCCTCCGTCTCTCTGGAATCACACAAACTTCTCTTTCTCTTCTCACATTCACATAAAGTACTCCATTGAAAAGAGCCATGTTTTAAAATGATATTTAAGTGTGTCTGTGTGTGTGACTTTACAGTTGACTGACTTGTGTGTGTGTCTGAAAATGTGTGTGTCAGCTGACTGTAAGGTAAAAAAAAACTAAAACATTACCACAAAAATGTGTGCAATTTAAAAAAAAAATCACCTGGAACTGTCCGATGTGATGAGATTCTCCATCGGTGCTGTCTTCGAAGTCAATGAATCAGACTGCGATGCGCTCGAGCCTTCGGGACAGGCCTCTGTATCAAAATCCATCTTTATTTGATTGATCTCTATAGAGATATCTTTTAAAGTCACAAAACTCACCGTTTGAAGTCTGCTTGCCCGATGTCACTTCCATTGTTTCAGACTGACTGACCGCAATTGATTTCTTCTCTTCATTCTTTTTGATCTTCTGCAATTCCAAGGGACTTAAAATCTTCTGTATCAACTAAATCAGATTATATCAAATCAGAGAGTAATAAATTAGATATGAGGAACTGGATCGGGCCTCCCAAATACATGCGGTAATAAATTATACTATAATCTTCTGCAAAGAAGAAATACCTTCTTCCTATGTTCAGTCTCCGAGGTTACATCTGGTAGAGTCTTCTTCTCTTTCACATCCTGACTGTCCGAGTTGGTCGAGCTGTCTGAGGACTCCTCCTCGCTGCTACTCGATGACAATCTCCTCTGGAATCGTATTAAGCTTTTTTTTAAACTATGGTATAATAGTCTTTTTTTATATAAAAGAAGTCAAACAATCAGTTCTTGAATCCAATGAATTTTGTACAATAGGTTAATCATAAGCATTTCACACTATATTCCTGCCTTCCTCTTCTCTCCGTCTTCTCTTTCCAAAATTTTTCTTAATTAAAAAACAGTTTATTTTACTATACAAGAGATTCTAAAATTCTTTAAGTGTAAAGCCGTGTAAAACTCACCTTATTCCTTCTGACATCACCATCGGAGTTCGGTGTTTGATTCTCCGGGACAGTCTTAAACTCCAAGGAACCACTGTTTATGTAGAAACCACCGTACAGTGTGTCACATTCCGGTGGTATCATCTCATCGTACTGAAATTTATAAATAAATGATACATACACACCTGGTGTCTTGTTTTGGTGCCTTAATATATGAGCATTGAATATTATGCGCAAAACCTTGCAGTACCTCATACAGTACGTACACAACACACAAGAATACACACAATCTATGTAAATTTTAAACAATATTGATAATTCACCGTAAATAACACAAACCAGTTATGCAAGAGGACATTTGTGACTTTAGCTCATTTGGTAATTGGTAAAATGGACGAGCCATACAAAGTGTGTATGAAATATAATGCACTATAGCGCTGGATTATGTATGGAACATATTTATAATTTGACTATCCCCCCCTATACCCCCCTCTTTTGAGGGGTAAAACAGATATTCATTCGATTGGTGGAGCAACATCCTTTAATATCATTCAAAGATCCAGAAATCTTATGTCAAACAGCTGTTTCATCAATTGGTTTTAAAAGATACTCACTCCGTGTGTATTATCAATGAAGGAATCATTCTCATCGTAGCCAGCACCAATATCGGCAAACTCTTCATACTTCGACCTGCCCTTTCTTCCATATGTACTCTTACCACCCTAGAAATAAATGATAAAAAAATAAAAATACAATATCATCAGGTTGTGGTTAGGTAGAAAACTTATTTATACTAAGAAGAAATTAATCTCATTTAATAATCAATAATTAATATATAAAATGGTCGTGTCACAATGTTTGTTCCCTTACTCCTCCGAAACGGGTTGACCGATTCTCCAGAAATTTTGTGGCCATATTGCGTAGGACTGAGAATCTGCCAACATCTATTTTTAGAGTATTTTTTTTGTTTGGCAAAACTATGTTTGTCATTATAAGCTATGACAATGTAAGTATGACAAGAAAATCTTCTTTAAAAATTTAGAATTTATAATACATATAAATAACTATGTAATATAATATGTGATGTCACATAATATTGTATGTCTTGAAATAAGACAGTTAGTTTAGTCTTACAGTTATATAAACAAAATCATTTATGTTATGTAATCAATTTAGTTAGGAACTTTAGTCGGTATCATCAGAGTTAGCTGCTGAAACGAGAAGTAATAAAATAATTCGCCATCACTCATTGAACATATGTATTTGCATTTAATTTTTATCAACCATTTCGATTCAGCAGGTAGTTAATTATATAATAATACAAGTAAAAGATACTAGAGAATACTAAACAATAATAAAAATAAAATTTCAAACATATATTTTTTCTATACCAATAATAAAAAATCCATACATAATAAAAAATAAATACAAAACACTCACATATTTCTGTTCAAATTTCCTTGCCACTCTTTCCACGTCGTCGTCATTATCTGAGAATGGGTCCAGCCCAGCAGTCTTTCCATTTTCTACTCGTTTCTTTTTCTGTGAAAAAAAAAAAACAAAAAAAAAACTTCAAGGTCGACATTGTCTACATACAAAAAAATCAACTAAAAAAAAAAGTTCAACTTGCAATATCGAAAGAATAATTGAAATTTTATAAACATATTTATTATTTAATTTCAATTCCGATATTATTATAGCTATTCACATATTTATCCTATACATAAGCATACACCGTTGTCCGTTCATTGATCTATTCAAATGTCTAAACACAAATCACAGCTAATCAATTCCTTCAACACACCATTTACAATCGAAACAAAAAATAACCTCACCGTGCACACATAATAACATATAAATAAACATAATATGTACTAAATATACACAGGCGCAATGGACCGTATCACATAACCTAACCGTTATAAAAACCGATCGATTGACAAAAAACTTCTCGAGACAAACGGTGAGAACGCAAATTTACAACACGTAAATAAATCTTTTTATATACTCCTATATACCAACATGCAAGTTTTGCAAACCCGTGCCAACATAACAAACTTCGCTGTACATAAGCTATCCACATAAACGTTGAAAAGTTCTTAATAAAAATAAAAAAAGTCCAAAGGATAAATTCCACTCAACATTAATACATTGCCGAAGGTATATACCTACACACTACGTCATTTGACAAACGTCTAAGAGCATTTATTATTTCATATCGTATATAATTACAGCAATTACAATATCATTGAACTCGATACGTTATAATAAACGAAAATAAAATTATTTAGAAAGTAACCTTATACATGCATTTGACGGAAATAACACCGCAATAGGCGGGTTAACTTAGGTCATACGAATAGAAGTACTTTCGCTGTGATTCCTATCACGATAAGACACAACTGTCATCACGAAATGTGCGTATTGTTGCACTCGTGTCATTGAATTTAATAAAAAAAAATGTTTATATTAAATGAAAACAGCGATAAAGGTGAAACCAATTGGATCAAAACATTGTCCTAGTATGTTGATGTCCTGGGTTGACAACGTTCATCAAAGAATGTTGCAAACATGGCGACCGATATCTGGGCATTTTCAACAGCTCGTGAACGCAAAATCATGTAACAAACCTAATACGAAACCCATGTAACGTAAGCGAAATTTATTCTAAGCCAAATCTACACGACTGTTTGCGGACCTGTCCATAGCCGCCAAATACTTTTATTTACACCGGTTTTAACTCACTGCAGGCTACCTTATGTTACAAAGAGCTAAGAAACCAGTATGGTTGCGTAAAATACTAGGATTTTCTGTGATAACTTACTGCTGCTGCTATGACTAGTTCCTTGTAATTCAGCTCGGGATATTTACATTCGTTGCTTTCGTCCAGATTTATAGCTAATCTCACTGTTTTATTCACATTTTTCTTAACACTCTTTGGCGCACCCACTGTTATAATAGTAGCACGTTTAGGGTCCGACATTTTCCAGCAAATTCACGGATAAAATGATTTTTTTCGAAGCGTGACACGGCCTGCATTTTCAAACTGTGTACCACATTGCCACCATGTTGGAATACATTGTTTGGGTTGTGAGCGCCGCGGGAAAACTGAGAAACTTTGTTACCAATTTTGAATTGTTGTCACAAGATGGCACAGATTTTACAGTTAAATCTGGTGAGTTTCGACGCTATTTATGGAAATTATATCACAGGTTATGTGAAATAATTAATTAACTTATAATAAATGTTTTGACTAACGAATCTATTTCAGTTTAATCAGATAGCTCTTATGAAGAAATGCCAAATGCTTTTTTTGTAACCGTTAACGTAAGTGCATAGTTTTGAAAATAGATGTCACTTTCTTAAACTTTCTATCAAATGATATTCAGAATCAAACTGTTTTATCGACAAACGAAAAAGTTCTTCGTACTTTTGTTTTGCAGTGACGTTTTAGTTCAACTCTGGCGCCAAATTGCGAATTATATTATTTTAACGATACAATCTCTTTTCGGTTAACGTTTTAAAATTGTACGTATCCCATTTATTATATTATTTAACAGCAAGCTATGGGAATAAATGTTATGAGAAACAATATTATAAAATTAGGATCTAGTAAAAGTTAGCACCTTATTTGTAAGTGAATTTGTAAGCTAACATAAAGGCCCCTTTGCAAAATAATTTTATACACAATTATAAAAAAGTATATTCTTGCTTAATGCATAATTATTCTTGCTGTGAAAATATATTATGATCAGTTTATAATCTTATTTCAAGCTTTTAAAATCAGGGTACATTGGTTGTCCATAGGTAGAATTTTTGGACGTGGTCATAGTGAAACCATAATTGCTGTTAAGATTATATTGTATTAAAAATCCATAAGATATTATGAGGATGATAATTTTGAATTTTGTGATAGTATATTATGCAAAATGCTTATAGCAATTATGTAATTAATTAAAAACATATTTCCCACCTTAATATGCAAAATGGGAACGTGTGCGTATATTTGCATAAAGTTAATTACATCCGTGTTTACAAATGTTTGTTGAAATATATGTTTAGTTATTTTAAGACAAAAATAAACAATAATTAAGGTCATTTTAGAAGGCACACGTGGTCGTCATCAGTCAATTGTGTATTCATCATAGCTGGCGAGCTATCGTGGGTAGGCGGGTGCGGTGAATTAAAACCACGCTTTGAAGATAATTAACAATTTACTATTATCTTCACAAATATGAACAGACTTATGATCAGCACTTTATAATTAATTGGGGCACAGTGACACTCCACCGCAGGCGTGTTGCTCGGGCGCGATGCGAACGGATCTAAATCCTCCGATGATCGTGGATCTCCTCTGTTCCAACGCTGCACGCCAAGAGAGTCCGGAGTTGCATCAGAGTGAAGAAACGTCAATCCGCTATTGTTATTCTTCTACTCTTGACACTCTCAAAACATTGAAGCGCCTTCATATTAATGAAAATTTACATCTACTGATAGGGTAATTAATATGTCGTCATTGGAGTAGATTCTTGGACCTTGGGTACCTACTTAATAAGGCGCCTGGTACAACCAATGAGCTGGTGCATTTCTCGCTAATAGGTTTAGCTGTCAATGCTGATACTATAAAGTTTTTATTTATTTAAGTTCTTACAGGCTTCGCTCAGTCTGTTCGAAATATTTCATGCATGTATGGAACTCGTGGCCAGGATGCTTTGAATATGGCCGAGTCGAGTCTGAGATTTGTAAAGCCCCCTTTATTACATATATAGAAAAAACTATTTACTTAGAGGACTAATATTTAGAGGACAATGATCCCTTCAATGTGTCGGCAATTGGCTCAGCATCGGGTCAATTCAATTCTTGAGTAGCCTTACAATACTTTACTTATTTGAAATGTAAGTAACATAATTTTTTATTTATTGTTTTTTTTAAAAGAGCAGCTATCGAGTTTCTTGTCGGTTCTTCTCGGTAGATGACTGCCTTCCGGTGGTAGTGTTAATGACGATTCAAAAGTGTCTTTATAAAGATCTACTTGAAAAAAGATATTTTGAGTTTGAGTACAACCGTACTGTGAAACATGCTTGGCGAGTTAAAGGAATGATGTAGAGTTTCTTGCCAGTTCTTGTCATCAAATTTGTCAAATTTGTTAATATCTTTTGTTTTTATGACGATTCATAAGTATACCTATGTGAATAGAGATTTTATTGATTGATAAACGAAACGAGTTTCGCGATATCATCTTAAATGTCTGTTTGGTAATTTAAATAAATTTCATCAATGAAATACTCCGATTACAATATTTATGAGAACTCTTTCCGGAGCGTGACTGAATTTTTTACCCTTTCTTCCAAAAACTCTTTAATAATGCACGATCGTCTAAACTGGGATGCGGCTGTGGAAAAACCCGGTTTTTGTTCAGTGAATTACTTGTATAGTTTGAAAAATTTTCAAAAAAAAACACAGTTATCTTGGATATCTTGTGAATTTCTAAAATACTAGATGATAATACCTGCAAACTTTGCTTTGTCATATAGATTATTTCTAGTGTGGACAAAAAATAACTAGGGGAGTGACTTAATTACAGGGCGATTGATCTGTTTTAGAGCGGGAGCGAGCAATTACAAAAATAGTCATACACATTTAGAGTTGTACGTACGTGTTTCTTAATGTCACATTATAAAAAAAAAAACAAAAAAAATTAGGGTGAACAACCTTTGCCACTTAGGGGTATGAAAAATAGATGTTGAACGATTGTCATACTTACTGAATTAAATTTGGTGAAAATCGGTCAAGCCGTTTCGGAGGATAGTTAACACTGTGGAAATTTTTATATATAAGAAATTAAAAAATATATATAATGAAACGTTTAAAAGCTTGGGAATCGAATAAATGCTGTGATAAGGACATTGATCACAACTTACCACTCTCTAAAAGGCCGGCTTAAATTTCTTCTTGGTGTCTTGTCCATAAAGTATCCAATTTCGTAAGGTAATTAATTTTTCAAATTTAAATTAGCTTATAAGTTTCATTACGTTATTTACATGTTTCAAACGTATGTTTTTATTTAATCGCACTTCTCCAGCTGTATTTATTATAATGACTCATTTTTGCGTGTTGCCTGAAAGACATCGCTTATGATAAGTCCTTTGCATGTATGTACTAATGTTTAATATGTAAATAAGTACTTGCTGTGATAAGTAATCTGGTAGGAACAATGAATACCCGTATCAGAAATTCGTGGCTCCCAGAAGCCGCCTATGGGGTTATTTGCATTGGATATTCTCCCGTTCAATCTTGGCTCGAGATAGGTGAGGATTTGATAACACCAACATATACTATATGTGTTGAACTCATAGTGTGAGAGAATTTCTGATAAGGAAAAGAAAATTTAATTATACTTGCGAGTTTCATGACGATTCCATAGAAATACAACCTGCGCTCTTTCACAGGCATACTCTCTAATATAGAAACTATTTTAGAGTGTCCGCTATAAAGCTTTGGAACTCACTTCCTGATCCTATCCGATCAGCCTCCTCACTATCATCTTTTAAATCACTTCTTCGTAAGCATTTCTTGTCTACAATATAATTATTTATTCTAGATTTAAATTAGCATATTTTTCGGTTTTTCTTATTTTAATGTATGTTGTGTTTTGTTTTTGCATACTTCGCACCCTTTGCACTAGTCTAATTGTATTTTAAGTGTTCTTTTATTGTGTGGGTTGTCTGGAAGAGATCGCTTATTAGTGATAGGGCCGCCCGTTACTCTTATATGTACTAACGTCTATTGCGTCATCTACTTTTACTGTTTAAGTGTAAATCAATCATACTAATATTATAAATGCGAAAGTATGTATGTATGTATGTTACGCTTTCACACTTAAACCACTGCACCGATTTCAATGAAGTTTAGTAAGAAAGACTTAAACAACAACGGGTTAAAATATAGGGTGAAAGTTTGTAAAAAAAATTACAGCAGAATTCTGGCATTTGTGAACTGATTTTCCAAATTACTTTTGTATTTAAACCACTCGGACGAAGTCGCGGGCAAAAGCTACTAGTTTTAAATGTAAATGACGAAGTTTTATCTCTTGATCAATAGTAAAGTAAATTGTCAGCCTCTGTCTGGAGCATATTTTCATGGATTTTTTTTTAATAGAAGAGGGGGCAAACTAGCAGGAGGCCCACCATAAAGATGAAGTCGTCGCCCACTAACATGGCTGGGAGCTCGTGAGTACGTTGCCGGCCTTTAAAGGAAAATTAGGAAATGGAGGGGTAGGGAAAGAGGACGTGGGAGGGGAAAGGATGGGCACCAGAAGATCTCACTCACCGAACGAAACGCGAGTACAAAATGAACAAAGTCCAATAGCATCACTTTACGCCGGTTTTCTGTGAGAGAGTGGTATTTCTCCGGCCGTGGTTGCCCATTCGGCTGAAACTATAAGTAACAGCATGGCACTCCCACTCAATTTATAAAGGTCTTTATAAAGACACTTTTGGGTCGTCATTAACACTACCACCGGTTCGGAAGAAGGCATTCATCTACCGGGAACAACCGGCAAGAAACTCGATAGCTGCTCTTTTAAAATAAACAATTTATACAAAATTGTGCTACATACAATTCAAATGACAAAGCATTGTAAGGCTACTTAAGAAATAACTATTAATTTTTTTATATAAATATTAATAAATAATATATTACGATAGATAACTTTTTGATAACCTTTCATTTAAAATCGTTCAATATGATAGCATTGCACGGTTGAAATTCGAAATGTAGACGAAATCATTCAATTATTTTCATTGCGTTTTACATAGTGTACTTTTATATAGAGGTATTTAAAAAAAAAAATAAAAACCACTAAAATGTGATCGATTTCTGTATTTTAAAAACAAATTAATACATTAACGAAAACCACAAAAATTGAATCGATCAGAGACAATAATTGTAAATTTATTTAATTTATCGTAAGAATAGTGGAAGAAATGATTGTGAAGAGCGGGCAGCCTTATCGTTAATAAGCGATCTCCTTCAGCCAAACCACGGTTTAATTGTAAACTTTGATATGAAGAAATTAGAAGAGCAAATCATAAAGAGCCTTACGTGGCGTTAATTAGAAGTTTAAACTTCTATTGACCCCTCACGCGTTCCAAAAATAATGCGTCCTCTAATAAATACCTAATCCGTAACATCTGGATTAAAATTCGTGTTTGACAATATATAACAGCAATATCCAATTAATTAACAACAACCTCTACACAAAACTAATCTATATAGAAGCAGGTGGATACACAAAGCGATTTACATAACATTACCTTCTCACTCAATTGTTTAACCGGTTCGGATATAACCGTAAAACCGGATACCATAGAACCGCACTAAACGGGCGCGCTCTATCTCTCAATTTTGTTTTTCCACCTTTTCCTAATAAATGTTTTTCCTAAATATATAACGCCATATTTATTAGACAATCACATGTATATATATAGTTTATATACCATACATTTATGTTAGTAACAATAAGCAAAATATGAATTAACTATATTTTTTCTTAAATAAATACAATATTTACAATGTGCAGACTGGAACAGTGATGAAGAACAAATGAAGCCACACTATCTATGATTATTTCACGCACCCTGCAAAGCAAGGAGGCCGATCTTTTTCGCATGGTTGGATAAAAGTAGTCTAGGCCTGTCTCCGCAAACATGCAAGATGCGCTGCAGAAGCGGGGCAGCTCCACCAGCACCCTGAGAGCGTTGTTATACTGTGCTCTTCATATTTAATTTGAACTGATCTATTAAAACACATATATGAAACAGTGTTAGCTAGCTTTGTTTAGAATTTCAAAGTACATACTAATTTTATTATATTAGTTTTGCCCGCGACTTCGCCCGCGTGGTTTGATTACAAAAGGAATTTGGATAATCGATTTATATTGTGGTGAAATTTTTATACGAACTTTCATCACCCTAACCCTTTGTATCGCGATAGAGCTTTCAATTTTCCATTTCATGTATCGGAGAACTAATTATCATATTTAACATTAATACTTATTAATTAGTAAATAAACACAAAATAATCTTAATATTAACCTAACTAATATAAGTAACTTAAAATACAACAAAACTAAAACAAATTTAAAAAGTTTGGTCCCTGTGGCAGAGTACCCACAATGCTGGCGGCATTTCCTCGCTGCATCGCGATGCTTATACGCTGAGCAAGGAAAGCACCAGCTCTTGGATCACCGGTACCGACTACCTGGCGCCTACTTAATTCTTTAATAAGCGCCCGTGCACTTGCACCCCATGGTCCAAAAGTCTCCCCAAATAGAAAAAACACGTATTTTGAGGAAAGACTTTTGTACTTAGACCTTTTCTTTTGTTCCGCTTGCTCTGCAGCCGCGTCAGCTTTGGAGCTTGTGATAGGAAAGTGGGACGGTGCTAAAGTGTCCACACAAGTGGCATCCCAATGGCAATCAGTCTTTCTATCATCCAATCAAATGAAGGCAATGCCCTGGTGTGGGGTCTAAACAAGATGTAGTGGAGTCTGGTGTGTTTGAAAAGGGAGATGTGACAGCGGAGAAGGGACTACTTTTGTGGTTAAGTGTATGTATACTCGCCTTTCTAAAACTCAACTATATTTGCAATATGTTACACATTTAAAATACATATAATATATATAGAATAGAGAGTTATAATTGAACATTGTTAGTATCGTGAATAATGTTATAGTTAAAAAAAAATCTCTCACCTTTTGTGCGTTAACCGCAAGTGGGGCAAACATAACCAATAATAATAACAATCGTTGTTCTAACTCTGATAATTCATTCCCCGGTATTCGATAATTCTCGTATAACATTGAGTTTTCGTGTTATTGCCCAAGTTAATGTGCCTGAAACGATGTTAGGTATTATGGGCATGGTAGAATGATACAGGGTTGATAACATAGTTGCTTTATACGAACGAAAAGACTGCTTTCTTATTATTTCTTTTTAGGGTATAATGACCTAAACCGGCGTAGGAAAAATTGCCTTAGTGAAGTTTGCCTGGAAGATGATCAGGGGCGGCATTGATTGCAGTAATATTCTGCAATCATTGCTAAGATCACATGCCCCTGATAATTTTTACCGGCTCAGGAGGCATCCATTGTTGGCTGAGGTACGCTTTCGTATAAGCTTCTAAGCAAAGCCCAATTCCGCGTATGATCGCCCTAACGAATCGTTTCATTAGCTGTGCACCAGAATGTGACATTTTTATGACAGCGTTAGGAATGATAGTGGACGAATATGAGAGGTTGTTAGATTTAAGTTAAAAACTGTATGCGTTTTTTGGCTTCGGCCGTAAATAAATAAATAAATAAATTGAGAAAGAAAGACGTATATTACGAAAATGTATACATATTAATATAAATGCTGCTGTCAGACAAAAGACAAGACTTCACTTTTATGTGCCTGCTCGATTGGCCTTCTATAAAATGTTGTCTACTAATTAAGGTACGACTTACGACCTTCAAAAAAAAGAGGCTCTAAAGGGCCGGCAACTCACTTGTAAACCTGTCGTTGCAGGTGTCCATGGGCGGCGTGGCACGTCATTCGAAGTGACCCGCCTGCTCGTTTGCCTTCTCTTACAAAAAAGGGCTGGTTTTTTAATGAAATTTGAAGTGTTATGTTTGTCTTTATTTATAAGTTAATTGTTAAGTTTATTGGACCTTGTTTCGTGACATATATAATGTTTAGCAACATATTTATATATGTTTTAATGGCAAAATTGTAATGTGAAAAAGATTGCAGGTAGGTTTTCTTGCGCTAACATAATATATCTTTCTTTGACCCTGGGAAATAGCTTATTCCAACTCTAAGAAGACTTCTGGTTATTAGTACCGGTGACCCAAGAACTGCTTACCTCCAGTGAGGAAATCTTGTGTTTGGAATTGAAAGTTTGAAGGACGATTTGTAATGTCATACTATAAATATTATGCCATGTTATTGGTAATGGGCACAACGTATAATGAATGACGCGAACAGACAAAGTTAATAACCGCTTTGGCGAAAGCAAATATTGCTTCAAAAGAAACAAAGCATAAAAATCTAATAAATGTAATGACAGTGTACCCATGGTAAGAAATATATGCAACTCCATGTAACGACACCCGATTTAGGTCTCTAAAGCGTCGAAATCAATTGGCTTCGGTTCTAGCTAGTATTCTATTACAGTTAGCGTTTTTATATAGAGTTCACACTGTATTTTCAAATAGTCTCACCTACGTATTTTCGGTAGGAATTAATCAATTTTTCTTACTCTTTAAAATGAGAAGATTGAGATATTTAATTGTGGAATACTAGTATCTTTTGCCCGCGACTTCGTTCGCGTGTTTTAAATACAAAAGGAATTTGGAAAATCGGTTGATAAATGGCAGACATCTGGTCAGATGTGTATACAAATTTTCATCCCCTATTTAAAGCCTTCAATCTTTTTGTTCGCGATAAAAAATAGTCTATCTCCATACCAAACTTCATCGAAAACAGTTAAGTAGGTTAAGCGTGAAATACATAATTTCGCATTTATAAATATATATGTATATATTGTTTACTTTACCTCTTAGCGTGGTGAAAGCGCGTTATAACATACTATTTTAATATGTTATAGTGCACAATACGAAATAAAAAGTTTTATAGCTATAATCCATACATTATAAGTGTCGAAGTAGACAGTATTAATATGAAAACTTTGATCAAAAGGTAAAGTTTTCCAATCAAGACGAGCTTTTGTGTCCGAACGATTAATGTCTGCCACAAATGTGTGTTTCTGTGGCGCCTTTGAGCTTTTAATTAACCATTCTGCGATTTATTAATTAATTGATCTGTTTAATAGATCGATTTAATTAGTTATAATGACAAAACGAAAATTTTACTTTGTGAACGTCAAAATATTATTTCGTTAAATAATTGTCGCCATAAACAATACATTTTTTTCCTTTTCAACCTTGGGGTGCAAGTGCACATGCGCTTATTAAAGAATTAAGTAGGCGCCTGTTAGTCAGTACCGGTGATCCAAGAGCTGGTGCTTTCCTTGCTCAGCGTGTAAGCATCAACATACAGCGAGGAAATGCCAGCATTGTGGGTACTCTGCCACAGGGACCAAACTTTTTAAATTTGTTTTAGTTTATTTATTAGTTTAATATTAAGAATGTTGATAATGATTGTGATGAATTCAAATATTGTAATAAATAAATTCAAAAAAGCCATCCAAGACTTGTTAATTTATTAATACAATTAAATCTTTAAGCAGAAATTAATTGAAAATGCGATTAAAATGATTACACCAAGGATACTAAAGCTTGGAGATTTAATATTGACGTTGAACAATAAGATAATTTATATTATAAATTAATAAGATAAATGATATTTTTAATTAATAAGATAAATGATATTTTAAATTAATAAGATAAGTAAAAACGGCCGCGAGAACAACCCATCTCGTGGTTTCTTGAGTGCTGAAGCCATGTAAACTTAGTTTTAGTGACTATCAAGAGTTGCTAGCAATTATTATTGAATTTGAATTAAACTAGATGTTAATATAACGTAATTGTTAAAGCATTATCCTATATACAATGTAAACTCCATGTAACGTCACTCGATTGAACAACAAACTCTCTATAGCAATGAAATCAATTGGCTTTAATTGCTATAGCTTGTATTTCATTCTTATTTCTCTATACCAGTCTATAACGCCATAAAACACACAGTCCCATCAGTGTTGTTTAATAGAGTGTACACTGTATGTTTACTTAACAAAGTATCAAGCTTTACACCCATTGTCCGTCCCGTCGGTTTGGATTTAACTAGATGTTAATACAACGTAGTTCTTAAAGGAATATCCTATATACAGTGTCAACTCCATGTTACGTCACTCGATTTAACGACAAAGTCGAAATCTTTGTTTGGTTGTATCTTGTATTCCATTCTGATTTCTCATCTCTCTCAACGGCCAGTCTGTAACGCCATAAATCGCACAGTCCTATCAGTGTCGTTATACAGAGTTTACACTGTATTACCTTTATAGTTATCTAAATGTAAGTCGCTAAGATCATGTAAACACGCGTACAATAGAGGAACCCAATAACAGGTGGCGGAGTTCGCTAACGATCCGCATTGCGTCAGCCCCATTGTCTCGTAAAACTGCCAACCGTGTAGGGGCCGCATGTTTTAACCGACGGGACGGACAATGGACAAGCTTGATACTTTGTTAAGTAAACATACAATTGTATATAACGACACTGAAGGGACTGTGCGTTTTATGGCGTTATAGACTGGTCGTTGAGAGAGAAGAGAAATAAGAATGGAATATAGCCTAAAACCAATTGATTTCGTTGCTTTAGTGAGTTTGACGTTAAATCAAGGGACGTAACATGGAGTTTACACTGTATATAAGATATTCCTTTAAGAATTACGTTGTATTAACATCTAGTTAAATCCAAACCTTTGTTAAGTAAACATACAGTCTAACTCTATATAACGACACTGAAGGGACTGTGTGTTTTATGGCGTTATAGACTGGTATAGAGAAATAAGAATGAAATACAAGGTAAAACAATTGATTTCGTTGCTTTAGTGAGTTTCTTGTTCAATCGAGTGACGTTACATGGGGTTAACACTGTAACTTCACTTCAAAAATATAGGTGCAGTCGTGTTAAGTCAACAAAAAAATGCTGTTTATGATTGAAGCCAAATATACACTAAAATTATTCTTAAGCCTAGGTACAAAACAAGGACAAAAAATATGTATAACAATTACATGGTAATTAATTAATCTATACTAATAATAAGACAGTAAAAATCGAAAAACTGTACATTAAATATTTTTCCAAAAAACTGAAAGGAGGCAACTAAAGAAGAGTCATAGAAACCAAAAAACCAATTTTTGGAATTCTTGTCTGTCTGTCTGTCTGTCTGTCTGTCTGTCTGTCTGTCTGTCTGGTACTTTATAACTTGAAAACTACTGAACGGATTTGAACGCGGTTTTCACAGTTGGATTATATATAATTAGGAGCGTTGTCAAAAGTTTATTTTGTCAAAATCGGTTAAGAGAAAAAGAAGTTATGGTCAATTGAAAATTTACTTCAACCACTGCTTCAAAATTTTTAAACACTTATATTGATTGATTAGTTATATATTGTTAAATATGTTCTAATATAAGTTAATCTTAATATTAAAACTTATGAGAGGTAACAAAAATAACAAATAACGCAGTGCGCGCGGGCGCGGTTGAAGTGTTGAACAATGTGCTCGATAGATGGCGTTGATAAAATTCGTAGATTTATTTTATTTTTTTATTTCTTAAACCTATGCAGCTTATCAAAAACAGTTTACACAATAAAAATAGATTAAAAATAAAGCCAAAATGAGGTTAAAATATAGAATCGGAAATATAATCTAAGATCAGGAAAAAGAATAACACAAAAAAACACGAACAGAACAAAAAAAAAAATATATATATATATATATATATACACACAAGTGGAACTATGTGAAGTACGAGCATTTTAGTGTGTGTGTGTGTATCATTGTGTGCAATGGTGTTGCTGTGTGAGTGAGTGTGCGAGGTTGAGTCTTACTTTTTTTTAAAGAACTTCTACTTAGGCCAAATATATCCATCTCGGTATTAAGATGCTCCATTGTGTAATGACTACCATGCAGTTCAAACTTTATCGTTTTACCCTATGATTATTTTGAGTGAACACTACCTATACCAACAAGTAAAAGGAAACGAGTGTAAAGACGTTTATCGTTTGTCCGCTCCCATTTTTCCATCTACATCCTTAACGTTAATGAGGTTTACCTTTTATTATTTGGTCAAGCTAATAAGTAATAACCTCACAAGTACGTATTTCATACTCTTAGCTTCGTAAGAATTTTCTTTCAACTCTTAACCGCTGAGGAGTTTTACCTTCCGTCATCAGCTCATCCACATAAGAAGATGACTATCAGAATATAAAATTGTCAGAATAGTAATTGCCTGTACGTTAATTTGAAAGTTGCCCTCGATTTCTCTGAATCATCTGATCCTGTACAGCTACATCATCCCTGAGTAACACAGGCTATATATAATTCCAATTGTAACAAGATTTTAGCCCGTGAAAGAAAGCCCTGTCGAGATCATTAAAAAACGCTATATACTTAACCAAATTACACGTGGGCGAAGCCGCGGGCGGAAAGCTAGTTATATAATAAAGCTACAAAGGATTGACACAAAATGACAATCAAAAAGGAGGAGGAGTCGTTGGGATTAATACCTGCAGCTGAATGTAGGCAGAATACGAGATTCCACCCGTATCACCTTGATGTCTGTCGTTCCACCAATGCGCGTTTCGTAAGACATTTCTTACCACGCACCACCACGTTATGGAACCAGCTGGTACCACGTTATTTCCGAACCATTACGACTTAGGGTCCATCAAGACAAAAGCGTACCACTCCCTAAAAGGCCGGCAACGCACCCAGCTACGTGAGTGTCTATGGGCGGCGACTTCACCTTTATTGTGGGCCTCCTGCTCGTTTGCTAATCTAAAATCTACCTAAACAAACCATTGTCACCCTACACGCGACACGCAAAGGTCTTTCACACGCGCAGAGGAATGCCCAAACGTTAGGATGTTCGTAAACTTTTATTAGGACAAGCCTCGTAAAGCTTAAAGTGCTCAAATCAAAAAGGTTTAACATTTTGATTTTTATATTGTCTTAATTTGTATGTATAGAGTAAATAAATGATCTTTGTAATCAATTCAACTTCTGAACATGGATTGATCTTTAATGCGACTCGATTTTGTCCGATGCTTGATTGCTTTGAGCTTCGGTATAAACTGGACAGTGTTTATCATTATAGTTACCTTTTACTTCGAAGTATATACAGGATGTGGCGTGTAGATAATATGGATAGTGGGTGTTGTGACGGTTTAAAAGATATGTTTGAAAAAAAATCTCTCAGTTAAAGTCTAAAGATTTGATATTTTTGAAAATTTAAGAAAATTCCTTTATCACTTTTCTTATTGGCTCGACTACAAATGAAGGTTTATTTGTTTGCATGTGTTTTGATATAGTTTTTGCTGGATATATTAATTATTGGATACACTTTGATTCCAGGGGTTGAAAGCATAGTTTAATCCAAAAATCAAACTCCAATTTTTATATTTCTATATTCTTAATAAACAAAGCTATAGCTAACTATTGTGTAAAGTTATGTTATAATACCAAATATATTAAAGTGCCTACGTGTTTCATAAAAGTCAAAAATAGCCTCAGACAAATCCCCAGCTAATGCCTGTTCATCATTAATCACGGAATAAGGAACAAAACTCGGCCATCTCAAACCATTTTTTGGCAGAAAACAATTTATACTTGTGATTTTTCAACGGGAGATTTATGATTCTGAGTTATATGGATTCGTGCGAATAACTTAGCATCGATTTCGGTCATTATTTTTCTTGAAAGGTTAAGGTCAAATTTTCGTGACTCTATCTGACTAAAGTGGTTACTGGTACCGTATTAATACCGAGAAAATAATTAATTATAAATCCACTAAATGGGTCTTTTATAAGATTAAAAACTAAAGTATCAAAAATTCCTGTTCCTCTTTATTTATTCCTTCGAAATTGGTTGCGAACAAGAAGATTCCCTTGGGCCGGCCATATTTAGTCTTCCTATTAATTCTAAAATTTAGTATCTGGATGATGGCACTCTATGAGGTAACACAGATTTGGATATTTTAATTTCTGACTTTAAGTCAATATAAGTTTATTAGTCTGTGAAATGGCATAATTATTATTTCAACACGTAGTCTGTGAAAGAAAAACAAGTGCGGACATGTCATTATTATAAAAATATGGATGCATTGTAACTGCACGACAGTTAATAGTGAACTAAACCTGGCATATATCAGCAAAGTGTTGTTTTTATAATGAGTGGTGATCGTGAAGTAGGCAATGCTGACACCTTCCAAATCCCTACGGAGACACTTCTTTCGTTATATATATGAAAACAATGAAAATCCTTTACAACCGGTAGTTATAGTGATATAGAAGTATATAGTGAGAACAATATAAACACACAGAATTCATGAATTTAGAACAAAAAAATGAACTCAGTCGTATTAACATAATGTTTTGCTATTCGCGTTCTAGGTATTCAAATAGAGCGTACTAAAAAATACAATCTTCATGCAAAGCCATTATGGAAATACGGTATGTGCGAAGGTCCAGAGGCCGGATATAACCGGGTATAACCGGGTATACCGGGATAAACCGTCCGGTTACCGGACACCGATTGTACCTCACGATCTGCGAGTAATCTGCACGTGTTATGAACGAATGTTGGATTTCTATGAAAGTATGAATCTTTTTACATGAAAATCGCATAGGACATTTTTCGCTTAATATTTTGTTCGTTTGAATAACTATTTTAAAGGAAACTTAATAAATTTCATTAACTTACTTACCTTTTAAGCTTACTTAATAGTTGACGCTATCTTCTATTTGGGCAGAATGAAACTTTTCTAAGTTTTAGAGTAAGGCAAAGTAAGCTAGCTTTAAAAAAACATATAAAATATATGTGACTTCAAAATCAAAAATATCTTTATCCATATAGTTAATTAAGGTATACTTATGAATCGTCAAAAAAATAAGATAAATTCCCGAAATAGGAGCACACATTTATGTTATAGTGTGAACAATACAAACACACGGTACTCTTATTATTATTGGTGTATAGGATTTTTAAAAGTTTGAATACATGTGAATATGTCAAAAACAATTTAAAAATAGTAAGGTTCGTAGATGATTCAATATTTGAATACTGACCATAAATAATGTCCAAAAATTTAACGAATTGAACAAGATTCTATTAAAAAAATGAAATTAAGTATCTTCGAATGGGATTCATTACAAAACGGAAATTCGTCAGTTCCAAAGAGGCTTTCACGGGTCCGAATCACTTTTCGGACTTGACTAAGCCTCCTAACAGAATTAAAATGTAAATTTCTTTTTATATAATACCATCCGATAAAAGGTGGTATTAAAAATGGCCTAATAAGATGTTATTTTATTTTTCATGTAAGAGGAGGCAAATGAGCAGGCGGGTCACTTCGAGTGAGGCTCACAAGTGAGTTGCCGGCCTTTAAAGAAGAGGAACGGGTCGGGAATACCCGCGCTGGCATTTGTTTCCACAAAGAACAATTAGACTAACTCATGTATTAATTTCATAATTATCTATTAATTTCCCAATTTTCACAGATGAGGCGGGATTTTCTCCACTTCAAATTAACACTGACTCGCTGAAGTAAAGAAAAAGCTCGCAAACTTATTATTTAATCGTCTAACACTGCCACAAGGAACACGATTTTTAAATTTATTTAAGTGTAATTTGTTTATTAAAGATTTACACTTAGTTTAAATGTGTTAGTTTGTTATTTTATTTAAATCATAACTATAAAATATTAATTTACCTCTGTATACATTACATTAATATATAATAATAATTTAACTATACTTTAAACTTAGTCAAATCATTTACTTCAGTAAGGTGCATAGGACCATTTTGAATTGTCTTAAATCTTTACGCCATTCGTATCAAACTGAGAAGAATCACACTCACCTGGGTTGATTTTTTTAACAGATAATCCATACTTATATATAATACTTGTTACAAGCTCTTTTACCAAATTACCGATATTATTTTTTTAATGTTGATAAGTCCAATTTTAAATCCACCTTTCATTGTACTGTATCATATTTAATCTGGTCAAGATAGCGAAGTAAACATTTCAAACGGATAAATAGTATTTGTGAATAAGTCGTTACGCAGAGTTAGTTAACTTTTATTCATACCTGGATAAAGGTTTCGTGGGTTCAAACTCAAAAGTCAAAATATCTTTATTCATGTAGGTATTTATAAAGACACTTTTGAATCGTCATTAACACTACCACCGGTTCGGAAGGCAGTCATCTACCGAGCAAAACCGGCAAGAAACTCGATAGCTGCTCTTTTAAAATAAACAATTAATACAAAACTGTGCTACTGACAATTAAAATAACAAAGCATTGTAAGGCTACTCAAGAATTGAACTGTCCCGATGCTGAGCCAATTGCCGACACATTAAAGGGATCTTTGTCCTCTAAATATTCGTTTACGGTATAGTATGCCTTTTCAACCAAAATACCCTTTACGGTATAATTTGGTCCACCGATTTGTCAACCATTTTTCATTGACGTTTTACTTTTTTGTCATAACTGATGACCGCATCATTCTTCTATAAGAACCGTCTTATAGAAGAGGCGGCAAACGAATGGGAAACACTATGGTAGTGAAGTCACCACCCATAAATACGTGGTTGGAATTACAATATCTGTAGTGCAAAGTATTTAAGAACCTATACGACGCACTATCAACATGAGAGTTTCCCACAATTTTCATTTACCAGAACCCCAATTTCGTCAGGGTACCCCATTCAATCGAACTAAAGACAAAAAATACTATCAGAAACCCAAAATAATAAGAGAACTTTGTTACAGGCAGTTTATGCACAAATTCGAGCTTTTTAACACTTGAGCTTTTACAAAAAACACTTTATTAGGTTTCCACTTGAAAGTATGTTACAACGTATGTGTTTGGAAGTTGGAACAGGAATACCCGTCGAGTGGAAAAGGATTTGGGGTAGGGGTTGTCTGACGGGAATAAACAATAAATACTTATATCTAATTATAATTAGGCTTATATCTAATGTGGGTGTGTAATTTACAAATAAAACGAACGCTGGACTCCACGCTAGGATATTCCCTGGAGACTAAGAGACTGGAACTCTTCCGACTATACGTACGTGTGTATGTACTTCTCTTCTTATTATGATAGAGTGGTTAAATATAAATGCTATAGATATATAAATGGAACCTTAAAACAAAAGCTTCAACCACTAAATGTATGTTTGGTTACTTACTATACATGCTGTCGCGCGTCTACAGTTTGCAGCTATGCGGCCTACTTTATTTGCATCCTCTTAACTTGTAAACATTACCTTACATTTCGTTGGAGGTGGGAATGATGGATGTGGTATTGAGCTTTTAAATTGGCGTTTTTGAATTAAGGTTTAGCTTTAGCATTTTTCTAATCGGTGGCAATCAAGCAGTGAAGTGCTAACCGCCTATGGACAACTGCTACGCCGGGTTTACAAGTGTGTGTCCGGCTTTTAACGTGCGCTCTTCTTTTGAAGGTCCCCATGTCGTAGCGGTTTGGGAATACTTGCGCTGGGAGTTGGTTCCACAAAGGGGTGGTCGCGGCAGATACTGCCATAAAGTCACAGTTGTGGAGGGCCAAGAAGCCAAACATCTAACTTGATGTGAACTTGGGCGAAAGGCCCAAGACAGACAGAGAAGAATGGAGAAATGTCATCTGCCCGCTGACCCAATGTGGGCCCAAGGAAACCTCTGCTACTCATTTTTTAGGAGGCAAACGAGCAGGCAGGATGTGCAGTGCTAACCGCCCATGGACACCTGCAACACCAGGAGGCTTACAAGTGAGTTGCTGGCCTTTGTGAGAGGTACGCTTTTGTCTTGAAGGTCCCCAAGTCGTAGCGGTTCGGGAATACCTGCGCTGGCAGTTGGAGAATACGACATTTATACCGCATCCATTAGACATCCTTCTACAGCATAGACAAGAATCTTCAATTTAAACGCACGTGTTGTTTATATGGCGACGTTATTTGATCACCTGGCTTTATTCGCGAAACTCAACAGCCTCACAACAATATAACCTGTCTTGGATGACTTTTATAGCTGCGTTATGAAGTATTTTGTGTGAATTTTGAATATGTTTTTTGGATAAGTTTTGAATCGCTACCAGACGATGGCAATCTCTATTCAGCCACGAAGCATTAACGAATTTGCTTTTTTCCGTTGAAAGCTCGGATGGTCTCGATGAGCTTTTACATAGAACTTCGTGTATTTTCTTGTTCTACTTTTTATGACCTAGAAGTTCCCTTAACAAGGTGACCTTTTAGAAACCTTATCTTTTCAATTTAAAGCCTAGTTTTATTAAAAAATAAGCTGTTTTTTTGGCAGGTCTATAACAGTAGAACAGATGAAATAGTAAACCTTTAAAGCCGCTGTAAATATTGTTATATTATTTAGTCAAAAAGCCTTAGATTATTACTACTTTGCAAAGGTAACTTTCTGAGGTAGAATACTACATAATAACTAGCTGACTCGGTTCACGTTGTTTTGCTATACAATTACTAAAAAATAGGAATTGAAAAAAATATAACCAAAAAAAATGTTGGACGATTCTCAGATCAACTCGATATGCTCACAGAATTTCATGAGAATCGGTCGAGCCGTTTCGGGGGAGTACGGTAACGAACATTTTTACTAGAGAATTTTATATTTAACTAGCTGATCCCGACAAACTTTGTTTTGCCAAAAAAAAGTCTTTCAAAATAGATATTTGCCGATTCTAAGTCTTCCTCAATATGACCACAGAATTTCATGGGAATCTGTCGAGCCGTTTCGAAGGAGTACGGGAACGAACATTGTGACACAAGAGTTTTATATATAATACACTAAATTGTTTACCCTAATATCACCAACTTCTATTTTTCATATTTCATCCCCGGTCGTCTGATCAATCGTCATTTAATTAGGTATCTATGCCAGTTATTTTATGTCTACACTAAAATGTACTTAAAAATAAAATATCAAATAATAATTATTAATAGTATTAATTGCTGAGTCAGCTAGTATTCTTATTTTTATGTATAATTTTATATTATTTATTCATATTCATCTAAAAAAACTAAATAAATACTTGGATAATTGTTATTTGTAAATTATGTTAAGGCTGTTGGGGAGTCTGAATTTGAACGGAAGTTAATTGAGAAAGCCTATTATGATAATAATGAATATCCTGATAATGCTTGGAAATAAATTGTCTCGGTTCAAAGATAATTTTGAATGGGAGTACCATGCTGATACTTCAGAGTTTCAGCCGATCGGGCAGGCACGGCCGGAGAAATACCACTCTCTCACAGAAAACCGGCGTAAAGTGATACAATTGGACTTTGTTCATTTTGTACTCGCGTTTCGTTCGGTGAGTGAGATCTTCCGGTGCCCATCCTTTACCCCTTCCCTCGTCCCTCTCCCCTTTCCTTTAAAGGCCGGCAACGCACTCACGAGCTACCTGACGCGTGAGTGTCTATGGGCGGCGACTTCACCTTTATGGTGGGCTTCCTGCTCATGTGCCCAGTGGTAGTTTGAACAGTGGTAATATAGTGTTTGAAACTCATACTCAAAATATCTTTATTCAAGTAGGCCTACAAAGACACTGAATACCGGTTCAGAAGGCTTATCTACCGAGAAGAACCGGTAAGAAACTTTGATTTTTTAAATGAAAGCATGATTCAAATAATCTGTCAATCAAGAATTAAACTGTCCCGATGTTGAGATATTGCTGATACATTAAAACGATCTTTGTCCTTTAAATATTTTTTAAATATGCCTTTTCAACCAGAAGACTCTTCACGCGTTAGAAGTTAATTTCTTTAAATTGGATTTTATGATAAAAACGTATGCACTCTACAATATATTTATGCGACTAAGACGAAAAGTAGTCATACAAATTTTATATATTTCAAATCGATTCTTGAGTGGCGTTAATATTTTCACATATTATATAATGAAAACATAGAATTTCCGTGGGTGGAAAATTTTGCGGTTTTTTAAAAATGATAAAATAAAAACCGTAACGTCAGTTAAGTGTCCTTAAAATGAGGGTCTGTTAGAACTGGGTCAAGTGAGGTTTTTTATTCACAGGCGGTGAGGGGTTCCGTATTTAATGTTTTAAGAGAACGTATTCCCGTAAGAAAGAAGTGACAGTTGTCTGTCTGTCCGCGTATCACTCGGAAACTATTTTAACGAAATAATCTAGATATTTTTTTTGAATATACTGTATATATAAATAAATGTGTTTTTGATAATTGAAAGAAACAGCTTTTTTCTGTTTGTTTGTTTGTTGCATCAATTGGAAACTAATTTTACAAAATTTTCACCAAATAAAGCTACCTCCGGTGCGTAATAGTTTGTAATTTACTACAATTCTAGAAAAAATGTAATTGACAAATATTATTAATAGTTTTATAAATAAAACTATTAATAATATTTGTCAATTACAAGTTACAAATTTACAAATTACAAAGTTACAAATATTTGTCAAGAGGGTAGCAAACTAGCAAGATGTACACCTAGGTTAAGTCGCCGACCATAGACACTCACGTGGCTGGGTGCTCGTGAGTGCGTTGCCGACCTTTAAGGTCTATTATTCTGCTCTTACAAGCAGATAACAACTCAAAGCACTAAGTTAGCTTTTGTTGATATTTAACGTTACGAAGAATTATTTAAAAAAGAACTTCTTTTAAGGTAATTGTAAAGTTCAAATATATAGTATCCATATAATTGACTATTTTTAAAAAAAGGCCAAAATGTCTGCTTATATGTGTAGAAATATTGTAAACTGTCACATGAAAGTTGGCTTCAGCATTTATTTTTTAGCAACGTCAGTATTTCGAAGAGCTTTTTTACTCGATAGAAGCTTTTAACGTAGTGCCAAGGTAGTGAAGGTGGAAATTGAGAATATATATGTGTTAGTTAATTTGAAAAATATACAAGAACTAAGCCTTCTCTTGTAGCCTTTATTTTAGATTTTTTTTTTGTAGATTTATTTAGATTTAACTCCCATTGATAGAAACTGCAAAGTTTTATGTTTTCATCCATGCTAACTATACAATTGTAACTAGGTTATGTCTGTGGGTTGTCTGGAAGAGATCGCTTATTAGCGATAAGACCGCCCGTTGCTCTCATATGTACTAACATCTATTAACGTCATTTACTTAAGTGCAATAATGTGAATAAAAAAATAAATAAATCATATAATATTATTTCTCTGTTTGGTCTGATTTTGTCGCAGTTTATTTTAATATATTAACATTCTAACCTATATAAAATATTAGCTTTGGACTGGAAACGTCAGAGAAGGTGGAACCATGACTGACCAAAACAGACCTGATGGTAATCATCGCGGAAGCCATTGGTCTGTCTTGGCGAACTTCAAGGCATTATTGAAAGTGGCATATCTGCCCTCCGCCCCGACGTGGGGCCATAGGACATTGGTAACTAATATATAAACCAATATAGTTCAAAAACTTTAACCTCTAAACGATGTTTTCACAGATTAATGTTAACTTCTTATTTTGGTCCTTGGGGTAACAAATACACACGCTTATTTAATAATTATTTAAAAAGTCGACCGCGGTAGTCAGAACGAAAGAGCTGGATGTTTTTCTCAACTGCCAACCGAATGGGTACTGACACCAACTTTTTAAATTTGTTTTAGTGTTTATTTAAGTCTTTTTATTAATACAGTTATCATTACTGGAAGAGCAAAGATCTGATCTTTATTTCATAGACAATAGATGTCGCACCAACATACGGTGAGATCAGACCGGATTGACAATTGACATGAGTGTTTGACGTATTGTTCAATTGTTTGACTCGTACATCTGACATTTATCCACACTATATACTATTGTAAATGCGAAATGTATGTATGTTACGCTTTTACACGTAAACTACTGAACCGATTTAAATTAAATTTGGTATGGAGATAGAGTAAACTTTAGTGATAGACATATTATAGCAAAAAAGTGTTTAAATAAGGGATGAAAGTATGTATAAACTCAACAGAACTCTGCCATTTCTAACCCCTTTTTCCAACTTTTCTACTAGTCTATCTATATGTGTATAGTTTATCACTAAGTTAAAAAAAACCATAGACAATATAACATTATACGCCCAAGGATCTCCAAAACAGGAGAAATCAAGAGGCGCTCGTTAGCCACTCCTGTGTCAAGTGTTGTTGTAACGCTGAGCTGTTCCACTATGCCAAGGCTTATGTCACTTTCAACCGAATTTCTTACAAAAATATATTAATCAGCTGACGCCTTTCAGACTTTTCATGGTTATTTTCCATTCCAAATTCAAATAAATACAAATTTTATATAACAATACCCACTGCGCGTTTTGTAAGACATTTCTTACCACGCACCACCGCGTTATGGAACCAGCTGCCCGCCACGGTATTTAACCATTATTATTAACCATTACGACTTAGGGTCCTTCAAGAAAAAAGCGTACAAATCCCTAAAAGGCCGGCAACGCACTCACGAGCTCCCAGCCACATGGTGTCTATGGGCGGCGACATCACCTTTATGGTGAGCCTCCTGCTCGTTTGCCCCCTCTTCTATAAGAATAAAATAAATAAATAAGGACTATTATGTACAGATCAGTACTTAAGTAAACAGCGAATTTGACAGTATATCTGTTAATCTAAATATGTTATCCAAAAAAGCTTTACGCTTGTTAAAATAAGGTTACTTATGGCCAGAATAATCGCAACCAATATATCTTATCTAAAAACATTGAGCTTTTAAAGTAAGCTCCTAGAAAAACTAAAAACGTAGAAATTAGCTTTCGAAGATAAAACTTGAAACTAAAGCTGCTCTGTTTTCACAGTGCTTTTTGAATTGAACTGGGTAATCTAACTTTTTATTTAAGTTCGTTTTAAAACTTTCTATGTGTAAATAATTTTTAACTAAAGTGCTTACCTTTTTATTAATTTAAAGATGTCAAAGGTAAAGGTTGACTACATATATGAAAAAAGCTAGTAGATCTTGCCCGCGACTTCGTTCGCGTGGTTTAAATACTATACCGTAAACGAATATTTAGAGGACAAAGCTCCCTTTAATGTGTCGGCAATTGGCTCAGCATCGGGACAGTTCAATTCTTGAGTAGCCTTACAATGCTTTGTTATTTTAATTGTCAGTAAAACAATATTGTATTAATTGTTTATTTTAAAAGAGCAGCTATCGAGTTTCTAGCCGGTTCTTCTCTGTAGATGACTGCCTTCCGAACTGGTGCTAGTGTAAAAATTGACTATTCAAAAGTGTCTTTATAAAGACCTACCTGAATAAAGATATTTTGAAAGGCATTTGGAAAATCGGTTCATAAATGTCAGTTCTGGTGAAAATTTTATACAAATTTTCATCCCCTATTTCAATCTCTTCAACCCTTTTTTGTGATAAATAGTCCTTTAAGTAATAAGTTTTAATAAGTACCATGTCCTTCCCTAAAGTTAACTCTATCTATTCCAAATTACATCGAAATCGGCTGAGTAGTTTTAGCGTAAAAACGTAACATACATACTATCTACATTTAATCAACCAATATAATTTAAGGTATATAATATATACCTTAAATTCCCCGTGTGAACGAAAAGAGAAAAAGAGCGTTACTCTTCCTTAAAGGCCGGCAACTCACTTGTAAGCCTCCTGGCGTTACAGGTGTCCTTGAGCGGCGGTTGGCAACATCACTCGAAGTGACCCGCCTGCTCGTTTGCCTCCTCGTACATAAAAAAAGAACAAAGAAAGAAATAGCATCGACACTTGAATAGCCAAGGCTTTTGTAACATGAATGTATCGTGTATTAATATTTTAAATCTTTAAAAGAGCAGCAATCGAGTTAACTTATGAACTTTGCATTTAGAGTATAATATAAAACAATACAATTTAAAAGTGTCTTTATAAAGACATTGAAAATTGTTATTTATTCACAGTATTTCACATTAAGCTTCGCCGTATTAAATATTAATCAATAAATAATTGAATGGTTTAAAAGAGACAGATTGATGGTAAAAACGTGTCCATGCTCCCGATAAAATGGTTAACAAATAAATAAATGATCGCACTGCGAGCTTAATACCTATCATGTACGCCAATGCAAAAGTAAAAAATGGCCTCCAATCTGCTACTGAATAAATCACGGTACAAATGTAATATTTCACATCATGCAGAAATGTCGGATAGCTTTCATTTTTGTCGTTATTTTAATGTGCTTATTGTTTAGGCTGGTTGCACACTTGGCTGTTTAATGACGATTATACATTACAGTGTAAAAAAGTTAATGTAACGTTTCTCGATTTAACGACAAGCGACCGACGCTTTGGTTGGTTTAGCTTGTATTCCATACATGGCTTTTCCTCTTTCCATTTGACGACCACTCTTTATAACGCAATAAAATGCACGGTCCCTTCAGTGTTGTTATATAGTTTACACCAGTTGTAATAAAGTAGGGTCTAGAAGCTATTGATAAATAGCCAGCAATGCTTAAACCCCCGGTCATATCTATGGTGGGGACTTCCCCATGTTAACCTCTCTTTTGAACCTCTTCCTTCCTTCTTCACTTCTATAAATAACAGAATACGATTCCACCCGTATCACCAAGATGTCCGTAGTTCGCTGCGCATTTTGTGAGACATTTCTTACGACGCACCACCACATTATGGTAGCAGTTGCCTGCCACGGTATTTCCGAACCTTTATGACTTAGGGTCCTTCAAGAAAAAGGCGTACAAATCCCTAAAGGGCCGGCAACACACTCATGAGCTCCTAGGGACCAGTGTCTATAGGCGGCGACTTCACCTTTACGGTGAGCCTCCTGCTCGTTTGCCCCCTCTTCTTATACAGAAATTAATTGAAAAAGCCTACCATGATAAACAGGATACTGCTGCTTGGAAATTCATTGTTCTAGTGCATCTTTTTTTGACTAATTGATGTTAATCACTCAGATAAAGTAAACACCAGGAAATGACATCACTGACTTTTGTGAATCAGAAGTTAGAAGAATCCTTCTCAGCCGAACGCAGTGAACCCACGTAAACTTAGTTATAGTACCGATCAAAAGTGGTTGCAAATGATCCTAAAGACTTTGACCGACGGTTTTAAAACGATACGTTATCAAACACCCTATAGGGATGCCTTTTAATACTTTGCGGTTATTTCACAGTAATAATTTACTTCAAAGGTTTGGTCCAACATCAGTACGAAATGAACTAAGTTTTGTTTTAACTCTTTTTGAAAATGTTAATTTGAAATTTTACCGTCTTAAACAAGTTTTCCAATTGAAACAGCAATATTGGTTCTATATTAATTAATCGTAATCAAATGGATCGTGTTTCAATAAAAATATATCTTGCATTGGAGACGCTGATGCTTCGTGTAATGGTTACTTTTTACAACCGTTCTGTAGAAGATACCTGCAGATTTTATTAGCGAAGAGTTGTTAGTTCTTCTCGTCCGCTCCTTGATTTGGGAACTGGCAGTAAATATAATGGTAGTGTCAGTATTCAAGTTTTATATAATATATATATATATATTTAATTTGTGTTTAATTGACCTTAATATCGTAATCTATTCAGTTTTATCTTTTCAGGGTAAAATAACTCATTATTTTATAGAAGAGGAGAGAAGGCACATTATAAAGGTGAAGTTGTCACCCATAGACACTCACTTGTCTGGGAGTTTAATGCTTTGATCTTTTCTTGAAGCTAAGGTACTTCAAGAGGTTCGGAAAAGCTGGTTTCATAACGTAGTCCATGTTAAGATGTGTCTTACGAAACATTCAGTGGTTAACATATATTTTTATAAAAGAGGCTGGAGGCACACCATAAAGGTAAAGTTGCCGCCCATACGCACTCCCGTCGCTGGAAGCTCGTGCGTAGCCAGCCTTTTGGGGAGTGGTAAGCACGAATATATGATATCCCTCTTAATTATTTTATATCAAACCAAAACAAAAGCAATTTCGTTTTAGCGGTCTCAAAACAATGTTCATTATTCACATTGGCATTCACCCAAATCGACGATTTCAAAACATTAAAACAATCGGCCCTTTTTCCAACATTAACAAGCTAAAGTCAGTATTAACTGCAACTGCAAGAACCGACAGTCTTTAGCCGAATTAATGTATTATAGTGAGGCCATCGTAACGAGGATCTTCAATATATATATCGGCGCAACTACAACAATTAGTCTTAAATTAACTAGAATAATTAAGTACAAACATCATTTAATTGTCCTAAAATAAGTTTAATAACCCAAGTTGAATTCTTTCAGTTTGTCACTCTGTGAAATGTCATCTTTATTATTTCAATACGACGTCTTTGTAAACAAGTGCTTGATCACTATAAATAGGGTCGCATTGTAGACACAGTCGCGCTCAGGCCGTTGTACGGAACGGACCTCTCTTCAAATAGTGAAATATAAATGTTGGAAACTATCATTGAGGTGTTTCTTTAAATGAGTGGTTATTATGACCGACTCAATCGTAATGTTGGCAATGCTGATTCTACCTACGCCTTTCAAAAATAACCCTACAGAGTAGTTGGGTAGGCAGTAGCCCTATAGAGGAATTCACCTCGTTATATATAAATCGGATCGAAACATGATACCCGATTAATGGCAGCACTGTCGCCATATTGGAGTTTGGCTACGGAGCCTAGCTGGTGGGGGGGACTTCGTACCAAGACTCAGTTACCATTGGTTTGTCCTTGCGAGAAGTTGTCCGACAATTGTCGGACTTGGATTTGTTACTATAATTGTACAGAGAGATTTAAGTGTAGTTAATTTTGTAGTAGCCTAGTGAAGCTACTACAAAATTAACTAACGGTTCGTTTACATTTTATACGCCCACTATGTCAGTTGAATATGTTAAGAATATATCCACACTTAACATACATATATGTAGACAGATCTTTAATTTTTTTAATTGGTGTGCTGTCGTTACTAAATTTACAGAATAGACACCTATGCGAATTGAAGAGGCCGAGGCTCTTAAATGTAGAATCCAATACTTTATCGTACTAACCGGGTGACATACAAAACGGACGGATTATATATAAATATAATACGATACACTTTCACACCCACACAATCAGACACACTAATTTTGTTTTTTGGTTATTTGTCTCTTACTAATTTCCAGATAGAATCGTATCAGTGGTCACTTAATCAATAAGTATCTTTATAAGGTATGAAGTCGTGATATGGACGTACAAGAGATAAGAGACAACAGTTTTTCATTGGCCACATAAATCAATAGAACTTAAAGAGGCCTTCCTAGTTTACTCGGAGTATAGTATAGTTGTGACCTTAAACTAGGTCGTGATACCCCCAAATTCAATTATTTTCTAAATGTATTATTGATTTTAGTTATAATAATAAGCGATCCAATCACCTAAGTGATAGTGTAAAAATTGACGAGTCAAAAGTCTCTTTATCAAATACCTACTTGCACAAAAAAAGTAGAAGTATATGTATAGATATTACATATAAGAGGAACGGCCTTATCGCTAATAAGCGATCTCTTCCGGGCAAACCACACCCAAAATATATGTTACAAATATAAACGAGAATCGAAACTAAATCTACATTAGAATAAATTCTTTAAAGGCGGGCAAACGCACTTATAGTCTATACAAATCGTCGCGTAACCGGCCTTTTAATAATAATATTACAATAACTTATAATCGTCGAAGCTGAGGTCAAGCACACATTAAGACCGCCGTACACACAATTAACTTTTGATTACTTGGTGTAATAGTTGCCAGTGTTCGGCCGGCAGATGTCAGTAATTACCTCAACGTGATGTATGATCGAAACTGAAACTGTTAAATTATTATACTTAAGACCCGCTTTGTAGTTGCCGAATTAAGTTAGCAAATCTTTAAGTAAGGATGCGACCACAAGCTAAGCGGAGCGATTTTTATATATTTACCCAACTCAACCTCAAAATATCTTTATTCGAGTAGGTCTTTATAAAGACACTTTTGTATCGTCAATTTTTACACTACCACCGGTTCGGAAGGCGATCATCTACCGAGAAGAACCGGCAAGAAACTCGATGGCTGCTCTTTTAAAATAAACAATTAATACAATATTGTGTTACTGACAATTAAAATAACAAAGCATTGTAAGGCTACTCAAGAATTGAACTGTCCCGATGCAGAGCCAATTGCCGACACATTAAAGGGATCTTTTTCCTCTAAATATTCGTTCGTATTTAATTAAGTATCTCCAAATAATATAGCTTCAAACAATACTTATGTACTAGTGCAAACGTTTGTCATCTATCTTTGGTTTTTGTTCCCTTTGAAGAAGACTTTTGGACCTTAAGGTATAAGTGCACAGACATTTAAGGAATTAAGTAGACGGTCACTGGTCAGTACCGGTGACCCAAGAGCTGGTGCTTTTCTCGATCAGCGTATAAGCTTAGCGATACAGCGAGGAAATGACGTTATTATGGGTACTCTGGCACAAGGACCAGAATTTAATTTTGTTTATATTTTGAATTAATATTAAAAATGTTTATGTCAATATATTTTTGTTTGATTACAATTAATAAATATATAAGGTCGATATTATCTTAGGTAAAATACAAACTCATGAGAAATTTAATCCATGACATAAATACAATAAATTTCACTTCTAATCTATAACATAATATATAATTAATTATAAGCCACCATTAAAATATAATTTTTTTGTCTTTGTGTTATTCTCTGGGTTGCCGGCCTTTAAGCTGGAGTTACGCCCTTTTATATATATATATATTTACAATATATACATATATTTAATCATGATCATTCTGTTAAAATATCACAGTGGTTGGGATAGTTTCAACACTTATTTGAATTTAAAATTCCAATGAATATTCAAAGTACGAGAGAAGTTTAACGCTGGTTCACAAGTGGCAGACAAAAGGGTCTAAAATTGGTGCAGCTAAAGTTTCGCCTGTCACGAGGAATACTAAAACAGCCTCTTGAAAAAGTTTTCACTAAAAATGCTTTATAGTACTGGACGTGACGAACTTAGGTGTATTGTTTAAATTGCATTAAAGATTCAAAATGGTCCTACGTACTGAATAAAAAGATTTGACTTTCAAACTCAAACTCAAAATATCTCTATTCAAGTAGGTCTTTATAAAGACACTTTTGAATCGTCAATTTTTACACTATCACCGGTTCGGAAGGCAGTCATCTACCGAGAAGAACCGGCAAGAAACTCGATAGCTGCTCTTTTAAAATAAACAATTAATACAATATTGTGTTACTGACAATTAAAATAACAAAGCATTGTAAGGCTACTCAAGAATTGAACTGTCCCGATGCTGAGCCAATTGCCAACACATTAAAGGGATCTTGTCCTCTAAATATTCGTTTACGGTATAGTATGCCTTTTCAACCAAATTACGCGCGTTTTAAATTTCTCGGAAGTCAATTTGGTTATAAGTGCTGGGACTTTGTTATAAAAACGTATGCTCATACCTACAAACGATTTATGAACTTTGCTAAGGCGAGAATCAGGCACATCAATTTCTTCTCTATTTCTTGTGTTGTGGTCGTGTTTATCTCCACTAAGTGATAAAAGATATTTATTTTTATGTACGAACAATATATTGCATAAGATATATTGTGAAGCTACTGTAAGAATACCGTTTGTTTTAAAGTGAGACCTTAAAGATTCTCTGGCTCCTGAACAAAATAAACCACGCATAGCTCTTTTTTGCAAAATAAATATAGTGTCCGCCGCTTTTACCCAAAGAATAATTCCGTAATTTAATTCATAAAATCTAATTTGTATCTTAATAGAACCTCGCCGAGGTAGAGGGAAGATATGACACTTCTCCAGTCCTCTCTGTCTGATGCTTTAGTTTGCCCCAAGTCCAATCCCCTTCTGCAATGATAGATCTCCAGATCTGTCTAGATAGATTTCCTTTGTCCCTGGATGTTCCAGTCCAAAGCTTGCCTTGGAATATTTGCTGTATCAGGTGCCAGGTCTGTTAGACGTCCAATTTCCAAGTCATGGGGCCTTGTGGCACACATTTTAATTAGTAGGTTGCCTGGAAGAAATCGCTTGTCAGCGTTAAGGGCTGTTTGATGGGACTTCAAATACTTTAAATCCGAACGAATAAACGAACATGAGTGGGAGTGCCTTGCTGTTACTTTAGAGTTTCAGCCGAATGGGCAGGCACGGCCGGAGAAATACCACTCCCTCACAGAAAACCGACGTAAAGTGATGCAATTGGAGTTTGTTCATTTTGTACTCGCGTTTCGTTCGGTGAGTGAGGTCTTCCGGTGCCCATCCTTTTCCCCTTCCCTCGTCCCTCTCCCCTTTCCTTTAAAGGCCGGCAACGCACTCACGAGCTACCAGCCGCGTGAGTGTCTATCGACGGCGGCTTCACCTTTATGGTGGGCCGCCTGCTTGTTTGACCCCTCTTCTATAAAAAAAAAAAAACAACCTTCCAGTAAGACATTATCTGTGTATATGATAGTTTTTTCTTTCTGTCGTTGTCCAGCATTTTAAATAGCCAAGTAATTTCAAGTTTGCCCAAGTATTTGAATGTGTTTTTTTTTCTCCAAATTGTATGTTAAGTATGCTTTTTAAGTTTTGGTTTCATAACTTTTGTAAACGTTAAGCGATTGTTTTTTTTTTTTCACTTAATATTTCATTTATATCCACATAGAACCGTATCAAGTAAACAAAATAAATAAATATCCAAGATAACTGTGATTGCGATTTTGAGCTACCGGAAAGTTTAAGGCCTAATTATGCCTTGACCAGCGCAAAAATCAACATCAAAAAATATCTTTATTCATATAAGTAACTATGGTACGCTTGTGAATCGTCAACAAAAAAAAATAAAATGTATTAAAAAAATTCAAAAAGTTTGGTCCTTGTGGCAGAGTACTCATAATGCTGGCATTTCCTCGCTGTATCGCTATACGCTGAGCGAGAAGATTACCAGCTCTTGGGTCACCGGTACTGATAAGGCGCCTACTTAATTACTTAAGTGCACTTGTATCGTAAGGATCAAAAGTCTCTCTCTTTATTATAATACAAGAGGGGGCAAACGAGCAGGAGGCCCACCATAAAGGTGAAGTCGCCGCCCATAGACACTCACGCTAGGAGCTCGTGAGTGTGTTGCCGGCCTTTGAAGGGAGATTGGGAAATGGAGTGGTAGGGGAAGAGGACGGGGAAGGGGAAAGGATGGGCACCGGAAGATCTCACTCACCGAACGAAACGCGAGTACAAAATGAACAAAGTCCAATTGCATCTTTACGCCGGTTTTCTTGGAGAGAGTGGTATCTCTCCGGCCGTGCCTGCCCATTCGGCTGAAACTCTAAGTAACAGCATGGTACTCCCACTATAAAAAATATTATTAAGTTCTTTGTCGCAACCTTAAGACGTATTGATATGAAAGATATAATACCTAATAATAGCGTCCGACTTTCATAACTTTATGATTAACGATGTCAAATATAATCCTTTTATTGTGTACTGACGACGGTTCTTTATATTAAAAAAAAATTGCAATTTAAGCGTCAAAAACCACAATACAAGTAAACAATATCACTCGTTTATCATCAAATATTTGACGGGCCGTCATACTGTGATTTATTATGGGAAAGGTCTTAAAATACAAGAAAAAACAGCCTAATTGTTAATGAGACTGGCAAGATTAATAATAACTGCTCTAAGATAGGAAAGAACAGGCAAAACTTTCAAATACAAAAAGAATTTGTAGAGCATCCAAGGCAGATATCTTGTGATTTTTTTAATACGCGACAATATTAGCCTATGTACTTCCCTAATATTTAGTCTGTCTCCATACCAAATTTATGGAAGTATGTTAATGGAAGTTATTAATGGAAGTATGGATACATTATTAGAAATATTTGGATGCAGCTTTTAATCCCATTACAGTGGAATATTTAAACGAGAAAAAACGTAATGAGTAAACTAAATGCCGAAGGACTGTGATAGATAGCTGACTTTCAAACTCAAACTATCTTCAATTCAACTAGGTCTTTATAAAGACACTTTTGAATCGTCATTAACACTACCACCGGTTCGGAAGGCAGTCATCTACCGAGAAGACCCGGCAGGAAACTCGATAGCTGCTCTTTTAAAATAAACAATTAATACAAAATTGTGCTACTGACAATTAAAATAACAAAGCATTGTAAGGCTACTCAAGAATTGAACTGTCCCGATGCTGAGCCAATTGCCGACACATCAAAGGGATCTTTGTCCTCAAAATACTCTTTACGCGCGTTTTAAATTTGTTGGAAGTCAATTTGTTGTGAATATCTTACAGAATGGCTTAATTTGGATCAAACCCTTAAGAAAGTTCTATTAAGTTCGATATATGTAATCCCAGAACTTACTTGGCGCTTTACAAGCGGATTTGCCAGTTCTTCTCTTAATTTGGGAACTGAAAGTAGAGTCAAATTTTGACGATTCATAAGTGTTACGAAGTATATATTAATACATATTTGATATGCCAATAACTTTTGCAAATTGTCCAATATAGAGAAACAACTCTTTATAAAAAAGACGTAAATAAATAACTCGCATACATAATAAACCCTTTTTTTTGAGGTGGAAATGCATTTTCGAATTCCCTGGTCCCAAAGCATAAGGGATATGTAGGACTCAACCCACGCTGGTATCTCTGCTCTTCAGAGATGAGGTGGGCAATACCCACACAATACCACCTCGGGTAAACCTACAAGACCACATTGAAAGGGCGGCTGCTAATGTAGTTGTCTACATCGGAATAAGAAGGTTAGCATACCTTCTCCTACGCTCTCCATGTCTCCCCACCCGCAGTGGATTTGTGGTGGAACGCTCTCTCTCCCGTTCCGCCGCCTTCTTCAATAAAATAACCGTCTCGCACAAGGATGCCACTGCACTCCACTCCTCCTCACTATACATAATAAACCCTAGATATATGAAATGCTGGATATTGTTGATCTAAATAGAAAATGCTGGACGCGGTCAGATGCCGACTGCGGCAAATATTAATGCTTTATGGATATAAAGCCGACCACTCCTCCTTTTACGGAAACTTCTTCACAGTGTCCGCTATAAAGCTTTGGAACTCACTTCCCGATCCTGCCCGATCAGCCTCCTCACTATCATCATATAAATCACTTCTTCGTAAGCATTTCTTGTCTACAATATAATTATTTATATTTCTAGATTTAAATTAGCATATTTTTCGATTTTTCTTATTTTAATGTATGTTGTGTTTTGTTTCTGTATTATTATTATTATTTATACTTCGCACTCTTTGCACCTGTCTTATTATATTTTAAGTATTCTTTTATCGTGTGGGTTGTCTGGAAGAGATCGCTTATTAGCGATAAGGCCGCCCGTTGCTCTTATATGCACTAACATATGTTAACGTCATTTGCTTCTTTTTTTTTATAGAAGAGGGGGCAATCGAGCAGGAGGCCCACCAAGGTGAAGTCGCCGCCCATGGACACTCATGTGGCTGGGAGCTCATGAGTGCGTTGCCGGCCTTTTAGGGACTTGTACGCTTTTAGTGTTTAAGTGCAATAAAGTGTAAAATAAATAAAATAAATAATGTCACTATAAATCATTTTATTAAATTTATGATTATTAACTATCGCGTATACGTATTGCGAACGGTGAAATTATGTTATTTCGTTGTGCATGATGACAAATCTTTATTTCTTCGGTTTGTTTTTACACCCACCTTTTCCACATTCCACTTGTGTGGCGGAGAGTTTCTTGCCACTTCTTCTCGTCGGCTCTACGCCCTTGATTTGGGAACTGGCAGTAAATGTAGTATCGAAAATTTAAAACTTATTTTGTTGACGATTCATAAGTGTACTTTGTTGATCTATATGAATAAAGATATTTTTTGATTTTTTGTGTGTGTCAAAGTGGCTGAAAAGCTTTAATTTCTTTTCACGCTTCTGCGTGAGGAATAAGTGATTATTGATAAATAGTTATGTATTGTTTAATAAATACTGTAATTCCAAAATTAAGGGTTGTATAACGGTAAGAACTGGCAAGAAAGTGTCCACCTTTAAATCGTCTAGCATGTTCCTTCTATAAAAAAATCTTTATTACCGGTAGGCTTAGTGAAATAGGAGCACAAATTTACGTTATAGTGAGAACAATACAAACACACAGAACCTCTAAATGCCGAAAAAATATATTAGTACTGGACCAAAAAGTATCGTCATGTGTATTTCTCGTATTAATGACGGGATTAAATCAGGTATCGATTAAATTAAAGAGTTATCAAACCTAAAACATTACAAAACATAAGTAATTAAAAGTTATAATTCGTGAATTTGTAGAAGTTGAAAAATTGACATAATTACACAGTGTCTGGGGAAATTTTACGGCTGACAGAATATTTTTAAGCCCCTCAAGAGATTTTATTTAATGTAACAAGCATTGGTGGCCTTATTAATATATTAAAAACAAAAGTTAACTCAATTCATAGTTAACTATCACATTAAAGAATCGTCGTTAAAAAAAATTGATGACTTAAATCATTTTACGTAGAGGAACTGGCAATAAACCCACCGGTCTTTAAATCGTTGTGTCTAGGAAGAAACTTTTTTTTCACTCCACTTTTGATACACTGTGGTAAGACTTTTTGCTATAGTATGTTTTTAGTTGAAGGATGTATCAAAATTCCTATTGAGAAATCCTGTATTAAAGAGAATTCAAACCATTCTGAATCGACTTAAATCGAATGATTATATATTCATACCAAGAAGCAGGCAAGAAACACGGCTTGGTTATTTGTTGGTGTTGAACCTTTTACCGTGTTTTTGGACCATCCAAGCTTTTTTTCATCAATATCAGATATTTTATAAAACGCTTTTTTTAATTCAGTCTAATAATTAACTGAATTAACAAGCTTGTCAGTAGTTAGATAAAGAAAACCGTTTGACCACAGATCTTAATTTTAATATTTACATTATGTGGTGTTGGCAACCCTTAACCAAACAGAATTAACTTTTAACTGGCAGTTACTCAGTATGTAGATTGTTATTTTGTTTCTCTAACCCATACATAACGAGAACACATTAAAAATTAATGATACATAAATGATGATAAACGAGGTCTAATTAGGCTTTCAACTTAGAATATGCTTTGGAACTCACTTCTCGATTCCATCCGATCAGCCTCCTCGCTATCATTTTATTTTATTTTATTTTTTATTTCTTAAACCTATACGGCTTATCACAAAAAAATTACACAATAAAAATAGATTAAAAACAAAGCCAAAACAAGGTCGAAACATACAATCGAAAATAGAATCCAAGATCAGAAAAAAATAATACAACAAAAAAAAACACGAACTGAAAAAAATAAATAAAAATATATATACATATGAACAAGTGCAGTATATTATGTAAAGAACGAGTGTGTGTGTGTATTAGTGTATGCAATGGTGTTTCTTTCTGAGATCATCTTTTAAATCTTTATTTAAATTTAAATTAGCTTGTTTTTGTATTAGAAGCAATATTTTATTTTGTGGGTTCCCTGGAAGAGATCGCTTATTGACGATAAGGCAGGCCTTTGCTCTTAAATGTAATTACGTCTATTAACATCCATCTACTTCTACTGTTAAAGTGCAATAAAGTGTGAATAAATCAAATAAATAAATATAAAATTAAGCCAATATACATAAGAATAAAAAAAAACGAGAGTATGACTATTTAGTATCCCTAAAAGGCCGGCAACGCACTCATGAGCTCCCAGCCACTTGAGTGTCCATGGGCGGCGACTTCACCTTTATGGTGGGCCTCCTGCTCGTTTGCCCCCTCTTCTATAAAAAAAAGTGAGGAACGAGCAATTAAGGCGTATAATGATGAATTTTGTTTCATAAGAACTGTTTCATACTAAATACAAAAACTGAAGGCTTCTTTTTAAAGGTTTTAATACATGGAGAAAGAACATAACAACTGTTTACGAATATGCTTCTACACTAAAGTATTTTAGGTTTTCGCGCCAAAACCACTTGAATAAACATGTGAATATGTAAAAAAATGAAAATTTACAAGAAAAATGAAGTGCGCGTAGCAATTTCCCACCGAGATCGAGGTAATGGCGTACTAAAGCCATGGAGCCATGAAATCCGAAGGAGGTAAAATTTATTGTTTTTTTTTTAAATTTTAATCTTTTACGGTTCCATAAAGCAAAAGCCGGTATTTGATTTATAAAAATAATATTATATATATTTGTTAAGTAACCAAGACTCATACGTGTTAGTGAGAGGATTACACATAGAAAAAAGCTTATATAAAAAAATGAAGACTAACAAGCACTATTAAAGTTAACACAGTTTATCAAATCAAAAGTAAATAATTAGAAATACATTAATAACGACATTATTTTTCACATATGGAAAAGTGGGTTTTTTATTACATACACCGAATTAACCAAAAAAGCCTAACTACTTTTGGTACTTTGCTACCTTATGTGTGTAAGTTATTGTTCGCCCAAGGTCAAGAATAAATAGCACATCCATTTTTATGAAAAATCGCTCCACGTACTGCGGTCGCTACTGACTGGGTTCGGTAGGAGAAAATTGCTGCGATCTACCCTCCTCTGCTTGCTTTAATTTAAAATTTGCGCTCAACTACTTTTATATCTCAGTCTAACTAAATTGTTTCAACTAAAGCCTTAAAAGTTTTAATCGGTTCGAAATACCAACGCTTGGAAAATTGTTTCCAAACGTAAACTCAATTTTCAATATTTTCACAATTAATATGTAATACAATTATATTGTTTTATGTATCAAGGTGTAAACGAGAAGGCGGGTGTATCTTCTCTTTTCTAGATTGGCATAGAGCATCTCACACCTGAAAAGTGAAGCAAATGTAAAAAAAACGGAGGTCTTGTAATTTGAGCTTTTGTTTTTTTTCTGCATGCTCTGTATGCTTTTGTGCTTGTTTTATGGTGGGTCGGAGCTTAAGTGTGAGCCAAGCCTTAACCTGACCCATTCCCCAAGGGAACAAAGTCGTCCCATCTTTTTTTAAGTACGGGCAGGCGGGTCACTTTTAGTGATGGACACCTGTAACGTTTACAAGTGAGCTTCCGGTCCTTAAGGGAGAGCTACGCTCTTGAAGGACCCAAACCCTTGAGGTGCTGGCTCGCATTGGTGCACGGCAGTTGCTGCTTTAAACGCACAGTTGTGGAGTGCCAGACGTCAAGGTGATACGAAAATCCATGTGGTCGCTAACATCAATTCATATTTTATAAAATATATTTACCAATATATTTTTAAATACAAAGTATTTCAAAGCTCGCATCTCGGTTATATAGAGAAATGTATTCATTTCTCAATGAAATACAGCTGGCCAAGCTCCAAGCGACGATCTGTCTGTCACATTTATCCGTGGGATTTTGCGGGTGTTGTGGAGATTTTTTTGTTTAAATTTTTAACAAATCTTAGTGTTACGCGGAATCGGGCCGGTTGGTAATGTATATAATATTGGGTGTGGCTGTGTAATGGATACGGCCGTTATGCTTTTTAAATACATAACTTTTATATATGTATTTGTCATATGAATTGTCATATATGCCCTCTGCCCCGATGTGGGGTCTTAGAGCACTAATCATTTGTGATATCTGCCACAAGGACCAAACTTTTTAAATTTACTTATTTCTTATAGAAGAGAGGGCAAATAAAGGTGAAGTCGGCGCCCATAGACACTTACGTGGCTGGGAACTTTTGCGTTGCCGGCCTTTAAAGGAGTGGTACGCTCTTGGAGGCCCCTTAATCGTATTGGTTTAGAATTACCGTGGTATCAGGTGGTACCATAACGTGGTGGTGCGTGGTAAGAAATGTCTTACGAAACGCGCAGTGGTGGAACGACAGACATCAAGGTGATACGAATTTACTTAAACAAGCGGTATACTTACAGTAGCTTCACAACATATTTTATGCAGTTTATAAATGCACCAATATATATACTAATGTGCCTGCTTCTCGTGTATAAATTGTTTGTAGCATATGTTTTTATAACAAAGTCCCAGGACGTATAACCAAATTAACTTCTAATAAATTTAAAACGGGCGTATTTTGGTTGAAAAGGCATACTATACCGTAAACGAATATCTAGAGGATAAAGATCCCTTTAATGTGTCGGCAATTGGCTCAGCGTCGGGACAGTTTAATTCTTGAGTAGCCTTACACTAATATTTGAATTGTAAGTAATATTAAATTTTGTATTAAATGTCTATTTTAAAAGAGCAGCTATCGAGTTTCTTGCCGGTTCTCTTCGGTAGATGACTGCGTTCCGAATCGGTGGTAGTGTAAAAATTGACGATTCAAAAGTGTCTTTATAAAAACCAACTTGAATAAATATATTTTGATTTTGAGTTTAGTATTCTGCTTAGATGTCCGACGATGAAATTCAGCTGCAGGTATAAATCCAAACAACTTCTCCAAACTCTCCCCATAATTGTAGGATAATAATTAATATAGGTCTGTGATATAAAAAGTACGATACAAATATAAATTAAATAAATATCAATCAACGCGTATGGAAGAAATATCTTACTTTTTTACGTCTTTCATTTTCTTTAGGCTTTTTCTGTTGACAAAACGATTTGCTATAAAACAACACGTTAGAATTTTTTTTGTAAGACGCACAGTTTCTTAGATATTGTGAAAAAATTATTTATCACCCCTTTTTCCAACATAGCGGCCGGGGGACAGGGGTGGCGACTCTAAATTAGATTTTAAGCTTCTATTCACCCCCTACACACGTCCTAACATTGCTACCTCTATACCTGATGCGGTCCTAGTGTTAGTTAATTTTGGATGCTGAGCATAAAATCGAACTTCAGCGTCGAAAGGTTACTTTGTTATCATACGCATTGCACCATTGAGCGTTATTGACAATTCAAAAGTGCCCTTTAAATTTATCGTACAAATATATCTGAGATCGAATTCGTTGTGAAGTTCACGGCACGCTCTTTAATAACAATATGATCGATCAAGCGTAGATAGTAGAATTAAATATTTATATAGGAAAGTAACAATCGTTTTAACATCATAACGATGTTAAACGTTACCTTATTCTACCGCAATAAAGTCTATAATCTCTTGCGATTCACGGAGGAACCCTAGAATGTACATTTTGGTTACAAGCGACAAGTATATTATGCGCGTTTCGATATTTTGGTTCAAAGGATAAACGTCTCTGTTGTGTTGTGAATACGGTTGATAATTCCGTAATGCATTTTTGGGGGTACTTTTCAAAATTTGTATTGCAGATAGGACAGTTAGAGCCTAAAGCTAAGCTGTGGTCAGGCGCCTTTGACGGTTTAGTGCGATAATTTGCATTCCAACCGCAGTTTTCGAGTTACGGCTTAATTTTAGATTTAACAGGTATTTTGGGCCTTTTTATTATTTCAAATAAACGTTATGAGGTTTACTAATTAAGTGTTTTATACATTAAGGGCCGTTAAATAGATATATTTAGGTTACATACAAGTCGAAAAAATATACTTATAGCCTTAATATCAATCTCTCTCTCTAAAATGGTCAATCCTCAAAACAAGGGAGAACCGTCGACGAGAAGAACTGGCAACACTCCATTCCTTTAAATAGCCAAGCATGTTCTACAGGCTCATTACGATCGTAGTGAAAGGTAAAGACCACTTTTACAATAGTGACCACGCTGTCAAAGCACAGGTGACATGTGACAGATGACACATGATAGACGACAGGTGACATGTGACATAAATCAATACACATGATATTTAGTGTTTTTTTTTTTAATTGAAGAGCAAGAGGCCCACCAAAAAGGTGAAGTCGCCGCCCATAGGCACTCACGCGGCTGGGAGCTCGTGATTGCGTGGCCGGCCTTTAAAGGAAAATTAGGAAATGGGAGGGGGGGAGAGGACGGGGGAGGGGAGAGGATAGGCACCGGAAGATCTCACTCACCGGACGAAACGCGAGTACAAAATAAACAAAGTCCAATTGTATCACTTTACGCCGGTTTACTGTGAGAGAGTGGTATTTCTCCGGCCGTGCCTGCCCATTCGGCTGAAACTCTAAAGTAACAGCCTGGCACTCCCATTCAAAAATTGTAACGGAGTTAATTTTGGTCACAGTGCAGGTCTTTTTAAATTGTTATGTCATACATAAAAATGTTTGACAGAGCCTAACTGTTACGGCCTTCCCAACTGAAAGTTAATTACGTGGAGTGAAGCAATTCCTCATCGTTACCTCGGAATATTTCTTTAGTTGTCGTTGCAAAGTTTCGAAGTAACATTAATCTTATTAAGAAACAACATTCGTCAGTGTTTCAGAAACAAAACTCTACAAAAACTCCGAATTAAGACGTCGAGGTACTTTGTACATTTGGATTTTTAAGTCGCAAAAGGTTTTTGATCGTTAGACGTCGTCATTGTACTTAAAAAAAATCAATTTAATTCATGTATTGTTATCATATTTATATATTGGCTGAACCGGCAAACATCATTTTGCCATATAAATTATTTCTAGTGTAGACTAAAAACTGAATGGCTGGGATAACTAATTAAATGACGATTGATCAGTTGTCGAGCGGGGCTGGGAAATTACTAAAATTTTCCATGAAAAATAGGGTTTGTTGATAAAAGGGTAAAAAGTATTTTTGAATGTCACATTATAAAAAAATTTTTGTCAAAAAAAAAATGATTGATCAACCCTTATCTAGATGTTGTCCGTTTCTCATATCTAATGAATACGCATGGACAAGTTGGTGAAAATTGGTCAAGCCGTTTCGGAGGAGTACGGTAACTAACTATGTGACACAATTTTATATCTAAGATGTGTCATACTTGTGAAAACGTTATATGTTAATATATGTCAAAAAAATAAATTATCATGTTAATATGAACTTAAAACATTATATTTAAAATATACTTATTATTTGTAAATATCGTTAAGGAACTGTACACCGAATTATGAATGAAATAATTACATAACTATACTATTAGGATATTCTTGTAAGCGCTTGGAAAAGCTTTTTGAGTCAAAGCTAAAAAAAAGTCGTTGTAATTAGATTTTGGTATGTTATTTAATTGTCAGTAGTACAATTTTGTATTAAGTGTTTATTTTAAAAGAGCAGCCATCGAGTTTCTTGCCGGTTCTTCTCGGTAGATGGCTGCCTTCCGAACCGTTGGTAGTGTAAGAATTGACGATTTAATAATTAATTTAATTAATTTAATAAATTTAATGATTTAATAGTTATAAAGACCTACTCGAATAAAGATATTTTGAGTTTGAGTTGAGTTTGAGTTTATCTTCCCTGTGTTCTAATATAATGTAGATACATTAGTTTGGAAGGCTAATATAATTTATACAAAGCCACTTTTTTAATATAACTTTAATAGATACGTACGAAATACAATCGATCAATACATGATATATTGGGTAATGTTCATTAATGTTAAGCATGTAAAAGTTTTTGACATATTATTTATGTTTTTTTTTTCAATAGAACGAGCTGAAGGCATAAAGGTGTAGTCGCGTGTGGCTGAGACTTCGTGGCCATCTTTTTAGTTAATGGCACGTTATTTTTGTAGGACTCAGGTCGTATTACCACTCACTAAAAGGCCGGCAACGCACTCACGAGCTTCCAGACCCGTCCGAGCTTTGTCCCGTCTTCTATAAAAAAAATACAGTTGTACTAGTATACCTACTTTGTGTTTTTTGTGTCCATATGTTCTTTGTTTTTAAAATTAACTTTTTTTTAAATTTCTTTATGTTTCTAATGTAATCGGTGTGTTTGTATGTAAAGTCGGTTAATGCTTTTTTGTATTAAGGCATACTTTATGTACTAATAAAATGAAAGTAGAAAAACAGTTCTGTTCAATTTAATATCTGAAGAACTTATTTAAATATTCGATTCTTATTTTAGATCTTATTAAAGAGTATTTTGGTAAAAAAGGCATACTATACCGCAATCGAATATCTAGAGAACAAAGATCCCTTTAATGTGTCGGCATTTGGCTCAGCATCGGGACAGTTCAATTCTTGAGTAGCCTTACAATGCTTTGTTATTTTAATTGTAAGTAACACAATTTTGTATTAATTGTTTATTTTAAAAGAGCAGCTATCGAGTTTCTTGCCGGTTCTTCTCGGTAGACGACTGCTTTCCGAACCGGTGATAGTGTGAAAATTGAAGATTCAAAAGTGTCTTTATAAAGACCTACTTGAATAAAGATATTTTGAGTTTGAGTTTGATTGACCGATTCGATTCGAGTTAAATCATTATTAAATTGGATAAATCAGATTTAAATGTTTTGTTTTATTTCAAGTTATATTAGTTAGGTAAGGTTAGGTTAATATGAAGAATGTTTATGTTAAATGTCAATATCTTAATAAAATTGAATGTGAAATAATAATTCATAAAAGCCTAATAAAAAATAATTTTAATTCAATTCAGTTATATAATTTAATAATTTTATGTCGATTACCATGTAATTATTGACGCTACAAAATTGTCTTCATAAAGACCTACTCGAATAAAGACATTTTTAATTTAATTGGTGTGTAAAAATCCAAAGCACGATTCGCGAGCTTAATTTTGGTCCAACACTACAAAATAATTCATAATACATAATAATTCATGAAAGTTCATAATGACACTTGGCGAGTGTGCGTAATATTGAAATTAGCTTTATTAATGAGGTTGTTAAATAACACGTTTCGCGTTACAAAAGCTAATGCTGTCATAAATATAACGGAGAATTTATTTATTTATTTAACACTTTATCGCACTTAAACACTAGAAGCAAATGACATTAACAGATGTTAGAACATATAAGAGCAACGGGCGGCCTTATCGCTAATAAGCGATCTCTTCCAGATAACCCACCTAGAAAATGTTAGTTTTTAGTTCGGTTTATTATAAAATTGGATATAAAGGGGAGGCGGAGACATTTTTTCTTGTGTGCTCACGGGAATGGCTTAATTAGATCCATAAGACATGTTGCGTACAGTTCTTAGAATTTAACTGAACCTTGCTATGACGGACTTTTAATTGTTCAACTTTCGTTTTTAAACGGACATATTCTGTATAGTGTCTGGTAACTGATAAATATATTTTCAGTTTTAATTTCACGGACTATCTTGATTTGTTTCTATAATCTGTTTTTGTTCTCACTATATTTTAGATATCTTTTACACTTCGTTGCAATTAGAGATACAGCACAGAAGAAATTGAATATACGAGAGCAACTTGCGGCCTTTTGGCCCTCAGCTATCTATTCCAGGCAACATAGATAAATATCAAGAAAATTAAAAAAACTACTACAGATAAACAAAAAAACATTACCGTAAGCTTAATTTATTTGTATTAAAACAAAAAACCAATTTAATCTACACAAAATCTCATTCTAAAAAGCTGTATTTAAATAAAAAGAAACGTTCGTGAACCCGGCGAGGTGTAAAAGATAAGAATCGTTGATTCCGTGTGAATTACAAATTGTCTAGACATAATAAACTTACAGTTGAGCTTTTAAGCTTAACAGATAATAGTGAAATTTAATTGTGTATTAATTTAATTTGCGGTAAAAATATATAAAAGGAAAGCTTGGCTCTTGCTAAGCTATACAAATAGGTTCTTATGCGGTAAAATTCACAGCAGAGGCGACTTCTGGAAGCTTCGGGTTTCCGGTCAGTAGCTCTCTTTGTCTTTAACCTAAGCAAAGCTTGAAGGAGCTTCAGTTCGTCCTACCAAAACATTGTCATCAAATTTGAACAGGTACTCAATATATTAAATAATACGATTCTGTAAATTAATTTGGTTATAAGATAATCTCTTCCAAACAGTCGAGCTTTTAACATGACTAAGTACAAAGCTTAACGTTTTCTATTAGCAACGGTTACTATATAAATACATAGTGCTTTGATATATACTAAGTATTCAAATAACACAACCTTACCTAAAACAAAGTACTCAGGGAGTGTAACAAAAGGCCCGTGAAACTTTTCAGAGGTCCAAAACGCTTTTTGGACTACGGAAAGTTACATTGATAAGCTGAATAATAATATGTCCCCCTTTACATAGTATCAAACTAGACTTTAATTCGTATTAAGCGCTGTGAGCACTTTTGGATTTATTTATTTCCGGAAACAAAACCTCACAGAAATATAATAAAAGAAAAAGTTATAAGACAAAAAAAAATAGAGGCATCCTAAAAGATATGTTATATACACAGTCACAAGAACAGAAACAACAAAACTCAACAAGAACAAACAAAACAAAATAATTCTATAAATTAAAAGTTACATACCTTAACACAAACACAATAGATGAAGTAAAATATAAGATACTAGCTGAACCGGCAAACGTTGTTTTTCCATATAAACTATAAAAAAGTAGAAATAATTGAATTTCACGGTATTTCGTTTACTACAAAATAAATCTAATTTATACTTTAGCTATAATAACACGTGGTAGTCATGCGATTGAATTGTAGCTTAAATGACACGTTTGTCGGTTTACCATAGCAGTGCCATCTATTGATTACTTACTCAATCCAGTTAACATATAATTGTGACTGTCAATTAATTATATAGACAAATAATTTGCAATAAAATAAAATTGCGATTATAATTAGAGATCTAAGCTATCCTATATCTCAAGTTGGACCAGACTGCTCACGGTGTGCCAATTTAATTTAAAATCGGTTATGTAGTTCAGGAATCCATCGGGGACAAACATCGTGACAGGAGATTTATACAAGACATTGTTAATACTATATAATACACAAAAATTTGCTTTAACAGTGATTTAAATTTTGATTCTACATTACACCTGAACGCAGCAGAGGGGCACGAAACAATGTCTAAATCAAGAAAGTTATCGTTAAACGTTTTAAACATTCTCTGTAATGGCACACGAAAACCGATGTTTGTCCTTTCAAACTCAAACTCAAAATATCTTTATTCAAGTAGGTCTTTATAAAGACACTTTTGAATCGTCAATTTTTACACTACCACCGGTTCGGAAGGCCGTCATCTACCGAGAAGAACCGGCAAGAAACTCGATAGCTGCTCTTTGTAGATGATATTAGAAAAGTATTAGACAAGCGGAGATACCTGGTTGGAATGTTAAAATCAATTAGATAATATAAGTCGACATTGTAGTTATTGTGGTCAGAGGCGCTATATCTATACAAAAAGCTTAAAAAATAGATAAAATATTTCCTTAAAATAAAATATTGAACACACGGAAAAGTTTTCAGTAGTCTTTAATGAATTTCCGACTGTAAGAAAATATATAATGATTTCACAATTCAAGCGTCAGCTACGTCTTAACGCCTCGTTTAGAATCTACACGCGAAATACTTTTTTTGTAAGGAATTTTCAAATTAAACGTGAAAATTGCTGTGTAAGAAGTGTGAGCTTAAAGTTGCCGGGTAAAACCTCTTTTTTTTTAATTGTTGGAACGGTTCCATATTACATCCATGTATTAACTCTACGCCTACAATTTGTTTTAAACGTAAATTCTTTACGTTTACATTTTATGTATTTTTATTGATAGATCTCATTTTAGAGTTAATGCATGTTTCAGATTACTTAATAATACTTGGCTATAATAATGTTTGGCACATAGGCTTGAACACGTAAGTACTTGACTGGTTTGGTGGACATTTATTTACTTTGATGAGATGTCACAGGATTCAGCTTACATACAATACATCTGAATATAATAAAGAACAACAAAATCACAGCGGCTCCCTCAACGTCTCACAGCGTACATCCAAGTCGGGTAATATATTAAATATATATTTTCTATATGTCAAATTTCACAAGTTTAAGCATTCTAACAAACAAACTATTGAGTGGCACTGGTTGACCAGTACTAGTTCTCGTGAAACCTCTGAAAGAGATATTTTAAGAGACAACGTCACAACTAGATTGAAGAGTTTAACCATGATACAAATGAGCTTTAAAACTTTTTATTTAAATAATTTTGTACGTATTTGAAGGGCATAGTTGAGTGGTATTATAATGTGACGAGGGTCGCACCTGGGAGCTTGACCAGTCTGGTAACGGACATAAACTTTTGAATATTTAATGCGCCAATTAAAAGTTTAATGAGCTTTATTGTGTTGAAGAACAGCAATGGCGGGACGAGGATTTTTTTCACACATCACCACCATAACAACATACAGTTTATATAAAAAAAAACTAATCAAAAAAAGTTATAGATCACTGTAAGGCAGCTTCTGCTGTAAAAAATAATCTTAAAATTATAAGCTCATAAATCAAGTGGTACTTTGATATATAATTTTCTGAATATCACATAAAATAGAGTATTACCCAAAACTGAGGGTCTTAGATCTAAGCGATGTAATTAATTTATTGTAAAATTAATTAATTTAATTAAAATTTATTGTTTCCTTAATAGTTTATTTAAATTTTAAGATACATCTGTAAAGTGTTCAGCATATATTACATTACCTAATGTAAGTGTTTTGTCACCTTTGAATGATTACCATAAAAGAAGCATCACAGTCCAAGTCAAAATATCTTTATTCACTAAGGTACATAGAATCATTTTGAATCGTCTTAAATCTAGACTCTACGCCAGTTCGTACGCGACCAAGCTGAGAAGAAGGCAAATAACTCGGCTTGTTTTTTGGTAATGATCCTAGTTCTTTGAAGCAAGGCTAAGGTGTAGCTAATTAATTCCCAAACTTTTTCATCATCAAAATAATCAGATAATTTATAAGACGCTTTTTTTCGAAAGCTTCTCTTTAACTAATTTCTTAAATTTTAATGATTCAACGCTTATGTTTTTGAGTTTTATCCTCGTAAACAGTATTTTTGGCTTAATACCTTATTTTACCTTGAAATTAAGACCCTATTATTTTTTCAGAGTTTACCTCAAACAGTACCTATTTATCATACCTATCTTTTGATTCTTTACACAGGCAATACAAAGGTCATTTGCCTCACAAAAAATAATAATGTAACATCTGTAGATATTTCATTGAAATTTGCATAATTATTCTACATTCAAAACTTTTCGGACCTTAATCCAATAATTATGCTTCCACGAAGGAGACGATAATTTTATTAAAATAGGACCAACGACATCATTCGTTAGCAATAATTTTGAACAGACGTCGGGCATGTCGCCAACTCCATTTGAACTGTTGCTAATGTTTAAATAATGACCGCGTTGCCATGGTAACCGAAGTTAACATTTAAAATGCATGTGTCACATACCATGAAACACCCCGATTATACTATATACTATATATATAGTATATGTCTGAGCAAGTCACACGCAAATAACAGCGGTTCAGGAAGTTTTAATTGACCAAAAAATAATTATTATACTATTTAAACAATGACTATTAAACTGAATCAATTGAATGTCTAATAAAGCTATAAAGCTCACAAACTCACTTCCCGATCCTATCCGATCAGCCTCCTAACTATCACCTTATAAATCACTTCTTCGTAAGCATTTCTTGTCTACAATATAATTATTTATAATTCTAGATTTAAATTAGCATATTTTTCGGTTTTGCTTATTTTAATGTATGTTGTGTTTTGTTTCTGTATTATTATTATTATTTATTATATACTTCGCACCCTTTGCACCTGTCACATTATATTTTAAGTATTCTTTTGTCGTGTGGGTTGTCTGGAAGAGATCGCTTATTAGCGATAAGGCCGCCTGATACTCTTATATGTACTAACATCTGTTAACGTCATTTGCTTCTAGTGTTTAAGTGCAATAAAGTGTAAAATAAATAAATAATATATACAAGGCAAACAAGTTTTAAAAAGCTCTATTCTTGAACTTGTAAACATTCAATTAAAAATCTTTTAGACATGTGTGTGTATATTCTAACCTTCACGTGTGAAATAAAGAGACATTGTGGCACTGAATTATTTAAGTGTTTATAAGATTTAGCTTAAAACGTTTAGGCAAAATTAAATGGTATGTTTTTAAGTAAATTTACAGTTTTTCGATTGAAATAGTGTCTTCGCCTAATTGTATGTTTTAGGAACAGAAATATCCTATATAATACACATTATGTTCGATCCAGGAGGCATCCATTGCTGGCAGGTTCGTTGCTGAAAAAGCCTTCGCCCAAAGCCTCATTCCACGCATGATATTCCTAGTTAATTGTTTTCTTAACTGCACCAGAATGTGACATTTTTATATTAAGATAGTGGAAACAAGCCTTTGTTAGTTTATGAATAATTGAAGTTTTAAAATTTGTGTATTTTGAGTAAATAAATAACGTAATCCATGTTAATACGTTAATTCATGAATAATGCGACACGTGCTTTTTATTATATAATCTGGCGCCCGCCCAAAATAATAGGCTTATACAGTGTTGCCGAGGTTGATTGGAAGTGACGGCTGAAAATTGATTGGTATCCGGTGAACTTTCTATATTCAAATGTTGTTTATGGAAAAAAATATTGATTGGTTTGAGAAAAATATTTTCGTATTTTATGGTATACCATAATTTGTTTATCTTAGTCTTAGACATGGGATCTTTTGTTATAAAAACGATATAAGATTACTTGGGCTATGTTCTTCGGCATGAACGGTCTGTAGAAGGTTCGCAGAAGGACGAAGGTGCGGAGCTTTTACGAACTAAGAATAGAGAGGCTGTCGAGAAGATGTTTGTCAACCTTCACTATTTTGACAGGCACTCTTAGAAGAAGGCGAGTCTTGTTTTATGTATATAATATATTTATTACTTTAAAAACATCATAGCATAGAATTATATCGGTAACCATAGCAACGGATAACAAGCTTATTTATTGACTCAGGTCTATGTAATAAGGCTGATAATAATGATATTTGTACCTATTCACTATTTTATTCTGACAACTGCCGAACTGCGGTTTCCCAAAATGTATACACCCTGACAGTATATAAAAAGGCTGTGTGGGGGAAAGCTCGAACTGTACATCTCAAATCGTGTTTCAATTTGCTATAAAAATTCAATTTTCCACGTTTCAATTTTCGTCGTGTCATCAATCCGATGGTCTGCTATCAATGGGCTCAAACAATTGAATATACGCGACACAAGCTTGAAAATGTGGTAACTGTATTCTATACGTATGATTTCCTAAAATAACTGTGCATTCACTGTGTTGAAACGGGTTTGTTGAAAAAAATTGGTTTTTTAGTTATATGAATCTCTTCTGACCAATCTTCATCTCTTTCTGTAGACTCTCTCGATAAACTCTCTCTTTAGACTCTCTTAATAGATTCTCTTCATGGACTTTCCCAATAGACTCTCTCAACAGACTCTCTCAATTAACTCTCTCCACAGATTCTCTCAACAAACTCTCTCTAGATTCTACATCCTCTCTCTATAGAGAGTCTATAGACTATAGTCTAGAGCCTAGACTATCTAAAACAACAAAGCAGTTCAGGTTTATTCAGGGAAACAAAATTATGAGGTTTTCTTGCAATGTTTGCCTTCACTGCTACGCTAAAAGTTTACAGTGTTAAATGATCACAAAGTAAGAAAAATCCAGAACCCACTCACTACAACTCTTGGTCTGATTTCTTTTATTCCTATTCCTGTATACACAAAAAGGAATATGGCTTATATGAAAGCTCTTCTATACGATTTATTGCAAATAGGGATAAAACATTCACAATAACATCTATCCTAAAATCCGTCATGTTTTTATTTCTCAATCTAAAGGTATCCGCGAATATTGAGAGCATTATCCGCTTTCAAACCGGCTTATTGCCGATAAAGCCTGTCTGAGTGAAGCCTCGGGCAGTACTGATTTTATACGGGATCAAAAGAAGTACAAGTTAGAAATAATGGTGTTATTGAATTTTCCACAGTGTTAGTTGTTTAGTTGCAATGCTACGCTTTTTACAACGCTACGCTTTTTACAATGCTACGCTTTTCCATGCTACGCTTTTTACAACGCTACGCTTATCGTAATGCTACGCTTTTACGAAGTGTAGCGCAGTGCGTAGCGGTATCTCTACGAAATAAAATTCAAGAGGAAAAAGAATATTGTATAAACAAAATACGACATACATTCAATTAAGTATAACATAAAGAATAAGCTAATTTGAAAAATAAAAATATGAATAATTACCAACCGGATAATAAATGCTATCGAAGAAAAGATCTAAAAGAAATAAAATACCCAAAACATTATGTTAGGTAGGACATTATATGCATTACTTGTTCATGTTTCATTTATTTCTAGTTAAGATTGATAAGCTTGATAAATAAAATTATATCTACGTGCAAAGGGGGCGCAAACAACAAGTTTAACAAGAGAAAATCCAATAATTAAATATATAAAAATCTCGAAATTTGTGTTTTAATACACAAAAATTCAGTCACAACACACACTGACACACACTCGTTAGTGCGTTGTTGGCTTTTTGTGTGTATTCAAAAAAATATTAACATTATTTTTCTATATATAGTAATACAATAAAAATCTACAAAACGAATGAACATTTCGGACTGCGAAAATGTAGTTTTATACCTCCAAACGTTAAAAGTCATTTTCTTTGCCAAATATTGAATTCTTTGAGTGCAGCGAACATAAATTTCAAAGGTAAAATCATTCGCCGATTAGGCATTGGAGGCACGATGCGAGGTAAAAGCGATTTTCCATTTGGGAACCACCTTTTATTTACTCGATCTTCACGGCCCAGTACCATTATACATAGGACACTCACTCATACAGTATCTACTTTTAAATATTCCACAGATTTATAAGACGTGGGAGATGCGACCACTTCTTCTGCCACTTTGGAAGCGTCAAACGAGCAGGTGGGTCACTTATTGTGAAGTGCTAACCGTCCGTGGACACCTGTAACGCTAGGCTTACAAGTGTGTTGCCGGCTTTTAAGGTACGCTCTTTTCTTGAAGGCACAGTGGTTCGGGAATACCTGCGCTGGCAGTTGGTATGGAGTGCCAGATGTCAAGGCTGTCAATTTCGTATGCAGCCCATTGACGTGAACTCAGCTGCAGATATTACTCCGAACAATTCATCAGAGCACTCCCCATGATGTATGCGGTAGGCGGCTTCGACATCTGACAAAAGTGAATATCATAAAGTGATGTAAAGTTTCAATTGAATATTGTAATTTCTTTATTTTAGACAAAAAAGCCCTGCCTTGTACCATACGAGATAGTTGTCATTCGAAATAGTTCTCCTTTGTCTCAAACGATCGTAAGTAAATGTGGGAAAAGGATTTTTATTTTAAATACAGCTAACAATAATGGTGTAGGCGTCGTTGCATAAGCTCGAAGTTGAGGTTAAAGTTCTTATTTATCGGATATTAGGATGCTACGTAAATTACACAAGCTTTTTCACTAACGTCCATACAATAAAATAAAATACTAAAACTTTTCCATGACAGTTTTTCTTTGCCACTAAACTGATAAAAAGAATTGCTAACTGTTTATATTCTTCACTTTGGAACTTTCTTATTAGGTATAAGAAGATAACTAACTAACTAACTTTGTTTCATAACTAAGGACTCTTAGACGAACACAACTGGTCGCTCGTATCACATATGTTTCAAATTGGAATTTATTACGTATACAAATGAGCCATAAACAGTAATCTATACTATCTGCATATATGTTACGTTATCATGCTTAAAGTACTAAACAGATTTCAATGAAATTTGGTATGGAGATAAACTAAACTTTAGGAAAGGACACGGAAAGTTTGCATGAAAATTGCACCAGAACTCTGCTATTTATGGACCGATTTTCCAAAGTTCTTTTGTATTAAAACCACACGGTGAAAAGCTTTATAATAACGATATCAAGAACCAATTGTAATGGAATAAAAACGTAATAATTAATATTAGCCTAAAGTAAATATAAATTTAAAAAAACAAAACAGATTTAAAAAAAATATTGGTTCGGCTTATATTATTGTTATTCATAACTCGGAGAAGAAGCATAATTCGCAACGGGCTTAGGCGTCATGATATGGGTTGCGCGATGTGCGAACAAAAACACGTGTACATTATTCAAGTACACAATTATGAAGGGTATTAAATTCAGGATCTTACTTTCAATATTTCAGTCAAACTTGCTGTACTGTGGTTTCCCAAAGACTGACCTTAGAATCCCGAACATAGTCACTACAACAAGATGGCGTCCAGAGCCCAGAAGAAACTCTGATCTGAACAATAAAAGCACTTATAAATTATATTAAGTAGAAACTAAATAGACTTAAGTGTAGTAAGTTCACAAAGCTTTCCTCCGACACTTTTGATTCGTCATTAACATTATCACTAGTACGTAAGGCGGTAATCTACCGAGAAGAACGAAGAAATATTAAATAAACAATCATATACAATTATATGCATTGTAAGGCTACTCAAGAGTTAAGCTGTCACGCAAAAATATACGTTAGATTAATTTATAAAATATTACAATTTATATGAAAATAAGGCAAAAAGGCTTTGTTTAACACGGAGAAACACGATTTTCTCGTGCAAGTTTTCCGAAAACCACCTGAACCCTCCTCTTGATCGACCCTCTTTCATTTTTTATCCATCTATTTCGATACTCTCAGCCTTGACATACGATAAAAGAACTGATCTTCCAAAGCCACACCCAGTTTATCAAAGTCAAAAGGTTTTTATTAAGTTTGAATATTAAAATTGAAACTCTACGCCTGTTCGTATGCGACCAAGCTGACAAGAAGCAAGAAACTCAGCTTGGTTGATTATTTATTTATTTCAAACTTCTTCACCATCAAAATAATCAGATCCATACACATTTTCTATTCTCCTAATCACCATTGTCTTCACGATACGTGTAATGTAAAAACTGGAGTTTTAGCGCAAGAATTGAGTATCAAACGTTAAAGTTACCTCTTAATTTTCAAAAGTTAAAACACACAACACGGCAATAACATTGAACAAAAGAATCTCGTTCAAATGAAAATCTTCTGAAGAATTTCTGTGAAAATAATTGCTTATGTAATTAGAAAGAGTAATTTTGACGTTATTAAGTTTACTTCTGACCCCGCCCTTTAATTATGCAAGGTGTGTTTGCGACAGAGCGAACGTAAATTGCAAATGTATTATTAACCTTTTTAAAGAAGGTTTTTATAAGACATTCAAACTCAAAATATCTTTATTCAAGTAGGCCTTTATAAATACACTTTTGAGTCGTCATTAAAACTACCACCGGTTCGGAAGGCAGTCATCTACCGATAAGAACCGGCAAGAAACTCGATAGCTGCTCTTTTAAAATAAACAATTAATACAAAATTGTGCTACTGACAATTAAAATAACAAAGCATTGTAAGGCTACTCAATAACTGAACTGTCCCGATGCTGAGCCAATTACCGACACATTTAAGGGATCTTTGTCCTCTAAATATTCGTTTACGGTATAGTATGCCTTTTCAACCAAAATATGCGCGTTTTAAATTTCTCGGAAGTCAATTTGGTTATAAGTGCTGGGACTTTGTTATAAAAACGTATGCTCATACCTACAAAAGATTTATGAACTTTACTCAGGCGAGAATCAGGCACATCAATTTCTTCTCTATTTCTTGTGTTGTGGTCGTGTTTATCTCCACTAAGTGATAAAAGATGTTTATTTTTATGTACGAACAATATATTGCATAAGATATATTGTGAAGCAACTGTAAGAATACCGCTTGTTTTAAAGTGAGACCTCAAAGATTCTCTGGCTCCTAAACAAAATAAACCACATTTATATTGATTAGATGACCTGATTGATTGAGATGCATTGATTGACTTTTAATGCAGGTAATCACTTTACCTTCTTAGCTTATTCTTATCTTAGCTTCTAGCCTACATTCTATCTTCTAATCAAGGAATCGCGGAAAATCTAACCGCCTTTCCGCTTATGGACATATATTTTGTGCATTTTGAAAATAAATAAAGCTCAGGTTCGTGGGTGCACTTTTATTTCGCCTCACTCAGTACAGGTTGTTGACACGCGTGCTTCGCCACTGATTTCCGAAGATTGGTTATTTAGTGCTTAATTGTTTGCTGAAATTACCTTTAAATTTATTTCAGTGTGTCTCAAATTGAACAATTAATTATTAATAGCGCTTTAATTTTACAAAAACTTCATTCGGGCGGTACTGTCATTAAATTGAAAGCTTTTGTTTGATACAAATTAAATTATATTTTTTATTCATATAATGTGCGCCTCCTGCTTGTCCGCAAACCTCCTCTTCTATAAAAACGTCACCTATGACCACTGACGCGGTTGGTAGCTCGCGAGTGCGTTGTCGGCCTTTTAGGTAGTGGAACGCTCTTGTAGGTACCTAAGTTACGGAAATACCAGCTTTCATAACGTGGTGGTGAGATAAATGTCTTGAACGGTCAGTGGATAGACACCGAGATGATACGGGTGGTATTTCGTATTCTGTTTAGATGTCCGAAGATGAGATGCAGTTTATTGAAACAGCCAGTGGGAGCCAATAAGTGATTGGCATAATTGTTCAAGTGAAATAAATGTTAGCCAAAGTGCGCTGTCGATCAGACACATCTGTAAATATATGATATTTTCACAGCAAGTATAAGAGAAGAACATTCATGCTTTTACCACAGAGTTGATAATTTCTATACAATTAGTAATTTCAATAAAAAAATTATAATTAAGCTTTTGGAAATGCGTTATAAATTATCAGACTATTTTGATTTTGAAAAAGTTTAGGAAGAACTTGGCTCCAGCTTAGCCCCGCTTCAAAAAGTGCACTGGGATCATTACAAAAGAAAAACATCAACCAAGCCAAGTTTCTTACCTGCTTCATCTCAATTTAGTCGCGCACGAACAGACGTAGGATAACTTACATATAAGACTTAAGAGATTTCACAATGGTCCTATGTACCTTAATTAATAAAGATATTTTGACTTTGGCTTTATCCCATTCTCAGTTAATTAACTGAGAATGTCAAGTCATGCGAAACTAGTTTAAATTAGTACAAGAGTCTTCCTTCCAACTTTGACTTTGTTCCCTTTTCAGAAGACTTTGGGATTTTGGGGTACAAGTGCACAGGAAATTAAGGAATTAAGTAGACGCCTGGTTCATTAACGGTGACCCAAGAGCTGGTGCTTGGTGCGTATAAGCATCGCGATACAGCGAGGCAATGTCGCGAGCAGTGTGGGTACTCTGCGACAGTTATGTTAATATTAAGAATATTGAATATTTAAGTTTAAATTTAATACCCCTCTGTAATAAGTGTATCTATAAATATTATGGCAATATTATGGAAAGGATTATGGGATGTTTACCCGCGACCAATATAATACGTACATTATCCGTCGAAGCCTTCGCCGGAAGCTTGTGTATACATGACAATCTCGGGTTGGGTTTCGGGACATTTTCGTAAATACTCAACTATAAAAGAAATAAAGTTTACTGGCTCATAATAAACACGATAAACATAAGATGAAAATGCTTTATGGAAAAACTGGTGGAACTTTTAAAGTTTAATGTAATAAACATTATTATCAATAGAAAGTCAAATTTTGTTATAACTTTTTTTTGACGATTCATAAGTCTACCTTTGTTACCTATGTGAATAAATATATTTATGATTTCATCATTGGTTAAGTATTTTTAAGCTCAGCATCGGGACAGTTAAATTCTTGAGTAGCCTTACAATGCTATTTTAATTGTGAGTAACACAATTTTGTATTAATTGTTTATTTTAATATGCAGCTGTCGAGTTTCTTGTCGGTTCTTCTCGGTAGATGACTGCCTTCCGAACCGGTGGTAGTGTTAATGACGACTCAAAAGTGTCTTTATAAAAACCTACTTGAATAAAGATATTTTGAGTTTGAGTTTGAGGATTATCATAATAGAGAAATTCATATAATCGAAGGCAAAAATAATTGATTTTAATATAAACTTTCTGTAGTTGAAATAAATATATTTTGACAGTGCCAAGAGTAGAATAATAACAATGGTGGATTGACGTTTCTTCACTCTGACACAACTCCGGGCTCTCTTGGCGTGCAGCGTTGGAACAGAGGAGATCCACGATCATCGGAGGATTTAGATCCGTTCGCATCGCGCCCGAGCAACACGCGTTCGGTGGAGTGTCATTGTGCCCCAATTAATTATAAAGTGCTGATTATTCTGTTCATATTTGGTGAAAATAATAATCGTACACTGTTAATTATTTTCAACGCGTGGTTTAAATTCTCCTCGCCCGCCTAACCACGATAGCTCAGCAGCCACGATGAATACATAAAGACTGATGACGACCACGTGCAATTAAATATGTATATAAAATCAAATGATAATTTCAAAATACTTATTGAACGTATATGTGTGAAAGAAAATTACGATTCATGCCTTTATAAATTTATTTTGGGTTTGGACCTCAAGGGTTCTACGGAGCTGGGTAAATACTGTTTGACGGTTATATATCACACTCCAAATACAATTAAATACATCCGGTCCGCACCGTTGGTTCTAATGTAACGGTATTATCATTATTATGAATGATTTAATAGTTAGGTAGTAACACAAACTCACCAACAACCAAGCAACAAATAAATTTAAAAAAAAAACGACTAACGTAATTGAGAATGGCTGACGTTGTTGTGAGCTGCATCAGGACAGGAGCACTTTAAGCGCGGCACCCAATCAAAGGCTTAAATATAGCTGTCATAACTGATGACATTTTTCACTCTCTGTAGAGATTGAAAAAAATATTTGCCTTCTGTAAAAGAAATCAAGGTCATAAAAAAATAGTGGGGAGTTCTTATTTTTTAGGCCCACCATAAAGGTGAAGTCACCGCCCATAGACACTCGCATGGATGGGAGCTCGTGAGTGCGTTGGCGGCTTTTTAGGGATTTGTACGCTTTTGTCTTGAAGGACCCTAAGTAAGTAATGGTTCGGAAATACCGTGTTACCAGCTGGTTTCATAACGTGGTGGTGCGTGGTAAGAAATGTCTTACGAAACGCGCATTGGTGGAACGACAGAACGGAGACGGACAGACGGAGTCCGAAGATGAAATTCAGCTGCAGGTATTAATCCGAACAACTCCTCCGAACACGCCCCATGGTAAATGAAATCAAAGATGCCTGAGAAGATTTTTCTCGACGTCCGTCTATGAATGATTTTGCGAAAAAAGTGTTTTCACCCCTTTTTCCAAGATGGCCCCGCAATCTTGTAGTTGTGAAACCCAAGCACGTCCCGAAAATAAAATGTCTGCCTCTTAAAAAAATTCAAACACTATATATGAATATAAATTAAAGGAAAGGATAAACTTTCTGTTACCCGCCTATACCACTCGCAGTCTTGCCTTGTTCCAGATCCCGCAAGAACAAGCTACGGACAAAACTCAGTCTTGTGTTGCGCAGCAAGAACCTATAAGTCCTATGTGTCCTTAGATATATTAGGCCTAAGTAGACATTCTTTAAAAAAAAACTAAGACTCAACCTCGCACACTCACTCACACAGAAACACCATTGCACACACATACACACACACACTTAAATGCTCGTTCTTCACATAATATACTCCACTTGTTTATATGTATATAAATATTTTTATGTATTTTTTTCTGTTCGTGTTGTTTTTTGTTATTGTTTTTTCTGATCTTAGATTCTATTTCCGGTTCTATGTTTTAACCTTATTTTGGGCTTTATTTTTAATCTGTTTTTATTGTGTAAACTTTTTGTGATAAGCTGGTATAGGTTTAAGAAATAAAAAATAAAATAAAATTAGTATGGTGCCAATTAAAGTCCTGATATGTTGTTTAAGACGTGCAAACAACACGTGAGTTAGGATAACTCCTATTATAATTAGGATAATTCCAGCCAGACTGAATGGCTCAAGCCCGTACTGCGTGGTCAGCATTCCCATTGTGATTACGTTGCAAATGACTAAATCGGGGGGGTCACTTTCATTATGCCCTGAATGTTTTTGTGACCGCAACGCTATTAAAGAGCCATGATTGTTTTGGACATACAGTGTAAACTCCATGTAACGTCACTCGATTTAACAACGAACTTTCTAAACGGCATTGGTTTTGGTTTGTTTCGCTTGTATTCCATTCGGATTTTTCTTATCTACATTTAACGACCATTCTCTATAACGCCATACAATGTACAATCCATTCAGTGTTTTTTTTATATGTAAGAGCAGGCAAACGAGCAGGTGGGTCACTTCGAGTGATGTGCTAACCACCGCCCATGGACAACGCCAGGAGGCTTACAAGTGAGTTGCCGGCCTTTAAGGAACGCTCTTTTTTTGAAGGTTCCCAAGTCCTAGCGGCTCGGGTATACCTATTAAATATTATGTATTGTCGTTCTATAGAGCTTACACTGTATATATAAAAGGTGAGTTGAGTGTTCTTACTTATAAAAAATAATACGAAACTCAGACAGTTTTATGAAGAAAAAAGCTTTTAATTAACTCTCCTATGCATAATTAAAATTATTGACAGCGTTTATGTTATATTTGTCAGTCCAAAGTGTTAGTTATGTACATTTTAAACCCCCCCCCCCCTATTTTATCAAATTGCCCCCTTGTGGGGCGGGGCCCCCACTTTGCGACACCGGTCTAAAGATTCAAATTCACACCAATTAGCTACGTAATTCCTTGCTGAGGATGAGATTAGATTGTGATGGACGCTTGCGGTTGAATCGATCGATTTGAACATATATATATATATATATATATATATATATATTATATATGTATGTTGCATATGTATATACATATCGTGTATGCTATACATTGTAATGAAATATCAATAAAAACAGTATTGGTTCAAGCGAGTCTCAACTGCAAGGTTGTGCGTTCGATTATCTTTTGTTTTCATTTTAAATCAAATCATCAATAACTTTATTTATATAGGTAACTATTTTATTTTATTACAACTGTCCCCAAACATCTTATGTGCTAAATATATTTAAAAAACAATAAACTTATAAGATAAAACAAGGTATACACACAAAACAATTATATGGGAGCTTGAAATATTTAAGTGATAAAACAAAATACAATATATATAATAATACAAACAAGATACAACATACATGCGAACTTCATCATATACCTAAAAATCGAAAAGATATTAAAAAAAAGAACTTAACAATTACTGCCGTAGAGTGGAAAAGTACTGGCGAGAAACTCTCCGCCACGCCTTTAAATTCGCCAAGTATGTTTTTTTTTATAGAAGAGGGGGCAAACGAGCAGGAGGCCCACCATAAAGGTAAAGTCCCACGCCTATAGACACTTGTTCACTTCTTAAGTTGTAAATTATGGTCAAGCGAATGTTGAAATATAAAGTGTGTGTGTGTGTGATCAGCGAATCGATTTGTGTTGTAATAACAGTTTGACATTAATGCCATCTATTGACATAACTGTGATAATAATTAAAATAATTAAATTTGAGTATTTGCTAAAGCTGGTGCTTTTCACGCTTTAATGTAAACATCGCGATACATAAAAAAAAATGAAAATGCAATTGATAATAAAATATTCAAAAGTCAAAATTAAAAAAAAATGGTTTTTCTCTTTTTAAATATTAAAAAAGCTTTCAAAGTTTACATTATATGATACAAAATATCTCTTGACCGAGTGGTACTAGAAATTGTATGACTTAATATACCGTAGATGAGCACATTACCCGAAGGTAATAAAGACAATTATATTTTATGTCTCAAGTATATTATGGTATAATGTGTTTTGGTATTAATTAAAGCCTCGGCAAATAACCTTTATTGAGGCACTGAGCTCAATTTACGGTCTGGTGTAGCGAAACTTCATTTTTCCCTCAAATTTAAAAAAAAAACTAAACAGACACGGTTCTTATTAGATATTGTAGTGTATGCTTGCTTTTATAATTTTATCACGGCATTTTATAACACATATTTTCAAAAAAAGTCCATAAAAATCAAGCTTTTTTTTAAAAAATGTAAAAGCTTGCATATATAATAATTAATGTTAAAGGCTTACTACTTAAAGGCTGACAATGCAAAGGAATAGGCGTGTCTCTATTTTATCGTTTTTTTAATAAATGGATTCCCTATTATTGCTATATTTGTTAAAGAGGTGGCAAATAACTTGACTTTTGATCCTATGTCCCCTCGATGGGGCAAAGGGCATCCACAGCAATCCTCGCTCTATCCGACGCTTCGCATTTTATCGGCTCCCTACTACAAATGAGCAGGAGCACCTGTATGACGGTGAAGACCACCTATAGACACTATGGGTGAAAGCTTGTGTAAGCTTAGGAGTAATACAATAATTGTATTCAGTAGAGGTAACATTATACAATGTTTGGGTCAGGACTAACATCCGTAAATGTAAATTTCGCTCGTAAATTACGTTCAGGGAAACAAGATGTCAAGGTAATATGTTATGGCTATTTAACTTTTATGCTGACGGTATAAGATTCTATATTTTATTAATGTTATAAATGTCTTTGACAAAATGATGTTGCCAACCATGCCGTGTTTCTTGCTTACTTCTCAGCTTGGTCGCGTACGAACAGGCGTAGATAGGTACCATAGTAAATAAAGGTATTTTTAATTTTACTTTATTTTTATTAGTAATGTCAAATGATTTTTGAGCTAGTTAGAAATTTATCAGCGCAATAGATCATACAATTATAAATTTTAATGACACATATACCAAATTCAAATGTTAAAGGAAAAAGGTTTGATTGCGAGTTTATTTATTAAATTTTTAATTTATTCACACTTTGTTGCACTAAAACAGTGTAATTAGATAATGTTCAAACTCAATCTCAAAATATCTTTATTCAAGTAGGTCTTTATAAAGACATTTTTGAATCGTCATTAACACTACTACCGGTTCGGAAGGCAGTCATCTACCGATAAGAACCGGTAAGAAACTCAATAGCTGCTCTTTTTAAAATAAACATTTAATACACAATGATGTTACTTACATGAGCAATACAAATAACTAAAGCTTTGTAAGGCATTTTAAAAGCTTAAAAAATATAAACTAATTTAATAACTATAATGCTAATTACAGGTCTGTGTTTGAGTTGTAACAAAAACTTCCCAACGTTATACCCACGAAAGCTGTACAGCTTTAAGATTAACAAAGTTCACAATATTCATATCAATACAGAGCGCCATTAAAAACACATTAGGCTTTTGAGGTCAAATATCCCGGATAAAGCGACCAAGTAATTTAAATGCCTGTTATTATTATTAATATGTGCAGGATACTTTTTTCTTCTTTTTTTTTTTTTGGAAGAGAGGGCAAGCGAGCAGGAGGCCCACCATAAAGGTGAAGTCGCCGCCCACAGACACTCACGCGGCTGGGAGCTCGTGATTGCGTGGCCGGCCTTTAAAGGAAAATAAGAAAATGGGGGGGTCGTGGAAGAGGATGGGGGAGGGGAAAGCATGGGCACCGGAAGATCTCACTCACCGAACGAAACGCGAGTTTTTTTACGCCGGTTTTCTGTGAGAGAGTGGTATTTCTCCGGCCGTGCCTGCCCATTCGGCTGAAACTCTAAAGTGGTATGGCATGGCAATCCCACTCAAGACTTCAAGTTGTGATTCTATACAATTGTTTTTTGTCTATGCTATTAATTATGTAACTTCTAAACATCGGGTGGCCTTGTCTCTAATAAGCGATCTCTTCCAGGCAACCCACCAGGTTAATTTAGAGTAGAGTAGACGAGAAGAACTGGCAACTCTCCGCCACTATTTTAATTCGCCAAGTATTCTAAAGGTTGTAAAGAGCAAACTTTTAAGTTATAGGCGTCGCATATCTTCAGCGTTGTATAGTGTTTTAAGTGCTACACAGCCTTCCCTCAGAAAATAAAACCGCCCGAACCGGTTGTAGTGTAAAAATTGAAGATTCAAAAGTGTCTTCATTAATACCTAATTGAATAAAGATATTTTGAGTTTGAGTTTGAAAACAATAATCTTTAGTTGTTTTTCTTTTAAGATTTTATTTTGTTTTATTACATCTGTCCCCAAACACCTTATGTGCTAAATATACATAAAAAAAATCAATAAACTTATAAGATAATGAAACAAGGTATACACACAAAACAATTATATGGGAGCTTGAAACATTTAAGAGATAAAACAAAATACAATATATATAATTATACAAACAAGACACAACATACATGTGAATCAGGATTTAAAGGTTTGTTTTTTAAGGTGTTCAAAATGCCTCTACGAAATGTAAGCAGAGAGTCGGCAAAAACATCAACCGACTCGTCCACATTCACAATACTATTAATATCGAATGTAAGGAAAATTGTTTGCTTCAAGTATCTTTCTACAATGGTTTTATTGTAGAAAATTCTAAATGCGCTGTGGGAATGTAGAGAGTGCATTTTACATACACTACAGTTGCCTGGGGCAACGACATATATTCTTACACAGAGGGTGAGTTTAAAAGTATAAATGAAAATCAGTATTGTATTTAGGGCGTTGGGGCTTTGCTGTTTTCAAATGTTTGCGGACGCTCACGCGGCTGGGAGCTCGTGATTGCGTTGCCGGCCTTTAAAGGAAAATAAGAAAAAGGGGGGGTCGTGGAAGAGGATGGGGGAGGGGAAAGGATGGGCACCGGAAGATTTCACTCACCGAACGAAACGCGAGTTTTTTACGCCGGTTTTCTGTGAGAGAGTGGTATTTCTCCGGCCGTGCCTACCCATTCGGCCTGCTTCCACGCAGCGATCGCGCATCCCTGGTGGGCAGGTGTGCAGCTCCAATACTGTCCTGAACATGGTAGATCGATTTGACTGTATGTCGAACACGAAGCAGTGGCTAATACTTTCCCATCTTATTTGTAAAACGTTAGGGCTATATACACAAGCTTATTCCCATACGTCCGCGTAAATCTATCTGTCATATACAAAACAATACTTACATGGCCTTGATCCACAATGCCCGCATCCCGCATAGCTTCAGCAACATCTTGGACAACAATAGGTTGTCCATCATCTAAACGAACGGACATTCATCCAGCCAGGACAGGTGGTCCTTTTGTCAGCCAAGGTCTGTATGCAAGCAGCATCCTGGTCCCAATAAATATATAAGATCAACCATCTCATTACTTGTTAACAAACTAAAGTTAAATGTTTTGTATCGGCCTCTGGAGTTCGGTTGGGTCGTTAATTTTCGTGTCGCAAAGTTGGATTTTACAATCACTTGGAGATAATTCATTAGTCTTAAAAGTTTAAACGTGGCATATTTGAGAGAGATTTTGCCAAGTGACTTTTAAAGATCAACGAGAGAGTGAGGGGGATCTTGGGAAACCACTGTTCGGTAACCTTGAAAGCCGGGTCGATGGATCGATGGATACACATAACATTCGAGAGAACTACGTCAGTGCATATATATGTAGATATAGATATTTAGTGTGTATATTTATAAATAGTGTAAACTCTACTGTTAACTCCATGTAACGTCGATTTAACGACAAGCTCTCTAAAGCATCGAAATCAATTGGATTTGGTTGGTTTAGTTCGTACTCCACACAATGATTTTTCTACTCTCCATTTAACGATCACCCTATAACGCCATAAAATGCACAGTCCCTTCACCTTAGTTATAAAGAGTATACGCAGATGTAAGAAAAAAAGAGTTGGGCTTTTGTGTTGAGAACATTGAATTAAACCCAAACAAAGTAATTTTTAAATTCTACTTAATTGGGAAAAGTGCTATATATTACATTTAAATATTCCAATGACCGTAAAACATTTTATCCGACTGTATAAATTACTAGCCTACTCACTGCACGAGTTGATGGCCAATTAATAAATTATTTATTTTACAGATTTATTATGTTTGAATAAATGGTGAGTTCGTTTGCTTTTGTTGTGGGCGAAAAACATCAGCGAATATCGTTGTCAAAAACGTAATGACTGAGAACTGACAGGTGCAATTGTCATCTGTCAACTGTCATGCTAGAATCCCCTTACAAACTATACTTATGACATCTTGTAATTAGGAATGTATCCTAATCTTAAATATATAAATAAACAAATAATAATAATAATAAAAAACACAAAACAAAAACAAACTTAAAGAAAAGGCAGGAAATGCTGGCGACATTTCCTCGCTGTATCGCGTTGCTTGCAATACAGCGAAAAGCACCAGCTCTTGGATCACCGGTACTGACTACCAGGCGCCTACTTAATTCCTACTTATCTTAAATAATGTGAACGAGAATATATCATATTATTTGCAACAATGAAAGTTTACTTTTAAAAAATGATAATATCAAGTTCAAAAAGTATCGCGAATTTTGTGTTTTTTCAAAAGTTAATTATTTATTCATTAATATCTATTTTGTCCCCTTCAAAGTAATTCCCATGAGATATTATACACTTGTGACAACGGTTTTTCCAATCTTTGAAGCACTTCAAAAAATCATTTTTTTTATCTTGTTCAGCTCCTCCTTGGATGCCGTCTTTATCTCGTCAAGCGTAGCGTAACGTCGTCCTTTCATGGGCCTCTTCAGTTTAGGGAACAAGAAAAAGTGGGCCAGATCTGGGGAATACGGTGGCTGAACCAACATCTCATTAGCAATGTTCATGCGATGCTGTTTTTGCTCGCAATTGAGCAATTTTGGTACGAATTACGCAGCGACCCGTTTCATGCCCAAATCATTGATAAAAATCGAATCGCACGAGCCAATTGATATGTATAGGTCCTCGTATCTACTACAGATTTAGTCAGTTGCCTGACAGTATAAATTCTCTCGCGGTCGCTAACATCGATTAGAATTTGATCTATGATCGATGCGTCATCGTATATCAGCAGATCATTATTTAATTATGATCTTAACGTATCGCAAAACATAGTATGTAAACCGCAGTTTTATCAGGGCGTATAAATTAAGCGGCACCATTCACACGGTAAATTTAAATTAATGCTGAGACTAATTGTCCAAACTAAAATTTAACGCGTCGAAGTGACATTCGTTGAAAAGGGTCTGTATTAAAATTATCGCGACCCGGGTTATCGGGCTTTTGTTTATTTGTTAGTATATTATTTTAATTTGGGGTCCTGCTTTCATTTTAATGGTTCATTGTCTTAATGTAATCATTTATTTGCGGGTTTTGTTTAATATTAACTAATAGTGAAGGTCTAATATACTTGTGTACAATATCTAAGGCTGTAACATCGCGAATTTATATTGATTTTATAGATGGGCCAATCGAGTGGGTACACCAGAAAGGTCAACGCCCATAGACACTCGCAAAGTAGATTTTAAACACTGTCATAATTACGCGACAACATTGATTTCGTGCCAAATTTAAATGATTAATTAAATATGACAACATACAGTGGATTCCATTTAAAAAAATACCATATAGACAGAAGAGTCAAAGAGTCACAGTGTTCGCGGGTTTCACTAGAACGTAAATGTGTGCTCCTATTTCGCTTCTCACCCATGATCGTGAAAGTTTTTTTTATTGCTTTATTTTAATATAGATATTGACCCATTCGCTGGTGCATGGTGTAATGGTTGCAGCTTACAACCGTACTGTGAAACATGCTTGGCGAATTAAAGGAGTGCCGGAGAGTTGCCAGGTTTTTTGTCTATTCATAATTGTACCATAGTTACAGTTGTTTTTCATATATGACAAGCCAAGCTTTTGACATATGAATAATCCGATAAATTTCTACGTACATCTTGCACTGTACAAGCACGACGTACCTAGTCCGTTCCCCTGACGTGCCCCTAATCCCACCGTTACGAAGCTTAGGAAAATCACACTATCACCCGTGTAGTCTTATTATGTTTTGACATAAGTTATGAGCGATCGCGATATTGAATTCGGGGTGTATAGACGAAGTAACATTTCCGACCGAAGCCATAAAAACATACACATACAATGTAAATTCTATATAACGCCATTAAATGGATTGTGTATTTTATTTTACGAATATTTAGAGGATAGTTTAATGTGTCGGCAATTCGCTCAGCATCGGGACAGTTCAATTCTTGAGTAGCCTTACAATGCTTTGTTATTTTAATTGTAAGTAACACAATTTTGTATTAATTGTCTATTTTAAAAGAGCAGCTATCGAGTTTCTTGCCGGTTCTTCTCGGTAGATGACTGCCTTTCGAACTCTACCACCAGTTCGTGTTAATGACGACTCAAAAGTGTCTTTATAAAGACCTACTTGAATAAAGATATTTTGAGTTTGACATTAATATGCTAATTAGTATCACTCGCTTTGTAAATATTGTTTTTTTTATTATTTCTTTTACATATATATAATCGTACGTCAATTTTTTTATATAGCTACGAGAGTTCCAAAATAAACTGACATAACCACCGCTGCACGCTAATCGCTAACTCTTAAGAGTTAAACCCACCGTTAGCACGAGGTAGAAATTAATTAGAAGAGGATCGCAAACTTGCTCCCACCAGTTATTGGGCTGGGTGAAAATATCACAGCGCCGCGGGGCAAGTCTAAATTTGCATAGACAAACGTTAGACAATATTGTGATTTATGTGTGAATTTCACCGCTTATATCACACTAATGTTATATATTCATACAGTTTTGTATTTTTTAAGAGATAACGAAGCTGGAGGTCCTTACGAGCAACAAATATTTAGAGGACAAAGATCCTACTTAATGTGTCGGCAATTAGCTCAGCATCGGGACAGTTCAATTCTTGAGTAGCCTTACAATGCTTTGTTATTTTAATTGTCAGTAGCACAAGTCTGTATTAATTGTTTATTTTAAAAGAGACCACACACGTTACAGTGATTACCCTCAAAACAGTACACACAACTAGAAGAATATAAGAGACTTCTTCTGTCTTTGAAATCTCCGGAAATGTAAAAACTATTTTTTTCATATACCGTGTATATTAAACTTAAATAATTTTATAACCATTTGCACTATGTAATCAGGTTGAAGTGATAGTTTACATAAAAAGTTCCTACTACGTGATTTTAGGAGTTTATTCGTTTGAAATATACCTGTAGCTCATAAATCAAACTTAATGTTCGTTAATCCAAATGGACGTTAGTTTCTACATATATTTAGCTTTAAAAAAATATTTTTTTCATTAGCGTGAATGTAATTAAAATGTGGCGAAAGCTAGTTTTAAATAAGTCATTGGCGCTTTGTATAAAATAGTGACTGTCATAGAGCATCAGCAGTCTACGTATCTAAACTGAGCAGGCATCATTAACTTTTTAAGGTGTGCACATAGTGATAATAGGAGCGATGCGCGATTTACTAAAAAGCGTGTCGACACTTAAGTATTACCACCTTTCTATCAATTCTTTCTGTCAAGCACAAAAGCTGTTCACGGCTTCAGAGCAGGCAGAAAAAAACTTTGATTTTATTCCCTATGGAGACTCTTGATACTTGGGATACAGGTCTACGGGCCTTGAATTAAGTGGGCGCCTGGTAGCCAGTACTGATGACCCGACTGGTGCTTTTCGAGCGTGAAAATAGGACCTGTTCGGTTCACTAGCCGTGAATAGAATTAATAGCCGTCATTGAGAATAGTATTATGACCACAACACTGCGAGCGAGGCTTGATACACACAGACAAAAAAAATCATATAATTCAAGTATTCCAGAACCGACTTGGGGGCCTTTAAGAAAAGAGCGTATCCCAAAGACCGACAACTCACTTCAAAAACTATTGTTGCAGGTTGTAGGCTAACCTTCACTCGCACACCGCGTGCTCGTTCGCCCCCTGTTACATAAAAAAGTTATATGTGATAATCGCTCCTTTTATGAACGTAACCTTGTTACCGCGTTTGTCAGAGGGCGTGACCATGGCCGTAATGGTCTAATGAACATTTTCTTAGTGAGGTGAATGTAAATATACTATGCGACATTGCATGTAATTAATTAGCGTGAAAAACTCTTGGAAAACTTTAATTACATTTTACGACCTAACGCAATGACAGATGTTAAATATTAATTAATTTAGTACAATACTTTTAAAAATAATACTGTTGACTTTAGGTAAATAATTTAAAAAAAAATGAAATTAAAAAGTTCGGTCCACCTATACCAGCTTTTGGGTCACCGGCTCTATAAGGCTTTTACTTATTTTTTTAAACTTGTGCACTTGTACCCCAAGGTCCAAAAGTCTTTGATGTAAACTATAGATTTTTACTATGAGATTTATTTTTTACACTTGCACTAAAACAGTAGAAGTAGATAATGTTGATAGATGTTAGTACATATAAGATCAACGGGCGGCCTTATCGCTAATAGGCGATCTCTTTGAGGCAACTCTTCAACGTATACGAACTAATACGGACCCTAAGACCTTCAATAAAAAAGCGTACCACTCACTAAAGGCCGGCAACACGCTCACTAGCTCCCAGCCACATGAGTGTTTATTTCACCTCTATGGTCATTCTCTTGCTCATTTGCCCCCTCTTCTATAAAAAAAAACACAGTTCAAACCAACGTGTTGTCATCCCGTCAATGTTAACTGAGCTTTGAAAAAGCTTAACTTGTGCTTAATTCAACCAAAGCTTGTACGTATATGTAATACACAAAATATGTTCACAGCTATGCGAGTCGATAGGATTTCGCTTATATGCGAAACAGGCAGGTCTTAAAGTGAGTTTTGGAAAAAGAGTGGTTTACTTGAGTCCTACTCCAACCACTCAGACTCAAATCTGTAAGTTCCAATTCTTAAGCCGAGCTTTTATTATATTATGTCTGAGTGAAACCGAAGCCATTTACAAGGTCAATCTGTTAAATGAGCCCGCATTAAAGTTCCCAATTCTCTAGATTACCTATAAAGCTCTGTTTGAATAGGATAAAACTTGAAAGTTCAGGTTATATGTACGTTATGCCCTTAGAAGTTTCGTTATGCTAATTTTCATCTCACGAAATACGAATCTAATATAAAGCTCTAAACCACATGAGTGTCTTTGGGCGGTGACTTCACCTTTATGGTGTGCCTCCTGCTAGTTTACTCTTCTCTAGATATAGAGATATTATGAGTTAAGAGAAGGTCATTAAAGGTTTTTAGTTCAGTTACTAATAGGTCTATCTAACGGTTATCAGCATTTTTATATGTTAATTCATACCATTATTAAAACAATAATTTGTCAATGCTACCAGAAAAGCGATCGTAAGTGTTCTTAATCAGTAGAAAAACCGGTAATGTTATTTTACTACGAGTTTTCACGAATATGATATTTTACAGGTTATTGTTAAAGTTTCACTATGTCTTCTTGTCTGCTTGAGTGAGTCGTATGGCCAATGATACCAGCTTTCCCGTATAGGCGATACGTCTGCTCCGCTTGCAAAAGCGGTTCGTCAATACCACGCGAAGGCATTCCCCGATGTCAGCAACTCTCGGGCTTGTGACAAGTTTTTTTTAACTGAAAATTCCTTAAGAATAAAGAATTAAGATTCAAGATCTTCCGGTGCCCATCCTTTCCCCTCCCCGTCCTCTTCCCCTACCCCTCCATTTCCCAATTTTCCTTTAAAAGCCGGCAACGCACTCACGAGCTTTCAGCCGCGTGAGTGTCTGTGGGCGGCGGCTTTACCTTTATGGTGGGCCTCCTGCTCGTTTGCCCCCTCTTATATAAAAAAAAAAGAAGATGTTCCTTAATACGTAAGCAAGTATTTTTAAGCGTGTTTAGTTATTTCTCATGTTTGAAAACCAGTGGTTGTGGTTAAGGTATTTAAGGCTAGATTACACTACATCACTCGCAGGCGTGAACTTCCATTATGCTAATTTTTATCGAGGAACTTTCTCGCGGCACCGAGACACAGTGCTCTGTATGTTATAAAACCTTTCATAAAAATTAAGACTAGGCCATAGACTGGACCATAGACTAGGCCATAGACTGGACCATAGACTAGACCATAAACCGGACCATAAACTGGACCATAGAATAGACCATAAACCGGACCATACACTGGACCATAGACTAGACCATAGACTTATATATGTCTCTTTGATGAGTAATTGTATTTTAAAAATGTGCTCTTGAACTTTTCATATCACTCATAGCGCCTCTAATTACTGGACACGGACTTTCTAAGACTTTCTTGTCCTAAGCATAATTACTCAACCTTAACCACTGGGGTATAGACAGTAGTTTCTACTAATCCATAATGTTTTCAGTTGCATGTAACGTCTCTTTAATCCACAATCCTATAATTCTACTTGACGATTTGGTCCTGGGTTGTTTAAGAACTAATGACAGCCATTTTAAGTGTATGTGTGTCCTTAGCCAGTGGGATGTCAACGCAGGCTTCGCTCTCAAGGTGTGCCCAAGCTCATTAAGCGGAGCATCTTCAAGAAATGCTGACCAAGGTAAACTACGCGATGTGGGGCTATTAAAAGGGCTTTTTTGTAATTTAAAACAAGCTAAAAACTTTTAGTAATAATTACTAAAGCACGAAGGCTTTCGAAGTACATTTACTAAATTTAGTACCCAAACACGGTATATTTATTTATTAAGCTTTCTTACTTATTGTGTTCTTTATAAATTAAAATACATATAGCAGAGGGGGCACGCCGTAAAGGTGAAATCACCGCCTATAGACTCTCATGTGGCTGGGGGCTCGTCAGTGCGTCGCCGGCCTTTTAGAAAGTGGTACAAATCGTTTAAATATATATATATATATATATTTATATATATTTAAATGAAAATACCACTAATACCACCACGTTATGGAACCAGCCCGTCACGGTATTTCTGAACTAATACGACTTAGGGTGCTTCAAGAGCGTACCACTTTCTAAAAGGCCGGCGACGCACTGACGAGCCCCTAGCCACATGAGTGTCTATAGGCAGTGATTTCACCTTTATGGCGTGCCCCCTCTGCTATATATATTTTAATATATGCTATACATATATATGTATATATATATATATATATATATATATATATATATATATACATATATATATATATATATATATATATATATATATAATGAATGCAAGATTTTACTATGACAGACGGGTCTATCGAGTTTCTTACCGGTTCTTCTTGGTAGAAAATCGGTGGCAGTCTAAGCGAAGATTGAAAAGTGCCTTTATAAAGACCTACTTGAAAGATATTTTGAATTTGTAATTTTATGAACGCTGATTTCGTGGCCGTGGCCAAAACCATTGAGTGTGCTGACGTTACGATCTTACAAAAGCTACTCGGCCAGTTTCAACAACGACCGACTTGTTTTCCTTATTTGGTGATGCTCATATTTTTTTTTTAATTAATTTTCAAAATTCATCAAGTTATCATCTCTTTTCGCCTATTTGCTGGCGTTTAAACCTTGCCACGGTTTGCTAATGATAGTAAGATAATGTGAGAGGAGGCAAACGAGCAGGCGGGTCACTTCGAGTGATGTGCCAACCGCCGCCCATGGACACCTGCAACGCCAGGAGGCTTACAAGTGAGTTGCCGGCCTTTAAGGAAGAGGAACGAACCTCTGAACATATTTATTATATTCACTTGTAATTTATTATCGTGATTCATCTATGTTACCTTAATTTATAAATTAATATTATTTGTGGCTTATGCTTTGAATTACTAACACTAACTATGATCAAAAATTAAAAATATCTTTCTTAACTATGGTACATTTAAGAATCGTCAAAATAAATGTTTGAGTCTACATTTACTGCCAGTTCTCAAATCAAGGGGTAGATCTGACGAGAAGAACATCGTCACTCCTTTAAATCACCAAGGATGTTTTACAGTATGGTTGTAAGCTGCAATGCCATTACACCATGCACCAGCGAATGGGTCAATATCTATATTAAATAATAACAATAAAAAATAATTTTAACTATCATCCGTGGGAAGTGAATAGGAGAACAAATTTACGTTATATTGAGAACAATACAAACACACAGTACACTAAAACTGTGTGTTTGTATTCATTCCAGGATCTGTTGTGATGATCTGAAGTGTTTGGTTGGTCAGGATCTGTTGTGATGATCTACTGATCTGAAGTGTTTGATTGGTCAGGATCTGTTGTGATGATCTGATGATCTGAAGTGTTTGATTGGTCAGGATCTGTTGTGATGATCTGCTGATCTGAAGTGTTTGATTGGTCAGGATCTGTTGTGATGATCTGATGATGTGAAGTGTTTGATTGGTCAGGATCTGTTGTGATGATCTGCTGATCTGAAGTGTTTGATTGGTCAGGATCTGTTGTGATGATCTGATGATGTGAAGTGTTTGATTGGTCAGGATCTGTTGTGATGATCTGCTGATCTGAAGTGTTTGATTGGTCAGGATCTGTTGTGATGATCTGATGATGTGAAGTGTTTGATTGGTCAGGATCTGTTGTCATAATCTGATGATCTGAAGTGTTTGATTGGTCATATATTTCAACAATCGTATCAGCAATTTTGTGTGTAGAACCCGATTTGATTCATCAAAGTTAGCACTAAGGTTTAACTTTGTCATAGTTAAACTAGAACGATCTAACCCAACAAACTCAGCTCGTTATCATTTTAAGCTTGACGTTTCTCAAACATTAAGCATTTAGGTCAATTCAGTTTTTTTTAGTTTAGTAGCATTTAGAGTAGCTTTTTTGTAAGCTTTTACAGTATAATAGAATGTAACTTTGGGTGTAGGAGAGCAACGCTAATCTATTCTATAGAGTTAATTTCTTATAATATTTGTTGGTTGAAGGTAAACAATTTTATCGAGAATGAATAATTACTGCATACAACTACATACACTGCATGTAACGTCACTCGATTTAACGTCAAACTGTCTAAAGCGTCGAAATCAATTGGCTTTGGATTGCTAAGCTTATATTCCATACTAATACTTCTCTTTATTTAACGAACCCTATATGCCATAAAAAGCACAGTCCCTTTAGTGTCGTTATACAGAGTTTACACTGTACTTGATAGAATTTGACTACTACATTCACAAAAGAGGTATAACATTTTCAGACTATTGGAGCCAGGACAGATTACAATTCTTCAATTAGCACCAACTCGCAGTGAGCACGTTTTCAATTCGCTAGTAGATTTAGTGTGAGTGAAAACTACTCGAATGACATTCATTTTATTGGAACTTATTTCTTCTTTCTACTTATTTACTTAACACATGGCATTAACACTTCTTAAAATTTTACCTGTGTTGCTTACGATTGGAATGTTTGTATGTATATAATATTTGGCTCCATGAAATAATGGAAAACTTTTGCCCCATTGTGGGGACATATAGTCCCCTGCTGGGGCATAAGGCGTCTACAGCATCAGAACAGTTCCATTCTTGAGTAGCCTTACAATGCTTTGTTATTCAAATCGTCAGTAGCACAATTTTGTATGAATTGTTTATTTTAAAAGAGCAGCTATCGAGTTTCTTGCCAGTTCTTCTCGGTAGATTTCGAACCGGTGGTAGTGTTAATGACAATTCAAAAGTGTCTTTATAAAGACCTACTTGAATAAAGATATTTTGAGTTTGAGATTTACAGCGATCCATATATCATAGTGTTGCTGTTAATTCTTGCGATAGTTATTTCCGCGCAGACTTGAAATTAATTATAATTGAAACCATAAATAAAAGACGACCTGATTAAAATTGCGATGCAATTTTATTTTAAAGAAGATCTTAATTAAAAATGAGGTTAACTAATTCACTATAATTATAGTTTACATTCATTATTCCCATAGAAAATTTAAATTAACAATTATTTCGTGAAAAATTTAGGTCATTTGCAAAAGTCCTTAAATGAATTTAACAAATTGGGTGAAAGCTTATTTTTTTTTTACGAACGAAAATAAAGAAACACTTCCTTCATTTAAGAGTCGTCTCATTAGCTATAATTTAGTAGGCATTCGGCAAAATTTCAGCCATATTTTAGCTGCAAAGCATTCGTTCAGATTACGCGAGGGCCAAGTCATAGGCGTTTATTTTCTTTACGTAAAAACTTATAGTTTTTTTTTGTTAGGCATGCTAAACAACAGTTAAAATTCGGATAAAATAAACAAAAATGACACTTTTTTTTTATAAACACCAATTACAGTAGAACCATAAACAAGAAAAGAGACAAAAAAATAGCATAACCTGTTGCAATATAATAGAATTACTTCTATAGAAATGATAATTATCGTCAAGACAGAATACGAAGTTCCATTCGCACCACCTTGACGTCTGGCGCTCCACATCTACGCGTTTATGGCGCGCACTACATCTTTGTGGAACCAACTGCCAGCGCAGGTATTCCCGAGCCGCTACAATTTGAAGACCTTTAAAAAAAAGAGCTTTCCTCTACCTTAAAGGCCGGCAACTCGCTTGTGAGCCTCCTGGCGTTGCTGGTGTCCATGGGCAATGGTTGGCACATCACTCGAAGTCACCCGCCATCTCGTTTGCCTCCTCTTCCATAAAAATAATACAACAAAATATTTATTGTATTTATTACAAATTATAATCGAAAGCCAGCAGGGGTCAATATTCTCGCAGCATTTAACTTCATTGCCTTCATAGTCTGTTGGCAGGCAGCATACATGACCTAATCGCGCACTCTCGTAAATTACGCCAAGCATACATCCACTCTGCCTGTGTTTGAGAAGATAATTTTCTTCTTAATTAACCCGCTGTTGAATACGATAATAAATTGAGCCATTCGAATCGTGTGGAATGAATGAGATAGCGTCTTAAAACTCAACAAACAAGTTATCAACTAACAATTAAGTAGGCAGACGTCTGGTGAAGGTACTGGTGACCCAAGAGCTGGTGCTTTTCTCGCTAAACGCATCGCAATACAGAGAGAAAATGCCAGCATTATGGGTACTCTGCAACAAGCAACCAAACTTTTCAAATTTAGTTTTGTGGTTTGTTTTATTTACATTAGGTTAATATTAAGAATGTTTATGTTAATTTGTGTTGTGATTAATATACTAATAGGGATACTAGGAACGATAGTTCGTCTTTTATATAAGAAACCATTTTTTATATTGTTATAAAGTGTGTTTGAACCTACTCGAAGGTGTTTTTTGTTTGAAACAGTCTTTCTGAAATTAACGAGGTATCTGTAAGTCTTTTGATTAACACTAGCTTGTTATATTGAACAGTTTTTTTTTCATTGGACATATTGTAAAATGCTTATATTAAAAGAGCAGCTATCGAGTTTATTATCGGTTCTCCTCGGTAGATAACTGCCTTCCGAACCGGTGGTAGTGTTAATGACGACAAAAGTGTCTTTATATAAACCTACTTGAATAAAGATAATTTGAGTTTGAGTCTGATATCTATTTATTTTTATTAGTTCCAATACAGAATGTATGACAAAAATACACATAAAAAAGACATACACAATAGACTTTTCTCTATAATAGACTAATCCAAATGGCTGGAACCAGGGTAAGAAAATTGTCACGATACAAGTGATGGACTTATCATAATGATGGATCTTATTGTGGCTAATATCAACAACCCATAGACGCACACAAACATTAATACATAGGCACAAATACTCACACTAACATGCACGCACCAGGCACATTGGAAGAAACTGGACACCCTGGTGTGGGGTCCAGGGTCCGCTGTATTGTTAAAATAGTTATGGTTTCTGGAAATAAAGTATATTGTATTTGTAAATAAAAAGAAACATATACCACAATTACATAGAAACATAATAAAATTTCAAATTTATTTAAAATTAAATACAAAATAAAAAAGTAGGTATATATCTTATATGTTATGTGTGTATGGGTGGGGACTTCACTTTGCCTCCTGCCTCGTCCCCTTTTCTAAAAAATGCGGCCGGCAACCGAATGATATATACACTGAAATATGTCATATGATCGCAAAAATCTTTGATCCCCTTCAAGCCTTATACATATTTACATATAAATAGGAGTTTCAACTAACCAACTATCCTTTCAAACTAACTATCCAACTTTGTTTTGAGGTGTTTGAACAGTTTCTGTCCTTAAACTACTAAATAAGTGGTAAATCTGAATCAAAGTCCTGTTTTACGTGAAATACATTTAAATATAAATGATGATCCTTTAGGTTGTATGATTATTTATTCCAGTTATTATTAACAATATAACAAACTCAAATTATGTGTCTTTATAAAGACACTATTGAGTCGTCATTTTTTACGAAGGAAAGGTATCTAACGAGAATAAACACGAGACTCGAAAGCGGTTCTCTACTTATATGACTTATTCAAATAAAATATCGTTTTATAACTCAATAGTACTATGCAGACTATTACTTTGGTGCCAACATCTTTTTTGGCGACAGTTAAATAATATTTACGCTTTCAGTGTGTCAGAAAAAGCTAAGTTGGTTGAGTATGCCTGTGACTTTGTGTCTCCTAAATATCCGGTTTTTATCCGTACCACCTTGACGTCTGGCGCTACAAAACTGTGCGTATTTTAAGGCAGTTTCTGCCACGCACCACCTCTTTGTGGAACCAACTGCCAGCGGTACGAGTTCGGGACCTTCGAAACAGAGCGTTTCTCTTCCTTAAAGGCTGGCAACTCACTTGTAAGCTTCCTGGCATTGCAGGTGTCCATGAATGGCAGTTAGGCGTTCATTCAAAGTGACCCCGCCTGCTCATTTGCCTCCTGTTTCATTTTTAAAAAAAAGTTTGCGGTTATATTTAATTTATTCAACAAGATTAAAAATCATTTAATCAAAGTGTCGTTATAACAAATTTTGAACGATTTTTGCCAGAGATGAATTCATAAAGCTCACAAACCTTTTTTAATTTACGTCAATTATAAAAAAAATCTATAAATATTAAATGAGAACAATAAAATATTGTTCGACCGACTTTTGATGCGTTCAAACAGATTCTCATAAATATCCAATCAAAAGTATTCGCGTAAAAAGTTCTTAAGTTTTATAATTTCCTAATGGAGTCTTAAGCTTCTATTTACAGAGGCTAACGCTAAGGACTGCGCCTTTTCAAACTTCACATATATGTCTACAAAAAACTTTTGAGGCTAATTTTCATTGTTTTAAGCTTATGAAATTTGAGCTTTGTCTTCATAAACGCTTTTAATTGTGTAATATTTTCAGGCTGCCTATTAAGCTTTAAGCACTCTATGTCTTGTCTTGTAAACAATTTTTTAAATTGTGGGTTGCCTGGAAGAGAACGCTTATAGGTCCGTTGCTCTTTAACTGCTTTAGTGTAACAAAGTGTGAATAAAAAAAAAAATACTTTGTGGTATTTAAAGGTTATATTCCCCCCAACAATGTATCTTTATATGTAATTAACACTTACTTCTACAGTCAAAGCAAGCATGGTGACTTGTAGACCACACTGATCTAGTCAAAAAAGAGCGTACCAACTTCTAAAAGGCCGGCAACGCACTCACGAGATCCCAGCCTCTTGAGTGTCTATGGGCGGTGACTTTATGGTGTGCCTCCTGCTCGTTTGAACCATCTTCTATAAATAAAAAAGGTAAAATATAATCTGAAACCAAGACACATTTGAATAAAATATTCTAAAGGTTGTACAAGAGTCGGAAACTAGTTTAGTTTTGTACGAAATTATTGAATTTTCTCCAGGAACCGTTTCATTTTCCTCATTTTCTCGTAGCTGACGATTCCGAAATTTCTATACTTTTGCGAATTTAACTTTGACCTGTTTGATACTGGTGAAAAGGTAATTAAACCAAGGTGGTGCTTTTGAGTACAAACGTCTCCATACAGAGTAAGGACAAAACTTTTATTTTTTATTTCAATTAATTTAATAAAACACACCAACAACACACATACAAACACAACCCGAACAAAATTACAAAAAAAACACACAAGGCATGTATGTGCATAAATTATACGAATGCACAGCATTACAGGTATACAACGCGTACAATGAACAATTTAAAAAAAAACAACTAAACAATCATATATAAAACAAAAATAAAGAAAACTCTACACACAGAAATAAAATAAAAAATAACGTTCTTAAATTGGAGTCTATTGGCATAACAGGGTCTGCAACAATTTGCATCTGAAGACATGGAGACTATCACTAAATGGATCAGCGTCGCATGTCCTCAGAGCACAGTTCATCGATGACAGGCATCTAATAAGTGGAGTGTTACAACCTACGTTTCATCAAATAAATGTCAAATCTGTATTTCATTTTTTATTGTCAATTGTCCCATATATAATCGTATCATTGTGTACAATAATTTTATTATATAGAGCCATGAGAGACTAAAACAATCGGTCTGAGATAAGGAACTCGGTTACCTATCAATTTTTAGGCATGATCACTGTTTTACAAATGTCACAGTTAGGGTACCTCATACCCTCATACATACACTATATTATACCTTGTAGCTATTTTAAAAAAGCTGATCTTTGATTAAATAACTCTTGCATAACGATTAGTTAAGCGTACGGTTTAACGGAAACTCGGAAAACGCCCCAAGGAATCCCATTACATGAACACTACAATTATTGTCGCGTGTTTTCCTTATTTCCCAACGTTTCCCGGATAATCTGATATACCCAAATCCTCTCGCATAGGTTTTATCGAAATGTGTTTTATATGAAAATTGTTTGGGGCTAGTTATGTCGGGATTTATCGAGAAAGAAAACTATTACTGAATACATATTTTATGGAAAACCTCGCTTATCAAAGCTCAATGTACAGAGTTTATTAAGTAACATTTGGCAAATTACACCTACGTTTTGATAAATGTGTGGGCGAATGAGTGTGGCTCAGGTTATCCGGCTCGAAGGACCAAAATGTTGTGGTTGGTTAAATGAAAGTCCAACCAAAGGTTAAAACGTTCCTTGCTTATTAATCGGACGTAAAGTTACTACACACGCTTATTCACAAACGTCTGCGTAAATCTATTTGTCTTATACAAAACTATACATATAAGTACACAATTATGCCGTGACCTGCACCCCGCAGACCGCACAAACCCCAGCCACATGAGTGTCCATGGGCGGCGACTTCACCTTTATGGTGGGCCTCCTGCTGGTTTGCCATTACAAAAATAACATTAGCTTAAGCAACATCAGCCTGCTTCGCCTATTCTAGGCGGCGTGTTCAGTTAGGTAGTCAATTGCCAAACTTTAAGGTAGTGGAAAAACACTACGTATGAATAAGACTTTTATCAACAGATCTCAGTTAAAAAAAACTTTTTGTCAATTGATATGTGAGATGACACGATCCAATCGTATTAAATTATGTATATTTTATTGTATACAATGAATTAGACCATTAGCTGATGAATACGTAATCAGATACGATGCGGTTCGGAATTGCTATGTCATTCGCAATTGATTTACGTTACTGGATTAATTTATTTCGTTTATTTGTATATCAACCTACTTTCAAACGATATTTCAAAATCATATAGGTATATGCAATATACAAGGTAGACATTGGAAATGAAAAGTACGGGAAAAGCCAAACATGACATGTAACATCTCCTTCGTTACGGTAGAGCGGTCGTGACGATCATCATTTCGGCGTACTGGGCAGCTAAAGTTACGCGTCACCTTTCCAGCGCCTGGGAGAACTTTTGGCACTTAATTAAAAGAGCGTATACTCCGCACATGTCACGGTGTCTGATCAATTGTTCGCGCTGATACCTGCAGTTGAATTTTTCATCAAGGTGAATACGAAATTCCATCCGTACCACCTTAAAGGCTGGCGCGCAACAACCCCGTTGTGGACTACGCAGGTATTCACGAACCGTTAAGACTTGGGGGCCTTCAAGCAAAGAGCCTACCTCTTAAACTTACTTGTAAGCCTCCAGGCGTTGCAGGTGTCCATGGGTGGCGGTTAGCACATCACTACATAGACGTACTGCCGATGACGTGAAGAGAGTTGGAAAGACCTGGAGTGAAATTAAATGCAAAGCTGTATATAAAACAAGATCGCTGAAAAAGCTCTCTACCTATAAGGTATATATGGAGTTCTATATACGTAAGCTTATATATTTTTTTTAATATTTTCTAAGCCTCGTTTGTTCTCTTGATATTTACATGAAATTTGTAATTTTCAAACAAAATTCCATATATAAAACTTGGCAACGATAATTTGCGCTAGTTAGGCGAATTTACATCGAAAAGGACCGTCCGCTGATGTTGAAAGTCAAAATTCATTCGCACGACAAAGTAATAACTGTATCAAAGGTGTTTCAAATTACGACACCAATTTCGCCTCGTAATTTAACAATCACAATATACATTAGATTTTTATTTCTACAACAATTGGGTAAATATATGGTCACATAATAAAGACAAAAACTCATGTCCGGGATTTGAACTCGGGACATTTAGTGAGAGCATACTACTTAGAAAAGTATGCTTACGTAAATAGCCAGTAGCAATGATAGCTCGCTATAAACAAAGCTTGCTTTTATGTCTACTAAAATAAATCTTCATTCATTTTTATTTAGCTCTCATACAGTCTCAGGTATCCAGACGCATTAACTGCAGAGTACAATGCCACATAACAAAATTAAATTCTTTTGATGTTTAATTATGTACGCTTACTTGTACAAGCATTTAGAATATTCATTTGGCTACTAATATTTCAATTTACAAAAATAGTTTGCAAAACTTGGAAGACTTTTTAAAAAATGCACTCCTAATAAGTTGATTAATAAAGTTAGAACGATTATTTATTTATATATATATATAATATATAGTTTGAGAAGAACTATGAGTCTTAAGCTATGACGTGTGTGTGTATGACATGTACTTACTTATATATATATATATATATATATATATATATATATATATATAAGTAAGAATATTTAAATAAATAATCGTTCTAACCAATATAATATAATATACAATGATGTGTGAGAATGGGAGTGTGTTTTTGTGTGTTAAATTACAGTAGTGGATAGCTCATAGCCACAGATAAATTCTAGACCAGCAGGTTCTCTGTATCATTGGTGTTAATTGGAGGCTTTCTTTTAGCCAAAACTTAATTATGCAAATTTCAAATTACGAACTCACAAGCGCAAAGCACACAGTGCATTACTTGTTGCGTTCAAGTCGACGCTAAACATCCTTCAGATACAAAGGGTCTCGAATTACTCTGCCAAAATTGTTTGCTAACTTCACTGCAATCATTCTAATGCAATTGTCTCGACTGTGCTCGCTTGAAACGGTTTTATTTGTCTGTGTTTAATGCTATCACAACTCTTGGGGATGTGCCACGCTTGTTGATGTGCAGATTCGGCGTCGCAAATGGGTCGATGATACTTTGGGCTTGCCTCGGCATATGAGACTCATATCCCGAGGCAAGCTTTGGACTCGCAAACAAGGCCGACCCAAGTAGACCTGGAGGCGGCGAACTATCATCGTGGAAGCCAAAAACATTGGTCTGACTTGGAGTGAACTAAGGTTTCATACATAGATGAACGGAGAAATATTACATCTGCCCTCTGCCCCAATATGGGGCCTTAGGACACTAACTAAGTAAGTGGAAAATGCTAATTGGCAATACATTATTGTATCCAGCATTATTTATTTATTTTTATACACAAGTTGACACAGCTTTAAAGCTTGTAAAAAAAGCCCACATAGCAGGAGTATAAAGGAGGCTTATGAGGAAATAAATGACTGTTGCGAGAATATAGCATAACAAAGTGAAACTCAATAGTTTAAATGCAACACTCTCCGGAGAGATTTCAAGCAGTTGCTTGACTTGGACCTCAAGGGAAGTGGAGGCTAGGTCGTCCCGAACAGACCTGGCGACGTACTAGGCGAAGGGAGCCTGTAAGACTTTATCACTTTTAAAAGTATGTCCCGTTTTTAATTTTATATTTTTTAATATTTCGTAACAAAGACCATAAAGAAGAAAATGTCAAAGGAAAATAATTTCCTAATTGGGGCATAAAAGCATGTTTTCTGTGCTCGTAAGCGGAATGCGTGCCAAGAGAATTTGCAAGCCTTGCTTAATGCATCGTAAGGCTGGACATTGGTCCGTTACACAATGACTTATATATGTATATTATGATAGTGTTTTATTTATATCATTTCCTCTCTTTCTTACTTTAATGTTTCTCTCTGTCATGGGAAATTGGTTTATTACTTTTTTTTTAAACTTGGTAAATATAATTAAAAAAACAACATATTAAACCAAATTATAGTTAATTTATTTTCACTTGATTGTACTTAAACAGTAGATGTAATGTAAATAGATGTTAGTACATATAAGAGCAACCTTATCGCTAATGAGCGATCTCTTTCAGGCAACCCACAGGTTTATGTCATCATTATATATAATGCCTAATTATCTTTTAATCTGGATATAATTACTTGCAAATTTAACCAAAAACAAAGTAATCATTATCATATTAATTGTATGTGTTAAAATAAGCGATATTAAAAAAATATATTATATACACATACATAGGTATGTACCAGAAATACCAGAAGCTTACCACCAATAATAGCCACCAAGAAAGCTTCATGAAAATTAATTTAGTCAAAAAGAGGTTCTAATAAAAATTGTTTTGTTAAAAGAGGTTCTATCACATTCTAGCTATCATAATATTTAGCAAAAGAAAGCTTCCTATATCATATTTTCTTTACATTCCAGTTATTTTTGAACAACGTTTTTTGGTTTTTCACAGAAAGCTTCATACCGTACGTTCAGCTTTAAAACAAATTATAGCAATATTTATTTATTTTATATAATTTTTTATTTCTTAAACCTATACAGCTTATTCCAAAAAGCTAACACAACAAAAATAGATCAACAACAAAGCCAAAACAAGGTCAAAATAGACAACAAAAAAAAACACGAACAGAAAAAAAATAATATGAACAAGTGCAGTATATTAATGTAAAGAACGCTGAATTTTAAATTGCTAATAGAATCACAAACAATTAAAATATAATTTTACATTAAAATTGTTGAAATAAAAAAAAAAGTTTTTTGTCCAATTGCGGTGTGATGATGCGTGAAATGACTCTGACTCATTTCATTTATTGCCTTTGGGATAAAATCCCTAATTATATGTACGAGCCAAATTGATTTTCATTGCAACGTCAATATTTATATATGAATCATGATTCATGCTGCTGCGGCTTCCAGACTACCCCAAATCAAAGTCAAAATCAAAACATTCAGTATGTTATATGGAAGCATTTTGAATCGTCTTAAATCTAAGCGATTCTACGCCTGTTTGAGACCAAGCTCAGAAAGAAGCAGGTGTTAGCGTTACATATATTTTGTCTAATAGTTGTACTATTCTCTATATTAATCAACTATTTAGTACTTATATATCTCATTGCATCATTATATATTATCTATTGTCAGGATTATAATATATATATATAATAAACAATATCCACCAAACACAGTAATCATTGTCATAACAGTTATATTTACTAAAAGTAACTGTTTAATAATAATTTTACAAAAGTACAATCAAGGATTAACACTTACGTTTATCTTCTTTGCCAATCGGACCCAGAATGGCCACTTACCACCGAAATAACAAAAGCTATCGAACATTATTCAAAAATGCTTCTAATCAATTCATTTAATCAAAAAGAGGTTCTGATGAATTTATATCACAAAAGAGGTTTTAACAAATTCATGTATAAATCAATCATATTTAAAGAAATGATTATACATCATAATATATATAACATCGTCATACTATATGTAACATCAGTATTAACCATATATGTTATATGTATATTAATATGTACCATATATTATACTTATATTTTATATTATATTTGGTAATTATCCCAGTACATTTCATTATCAAAATAATCAGATTATTTATAAAATGATTTTTACAAAATCTTTGTATTAACTACATTTTCAATTTCCCTACTGACAGAGTCTGTTTGGGATTTTGTTACAAAACTCACTTTAAATGGAGCTTAGTAGTGATATTAAAAAATATATATGCAAGTGTATAATTAAATGTTGTGGGTTGCCTGGAAGAGATCGCTTTATGGCCGCCCGATGCTCTTCTATTAACATCTATTAACGTCAATTCCTTCTACTGTTTAAGTGCAATAAATTGTAAATAAATAAAATAAATTTTAAAAAGTCTTGCCTTTTTGTTACCATAACGTTGAGAAAAGCACCAGCTCTTGGGTTACCGGTACTTACAGGCGCGTACCGAATTCCTTAAAAAGCACCTGTGCTTTGGAGTAGATCCAAGTCTCTACTCCAACGGGAGGAAAATCAGTCGGAGAAAAAAGCTTATTAATTATCCTTTACGTGTAACGTTCTTAAAGACAAACTGTAAGACTCTTTACTAATTTTCCTTTTAGAATTGCTTTTTAAAGTTAATTAAGAATCCTCACCTAAGTCACAAAGATTTACAACTTGAATTATGTACCCCGTTTAAGAGTCTAAATTATTTTATTTCGGACTCTACTTGGACAATCTTAACGCTTTGAGCCAAAATTGATGTTTATCTTTTTGTTTCATTTAAGTTTTGTTTGTCTTGAGAAAAGCCCGAGGGGACTCATCGATTAAGCACGTGGCTGGAAGCTCGTGAGTTGCGGCCATTTTTATTACTTATTACGTGCCATGCTGTTACTTAGAGTTTCAGCCGAATGGGCAGGCACGGCCGGAGAAATACCACTCTCTCACAGAAAACCGGCGTAAAGTGATACAATTGGACTTTGTTGATTTTGTACTCGCGTTTCCTTCGGTGAGTGAGATCTTCCGGGGCCCATTATTTCCCTCCCCCGTCCTCTTCCCATACCCCCCCCCCCCCCCCCTATTACGTACTAAGGCCGGCAACGCACTCACGAGCTACCGCCGCGTGAGTGTCTATGGGCGGCGACTTCACCTATATGGTGGGCCTGCTGCTCGTTTGCCCCCTCTTCTATAAAAAAAAACCGAACCGGTGGTAGTGTAAAAGTTGACGATTCAAAAGTGTCTTTATAAAAATCTACTTGAATAATATTTTTAGTTTGAGTTTATTAGTGTTTTGACTACTTTCTAGTAGTTAAGGTAGTATTATATTACTAACAAAATTAGAAGTTCTGACAAGCTGTCCGAAGATGTCTTTAACAGCTCACTTATACTTCACTTGGTTGTATTGTTTTTTTTTGGATATTCATATGCAACCTGTGTTATAGTGGTTTAAGAAAATGAGAAATAAAATATAAATAATTTAAAGCAAAAAAATACTAATTCCAACTGGCGTCTATTGCAACAAAGCAATTTACCAGGCTTCTTTGAACGAAAGACAGTGCCTTATAAAAACTAGAACGGGAAGCACACTAGAGCTTATACAAGCTCAAAAAATATACAAAATTATTATTACTTTTCAAAATTGTGTTTTGCTTTGATGTTGAAGCACGTTTGTATCTGTAATGAAGGTTTTATTTTGAGTCAGGAATTAATCTGTCCGGATGCTGTTGCTGATACATTCCAAGGATCTCTGTCCTTTGAATATTCTTTAGTCAAGCTATAACTTAAATACTGTAGTGCTGAGGTGCCTCATTTTAAAGTTTGCTCTTCACTTTATCATATAGGATCGCTGATAGTATCTTAAATAGATTAAAATATACAGAACTATCCAATTTATCATCAAATCATATTCATATTTTGAATGTAAAATATAATTTGCTTATTAAGGAATCAAGAAAGCGCCTGGTAGTCAGTACCGGTGATCCAAGAGCTGGTGCTTTTCTCGCTCAGCGTATAAGCATCGCGATAAAGCGAGGAGATGCCACCGTTATGAGTACTCTGTCACAAGGACCAAACTTTTTGATTTTTTAAAAGTGTTTTAGTTTAATTTGTGATAGTGACGTATAAAATTTGTCGAAATAATATAAACATTCTTAATATTACCCTAACTAATATAACTTAAAATAAAACAAAACACAAAACTAAACACAAATTTAAAAAGTTTGGTCACTGTGGCAGAGTACCCACAATGCTGGCGACATTTCCTCGCTGTATCGCGATGCTTATACGCTGAGCGAGAAAAGCACCAGCTCTTGGATCACCGGTTTTGACTACCAGGCGCCTTAATAAAATAATTGTAATTCTAAATTTGGTCTTAAATATTGTTTTAAAACGTTGTGTTTTCATTGTGGGAGTGCCATGCTGTTACCTTAGGGTTTCAGCCGAATGGGCAGGCACGGCCGGAGAAATACCACTCTCTCACAGAAAACCGGCGTGAAGTGATGCAATTGGACTTTGTTCATTTTGTACTCGCGTTTCGTTCGGTGAGTGAGATCTTCCGGTGCCCATCCTTTCCCCTTCCCCGCCCTCTTGTAACCCTCCATTTCCTTTTTTTTCCTTTCCTCCTCATTCCCTCTCCTTCCCTGTCCCCCCAAACAAATACTTGAATGATGGTGCAAAATAAAAAGAAATTACCCCAGGGGGGTACCACCTGTCGTGGAGAATCCCCTCCTGCGTGTCCACCTAACTGTTTTGTTGTTGGGCCCCCAGGCTGCCCTTCGTATTCTGGGGGGGGCAATTTTGCGCTCATATCTAAAAACACATCTCATAAATGTCGGGGCAAACAGAGTAAGCATCACTTGGCACTTTCCTCATCGCTTACTGTGGACTTCTGCAATGTGAGGGGGCTTGTTTCGAACTTAAACGCTGTTCACCACCACCTTGAAACAGCTTTGCCGGCCTTACTCTTTCTTACCGAGACACAGATTTCTTCTCCTGGCGACACCTCTTTCCTCTCCTACCCTGGTTATAAATTAGAACATAGATTCTTGCCAAGGGCTGGAGTGTGTGTCTATGTCCGGGATGACATTTGCTCTCGTCGCCTCACGTTTCCTGAAGGAAAAGACCTATCGATTCTTTGGCTCCGCGTAGACTGCGATGACCATCCGCGATTCTACGCATGCCTTTATAGGTCTCATAGCGGTAATGCCGAAATTGACCGACTTGTGGAGCACATACAATCGGCTACAGACTCCTTGATTGCAAATGTTCCTACCGCTGAAGTCGTAGTTCTTGGCGATTTTAACGCCCACCATACCGACTGGCTCGGCTCTACTACCACCGACTATGCGGGAAGAACATTTCACGACTTTGCCTTGGCCTACGACCTGACTCAAATGGTGCCCTCGATCACGAGAATCCCAGATGTCGAAGGTCATAATCCTTCACTGTTGGACCTGCTGCTGACTTCTCACCCGGACGGGTATCATGTATCAGTTGATTCTCCATTAGGATCTTCAGATCACTGCCTTGTTCGGAGTACTATAAGAACAACGCGACTCACTCGACCTCGTTTTGCAGGTTGTCGTCGCGTCTGGCACTATAGGTCAGCAGACTGGGATGGAATGCGCTCCTTTTTTGCTTCCTACCCGTGGGGGCCGATTTGTTTTTCGTCGGATGATCCGAATGCTGCTGCCGACTCTGTCGCTGATGTGGTGCTGCAGGGAATGGAGCTTTTTATTCCTTTCTCTGCTGTGCCCATCGGTGGCAAGTCCCAACCTTGGTTCAGACAGTCTTGCAAAATGGCAGCACGCCGAAAGCTTGAATGTTATCGTACCTGGGCTCAAGCGGCAGCATCACGTAATGCAAATACCAGCGTTCTTAAAAAAGCATACAACTCGGCCTCTAGGTCCCTCAAAAGTGCCATTGCTAAGGCAAAGTCTATTCACATCAGCAGAATTGGTGATAGACTGGCTCGGCTCCCTTCTGGGACACGTGCATTCTGGTCTCTTGCCAAGGCTGTTCAAGGAAACTTCTGTAAGCCTTCTCTTCCACCACTACTTGGGGCGAACAACCTGATGGCCAACACCCCGAAAGAGAAAGCCGATCTTTTAGGCTCTCTTTTCGGGTCCAACTCGACGATTGATGACCACGGGAATACTCCACCGACGTTATTGCGGTGTGATACCTCGATGCCCGAAATTGTTTTTCGGCTTCGTGCTGTACGCAAAGCCCTTACTTCCCTGGATATTCATAAGTCGAGTGGACCGGATGGTATTCCTCCAATAGTGCTGCGCACTTGTGCTCCTGAGTTGGCTCCGGTGCTGACGCGTCTTTTCCGGCACTCTTATTCACTCGGCATTGTCCCGAACGCTTGGAAGACCGCCTTGGTTCACCCGATTCCTAAAAAAGGCGAACGCTCTGATCCCTCAAACTACCGCCCAATAGCTGTTACCCCTTTATTTTCTAAGATAATGGAGACTATTATCAACAGCCAGCTCCTTCGTTACCTAGAGGAGTGCCAGCTGATTAGTGACCGTCAATACGGTTTCCGCCGTGGCCGCTCAGCTGGTGATCTTCTAGTTTTCCTAACTCATAAATGGGCAGAAGCTGTTGAGTCTAAAGGGGAAGCACTGGCGGTTAGTCTGGACATAGCAAAGGCCTTTGATCGGGTATGGCACAAGGCGCTTCTCTCAAAACTTCCAGCATATGGGCTTCCCGTGAAGTTATGCGACTGGATCTCCAGTTTTTTGGCCGATCGGAACATCAAGGTCGCTGTCGACGGTGCATGTTCCGACCTCAAATCCATAAACGCTGGAGTTCCCCAAGGCTGTGTACTCTCTCCTACGCTGTTCCTCTTGCATATCAATGATATGTTGCACTTAAGCAGCCTTCATTGTTATGCGGATGACAGTACTGGAGATGCTCTATATCACGGCCGTGCTAATATTTCCCGGGTTGATGTCGAGCAGTGTCGGGATAAACTTGTGTCTGAAGTCGAGACTCTACTGCGTGGAGTCTCGGATTGGGGTCGACTTAACTTAGTCCAATTTAACCCCTCGAAGACCCAGGTTTGCGCGTTTACCGCTAAAAAGAATCCCTTTGTCGTAGCCCCACTATTCGATAACACTCCTCTTAAAGCCTCAGCCAGTATTGGAATTCTTGGTGTCGATATATCGAGCGATGTCCAGTTCTGCAATCATTTGGAAGGTAAGGCTAAGTTAGCCTCTAAAAAGCTTGGTGTTCTCAGCAGGGCGCGTCAGTATTTCACATCAGGCCATCGCTTGCAACTCTATAAAGCGCAAATTCGGCCTCATATGGAGTACTGTTCCCACCTCTGGGCGGGGGCGCCCCAATACCAGCTCCTTCCATTTGATCGCATCCAACGCAGAGCGGCTCGTATCGTCGACGGCCCCATCCTTTCCAATCGGCTTGATCCTTTGGCTCTGCGTAGAGATGTAGGCTCCCTCTGCATCTTCTACCGCATTTATCATGGGGAGTGCTCTGATGAATTGTTCGGGCTAATACCTGCAGCGGAATTCCATCACCGGACATCAAGGCAGAATACGAAATTCCACCCGTACAACCTTGATGTCTGGCGTTCCACGACAGTGCGTTTTTTAAGGCAGTTTCTGCCGCGCACCACCTCTTTGTGGAACCAACTGCCAGCGCAGGTATTCCCGATCCGCTACGACTTGGGGACCTTCAAAAAAAGAGCGTTCCTCTTCCTTAAAGGCCGGCAACTCACTTGTAAGCCTCCTGGCGTTGCAGGTGTCCATGGGCGGCGGTTGGCACATCACTCGAGGTGACCCGCCTGCTCGTTTGCCTCCTCTCACATAAAAAAAAAAAAAAAAAAAACATTATTTTTTATTTAGGATCAAACGCAAACTCAAAATATTTTTATTGAAGTAGGTAAAGTCACTTTTGAATCGTCATTAACATTACCAACGGACCGAAAGTTTAGAAGAAAGAAACAAGATTACTCGATAGCTGCTCTTTTAAAATAAGTATTATTATACAATTATGTTACTTGACTGAATCAAACTGTACGTACTGTTCGCATGCAAATAATTCCAAGCGCTATTCCAAGTTACCGAAAGCTGAACCAAGAGCTTTCAAATATATATATGTATAGTGTTCATAAACTTGTTGCGCAGCTTAATCTACTTAGCTTAAAGAGGAGATTGAAGTCTGATTCAATTACTTAATGCGCCCTCGGGAAAAATTATAGAACTTTTTGACTTTTTACACAGAAGCGGAAATTTCGCACAGATTTTATTACACAGGTCAATTATAAGCACCATGTTAATAAATATAAAATAGATTTTTTCGTTTAATTGTTTTGATTCAATCTGATGTAAATTAATATGTATGTACGTCTTGTTTGTTTCCACCCGGATCACGATGCCCGATGTCCGTCATTCTCTGATGATGTATTAACCACGCACCACCACGTTATGGAACCAGATGCCCGCCACGGTATTTCCGAACCATTACGACTTAGCATCGTTCAAGAGCGTATCACTTAGTAATAGGCCGGCAACGCAGAGCTCCCAGCCATGTAAGTGTCTATGGGCGGCAATTTCACCTTTATGGTGTGCCTCTATAAACAAACCAGTAACTAACTAAACTAAAATAATTATTAATTTTCAAGTTTGCAAAACTAAATAATGTCTATCGTGTCTATGTAGGTTGAGACAATAAATAACGTAATAGTCGTAAAATGGGCCGAAGAGAGAAAATAGTAATAAACAGGCAAGCAAAAAGAGATTAGCTGTTAATTGGTTTTAACCGTTTCCCGATGCTTATCCAGGAAAAGGTTTAGCGATTAATTAAACGGGGATTAATTGCTTTCGTTTTTTTACCGACTTCAAAAAACAACGGCATGCTTCATTGTGGAAGTGTTGATAGATTTTAAGATTAAAAATTAGCTTTAGTTTCATTACAAAAAAATCTAGATTTTTAAGTCTATACACGAATTTAATCAATTTAAGACGTTTCACACTAGGGACAGTCATTCGCAAACGAAGACATTGCACGTCCTTAAGGATAGAGTATGATTCCAGAAGACCAATCATTATCACAAGAACCTTTACTATATATAGTGGAAACGGCTTAAACCCTTATCCAGAGAATCCCATTTCTTTATTTATATAAAAGGCTTACCGCCTGCAACGCCAGGTTTACAAGGTACGCTCTTTTCTTGAAGGCGCAGCGGGTATACTTGAGCTGGCTTTTGGTTCCACAAAGGGACAGCAGAAAATCCCATTAAACGTATCGTGGAGCGATGATTAATAAGACTTTGCTTAATGAAAACCTGCAGTGGTTAAGTTTGAGAGGTCATGAGCTTAGCGGTTGAGAGTACTTCGTTCGATTCTATGACGTCACCATATTTTAGCTGCAGAACATAGATGTCCAGGTCACGCCACAGCGGCGTATGATGCATCTTCTTCCTAGTACCCTCGTTACAGAGTGGTCACTGTCACCAGCGACTGAACAGTACTGTTCAAGGGTAGATCTAGTTATGGCCTTCAGTTCCCCTTCATTCCCTGCCACATAGGTAAAAAATAGGTGTCACCAACTAACTTCAGTATGCCCAACAGACTTTAGTACCAGTCTTTAGTCTTTTGATGTATATAAATAAAATTTGTCTCATTTAAATAATAATTAGCACAAAGGATATTAATGAATACCAACTATCGACACCAAATCAGTCAGAGAATTAATTTGCAATTAATTAAATGGCGTAGAGACTAATGCACGCTAAATGAGTTGGTTAATCTCGTGTGGTGCTACTTTGGTTTGTTAAAACCGTGATAATATCAGTCTTTTTATTTTATTACATCTGTCCCCAAACATCTTATGTGCTAAATATATTTAAAAAACAATAAACTTACAAGATATTAAAACAAGTAAATGGGAACTTGAAACATTATACATTGACAAAATACAATATACATAATAATACGACATACATGTGAACTCTACCAGGATTTAAAAGTTTGTTTTTTTTAATGTGTTGAACTTTTTAAACGTAATCATAGATCAGAAACAAAGAAAAAAAAACATTTTACAAGTACAAAGAAAAATTCAACAGTGCTGTTAAACACGCTTGGAGATTGAAAGGCGTAGAGTTTCTTGCCTGTTCACCGACGCTATACGCCCTTAATTTGGATTTTTTTTTATAACTTTTTGTTTTTTTTACGATTCATGTGAATAAACATATTTTTGATTGATTACATTTACTGCCAGTTCCAAAATCAATGGCGTAGAGCGGACGAAGAGAACTGGCCAAGCACAGTACGGTTATTAAGAGCACCCATTACAGCTTCAGCGAATGCATTACAAAAATAAAAAACGTGTTGAAATAGCACACATTTACGTTATAGTGAGAACAATACAAACACACAGTACACAGAGACAAATCTAGAAATGAATTCAGTACAAATTCAAATCCGACCAGTCACAACGCATGGTCAGCCATTTGAAAAACAAGAGACGGAACAAAAAAGAAAGTTAAAAGTGGGTAGAATTTATTATATGACAGCAAAATATCACATTCTTCTACCAATAGCATTTTAAACACTTAAAAAAAACAAACCTTTGAATCCTGGTAGAGTTTACATGTATGTCGTATTATTATGTATATCGTATTTTGTCAATGTTATAATGTTTCAAGATCCCATTTAATTGTTTTATGTGTAAACCTAGTTTTATTATCACATAAGTTTATTGTTTTTTAGATATATTTAGCACATAAGATGTTTGGGGACAGATGTAATAAAATAAATAAATATATAGATTTAAATGATTTGAATACAAGACACTATTCACCCATACATCGATTGAAGGTCGCAGAGGTCATGAAAAGCGTTAATATATTATTAATACCCGGACAAAAACCAGTTAATTAGATATTTGGCACAGAGTAAATTAACAGCACGACAAATGTATTTTATTTAAAAAAAGGCTCTTTTTAATAAAACACCCAAATAGACAATTCCATACAGCCAAGATAAGATCTCACAAAATAATAATTTCTGAGTGACCTTGGTTGGGTTAATACTCTTCAATCTCTCTCTCACACTGACAAGACAAATTTGTCTTAATTATAGTTAATAACTTTAGTTTTATTAAAAATATAGTTTGACATTGTGTGACACCTTGGGGTCAAAACTATGGACCTAAGAGAGCTTTTCTTGTTCTTATAAGCATCGCAACAGAGGTAATGCCTGTATTAATCAAGTTCCAAGCTTTTTTATATATTATAGTTTTTATTTTATGCTTTTTAATTTGTTTATTATTTTTTTATACCTACACTAACTCACTATAACGTAAATGTGTGCTCTTTCTTGCCAGTTCTTCTCGTCCGCTCCACGCTTTTGATTTGAGAACAGGCAGAAAATGTCGAGTCAAATATTTTTGCGCTTTATAAGTGAATAAAGATATTTCTTTTTATATTTTTAATAACCGTACACAGAAACAATCCGTAAATTTGCCGTCTCGCTGCTCTGTGACACAGCAATCAAGCCTATAAACAAGGGTCCCTTAACAAAGATTTATATCGACACAGTTAAGGATTAAATATTAACTGGACAAGGGTCTCATCATTTAACATTTCATGTTTAATCCCGTTTTGATTATTAAACACTATGCGGTCAGAGGTACTTCAAGTGAAGTTCTAACTGTCCATGCAACGCCAGGTTTACAAGTGAGTTGCCTCGAAGGTCCCCAAGTCGTAGCAGGAATACCTGCGCTGGCAGTTGGTTTCTCAAAGGATTGGTGCGCGGTAGAAACAGCCTTAAACCCACAGTTGTGGAGCACCAGGCGTCATGGTGGTACGGATGGAATTCCGTATTCTGCCTTGACGTCCTGTGATGGTATTCAGCTGCATTTTGATTTTCATCTCAAAGTCCGTTACTCCACTAAAGAACCTTTAGACACTTCATAATTCACTTTGATACCAATTCATAATCTAACAGCGCCATGCGTTAACCAAACCACAGTTCATATGGTCATCTCTCTCTTTCTCTTTTCATATTAAATGAGTGAGCGCTACAAATATTTAACTAATAAAGCTGTTCGTTTTAGCGTTAATTTCTCCCACATCATTAAATATACAAAGCCACACGCCAGCGCCCTCTGACAAAGCACCAGCCTAATTGTGAACGTTCCTATTCATTTCTCTAGGCGTTACATTTAATGAAATACCACATTGTTTTTGATGTTACGAAAATTTTTAAAAGCCGAGTTTGTATTGTTAATTTCTCGCCTTGTTGAAAAAAAAAAAATTCAAAAAATAGTTCGCCTGGAAAATTAAATAAATTGTAAACAAGACTGACAATAAATATTGATGTATTTTTTAACACCCCATCAATATTACGTCGGCTAGTGATTGCCTCAAGTGTAATTTTTAGTTGGTATTATCATTTTTATTATATTATTTTCATTGCCATAAATATATGTTTATTAACTGTCGAAGCCAAAAAACACACACAAAAATAACACTCAAATTATTCTAAACATTCTTAATATTAACCTAACTTATATACACTTAAAATTAATTAAAACCAGACATAAAACTAAAACGAATTTAAAAAGTTTGGTCCCTGTGGCAGAGTACCCACAATGCTGGCATTTCCTCGCTGTATCGCGATGCTTATACGCTGAGCAAGGAAAGCACCAGCTCTAGGATCACCGGTACTGACAACCAGGCGCCTACTTAATTACTTAATAAGCGCCTGTGCACTTGCATTTTTTTATTATCTTTACATTTTAATCAAAATTTTATTAATTAGCAGAACTATTATTGTTTACTATTGGCATATTGTTTTGTCTATTTAAAAATCGTTTAATAACTATCGCTTTAGATAAATAATGCTGGCATTACTTCGCTGTATCGCGATGCTAATACGCTGAGCGAGAAAAGCACCAGCTCTTTGATCACCGGTACTGACTACCTAATTAATTCCTAAGTTATTGTTATGCATGTCTCTTTGATTCTTGTGAAATTAATCCGCGGTTGTATAGTGCACGTATGTATTTAAAATTACCAAGCATGTTTTACAATATAGTTGTAAGCTGCATCCATGACATGAAGCACCAGCGTATGCGTGAATATCTATAATAAAAAAAACGATAAAAAAAACCTTTACTTTGGGCATATGTATGTCGTATCTTGTTCGTATTATTATGTTTATTGTATAATGTTTCAAGTTCCCATTTAATTGTTTTATGTGTAAACCTAGTTTTATTATCACATAAGTTTCTTGTTTTTTTTAAATATATTTAGCACATACGATGTTTGGGAACAGATGTAATAAAATAATAGGAGCACACATTTACGTCATAGTGAGAACAATACAAACAGACATCTTGCCGATATAAATATTTTCTATCCGGTAGTTGACAAGCTTACTATGAAACTTTTTACTTAACTTTGTAGTAAGCTAGATGCGACAAATAAGCAATCCACAAATTGTAGAGTGATATTGTCAGACGTACAAATCCCACGACGGCTGATATTTGCCTAGATTCATCACGTCGAGTCGCTAAAGTCACGCACAGCCCACTATACACACAGTACGAACAGTTGAAAGCTCAAAAGCTTGTTAACCAAACTTTCTTGCCGGTTTTTCTCGGTAGATGACTGCCTTCCGAACCGGTGGTAGTGTCAAAAGTGTTTTTATAAAGATCTACTTGAATAAAGATATTTTAAGTTTAAAGTCAAACTCTCTTGAATAAAGGTATTTTGAGTTTAAACTCAAACTCTCAACCGGCTAGAAACTCGATAGCTGCTCTTTTAAATATTTCATATAAAATTATGTTAGTTACATGGCCGATTTAAACCTTTAAATCCTGATGGTGTTCGCATGTATGTTGTATCTATATATTGTATTTTGTTTTATCTTTTAATTGTTCAAGTTCCAATATAATTGTTTTGTGTGTATACCTTGTTTTATTATCTTATAAGTTTATTGTTTATTAATATATTTAGCACATAAGATGTTTGGGGACAATAAAATAAAATAATGCAAATAACTAAATCATTGTAAGGCTACTTAAGAATTAAACTGTCAAGATGCTATTGCTGACACTTTGGAGGAATCATTGTCTTGTAACTAATTAGTCAAAGGCAACTGATCCAAAGTTCACTTACTAAAATAAGAACATTATTGATACGATTGCTGATACGAACATTGATTATGAGTTTGGGCTATTCAGAACATTTCGGAGGCATTAGGAATGTATCAATCTGACTCCATTTATTTGTGTTATATATTTTATTGCTACAACAATGACAGGATTCAAATTATGACAACAGAAAGTTATACATGACAAATGACAAATGGAAAAAAAATAAATTAAAATAGTTTGACATTAGAAAGGTTTTAGTTTTGTGACTAAACATAATCCGGGGGCTTGGAATCTCCAGGTTCCATGGAGTCTCCGTGGACCCTGGAGATTCCAAGGCTGGCTATGCTGGCTTCAGCAGAGGATAAAGGTACTTGGCCTAATTTTCCGAAAGCATACTTAACACAGTCACAGCCTTTCGAAGTTAAACAAGACCAGCGATTAGTCCTTTACGAATATAGTTTAAAATCATACCTGTCATAAATTAAAGTATTCTTTTGTCTCTTTCCCGTCAACGCTGTGACGAAGAGACAGATTACTCTTTCAGTAAAACTATGCCTTATTTATGGGAATATTTTTTTTTTATAAAAGTGGGGGCTAACGAGCAGGTGGCCCACCATAAAAGTGAACTCGTCGCCCATAGACGCTCATGATGCTGGGAGCTCGTGAGTGCGTTGCCGGATTTTAAAGGAAAAATGGGATACCTCCATGGGTTAGGGGAAGAGGACAGGGGAGGGGAAAGGATGGGCACCGGAACGTCTCACTCACCGAACGAAACGCGAGTACAAAATGAATAAAGTCCAATTGTATCACTTTAACGGTTTTCTGTGAGAGAGTGGTATTTCTCCGGCCGTGCCTGCCCATTCTTCTGAAACTCTAAGTAACAGCATCGCACTCCCACTCAAAATTGTACTAAATACACGCCGGCATATAATTTGTGTGTGTGAAAAGTTTGTCATTTTTGACAGTCGTGTGTCCCTATGTCCCCCTTTGACCCGTGTTCCTGACTTTGATTGATACCATGAAGTCGGCGTTGTGAGCTCTTAAGGGATTTACCAATCTCGCGACCGTATTTTTTTGATTTGTGTGAAACTTAAGCCATAATATGTATAAACGATTTATCACATATAAGACACGATACAGGCGCATCGTACAATAATTATTTTTTATTTATGTTTATATATATAAATGTGTTATTTAATGTTAACTTTTAATATTAACTGTGATCACTTTTAAAAAGTTCTTATGACAGCTTTTAGGGCGTTTAACTTCTAAGCTTTTCGTTCAATATCGTTTCAATAGTCCTTTACACTGTGACAGTACTTGCTCACCAATGTCAGCTTAAGTTTTGAATATATTAAGAGTAAATAATTATACATGGCTATTAAAGAATGTAACAGGCAAGAACCGTTTTGTTTGATCATTCCTGTTGTATGAGCCTCACATTTAAACAAGTCTGGACACATGCAAAAAACGTAAACGGTAAAGATAAACACAAACTCAAAATATCTTTATTCAAGTAGGTCTTTATAAAGACAATTTTGAATCGTCAATTTTTACACTACCACCGGTTCGGAAGGCAGTCACCTACCGAGAAGAACCGACAGGAAACTCGATAGCTGCTCTTTTAAAATAAACAATTAATACCAAAATTGTGTTGTAAAAAGGTCAAAAGCTCGTCATACTTCAAAAAACAGTGAACTCTTAAACTCTTTGACTTTAATAGAACCTTAACATAAAAAAAGTTGAAAGCTAAAGTTAAATGATTGTTAAAAATCTGAAAGTTTAACCAACGCAAGCTTTTCTATTTGTGACGTACAATTCTTTACTTTACACCTGGCTAAAGCTTTTGAAAGCTCAAGTCGGTCAAGGTAACGCTGAATTAGGCTGTATTAAAGAACCTTAAAGCATAGTGTGGAGAAGGTTATTGTTAGCGTTGTAGTTCAACTTCGGCGGGTTTAATAATGTTTTTATGTATTTAAGTATTTCTTTCAGTCAATTTTTCAGAGATTATATATATAGATAAGTGTGAAAAAGTGTGAAAAGCAACCCGTAAGGTGGACGACGCACTTGCTTATATGAAGTGTACTCGTATAGTCTATATAACGATTTTCAGATGTGTTATTTATTTATTTTACACTTTATTGCACTTAAACACTAGAAGCAAATGACGTTAACAGATGTCAGTACATATAAGAGCAACGGGCGGCCTTATCGCTAATAAGCGATCTCTTCCATACAACCCACAGTTATCTAACTTATACTGCACAAATAAGGCTTTGACGCCAAAAAAAAGATGTAAGGTATAATAAGATCATCTGTCAGTGATTAGCACCCAAGACTACTGTTATTAACCATAAGGTTTTTACAGATTTTTCATAAAAAAAAATCAATAAGTTAAACTCGATATGTTTGTTTTGTGTCTATAATATTATAATATCATGAGAAATATGTAATTATTATAATCCAATAATGCTTGCGGTGAGAATATACATACAAGTGGTAAGTCTATATACCGAATGTCACAATAGACACATTAAATGCAAATCAAGATCTAATATTTGTTAACAGAAATATTCGTTAATACTATAGCCTTTTTTTATTTATTAAGGCACACAAACTGCACACATACATACAATTAAAACAAATCGACCACAGGCCATTGGGGGTATATAACATTTTGACAAAAAAATACACGAATCAAGTTTTGATATGATGTTAGGATCTTAGGAACGGTCTAAACATACGTTTTTTTCTAATATTAAATGATCACTTTTAAGTATGAAGGGAAAAAATGTATTTTTGACTATCAGAGGTGTATATAGGTCTTGGACGGTTTCCGGTGTTAATAATGTTTGTAATATTTAAAATAGGAAACATGGTTTTCCTTTTTGACCACGCATCACCACGTTATGGAACCAGCTGCCCGCCCCGATATTTCTTTACCATTACGACTTAGTTTCCTTCAAGAAAAACACGTATCTCCTCCTTAAAGGCCGCTAACCCACGAGCTTCCAGTCACTTGAGTAGACGTGGGCAGTGACTTTACTTTAACGGTGTGCCTCCTGCTTCTTCTATAAAAAAAGAAGTAGTAAAAACGTTATGTACCCTGTATCAAAGATACAATTGTCTGTAAGCAATTTTCAACCATAAAAATCAACAAAAGGGATTTATAGATTATCCTCCAGCCAATTATCCTCCCGAAATAATCCGGGAGCCATCTAAATTATAAATAAAAAGGCCTGAGGCAATATTTTTTTTTAGTTAAAATTACCGAAATGTATATATTTATTGTTTATTTCGACGCAACTACAACAGTTAATATTAAAATTACTAGAATAATAAAATTCAGGCATCATTTAATTGTCCTTAAGTTTAAAAACATAAGTTGAACACTTTCAAGTATACCACGCTGTGAAATGTCATCCTTATTATTGCAATACGTAGTCTGTGAAGGAAAAACAAGTGCGGACATGTCATTACTATAAAAGATGAATGCCTTGTAACTGCACGACAGTTAATAGTGAAAATAAAACCTGGCAAATATCAGCGAAGTGTTGTGTTGAGTGGTAATCGTGAAGTCGGCAATGCAGACTCTACCTTACAAAAATTCTACGAATACACTTCTTTCGTTATATATGTCATACATTACATTACACATATATATAGCCAGGCAAGTAGATCACTTTTTTATTGTCGGTTCATAGAACACAAAAAGCACACAAAAATGTCTTGAATAGAGAGAAAAAAAAACGACATTCTTTTGTTATTGTCATAATATTAATTGGTTGATTGTATACAGACCGGAAAAAATATTCAACTTTCGTAGCGCTAACGAGAAATCCCAATTGTCCAGAAGCGTCGCAAGTGGAACTGGATTGGCCACACCCTCCAGAGAGATCCCAAGCATATTCCCTAGTGCTTGACTGGAATACTTAAGAAAAGCGGAAGTGGGGCCGCAACAAACGGACCTGGTGACGTACTGTTGCATATGAGGAGAAGGGAGCCGGTAAGACTTGGAGGGAGATAAAATGCGAAGCATCGGATAGAGCGCCATGGAGGTAAGCCGTGGTACCCCTCCGTCCCATCGAGGAGACATAGGATCATAAGTCAAGTAACTGACTTTTGTGTCTCGAAATTTTTGTGTAAAATAACTAATGTGTTATTGACTTTGTAAAGAAAATAATTGTAATTTAATGTAACACAATATTCTTATTTCACAATTAAAAGCTCTTACTAGTAGATTACTTCAATTATTAAATTCCCAACTAATTGAGATAGTTGAGGCGGTACGTGAAATGTAATACCTCGTGTCATTTATCATACGAGACTAAAGTTTGCACTACTTATAGTCGGTTTAAATTAGCGTTTCTTTATATTGACAAAGGAGCAGGAGTTTCAATTTGAAACATTTTCTATAGCACTAACAGAACTTTACTGTGTATGTATTTATTAGTAACAGAGATACAGAGGTGTCTATGGGTTTGTGTATAATTTTTATTAGGTAGACGAGCCTGCGGGCTGGCAAGAGACGCCATGAACTCTCTTGGCTGCAAAACACACAATAAACTTGTGCGTTGCCGGTATTTAAGAAGGCTTAGTATGGCTCATTGCTGATGTTTTCTTCCGAAGAAGGCCTCAGCAAAGCCCCATTCCGCGTACGATCGGCCTATATAATGATTTTCTTAATTTTGTATCATAATGTGATATTTCTTATGACAGGGTTAGGTTAGTGGATGATAACACGGTTCTTCTTGTCCGTTCTTCGCCCCTGATTTGGGAACTGGTAGTAAATGTAGAGTCGAAAATTTTTATAACTTCTGACGATAAGTTTTTTTGATATGAATAAAGATATTTTGATTTGATTTTGATTGCTCGATATAAGTATAATTTAAGTTTTAATTTTTTTTATGGCTTCGGCCATAATTAAATAAATATTACACAATTTTGGGTATTATATACCCGAAGAGACTAAGAGCCAATTCCACAGAAATACTGCTGCGGATGGAGTTTTGAATTCTGTTAAATTTAATTACATTCTGAAGCATTCTGTGGTATTGAAATTCAAGAGGTCCAGCTTAATCTACGTGGCATGTTTGCTTAGTTAAAAAGACTATAAAAACCTACTAACATGAACACCATTGTTGTTAACAACGCCATCTAGTTGCCAGATAACAGATATTGCTGTCGATATAGTCGATAGAAGTTGGTGCAAATGAATCTCTCCACCAATTACAGAGCTGGAGGAGGGGGCTCTTTGCCTTGAGTTCTGAACTAGTTTCGCTCGTAATTCTTTCTTCTACGCCTTTGATTTGGGAACTGGCAGTAAACGTAGAGTCAATTTTTTTTATAACTTTTTGTTTTTTTGACGAATTATAAGTATACTATAATTAGGTAACTGGTGATATGAATAAAGATATTTTTTTTATTATTTTTCCTGCTTCCAGGGCGAGATATACTTGACGTAATACAATTTACAAAACATCGACTATACATGGAAGACAATCTTAGTGATTTTCTTAATAGCCTTTGTTAATGTGATGAATGCTGCTAACGAGAAATATTATTTTGCCAAAGTGATAATTTTACTATATAGAGCGTAGGCTCTATATGTTGTCAACATCAGGCACTTGATGATAGCATCAGGCACCGAGCTTTAAGTTTTTTTTAAGTTTTGTACTTTTGAAAGTTGGTAAGTGCACATGTGCTTATAAATAATTAAGTAGCCTATTACTACCGGTTACCCAAGAGCTGGTGCTTTTCTCGCTCAGCGTATAAGCTTCGCGCTACAGCAAGGTAATGCCAGCATTACGTATACTCTGCAACAAGCACCAAACTTTTAAAATTTGTTTTAATTTATTTAATATGTTTATTCGAGTCTTTGTATAAGAAATTAATGAATTTACACAAAACTAATATATTATGGTAAAACTAATTAATACAGAACCCACCTTAATTAAATAAAGCTCAAAGTATGAACGGGAATCTTGTGATTAGCACACCAATTACATAGAAACACAAACATTTGAAATAAATAGTTCAAATTAAAGACAAAAAAGAAAAAAAAAGAAATATATCAATAACAATGCAAACAAAATAAAGGAAGTATAATTTTCTTCTTTTATCTCTGCCTGAGAATCTCTTTCTGCCTATCTGAGTCGGCACTTAATACAATATCGAGAAGTGCCAGAATGCAGAGTAGCATAATTGCTACTCTGCATTCCAAACCGATGTTAAAAAACTGCTAGTAAAATAAATATAATGTCACGTCTTTACATATTTAAAGATATTTTGAGTTTGTGCTTACACAATTGTTCGTAACCTACATAAAAAAGCTACCCAAGCAAGCTTAATGGCGTGCGTTGTCGAGTTTTATTCTACTTTTAATAAGAATAAAGTTATTAGACTGAATTCATTCATCTAACAGTTCATACAAACCCCATTATGATTTGAAAATGTTTTCCGAAGCGGCAGTTTTTTTTTTATCTTCACTCGCTTTCCGTACAATTTGGCCGGCCGTGGCTTACTCGGAAAATGTTCGCTACATTCTCGCGTGGACTGTCAAAAATTCACTGATTTTGCGGTGGGAAAAAAGAAAATTTGCTTTTATTAACTCCGCTTGTTCAATGATTGCATGAAACCGTGTTATGGTAGTGTGTAGAATAATCTGTGCTTTTATTTATCTATGCCCACCGGATATGGTGTAATAATAATATTAATTTATTAGGGTAACCAAGAAAACTATGTTAGTAAAATTAATCGATCTGCTGGACAGTGTTGATGGTGCTCCGTACCCTGCCCACCAGGGATGCAAATCTTTTTCTCATGACTGCGTAAAAAGCAGTCTACGTGAGCGTCTGCAAACATTCCCGATGGTTGCAGCTTTTACATCTTCTCTCGATCTTTACATCTGTAGAACATGCTTGGCGATTTTAAACGAGAGTAGCCAGTTCTTTTCGTCCGCTCTAACTGAGTTGGGAACTGGCAGTTAATGTAATTTAAGAGTTATTTGACTATTCATAAGTATGGAAGTGTTATAACATCTTTTATTAAGACTTATGTGGCCGATTCGCACGGACAGCGGTATGTCTACACACATTTAGTTCGAGAGGAAAAACCGGATTTTGTATTGGTGATTTACGATCCTAGGTCGTAAATATACTTGAGCTTTTACAGAATACACCACAAACGTGATAACAGTGCGAGCTTTTTATAAAACCGATTCAAAGTTTTGCCCAATGAACAGAGTCCCGTATTTCCGGTACAGCCTCCAGTATATTGATCATATCCAGTCAGTCAAACCATAAGAGTGACCAGAAGTAATTATAAAATAAAAATAACTATAGTAAACACCTGAATAAAGAGATAAAATAATAAGAGAGATAAAAGTCCAAAATATATAAATACATGACAAGAGATGTATTCCTCTCATATACTGAAAATATGGTTATTACTAGTATACATAGTATTACAGTATATTGTTGTGTTGAATTCAAACCGGAAATAACACAAAAAAATAATTCTCATCAACTGTGCACCAGAAACTGATAAACCGTCAAATTAACATATTACAAGTGAAAAATCACAAAATATACTGAAAAGACTTTTCACCCTTTAATAAAAAAAGCTCATAACACAGTAGCCCAGTGGAGCTTAGCACGATATATTAGCAACTGCTTTTTGGTTTCATTTCTAATTCAGCCACATTCTAACATTGGCTATAGTTAACACTTTGCAAAAGCACGCTTATTTTTAGGTATTTTACCAAAGAAATTATAGTTATTATCTGTTTATGTATCCGACTGTTTTCTTATTAGTCTTTTTAGGGTGTAATGACCTAAAGGGAAATTGCCTTAGTGAAGTTTGCCTGGAAGATAATCAGGGGCGGCATTGATTGCAGCAATATTCTGCAATCATTGCTAAGATCACATGCCCCTGATAATTTTTACCGACTCAGGAGGCATCCATTGCTGATGAAGGTACGCTTTCGAACAAGCCTCCGCCGGCAAAGCCCAATTCCGCGTATGATCGCACTAACGAATCGTTTCATTAGCTCTGCACCAGAATGTGACATTTTTATGACAGGGTTAGGAATGATAGTGAACGAATATGAGAGGTTGTTAGATTTAAGGTAAAAACTCTATGTGTTTTTTGGCTTCGGACGTAAATAAATAGGATTTAAATGGTTGGCTTTTTGATAAGATATTTCATATATGTTACGTAACATATTAACATATAACATTTTCTCCTCTCGTTTTCCCATCCTTATACAGGTAATAAACTGGTGTTATTGTATTTATTCGCAATAGACGTTATTTCAACGTAATAAAAGCGCGCAAAAATCTGTTGAGACAAAGAAAATCCCATATGACAGCACCCTAATGCTTGTAAGACGTTGAAAAACTGGTAGGTAGGTGTGTAAAGTTGTGGGTACACTGTATGTAACCGTGCCAATCACACGGTACCTTAAGGCTAAGGGCCTTAAGGTACCACCGATGATAGTAAAGGTTATTTTTCATTCACTGGTGTAATGTGTGCAGGTTACAACCGTACTGTGAAACATACTTGGTGGTTTAAAGGAGTGGTGGAGAGTTTCTTGCCAGTTCTTCTCGTCGACTCTCCGCCTTTGATTTATGAACTGGCAGTAAATGTAGAGTCAACTTTTCTATATAACTTTGAAGTTGAACTATGTAAATAAAGATATTTTTAATTTTTGATTTGATTTCTTAGTCTAGGCTCAAGGACCTTAAGGACACCTGGCGTTGCAGGTGTCCATAGGCAGCGGTTAACACTTCGCTTCACTTCACCGGACTGCTCGTTTGCCTCCTGTTACATAAAAAAACCTTATAAAATATATTTTTTCCAAAACACACACCCCACCTTATATGTATTCTTCGTTACTGTCTTGCCTCTTGGAATTAAGAGGCAAATTTGGAACATCATTTGGGTGTCAACGAAACGTCAATTTTCCCGAGAAGGAATAACCAATTTTATAGAGCCTAGCCTTCTGATTAGTGATTAATTAATTAATGATTACATCATTCCTAGTAATTAATTTGAGCATCAGTATTTTTATTAAAATATGTACACACATAAAAGAATTTCACATAAATATTGAGTATGGACCAATATTATATTATCTTCCTTTTTTTTATAGAAGACAGGGGGAGCTCGTGAGTGCGTTGCCGGCCTTTTAAGGAAAATTGGGAAATTGAGGGGTAGGGGAAGAGGACGGGGGAGGGGCACCGGAAGATCGATGCAATCTCATTGTGTCACCAGCTTGAAACGTCAAACTGATTATGACTTCACGCATCTTGAATACGTTCCCAAAGTTTTTCGCAATGTTCAATGGAGTTTTCACGATGGAAAAATTACTTTTCCCTACTGTAATAGGGCAGTGATTATTACAAAAAAAAACTTAAAATGGGTCCGGCTGTGTTATGGCCGTGTGAATAAACACAATCACAAAATATCTTATTCAATTATATATACAACTATAATATTATTCAAGTAGATATTTATAAAGACACTTTTGAATCGTTAATGTGTACACTACCACCGGTTTGCAAGGCATTACTCTACCGTGAAGAACCGGCAAGAAACTCAATAGTTGCTCATTTAAAATAAACATTTTATATAAAACTAGCTTCTATATGAACCCGACAAACGTTGTTTTGCCATAAAAAAATGTCTCTAAAAATAGATGTGGGCCGATTCTCAGTCCTACTCTTTATGGCCACAGAATTTCATTAGAATCGGTCAAGCCGTTTTGAAGGAGTACGGGGGCAAACATTTACGAGTGACACGAGAATTTTATATATTAGCTTATGTTACATGACCAATTCAAATTTTATACTTTGTTATTTTAATTGTCAGTAGCACAATTTTGTATGAATTGTCTATTTTAAAAGAGCACCTATCGAGTTTCTTGCCGGTTCTTCTCGGTAGATGACTGCCTTCCGAACCGGTGCTAGTGTAAAAATTGACGATTCAAAAGTGTCTTAAAGACCTACTTGTATAAAGATATTTTGAGTGTGAGTTTGAGTTTATAATGGCATTGGAGAAGCAGTCCCAATGCTGACACATTAAAAGGATCTTTGTCCTCTATATGTAAATCTAGATTCAAAAACCACATGTAAACAATGTATGTGTTTTATTTAATATATATATGATTGTGTGAATTTTAAGATATTCAGACACTCTGAAATATAAAACCGAGATACTCAAGTCGGTCAAAAGTCAATGTGTGGACCCTTACGCTCCATTTAATGATTGCTACAACTATCAAGCCATTGCTAGACCTTTGCTAGGTTGACCATATTTATTAAAATTTTGTTTTTTTTATTAACAAACGCATCTTTATTATTTTTTCTTATACGTGTATGGTTTTTTATTTATTTTAAGAGAATTACGTATAAAATTATAGATACAATCAGCAGAGTGTCTTAAGAAATTAGAAATTATAAACTAAGAAAACCTATCTCTAATATATAAATGTTTAAAATGTAAAATTTTATATAAAAATTAGTTTTACAAAAGTACTATAAAATGAAAAATCATGGTCACCACATGTAAGTAGTTCATTTAACCGAAGCCTCGGCCGTTACGGGGTGCGATCTTTATTCATAAACTACGGAGCATTGTCTTTAAGAGGAAACTTTTTCAATATAGCGAACTTGGATTTTATAAAGCCAAAGGCTTTGAAATCTTGATTATAGATTTAAATTGTCAAAGGGAATTTTCGGTAACCAAAAAAAAACAAAAAATTCTACTATAAATTATATGTTCAAAGTAAACTCAAAATATATTTAGGTCAAGACACTTTTGAATCGTCATTAACATTACCACAGGTTCGTAAAGTTATCTACCGAAGAGAAAGCTATTCTTTTAAAATAAATATATAAATCAATATATATATTTCTATCAAACTTATATTTAGTCCTATTATGCTATTCCCTTAACTGAGGAGGTTGCCATGAAACTGATTGCCAACCTACGTTTTTGGGTTGGTCACTCATAGAAGATGCTTAATAAATAAAGCGAAATGATGTTCCAAATTCGTCTCCACATTTTTAATAAGCAAACACTTGTTGAGCAAGTCCCATTATAGTGTAAATGACGAGAACGATAAAAAAGCTTGAAAATGAATCACCTTAAATCATGATACAGTTGCATTTTTTAGAGGCGGCAATTTTTGGGATGTGAATGGGGGGTCAATAGAAGCGTAACTTCAAGTTTGGCGGGGTCACCACCCTTGTCCACCGGCCGCCATCTTGGAAAAAGGGGGTGACAACATAGTTCTCGCAATATTTAAGAAACTGTGCGTCTTACAAAAAAAATGTAACCTCACAATATGTAGCAAATTGTTTTGCGTACAAATATATGAAGGCGCTTCAGTGTTTTGAGAGTGTCAAGAAGTTGACGTCACTCTGATGCAACTCCGGGCTCTCTTGGCGTGCAGCGTTGGAACAGAGGAGATCCACGATCATCGGAGGATTTAGATCCGTTCGCATCGCGTCCAAGCAACACGCGTTCTGTGGAGTGTCACTGTGCCCCAATTAATTAGAAAGTGCTGATCATAATTCTCTTTATATTTGTGAAGATACATCGTACATTGTTAATTATCTTCAAAGCGTGTTTCTCGTCGCCCGCCAACCCACGATAACTCGGCAGCCATGATGGATACACAATTGACTGATGACGACCACATGTGTCGTCCATTAAAGAAGTTATAAGTTAAAAAGTAAGATACTTTTTCTATACATATTTGTAAGCAAACCAATTTTCCGTGACGTTAAAATGTTTTTGTAATTCGCACAATTAGAATTACATTGAATTTAATATAACTATCAATGTTAATATTTTGTGAAATTTGAAAAAAAAGTAGTATTATAAACTTAGCCTAAATAGACATAGTTTTAAATATTCTATTGGTGTAAGTTAGTAACATAACTCTATATAATTAAAAGTTAGTTAGCTAATGTATGTTTACGAATAACGACACAATTAACCATTCTAATGGCGCAAGTCCATTCAGCCCAAAACAGAACTTTGTTACCTATAAATTGATTATTTAATTTATTATTTAACAATTTTCAACTTTTATTATATGATTATATCCGTCTGACATCCGGACTTATATGAAGATGAATAATGACACAATAATTTAAAAAATAGGTATTCTTGAAACTAATTTGACAACCTACTCTCAGAACTATTAATATTTAAATGTATTATGAATTAACTGTCATATGTATGAATGTTATAAAATGTATTGTGTTTAAATGATATACGCGTGACTTAGTAAGCATCTATAAAAAATAATTAAAACCTCTTTTTGACTAAATGGATTAATTAGAAGCCTTTTGAAGGTCATTCGTGGTAAGCGGTTTTTCTCGGTCCGATTGGGGAACAGGATAGACTTATGTTTAAATGAGAATTTGAACTGTGTTTTTGATTCACATAGTCACATAACTGATAATTAAGCATAATATATAATGATTTTATATTTGTTATAAGAAGAAGGGTTTTATTTTTTTTATGTGAGAGGTAAGAGGAGGCAAACGAGCATGCGGGTCACTTCGAATGAAGTGCTAACCACCGCCCATGGACAACACCAGGAGACTTACAATTGAGTTGCCGGCCTTTAAGGAAGAGGAACGCTCTTTTTTTGAGGTCCCCAAGTCGTAGCGGCTCGGGTATTCCTACGCTGACAGTTGGTTCCACAAAAAGGTGGTACGGATGGAATTTCTGTATTCTGCCTTGGCGTCCAGTGATGAAATTCAGCTGCAGGTATTAGTCCGAACAATTCATCACATTCTATTAACTTTACCAATTCTCCAATAATTAGTTAACTCCTCCTTTTTCTACGACAATGCGTAATTAAAATAATAATAATATTTTTTTATACAAAATAGTATAACTATAACACTAGTATACACAGCAAACTCAAACTCAAAATATGTTTATTCAAATAGGTCTTTATAAAGACACTTTTGAATCATCAAATTTTACATTACCACCGGTTCGCACGGCTGTTATAAATATATATATAAATCGATAGCCCATTTAAAATTAACCATTTCATATACAATTATTAATTAAGGAACGCATTGATACTGAGGATTGAGGTTGGGATGTTTTTTTGTTGAAGTGTTGATATGTCTTCCCAAAACTATTGTTGGTAAAGTTTAATAAATCAATTTGGTTTGAGGCGGTCGTAAACCAGCACGGAACCCAATAGAGACAATTAATCCTTTATCCTCAAAGTTACAAATCGGAGATCCTTGGCTAATGTCGTTTTGGGTCCACAACTTTGCCTATTCTCCGAATGTTTATTGAATAAGATTTGTTGATTGAATTTTCAGTGGTACAATAGTTTTCATTTAACATTTATGTCAGAACTTAGGAATTTTTAACTAGGATAAAGTTTGCTGGAACAGATTGCTTAGAGCGATACATAGCTACCAATTTAAGTTTTACTTCAGAGTATCTATACATATTTTATACACCGACATTGTACAAAAAAAATATCTTATTAAGCAAGTCCTATTATATTTGAAAGGACTATTAAAATGATAAAAAATCACGGAAGCGCCCCAAATGCTGTGATAGGGACATTTTCTGACTTTTAAAAAAGTTTTGTGGTTATCTTCACAGACCGGTTTATTTTTGAACTCTCGTCTTAACGTGTCGTGTTTCAAATTCCCATATAATTGTTTTGTGTGCATACCTTGTTTTATTGTCTTATAATTTTATTGTTTTTTAATATATTTAGCACATAAGATGTTTGGGGACAGATGTAATAAAATAAAATATAAAGAAATTAACTGAGGTAAACAAGTGAATACTGATTCGGTTCAATGTGTATAAGACATATTAGTAACCCAAACCAAAGAGTTTGTAATTGTGGTTAGATTTTATTAAAAATATTTAAAAAAAAACACGGTTCAAAGCGTGATGTCACAGGTTCGGTGAAATATAGACATAGTGACACACAGTATGAATTCATGGCCTAATTAAATTACTTTTTATAAATGTTAATCAGAAATTTCGTCGGGGCATAGGGCAGATAAGTCCGAGTCCGAGATAAGTCAGAGGGCAGATATGTGCCTTAGGACTCTAGTATGTAGTAAGTAATCAGAGATATCTTCATTTTAAATGATGTAATTTGAAGGCAAAGTAACTGCGTATTTTAATTAAATTAACACTAAATCAAATAATTTACTTTACGGCCCTACTTTCTTTTGATTAGGCGTTTCAGAGTGGAATCATTAGCGTGACCTCACAATAAGTGGAACAAGCATCTCGGGGGGGTTTAAGCATCCCTCTCATTAGTAACAAGGCCTTTACATTTATCGATTTAAATTTACATTAACATTCAAATTTGTTTTAATGTTTATTTATTTATTCACACTACAAAACAGTACAAGTTGATAATAGATGTTGGTACATATGAGATTAACGGGCGGCCTTATCGCTAATAAGCGATCTCTTCCCGGCAACCCACCTCACCTTAATTTTTGTGTTTGTTATCGGAAGCTCGGAAAGCTCCTAAATATGTATACGTGTGTTAATCTTTATATAAAAATATGTTAAAAGAATAAATCTTAATAATATTGTATATGAACTTATTACACTTTTATATAGAATTAAATACTATTTTATAAGTTTCTACTTAGTTATTTAATAGAATGAAAACGTACCATCCAAAGGCTGGAAACGTACTCAAGAGATACCAGCCACGTCAGTATCTATGGGCTACTTAACCTTTAAGGTGTGCTTTCTACTCGTTTGTCCCCACTTCTATAAAAAAAAATGTAAAGACTAAGTACGTTTGTACAAAACAATTATATGTGAACTAACAAGACTAACCTACCTAACTATTTGTGTAAGCATTGTACGCTTTATGAATACCGTCTTTAGCTGACCAAAACGATATATCAAATGAAATACAATTGATAAAATTCATACAGTATAGAGATTAGAGAGCAATTCAAGAAACGGACAAAATATATTTCCTCTTACAACAAAATTGGCAGTTATCCAACTATAAACATAACTCAGGACCGCTCTTTTAATAGCCACACACATAAATGTTGAATCTTTGGATCACAGTGGATCCAGTTATTTATCATGTTGCAAACACAAAAGCTCTATGAATGCTGTAATTTAATTACATAAATCAAATGATTATTATTTATATAACGAAAGAATTATCTCCGTAGGGTTTACGTAAGGTGTCAGCATTGCCTACTTTACGATTACCACTCATTATAAAAAAAACAACACTTTGCTGATATTTGCCAGGTTTTATTTTTCACTATTAGCCGTCGTGCAGTTACAATGCATCCATATTTTTATAATAATGACATGTGCGCACTTGTTTTTCTTTCACAGACCACGCATTGAAATAATAAGGATGACATTTCTAAGCGTAATAAACATGAAAGTGTTCAACTTATGTTTTTAAACTTTAGGACAATTAAATTATGCCTGAACTTAATTATTCTAGTTATTTTAATACTAATTGTTGTAGGTGCACCGATATATATAATGTAAAATAAAAGAGATATATTAATTGCGTTTACCGTTTTGATAATACGAGGATTGTGCCGCCAAATAAGTATTAATCTACTTGTTTTTGGAAAGCACTTCCTGTCTTTTATTAATCTTAAAAAATATACAAAAAAAAGTTACTGTAGTGTGAAACTGTGTGTGAGTCGCATGTAAAATGTAATTCAGATTTAATTTTTACTCTTGAACAAATATATTACATAAAAAATGTAAAAAGCCTTCATTCATATTGCAATACTAGGACCTAGTTCTAGTGAATGAGGTATCATTTCATAACAATAAAGTATGCTTTGTGTGTACTCAATACGTGAAACATTTTGTTTAAATATCACAGTATAATACATATATTATTTGTATCATAATACAAACTAGCAAAAATCATCACATTTTTGATGATGTTTGTTTATAGACATGAACAGAAAGCTTATTACCTAGCTTTCTGTACTCAATATGCCTTCGAAGCTTATAAATTAAATTGAAATAAAAATCCATTGCTTCAAAAAAACGGCCTCACTCGCTCGAGAGTCGCACCATGACCAATTATTTCTGGACTGATCCAGGGTCCAGCAGGGTCACCCCTTGGGTCTGAACAGAAGAAACACAGTTGTTTCACCTCCTAACAAGTATGGAACTCGCTAGATTCCCTTATTTTATATTGGACTGTTAATTTCGCCCACAAATTGATAAAATATTTATAGGTCAGCTACTAAAAATAAAGTTCGATTAAAAACGAAGTACCTATTAGTAAACCTTTGATCATTGATGTAACGGAAATCGCGCGATGCATCGTTAATTTAGTTTAACTCTTTGGCAATTGGGTGAATGGAATTAAAGGCGTTTCATACGAAACGCGTTTTTAAATAAAATCTGAGCGTTTTCTTTTTATATTTTATGTATGTAAACATTTTATTATAATTTTAAGGTGTAATTATATTGGTAATATTTTTAATGATATATATATATATATATATATATATTTTAATGATGTTATAGGGTCGTATTATGTCAGAAATCATAGTCATCTATGCTAATATAGAATCTATAATTTATACAATATTGCATAACCGCACGAACCGAAAGCCAACCTTGATGGCTGACCACAGTTCGCTTTGCGAGGCATATCATTCTGCAAACTGCCGAGCTCTCAGTTAAGGTCTGAGTGTAGAAACGACCCAAAGAAGTGAAATATTTGGGTCGAAACTATCATGGCATTTAGTGATGGATAACAAATAATTATCTTGCATATTTTCTGATTAACATAAGTCCTCGGATAAAGGACGTGGACATACCTTAAAAAAATGAGCGGTTACCGTTCAAACTAAAATAAACGCGGCGTTATTTACACGATCGTCTGACTGACCCAGTTATTGTATCACATTCGTTCGTTCAGATTTTATTACAAACTTATGTGTCCCAGTTTCCTTTGTGTGTTTTCATCCGGTAACAATGTCGCGTTACCTATTGAATGATTTATTGTTTTAGAAACTATATCATACAAAAGATGACAGGAAATACTTTCAAGGAAAATGTGTACTCACCCCTCCCTAAAAGGCAGGCACCTTCACCTTTATGGTGTGCCTCCTGCTCGTTTCTCCTGCTGTGTGCCTCACTAATTAATAAACAGTTATGTTAAAACTTAAAAGAAAAACACTACAATAAATTTTTAATCTTTGGTCTTTGACAGAGTAATGCTGGCATTTACTTGCTGTAAGCTGAGAGAGAAAAGCAACAGCTCTTGGGTAATGACAAGGCGCTAACTACTCTTTATTAAACGGTGGGCACTTGTACCGAGATCCAATACTCCAAAGGAACCAGAAGGGTAGGAAAGCATCTTTTGACCTTTTGTTGCAGGCAGAGTTTTTGCCTGCTTGGGAGGTGGGATAGGGCTGTATACACACAAGTAGCATCCCGAGCCCGTCCCATACATCAAAGACATCAATTATTATAATTGATTTGAGAGTTAAACTTGTTTGATGAAACGTATTTCAGGATCTTCATAGAATTAATCTTACGTTTGGACGTCTATTTAACTGTAACCTAATACAGATTGCAGGCGAAACCGCTGCTCGACTAGTATAGATATATTTATACAAAACGGCAGGTTAGCTAGCGAGCACTTGCTATGTGTAAATAACTGAAGATATAAATTTTGAGCTTTTTACGGTCGAGCTTTGGTTGAAATTAATTCAATTGAGTCACGAAACTAAGTTAAAATTTGGATGCAAATTATCGTTGAACCAGTTGTAAGTTATTTTATCAACGCCTACAGTATTATGGTTTCTAATGATTTAAATAATTAAAAAATAATCCAAAAGTCTTATCATACAATATTAGTGTTTATTTTATTATGTTTATAGTAGGTTTCTTTAAAAAAATCTTTGTTTTTGTCTGGCTAACACAGGAGTCTTTCTAGTGGGCAAACCACAGCCTTGTATTAACATACATATAATAAGCCAATAAATTACGTAAATAATTATAATCTATAATATAAGTTTTGATACTTCGGTATTAAGTAAGTAATTAATATGTTTTCTTTTGATAATATATCTACAGGTTAACATGAATGTCAAAAGTCTTAAATATAAAAGCTCTTAAGAACATTTCAATGGAATGTGGAACAAACATTACACGGTAACTTTAAAGGGCACATGTAAGCTGAGACATAATTATGAATAAAAAATATGAACTAAACAAATTAGATTAAGCTTTTATGTATTATTGTATGTATGTAGATATATATTTATAATCAAGTGTTTAAAAACTTTCGTTTAATACAAAGATTTATCCATGCTAAAGTTTATTAAAATCGATTCAGTGGTTTAGGTGTTACATAAATAAAATTTATGGTTTCACGTGGAATGTTTATATAAAATGTTTGCTTATATACGTTACGAAATAATCTCACATTGCATAGTCGAAACAGAGTCAGATCAGATTTCTAAACTACTCAACTCACCTACTACTGAATTATAAATATACAAAATCAAAAATATCTTTATTCACATAGGTAACTATTTTACACTTATGGGTCAAAAAATAACTTCAACAATGTTTTGATTCTACATTTAATGCCAGTTAAAGGGCGTGAAGACGAGAAGAACTGAAGTCGCCTCTCACCTCTACTGCAGTATGGTTCTAAGCAATCATTATACCATGCATCAAGGAATGGGTCAATATCTATATAAAACAATAAAAAATAACCTTTACATAATCTTTTATATATATCGTAATAGGAGCACACATGAGAACAAAAACACAGTACACCAAGACTAATCCAGGATAAAAATATTGATTTTTTTTTATTTTTATTTTTGTTTCTGTTCATGTTTTTTTTTTGTCGTATTATTTTATTCTGGTCATAGATTCTATTTCCGGTTCTATGTTATAACCTTATTTTGACTTTATTTTTAATCTATTTTTATTGTGTAAACTTTTTGTGATAAGCTGTATAGGTTTAAGAAATAAAAAAAATAAAATTAAAACACCTTAAAGAAAAAGCAAACCTTTGAATCCTGGTAGAGTTCACATGTATGTCGTATCTTGTTCGTATTATTATGTATATTGTATAATGTTTCAAGTCCTCATATATTTGTTTTGTGTGTAAACCTAGTTTTATTATCTCATAACCTTATTGTTTTAAATATATTTAGCACATAAGATGTTTAGGGACAGATATATTAAAATTTAATAAAATTAGCAACACAAATTCAAATATTGGGTATTATACTTGTACTGAAAATAATTGAATACATAGTGCAAAATATTTATGCAATGCGCAATAGAATATTATCATGGGATCCCTGAATCCGCGGGTTGCGGGGCGGCACAACCGGTTGGGCGGGCGCGCCGTATGCACGTCTGGGCGGGAACGAGTTGTGTTGTGATGGGTGACGTTTAGTGATGTGTTATGTAGTCTGTGGTACCGTAAGGTAAGTTATTTGTACTATTATTCTATTTTTTATGTTTAAAAAAAAATATTTTCTATAAAGTTTAAATTAGTTTTTAAGTATTACAATACAAAATAAGGCTTGAATTCAATTGTTAAATTAAAATTATGAGGCTTTTAATTATGTACTAATACTTTATAAAAATTATTTTATTAAGTATATTTTTCGTCTTAGTCCTAATTATTCTATTTAAATGAAACTCAATAATTATATAACTAACAAAATTGTAGCAACCTGACTACCCTATTATAGCAATATAATTTATTTCATGATTATATAAGCGACTTTTTATATGAAAAATGTCGTATTAATTTAATATACCGTATTAAACATTAGCAGACGTATGGTAAAACTTTTCATAGCGAAAATGTTAACAGAGATTTCAAGTATATACGTCAAGGTAGTATATAGAAATTCCATCCGAACCACCTTGACGTCTGGCGCTCCACAACTGTGCGTTTTTTAAGGCAGTTTCTGCCACGCACCACCTCTTTGTGGAACCAACAGCGCTACGACTTGGGGGCCTTCAAGAAGAGAGCGTTCCTCTTCCTTAAAATCCGGCAACACACTTGTAAGCCTCCTGGCATTGCAGGTGTCTATGGGCTATGGGCGGTTGGCACATCACTCGAAGTGACCCACCTGCTCGTTTGCCTCCTCTTAGATAAAAAATAAAACATAGTGTATGTTACATATAAATATATATTTATGTATATTGAGTATTTTTTAAATGACTTCTATTAATAATTTTAATTAACCTTAACTGAATTGTTCTACGATTTACTTTAAATTTAATATTATACGTAATATGTAATAACAAAGAATATCCTTACATATATTGAGGCGTTTACTTCTATCTATATGCTAGGCGTTTTATTTAAAAGGATCTACATTTAAATGCGTTACCATTAGCTTTTGATTCTTTAAGAGAGCTTAAATTGTATAGGAGGATATTTTAAAGCTTTTACATACAAATCAAAGGTTTTCCAGTTTTTTTTAAATAAAATGGGGTTAAACCCATAAATGTGGAAGAATTGAAGCGTAAATAGATTTAGGGCAGGTGTTTAATGAATGGTCATTTGAATTTAAAAGCTTAAAATTTGTTTTATATTTCTCTCTTAAATTTCTGTCACTAATTATCATAATATTATTATTTTTGTGTTTTTTTAAATAACTGAAGACGTATATTAATATGTCGTAGTGTTATATTTATTTATTTAACCATTTGAAAAAGGTTTTATATACGTAACATAATATTATACGTAATATTATGTTAACATATTATATTATTCTCTATATTATAATTTGATATTTGCTTATTTTTCCTGTATGTCCTCAATTGGATATTGTGTTATGTTTTGTTTTTGTAGACTTTGGACTAGTCCAAATGTATTTAAATATTCCTTTTTGTGGGTTGCCTGAAAGAGATCGCTCATTAGCGAGGCCGCCTGTTACTCTTATATGTACTAACATCTATTAACATCATCTACTTCCACTGTTTAAGTGCAATAAAGTGTGAATAAATTAATTATAAACTGTATAAAATTAAAGTAAAATTAACATATAATAAGAAAAGCTCTAAATATTATTTTTATAACAACCGCATATTTTAATTTACCCCGGTAGTTGCTACATAGTTCGATTATGGTATTCTTCGGTTTGTTTCAAATATATTATTAAAGATTTTCCGACTTTTCTATATTCAGAACGTGTCGGAAGATTGAGTGCAGGAATTAGTAGTTCAGATGCTGCAACGCCTGGGGAGTGATTGGTCTGTGTTTAGTTCTCACTTTGTTTATTATATTATAGATACAGCAGTTAAACTGGTGTTAAACACAAAATATCTTTATGCAAGTAGGTATTTATAAAGACATTTTTGAATCGTCATTAACATTACCATCAGTTCGAAAGGCAGTCTACCGAGAAAAACCGGCAAGAAATCTCGATAAACGTTATGTTTGAACCAAAAATTAATTAAAAAAATCAACAATTATGAATCGTCAAACAAATTACATAAAATTGAACACCACAGTTACTGCCATAGATCAGAAGAGAAGAACTGGCAAACTCTGTGCCAGTCCTTTAAAATCATGTTCTATATATATGTCTACGACGTGTCATGTGTCCCATGAACTATATATTATATATATATATATATATATATATATATATAGATTTACTAGCTTATCCCGGCAAACGTAGTTTTTCCAAAAATAAAATAAAAAAGTGTCTCTAAAAATAGATGTTGGCCGATTCTCAGACCTACTCAACATACTCAGAAAATTTCAGGAGAATCCGTCAACCCGTTTCGCAGGAGTAAGGGAACGAAAACTGTGACACGAGAATTTTATATATTTATATAATAATATTATATATTTACCGGTGAATTCCATGATTTTTTTTTTAATACATGCTTCAAAATATCATTGCGAGTTTTTGACGGCGTAGTATTTGGACATTATTAGCGGCGTGTGGTGGAATAGAGAAGATTGCCTTTGCAAAGGCAAAGAAAAATATGTGTAAAAAGTATTTCTTGCGTGTAATATTTGGTTCGCGGGTCAGCCAAATTGTCGACCTGATTATAGAAAGTGCAAATTTTTTGTCCTTAATAATTATTTCTGGCTTTTCTTACACGCAAGTTATTTTAATATTGTGCCGAACTCTTGTATTATAATTAACCAAACTCATAAATTCTTTATTCAATTCGGTTTGTTTGAATTTTGAACATTACCAAAACTAAGTTTACAGTTCACTGCTCGTCCTCAGCTGATATTAATTTAATAATTAAACATCGCTAATAAAAAGTTTTTAAACATTTAACTTAATATATATCTAATACATTATATATTCTCGATTGTAAAAAACATATTAGTTTCTCCCGCCTGCATGTTTGATGTTTGAATAAGTGATAGTGATAAAAAAATATAACTTTAGGGTTGTATGTATTTTTTATTGCCACATTATAAAAAAAATAAAAACAAAAAAATTCGTCAAAAAATAAAATTAAATTAAGGGTGAACAACCCTTATCACTTGGGGGTATGACAAATAGATGTTGGCCGATTCTAATACTTCATGAACACGCGTATAAAATTTTGTAAAAATCGGTCGAGCCGTTTCTGAGGTTCGGTAACTGACACTGTGTGACAGGGGAATTTTCTTCTAAAAGATTATTTTGAAACTTGTACAGATTCATTACGTAATTATCCCGGCAATGACACACACGTAACTTAAACAATTAATCATCCCCGATCTCTACACGACTTTTATTACCTCTCGGAACTTTTTTGTTCATCTATCATGTTTCAAAAATTTATTATCACGTCAAATTAGTTTTATGAAAGTTGGATGTTATAAATTATATTGCAAAGACAATAAAATATAATAAAAGAGTTAGACTTTGTTAAGAATAAAACGAAGCAAAGTTAAATTTCACGAATAACAAATAAAAGGTTTTTTACAATAATTATTTCAAAACATAAGCACATTTTGACTTTGATTTGACGTATTTTAACAGTATTAAGGTAGTTAATTGCAAAAACTAGTAAAAATAGATGGCGTAAATATAGCATTATATACCAACGACTTGGAGGCCTTCATGAAAAGATAATCAAACTCAAAATATCTTTATTCAAGTCGGTATTTATAGACAGATTTCTAGAAATCTTTTGAATCATCAAATTTTTTCACTACCACCAGTTCGAAAGGCAACTAACTATCCACCAAGATTAACATGCAAGAAACTCGATAGATGCTTTCGGCAACTCACTTGTAAACCTCCCGGCATTGCAGGTGAAGTACTCCTGCTTGCCTGTTTGCCTTCTGTTACATAAATAGTGTATATCATAAAAAATATTAAATCAAATCTCGATACTCAGTAGATGTTCTTATATAATATCAAACAAATAAACATATGAATGCACTTCACGTTGAAGTTATGAGAATGGACCCATAAAGATAGAAGACCATTAAAACTATCCAAGAGCCATAATGCCATAAGGCTTAAGTATACTCTTAAGTTAGTTTGTTAGTGACCACAATCTTGTTTAGTATTTTATGTACTAATAGAATATGAAGGACTTATTAAAACATTTTCCCCCACGTCTATTTAAAAAATCGTAGCACTTTGCTATTACCAAACGATTGTAGCTTTGCGATTATCCCGCTTAGAGCCTGGCTTAGCCTTGCGAGCTTTTGAAGAATTCATTGTTTTATACAGTGTTTCAATCAAGTTCGTTAAGTGTATAATAGACAGAAAAAAAAAAACGATCAAAGTACTAGGTCTAAGTGTCTTTCCACCACTTTAGATTAGTGATTAGTTATTAAGTAGGCTCCTGTTCAATACCGGTGATCCAGGAGCTGGTGATTTTCTCACTCAGCGTATGAGCATCGCGATACAGCGAGTAAACGCCAGCATTAAGGGTACTCTGCAACACGGTACCCATAATTTCCCGTATCACCTTGATGCCTGTCGTTCCACCAAAGCGCGTAGGGTCATTCAAGACAAAAGCGTACCACTCCCTAAAAGGCCGGTAACGCACTCACGAGCTCCCAGCCACTTGAGTGTCTATGGGCGGCGACTTCAACTTTATGGTGGGCTTCCAGTTCTAGGCTCGTTTGGCTCCCCTTCTGTAAAAAAAAAGTACCAAACTTTTTAAATTTGTTTAAGTGTTATGCTTTGATTTGTTTATTATATTTTATGATTAAATAATTAAAATGTAACAAGTTGCAATCTTTTCTTAATATGTTAATTGCTAGATTGATATTTGCATGGTTATTGTATGTTATGTCTCCAGTTAGATATATAGTAAGCCGAGTTCTGTTGTTTTGTTAAGTAAGTACGATTTTTATTTTATAAATATGTATAAATGTGAAATAAATATGAAAATAAAAAAGTAATGCGAATAACTCGGTTTAATAGACATAGGCCGGTAACGCACTCATGAGCTCCCAGCCACATGAGTGTCCATGGGCGGCGACTTCACCTTTATGGTGGGCCTCCTGCTCGTTTGCCCCTTCTTCTATAAAAAAAAAATTTACAATAAATATGTATCTGTCATAATATATTCGTATAAGGCTGTAGTTATAATATTTTCTTTTCTCGTACTGTATATCTGTTTATTTACATATTATGTAAGATTGTTTATTATATATTTTTTCAAGTAGGCCTTTATAAAGAAACTTTTGAATCGCATAGGCAAGAACCGGCTTGAATTTCGTAGGCTTTTAAAAAAATATATGATTAATTCTTAATAAAATAAAACATTATTTGGCTAATGCTGACACATTCTAAGGATCTATGCCCTCTTAATATTATTATAGTATACTTTTCCAACCAGAATACTATTTATGAGCTATTTAAATTTGTTGCAAGTGAATTTGGTTATGCGTTCTTGGATTTTGTTATCTATACTAATAATAAGACAGTAAAAATCGAAAATCTGTACATTAAATATTTTTCCAAAAAACTGAAAGGAGGCAATTAAAGAAGAGTCATAGAATCCAAAAAAACTATTTTTGGAATTCTTGTCTGTCTGTCTGTCTGGTATATAACTTCAAAACTATTGAACGCATTTGAACGCGGTTCACAGTTGGATTACATATAATTGGGAGCGTTGTCAAAAGTTTATTTTGTCAAAATCGGTTAAGAGAAAAAGAAGTTATAATGAATTGAAAATTTACTTCAACCACTGCTTCAAAATTTTTAAACACTTATATTGACTGATTAGTTATATATTGTTAAATATGTTCTAATATAAGTTAATCTTAATATTAAAACTTATGAAAGGTAACAAAAATAACAAATAACGCAGTGCGCGCGGGCGCGGTTGAAGTGTTGAACAATGTGCTCGATAGATGGCGTTGATAAAATTCGTCATCAACCTAGATTTATTTTATTTTTTTATTTCCTAAACCTATACAGCTTATCAAAAACAGTTTACACAATAAAAATAAAGCCAAAATAAGGTTAAAATATAGAACCGGAAATAGAATCTAAGATCAGAAAAAAGAATAACAAAAAAACACGAACAGAAAAAAATAAATAAAAATATATATACACATCAACAAGTGGAACTATGTGTAGTACGAACATTTTAGTGTGTGAGTGTGTATCAGTGTGTGCAATGGTGTTGCTGTGTGAGTGAGTGTGCGAGGTTGAGTCTTAGTTTTTTTTAAAGAACTTCTACTTAGGCCAAATATATCCATCGCGGTATTAAGATGCTCCATTGTGTAATGACTACCATGCAGTTCAAACTTTCATTAACGTTTTACCCTATGATTATTTTGAGTGAACACTACCTATACAAACAAGTAAAAGGAAACGAGTGAAGAGACGTTAACGTTAATGAGGTTTAACTTTTATTATTTGGTCAAGCTAATAAGTAATAACCTCACAAGTACGTATTTCGTACTTAACTTCGAACGTAACTTCGTAAGAATTTTCTTTTAACTCTTAACCGCTGAGGAGTTTTACCTTCCATCATCAGCTCATCCACATAAGAAGATGACTTATATATATTTATATCAGAATATAAAATTGTCAGAATAGTAATTGCCTGTACGTTAATTTGAAAGTTGCCCTCGATTTCCCTGAATCATCCGATCCTGTAAAGCTACATTATCCCTGAGTAACACAGGCTATATATAATTCCAATTGTAACAAGATTTTAGCCCGTGAAAGAAAGCCCTGTCGAGATCATTAAAAAACGCTATTTACTTAACCAAATTACACGTGGGCGAAGCCGCGGGCGGAAAGCTAGTATAAACATATATCTAAAAATATTAATGTACTTTACTGAGACTGGAGCAGGCACACCAATTTGAACTCTATTTTTTAGTATTGTTGATATTTAATACTCAAATATTGAGTCTAAATACTTTAGTATGGTAAGGTTCCGTCATTCCTGTAAATCGCAAAGTATGTTAAAACAGTTCTTCTAGTCCTTGATTTGGCAACTGGCAGTAAAATAAAAGAAAAGTCATATTTTTTTTTTATTATTTATGGTTATTTTTTGACGATTCATATCTGATTGATTTGATTTAAATTACAAAGTTTTTAAGTTTCTACTCATAAACAACTTTATCAACTGAAACCTCCTTGTAGGCTTCGTTCTGCTAGGCCTGTTACAAATACTACTATGGCTGAATTATGAAAACATCTCTAAATTTACCAAAAAAATACTCTCCATTTTAATGATTTCAACCAGTTAATAAAGAAAAAAAGAAAAGTGAAAATATGTATATACATAAATATATTATAAATGTATAGTAATATATAAAAATATAAATGTATTGTTTTTAACGCCAGTCAACCCATACACTCTGAAAAATTGATGAAAATAATGTGATAAATCGCACTGATGTATTTATGTGTATAAGGTTAACACATGCCACCACTCCCTGATCAGTGTTTAACTAAATTACCTCGTGCCACCGCAAAACTAATTTAACATTTTATTGAGTTACTAAATCTACGCTCGCCGTGCTTAAATGTAACGAAGTTTTATTAAAAACTTCGTTATTCTAATTTTGCGTGGAATATTTTCCATACCTAACAAGTGTTAAAATAATAACTAAAAAAAAACTAGATTTCTCAATTGAAAATGCATGAACTCATCATTTTTGTTCTATATAAACATCTCTCTAAACATCATACATGATATTACAGACGATTAAACTATAAAAAACCCAAAAAAATGAAATAAGTTGAAAAGTAAAAAACTATATAATAATAAAAATAATACTACCAACTTAAAATTTCATTAAGGCTTTCCCTCTCCAAAAAAACTCGGCCAGGCCGAACTTATCACGGCTGGGCTAAGCTCGTCAACAAGCCTGAGCCGAGCTGTAAAGGCCTCCAGGCCCAGATCCCCATAAAGAATAAAAACCTCAGCCAGGCATTCTTGTTCGGGACTAGGTTGCACTTCTCAAACTAACCTCGGAATTAATTATTGTGTCAAATCAATGATAGTGCTTGTTTAAATTATTGAATCAATTTAATTATTTAAATTTAGTTAAAGTTTATTTTTTTTTAATATAACCGCTATATAAATCTCCTACCTTTTCGAGTAGAGACCTTCGGACCTTGTCTAACAAGTGTTGCTTATTAAGTGGGCGCGTATTATTTAAAATTATTTTTTTTGTTATATAAGAATTTGGACTTGAGTTTGTGTTGCTACGTTAATATTTTCTTCCTGGATCAGTCTGGGTGTACTGTGTGTTTGTATTGTTCTCACTATAACGTAAATCTGTGCTCCTACTTCGCTAGCCCACCGATCATAGTAAAGGTTATTTTATATTGTTTTTATTTAATATAGACTCTGACAGATTTGCTGGTGCATGGTGTAATGGTTGCAGAGACAACCGTACTCTGATTTAAAGGAGTGGTGGAGAGTTTCTTGCCAGTTCTTCTCGTCAGCTCCACGTGCTCCTGGCTGTAAATGTAGAGTCGAAAAAATTTATAACGTATTTTGTTGACGATTCATAAGTGTAACTTAGTTACCTATATGAATAAAGATATTTTTGATTTTGATTTTAAGTCTTATTATTAACCCGACGAACTGTGCTCCGCCTTTGATGCTATGAACAGGCAAAAATTATATATTTTTCATTCATGAAAATATTTCAATATTCACTAAGTTTATTACCTCAGTTTATTACCCACAAATGTGGGTGTTCTAGAGACCAGTTAATCATGAAGACTGTTTGCAAGACCTTGACCTTTAAATTAACTATCCTGAAGTTGATGCACCATGTGATACTGATATTATCTGTGAGATTCCCGATGACGAGGCTAATACAGACCTATATAATGTTACAATTACTAATACACGATGTATGGATGGCTTAATATTTATACGAATAGCAGTATTTGAACAATTTCCATCCATTTTGTCGAAAAAAAATTAAAAAAGTTGTCCTATGTTCGTCACCTAGTTATAAATCTATCTAACCATCAATTGGTTCACTCGTTCTTAGCTAAATAATGTAACTGACTCAATATATAAAGATAGAAAGCCTTCAAATCCTCGCATTATTTGCTGAGTTATCTCTGTACCTCAGTGAGGCATTAAGCACACTGCCTGACGAGGCAGTGTGCGGACATAAGCTCAAAATATTTGCGTAGTGTTGCTTTGATGCGCCTTCTAGAGATTAGACATCACTGGCAGAACGCCACAGTGCTTTTTAAAACGTCACAAGCTATACATATTTTAACTTGGCGTTGTCAAGATTGGGAATATATTTCGTAACAGTTCCTAGATGTTTGGTGATCTGTTGAATTATTTGATAAATATGGTTGCTTGTTTGTTAAAATTTGTGTAAAGAATCAATTTATCAATTCTTATTCATATTCATATTAATCAATTTTTTTGGAGGCCTTCAAGAACAGAGCGTTCCTCTCACTCTAGCTCACTTGTAAGCCTCCTGGCGGTGCAGGAGTCCATGGGCGGCTGTTAAACATCACTCAAAGTGACCCACCAGCTCATAGAAAAAAAATCGATTTATGTCGACCAGCTTAGCCTTGCTTCCAAAAGTGTACAGAGATCATTACCTAAAAATAAACCAACCCGATTTTCTTGCCTTCTTTTCACCTTGGTCGCGTACGAACAGGCGTAGAATCTCTTAAGGCATTTTTAAACGGTCCTATGTACCTTACTGAGTAAAGAGATTTTGACTTTGACTCTAATTCGAATAAGTATTCGATTATTTTGCCATATTTAAATATCGAATCCATTGTTCCGATCGAGTCTCATCGTTGTAAAAAATCATTTTAGAAAACTCGGGGTTTTTACAGTTTATAGTGTGACGCATCGCACTCACATTAAGCTCTATATTTAGTACAAAAACAACTTTGAAAACACATTTAGCTGAATTATATCCCATTCAAACACTTTCCACAGCATCGGTTAGGCCGTGACCTATTTCACATTAATTCAGTACACTTTAGTATTGTTATATTTAAACTCAAAATATCATTATTTATAAGGCAACTTTTGTATCGTCATTAACACTACCACCTGTTCGGAAGGCTTAACCGAGAGAGACAGCAGTATACTAGATAGCTGTTCTTTTAAATATTTAATATACAATTATGTTACATTACTAATTCAAATAACTAAAGCATTCGCTGACATATTAAAAGGATCTTTGTCCTTCGAATATTCTTTGTTAAGGGTGTGAGAGAGGTAGAATACAGTTCTTCTATATTGTTTATATATGTCGTTGCACCAGCTTCGCCCTGCTTCAAAAAGTGTATTACGATCATTAAGCCGGGTTCTTGTCTTCTTCTCAGCTTGATCGTTATTATTTAAATTAAAGGTAAAGGGTCAATTTTGTTCTTATAGGCTAAGACAAAGATTGAGAACTGATAACAAACTCAGCTTACCTGTCACCAATGTCTCATCTCATTTAGGGCGATTAATTCCGAAGCTTTTTATCGTTTAAATACACTGTTATAAGACTTGACCAATATTAAAAAAATAAACAATAATATTTTTATTACTAAGCCTTAGTATATAGGCAATTGAGGAATGTATCACTATATTAATATGTTATGGTAAAACGATGTTGTATAATGTTTTACATTGACATTTTTACATGACTTTAAGTGATCGAGTAATCGAGTTGCTTGCCGGTTCTTCTCGGTAGATGACTGCCTTCCGAACCGGTGGTAGTGTAAAAATTGACGATTCAAAAGTGTCTTTAGACCTACTTGAATAAAGATATTTTGAGTTTGACTTTGAGTTTTACATGAGTTAAAACCTCTTTTTGACTAAATGAATTTATTTAAGGCTCTTTTTTTTGATAACCTTCGATGGTTCTATTATGTGTGTGGCATTTAGTCCGATTTGCAAACAGGATAGACGTAAGTGTGATTCCTCGCTGTATGGCGATGCTTATACGCTGAACAAGGAAAGCACCAGCTCTTGGAACACCGCTACTGACTTCCTGGCGCCTACTTAATTCTTTAATAAGCGCCTGTGCACTTGCACCCCATGGTCCTGAAGTCTCTACCGCAAATGGAATGAAAACATATTTTGAGGAAAGACCTTTTGTACTTTGTACCTTTTCATTATATAATTAAGTATATTATATAGTTATTTATTGACACAAAATATTAGCAACTATAACACATGCGACTCAAATCAGAGGTCAAAGTTTTGAAACCCGGCTCCGTAGAAAACCGCTATTTTTATATGTTGAAAAAGTAACATATACAGTATATAATATAGCTTTTAAAAACTGATTTTTTCAAGGTATACAACTGTAACAATTGACCCTTAACGACGTGACCTATCTCATTTTCCGCTTGTCAGTAGCACACTTGAGTCTACTTTTACAGTCTGAGAGAATCCTTTAATACATTTGCATTGAAATGATACGTGGTTATTCGTTTATGACGCAGAAGAGCCACCACGGGTTTACTTTCATCATATTGCACAAAAGCACGGGTATCAAATACCCAATTGTGTTGAGCGATGTCACCCACAGCATATCTATAATGCAACCCGGTCAAATATATTGTTCGCCAAAGTCTTGCCTAGGTTTCGCGAAGACGGTGTAAGACCCCACTCAAAACTAGCTCTGATTAGTACAATACAAGTACCTTTGTTTCTTTTCTATACAAATGCAAAATATGCCATCCGTAATATTTTTTAGTCGAGTTCATATTACAAAATTAAACCAGTTATAACATAATGAGTATTTCTGTGTTAAATAATTAGCACTTTGCGACATGAATTCTTCACAATTTCTTGCCGGTTCTTCTGGGTGCATATAACTGCCTTCCGTACCGGTAGTGTAAAAATTAACGATTCAGAAGTGTCCTTATAAATACCTACCTGAAAGATATGACTTGAGTTTGAGTTATATCTTAAGCATATGAGGAACTATACTCAAGGCTAAAGACGTCGGAACATTGACCTTAGACTTGTATTGGATCTGTAATTGGTCCACAGATTCAGTGCCAACCAACTGCCTTGCAGTTACATAAACATAGACCCAATAGCACCAACATGATTGCTTAACTTTTATTTCTATTAGTTTAAGCTAGATGGCAACACATTTAAATAAATCATCTTTTGATATAACAATGTATTGGTCTTAAACAGTAGAAGTAGATGATGTTAATATAAGTTAATAGATATAAGAGCAACGGGTGGGCTGATAAGCGATAAGCCCACCCAAGATGTCTTCCAGGCAAGCAATACTGTTTGACTACAAGTGGTGTGAAGAATACGAAACACAACATACATTTAATTAAATAAAACAGGAAAAATAAGCTAATTTAAATCTAAATATATCAGTTGGTTGTCTGTAAGAGATCGCTTATTAGCGATAAGGCCGCCCGTTGCTCTTATATGTATTAACATCTGTTAATGTCATTTGCTTCTAGTGTTTAAGTGCGATAAAGTGTAAAATAAATAAATAATTAAAGTTTTGATAATAAATGCTTTTGTAGGAGAGATTTAAAAGATGATAGTGAGGAGGCTGATCGGATGGGATCGGGAAGTGAGTTCCAAAGCTTGATAGCGGACACTCTATAAAAGAAGGAGTGGTATAAAGTAGAAAACTTGGTACATTTTTACACAACATGACGAGTGCTTAAATTTTAAAAAGTTCCACCATAAATAAGTTTCTTTTAATAATTTCTGCACATAAAGAAACTTAATGAGGGCTTAGTGTGAGGCATTACATATATCCAGACGAACAGAGACAAAAAGAGAAGTAAAAAGGAAAAATAGAGACATTATTGTATAGTCGTAATATAAATCCTTTTATATGAATATTTCCGGCATTAAAATAGAACAAAACGACATATTAATATTATATATTTTAGAACAGCCTCATTTTTCCTTCAATAGCGGATTGTCATACAAAGGAAAATTGTAGATGCGAGGGAAACTTTGGGGAATTTTCCTCAGAGCATTATGTTTATTGTCCGAATAAATTGTTTGTATTTTGTGATAAGCCTCATTTTCTTTTGTCGGGAAAATTTCGGATTGCATCGTACGTACTTGTCTTGTTAATTATCTTTGTATATAGTACGGTCTTTTGGAAACCTCGTGGCCTTAGTAGAAACTTGATACTTGGATACTTGACTTGATTTTTAATACAAGTGATTGCTGATACATTTATATATTTACATATAAAAAAGGTTTTTCGGCTTGTATGGTAGTACCGCAAGAGCGTTCCTCTTCCTTAAAGGTTGGCAACTCACTTGTAAGCCTCCTGGCGTTGCAGGTGTCCATGGGCGGCGGTTGGCACATCACTCGAAGTGACCCGCCTGCTCGTTTTCCTCCTCTCACATAAAAAAAACCGTAATATATAAATATATATGAATCGTTTAAATATCGTAACTGTATGATAATTTTTAAAATATGGTTTCTTTCTTTTATGGATCTTTTGCTTTTGCCAGAGGAAATTCAAGTGACGTACCATTTGTTTTAAGGAAAGGCATTTTCCGAACCTAAGTGGGTTAGATTTCAATTTGTTTTTTTTGTCGTGTGTGAATAGTTTTGTGTATTACTTTTTTTATAATATTTTTTTCAAACAAAATTTTCATTTTTTAATTCTCATAATCATCTTTTTCATAATTACATATACTTGTATACACATTTTCCACATCTGTTTTTCCCTTGTTTAGGTGCAAATAAGACCCTTTAAATTCTTGTATTGTTAAAAGCTTATAGAGAACAAACATAACAACCGAGAAACGAAAATTGTTGGCGCTCCACAACTGTGCGTTTTTTAAGGCAGTTTCTGCCACGCACCACCTCTTTGTGGAACCAACTGCCAGCGCTACGACTTGAGGGCCTTCAAGAAGAAAGCGTTCCTTTACCTTAAAGGCCGGCAACTCACTTGTAAGCCACCTGGCGTTGCGGGTGTCCATGGGCGGTGGTTGGCACATCACTCGAAGTGATGCCTGCTCTTATGCTAAAAAAAACTACGATCATTATATTTTAATTAATTGTGAAATTATTTTTTATATACAATAAGAAATAAAAAATCTATGGCTATATTACCAGAATATAGACCCAGCGGAATATCTGATGTCCAATTAATCTACTAATAGAGTCACGTACCCAGTCTTGAGGGGAGTAACAGTAATCATTCACTCCTATCTGGAAAAGGCCTTTAATTATCGGGAAAATGTTGAAAAATGTAATGAACATTCTAGATTCTAATATTCAAAATGTTTTCTTTTGTAACTATTCATAATAACTTTCTTTAATTTAAAAATTGACTATAACATGACTAATTCAAATAACAAAAGCATCGTAAGACCACTCAAGAACAACTGTCCCGATGCTGGTCTATTAATATATTTAACAGAAATTTAAATTATAAGTTACTAACTTCTAAAAAATCATTGAGTCGATCGTATCAAAACCAAAGACAACTCAAAAGAGTTGTCTTTGGTTATATATATATATGTATATCGGAGGTGTAAGATTAAAATGTAATTTTTTGTTATTTTAATAGAATTTGAGACATCTGTGTTATATATATAATATAATATATAACCATACTCATATTTCTTATGTTAAAATATACTAATGGTTTGTTGGATATCACAAAGTAAACCAGATAAGCTCAGTAGACGGTGCGTTATTCAATTTTTCTTTACCCATATTTGATTTGATCCTTGTGGCAGAGTATCCACTTCATTGAAGATTATTGATCAAACTTATTTAATTGTTTTATTGTTAACACAGCTTTTCTTGTTTGAGTTAATCGTTGTAAATGCAAACATAATTGCATTTAAAATCTTTAATAGTGCACCTATTGAGTTGCTTACCAGCTTCTTCTCAGGCGACTACCATCCAAACCACTTTCTATATTCAAAAGTTTCGTTACCTACTTGAAATAAACATATATTGACTTAGTGTTTAGATTGAAGAAAATAATCTGTGAGTGGGTGTGCCATGCTGTTACTTTAGAGTTTCAGCTGAATGGGCAGGCACGGCCGGATAAATACCACTCTCTCACAGAAAACCGGCGTAAAAAACTCGCTTTGTTCAATGAGTGAGATCTTCCGGTACCCATTCTTTCCCCTCCCCCATCCTTTTCCACTACCCCCCCATTTTATTATTTTCCTTTAAAGGCCGGCAACGCACCCACGAGCCGCGTGAGTGTCTATGGGCGGCGACTTAACCTTTATGGTGGGCCTCCTGCTCGTTTGCACCCTCTTCTATTAAAAAAAGACCCGATCAAAGCCTACAAATTATATATCTCGTTAAAAAATAATGGGAGCATAAAACATATTTCGCGAGACATTGTATCGCATTTTTCTCATATCAGTGGAATGTTATTTGACTTATGAAATATTACCAACATACTTTGGACATTGTGTTGTTACTGAAGCTGATTCAAGCTTGGGCGTTTGAACCCCTATATATTTAGACAGACTTTTTGGTGTAACATCTAACACACGGTTGGTTAGCCCTAACATTACTTATAGCTAGCTGATTATCTACATTTATATATGTATATTCCAGATATTATTTAAAATCATGTTAATAGACAGTACATGTGAGAGCCTCAAATCAACCAAGCCGAGTATCTTGCCTGCTTCTTCTTAGCTTGGTCGCGTACGAGCAGGCGTAGAATCACTTAGATTTAAGACGATTCAAAATGGTCCTATGTACCTTAACGAAAAAATAAGCGATCCCTTCCCAAGCCGCAAAGTTAGATGTAATTAAGGTGAGTCCCCATTGTTTGGTATCGGGGCCATTGACCGGAATATTCTTGAGATGGCGCTGCTCCAACTGATCCAATTCCGCTCAGAGCGTTGCGCAAGTAATGCCACGCGGAAATCATTTAACGACTTAAACCAACGGATTATGCGGTGTATTATTGTCTTTTACGACTTTATGTGATAGCGGTTAACCAAATGGAATTAACAAAACAAACGATGTAATGAAAGGTCGAGTCGATTTTATAATAAAAATTTGAACAACTCAAACACAAAATATCTTTATTCAAGTAGGTCTTTATAATGACACTTTTGAATCGTCATTAACACTACCACTGGCTCGTAAAGTTATCTACCGACTGGAACCGGCAAGAAACTCGATAGCTGCTCTTTTAAAATAAACAATTAATACAAAATTGTGTTACACACAATTAAAATAACAAAGCATTGTTAGACTACTCAAGAGTTGAACTGTCCCGATGCTGAGCCAATTGCCGACACATTAAAGGGATCTTTATCCTCTAAACACACGTACATTTAGGTTTACGGAATTTTCGTTATATTTTTATGTAACAGAAGCAGGTGGCTCACTTCGAATGAAGTGCTAACCGCTGCCCTTGGACACCGTGTACTCAATTATAAGCCTCGTGGCATTGCACGTGTAAACGGGCGGTTAGCATTATACTCAAAGTGATCCGCCTGCTCGTTTGCCTCCTGTTACCATTAAATATGCAAAAACTCCGTACAGTTTTCATTAGATCGTTTGTTTTGTTAATTCTAATGGGATAAGCACTTCACAAGTGTCCCTAAAGTTTGGTCTATCTCCATACCCGAATTTAATCGAAATCGGTTGAGTAGTTTGATCGTGAAAGCGTAACATACTTTCGCATTCGTATGGATGCTGTTGTCACTGATGGATCGGAAGTTACAATCCGAAAAATAACACGCGCCTACAACAAAACTTTGAAGCTCTGACATCGCAGGTGCGAGAAACTGTCAGAACGTTTGGAAATAACTTTTGCGTAATGTAACAACAAGTTGATTACAATTATAAAAACTGTGTTTTTATTATTATGAAAATATCAATAAATTTAATAGTTATGCAGTAAGTTGCAAAGCTCAACAAATCAATAAAGCTTTTTGTAATTAGTTATGGAAAAAGTTCTCAGAACAATCTGCTTACCTTATCAGCTGAAAGACCGGCAACGCACTCACAAGTTCCCATCCCTCTTCTCTTGCCTTGCCTCCTCTTCTATAAAAATGCCAATACCAAAGTTAAAAAATTCCATACATTTTAAATATATACAAGTATAGTGTTTTATATAAGCAATGAATGGCATTGATATACAAAATACTATAGATATATTTACATCTCAATAAAATAGTAGAACAAACAAATAGTTATGCGATAAGATGTATCCTAAATTAAATAACTACAGAAAATCGTATTAAAATAAATATAATAACCATATTAAATCGTTAAATCATAGCTTAAAATATTTAAATGCAAAAATTTCACGTTTTTTTTAAATACGAAATGTTAAACGCTTTTGCGAACTCTCGACGTCAACAATTCTTTGTCACAGGTGAGAATATTATAGTGAACTGCACTGTTGTTCAAGAAAGTGCAATTTGCGAGCTCTTAAATGGCCTTTTTGCATTGAAAAAATCAAAATTTTCTTTATGCATTCGCTTTTCAAACGAACCACTAAATTAAAGAACCTAGCGTACCTACTTAGGTAGCCTTGGTAGGTAGGTACGTCAGCCTTGTCAATTTGAAAAAAATATGCCCAAGACGAGAAGAAGCCCATACACATTAATAATATAATGTTAAATAAGCTTTTATGAATGTCACTGTCATAAAAATAGCGTTAACAATTTACAATTACAAAGTAAGGATCAAAGAAGAGACATATGTATAAAAATAACTAAAAAACAAAACTTAACAATGAAAGCATTTCTTGTCTACAATATAATTATTTATAATCCTAGATTTAAATTAGCATATCTTTCGGTTTTTCTTATTTTAATGTATGTTGTGTTTTGTTTCTGTATTTTTATTATTATTCTTTGTATACTTCGCACCCTTTGCACCTGTCTTATTATATTTTAAGTATTCTTTTATCGTGTGGGTTGTCTAGAAGAGATCGCTTATTAGCGATAAGGCCGCCCGTTGCTCTTATATGTTCAAACATCTGTTAATATCATTTGCTTCTAGTGTTTAAGTGCGATAAAGTGTTAAATAAATAAACATTATAGTAACTATTATTATATTATTTAAAGTAGACTATTAGATTAGCAGGTGACTTTGACCGCGTGGTTTTAATACAAAAGGATGCAGCTTTCCCTAAAGTTTGTTATACCAAATCTCATCAAAATCGGTTCACTAGTTCAAGCATACATACAGAAAAAGTAACTTTCGCATTCATGGACATTCAAGTCCAGCCACGACCAGCCGATATCTTGACGTGGGTTCAAAAATATTTTTTTTCACTTCGTTACTCAAAGTGTTGCAATCCGTATTTTTAATATATCAACCAAAAAAAAAATGAGAAAGCGTGCTGGTCAACACTCGAGAAGTCAAATAGATCGATTGAAATTTGTAACTAAGGTTTACAAATGAATACTTCCGATAGCCAGTATCTAGAGGCCGTAGCGGACAAGACAGATGCCCCTTCGCCACCATTAATCCTTCTAATCTCGACAGAAAACCTCCGAGGAGCTAACATTTATCAAAAACAAGAGGTTTCCTAATGCATCTGTTCTTATGAGCTGATAATTGAAGATTTCCTTTGACAATAGGATTAAAGTCGTTTTTATTTAGTGCGCGTTGTGAAAGCTTAATTTATTTATAGATTTTCAAAAATATTACTCAAGTCGAGTTTCATGTTTGTTCTCAGATTGGTCGCGTACGAATTATTACTTAATAAATATTAGATTAAGCAATAACATTTAAAAGAGTGGCGGTGAGTTTCTTGCCGGTTCTTCTCGTCCGCTCTACGCCCTTTATTTGGGAACTGGCTGTAAATTTAAATTTAGAGTCAAAAAAATAAGCTTTTTTTGACACTTCATTTGGTAACCTATGTGAATAAAGATATTTAATATTTTAATTTTTATCTTTAATGAGTAATTTGATCTTTATTTTTCTATTCAATCTATCGTTTTCAGCAAGACATAACCTCCAATTATTTGCCCTTCCATTTTTTGGCTAATTTCCAACGATTGATGGTGTCATTGTTGTTGCAGGCATCCAGCCGATGTAGACTCAAATCCGCAATGAGATGAGTATGCGCGTGTCGTGGGCCAGGTGGTGTTGGATAGTTATCTTCACCACGTGCACAGCCAGGACTGCCAGCGACTGGCTGGACTGCGCCAACATCGCCACCTGCCGGTGCAAGTGGTCATCGGGCAAGAAAACCGCCACATGCGCCTCCGGTGACCTACGCCGCCCGCCCACACTCTCCCCAGACATACAGGTGCTGGATCTCCACGACAACCCACTCAGGAACCTCCCCCAAGAGGTGTTCTTCAACATCGGCCTACTTAACCTACAACGACTTAATTTACGCGCAACCAAGCTGCGATCGATACACGCGGACGCATTTTTACAATTGAGAGGGCTCATAGAAGTCGATCTAGCTGATAACGATCTGGCAATAATACCCAGAGATATATTTAGAGGTAACGAGAGATTGCGTTTGGTTGTTCTCAGTAATAATCCATTGACGATCTTACTCGCGAATCAGTTCCCACCGCTTCCGCATCTGCGGATGCTCTTGTTGGATGGATGCCGGCTGAGGACAATACATACAAATGCCTTACGGAATCTGAAGTCATTAGAAACCGTAGATTTGCGTAGAAATCAACTGACCTACCTGAGATTGATCACATTTTCATTACCAGCCCTGAAGACTATGTCATTATCGGGGAATCCGTGGAGGTGTGACTGTAGATTAAGGGAATTCAAAGATTGGTTCTTAGAGAGTAAATTAGGTACGGAGGAGTTAGTTTGCGTGGAGCCGTCCACGCAGTCCGGGAACAAATGGCGAAACGTGCCGAGTGAAGTGATGACGTGTCCGCCTGAAGTGAAATCAAGTACATTAGTCATAAGGGCGGAGGTTGGCATCGCAACGACATTTGGATGTTGGGTGCACGGTATACCGAAGCCGATCGTTACGTGGTTGTTCGATGGTGTAGACTTACGTAATAGCAGTGTCGATTGCGACATGGAGGAAACGGATTCTATAGTAGAAGATGACAATATAGAGGAAAGAGTGCCCGGTAGTGTTAGGTGGGTGAATATTACATTGTTTAATGTGACGGCAAGTGCTGCTGGGGAGTGGACGTGTGTCGCCAAGAGTATAGCAGGGGAATCCCGGGCGGTAATTAGCTTGGTACTGCCAAGGTCACAAACCGCCACCGCTCGTACCGCCCCGGGTATTCCACAATTGCTGGGCGTAGTGTTTGGTGCATTAGGCGCACTAGCTGCCTTAGGGTTTATAGCGGCTGTTGGATGTTGGCATTTGAGAAAAAGAAGCGTCCCACCGAGTAGAAGTTTCATGGATCAAGAGAAACGGTTGATTGATGCGTCAGTGGTTGTTAGCTGCGATCGTAGCATCGCGGATATGGCATCGCCCTGCCATTTCGAGTTGACTGAACGGTCTTTGTCCATGGACGAACAACCCAGAGGTTGTGCTTTTGATCCCGTGCATATAACCATAGAAGGTACACCCGGTGCTTTCCCCCCTCCACCCGCAGAGTTTGCGGTGCCAGTTCCATACGGCAATATTTTTATATCTGTACAAGTCGCTGGAAGAGGTGATCCGGGAAAATATCCGGACTTACTGAGCGGCGGTGCGACATTACCACGACGGACTAGAACGTGTTGTGGTGCGCCCTACGATAACATGGGACCCAGGGTCACAGCAACCGGGAGTTCGACATGGTCCCTGCCCGGCGCGGCAGCTGAAGAAGCGTCTGCAGCGCCGGTGCTAACTCTGCCGCCTCCCCCGCCTGAATTTGTTTCCCTTTAGCCTCGGCCACTGGTGCTGGACCCCTCGAACCTGAGGTGACCTGGTACCAATGATTTTACATGTCAATTCTAATTCCCAATTTTATTGTATCGACAATTTTGACAGATAATTTTAATTGTATATAGTGAGCGATGTAAGACATCCCGTGAGAGTAATTTAAGGTTGTTACCAAATATGACATGAGTATGGGGAACTTGTTATTCATACGTCGAAGCGTCGAACATTTAGTCTCGATCGATTTGTTTACTAGTGTTTCCTTTCTTCGCATTGTCTTCCCAACTTTTGTAAATATTGTTTATTTGTATTATAAAAAAATTTCCCAAAATATAAGACTGAACCTTTGTCTTATTTTCATCTCTCTTTGTATAGTATAGTGCTAATCATTTGAGCAGATAGCTTTTCCTTTTAATTTAAAGCAAATGTAAATTAAACCGATAATACATACATTTTGTTTGTTTGATTTACGATTCCACATATATATATATATATATAGTCCCCATAAGTGAAAGACCTGAAGTATTTTCGTATGTTCTATTATGTGGAAAATTTGAATCATTTGTAATGTGAAATATTAAAATAGGAGTACAAGCAATGAGACGAGTGAAACCCGGAAAATTAATTTCCAACTGAACAAGAGTCAAGATTTTTGTCAGTAAATTTTGGTTTGGCCATAAAATTAATTCTTCGCTCAATTTAACTGCCAAAACAATTTGTTGCGAGCTGTAATGCCTGTGACCCAGTTGTATACAGTCAAATACATCACTACACATAGAGCAGAGTTGAGTCGATGGTTGACTTATTCAGACCATAAATATTTCTTATTTACTTAATGTGAAGTTACAATAAAACTATCTTCCTAAAAATAAAATCAGTACAAACATGATATAAATACATAAAGAGACAGACAGACACAGACAATAGATGGAAATTAATAATAATTTTAATGTTCATAAAAAAATACCTTTTTGCCAATATTTTTGAGAAGACTCCTAATAAGAGTGTCTGTTTTTGGAATATTGGCCCTGCATAGACGCTACTAATACAACTATTTAACACATACCTTCAGGTAAGGAATATATCAATTCCACCTTGTTATAAGGTGGCGAACTCTAGCCTTGTTAACTAAATTTTAATGAAAAAAAATACAGAATTAATTACTAAATAAACAGTAACTATTTTTTTTTTCTTTTGGGGTAGACTTTTGAACCATGGGGTGCAAGTTCACAGGCGCTTATTAAGGAATTAAGTAGGCGCCTGGTAGTCAGTACAGGTGATTCAAGAGCTGGTGCTTTCCTTGCTCAGCGTGTAAGCATCGCCATACAGCGAGGAAATGCCGCCAGCATTGTGGCACAGTGACCAAACTTTTTAAATTTGTTTTAGTTTTGTGTTTTGTTGTATTTTATGTTACTTATTACTGAATATTTTGTGTTTATTTAATAATTAATTCTGTATTAGTTTCATATTAAAAATTAATAATATTAAAATTTCAAAATACTATGTGAAAGTATATTATTACAATCATTCATAAATCGTCTATTTTAAATATAAAAGCTCTCTTTGAAGCATTTATAGGATCTATTGCACATGGGCAGGATGGAATATAATCTGTACACACTACGCAATTGATACGAAGACTTCCGAGCTTTTGATTTCCAGAAGCTTTCCAATTGCACTCTCTAGTAATAATAAAAGCTTTTTGCTCTGATAATTATCTTTTATAATTTCTAGTGTTAATCTATTATATGTTATCCACGGTTTGTATTAAATTTTAATAAAAAGATCGTTTTCCCAATAATAATACTTAAAATCTGAGTCAATTTCTATTCTAGCGCTATATTTGTCTATGAATTCATCAGAGTTATTTTTTATAGAAGGTGAAGTCGCCGCCCATAGACACTCACGTGGCTCGTGAGTACGTTGCCGGCCTTTTAGGGTACGCTTTTTTCTTGAAGGACCCTAAGTGCTAATGGTTCGGAAATAGCGTGGTGAAAAGCTGGTTCCATAACGTGGTGGTGCGTGGTAAGAAATGTCTTACGAAACGCGCAAGGTTGGACCATACACTCTTCTGTTTTATTTTCATATCTTAAAAAGGCTAATGCAATTGAATAACTGTCGACACTTAATTAAAACCACAGCATTATTCTGCACTTAACTGTAGGGCCATCAAGACACTCATTAAAAGTTTACAATGTACAGACTAAAATTTAGGTCATGGCTCTTCGGACTTAAGAACCTTGGCTCAGTGCTGACCATTTGGAAAGCTCACGGGTGCTTTTTAAGCACATCACAATGATCTTTAACACTGTTCGACGTTGAGTGTAAAGTTTTAATTAAAATGGTGTGTTTTATGGTCTTTTTCGTAAATATTAGATGAGTTTACTTGAATAGAGTGACACTTGAGCCACGCAACGGGCACTTTGTTGCCACAGCGGTGTAGCTTAGGAGCTGTTGATTGCAATTATATTGTTTTTTTTGATAACACTTAAAGTTTCTCAAATCTATGGGTTTTAGGATTACAATAATCAGATACAACATTTGACAAATTAGTTCAAAATATGTCTTTTGAATGTCAAAACGTAGCGATGTGCTTTTTGACATAATTGATACTTACATACTAGTATTATAAATGTGAAAGTAACTCTGTTTGTATGTGTTGCTTAAACTACTGAGCCGTTTACGATGAAATTTGGTATGCAGATAGACTAAACTTTAGACAAGTAGGCAAAAACACGTAGAAACATAGGTTCAAGGGGTTGAAATGGGTGACGAAAGTTTGAATAAAAATTTCACCAGAACTCTGCCATTTATAAACCGATTTTCCAAATTCCTTTTGGATTTAAAGCACGTGGACGAAGACGCGAGCGAAGTCTACTAGTGTTATATAATAACATCTGTAAAGTAACATGAATACAGGCTATATTTAGTTCTACATCCGTTACAACCTTTCCAAAATAAACGCATAGTATTTGCGAACAAATTTGTCAATCTGTCTTCAATAAATTAGTTTAATTTATTAAATAGTTTTAAATAACATAAAATCCTGTTTATACCCATTAAATGCTTCAGTATGACATTGTTATTATGAGCATCTCTTGGTCTACATGCAGTACATGCAATATTCATGAGATCACAACAATGCGACCCTTGACCCAGAAATAGCAAGAATATTAATATTAGATTAATTAGTCTGTAATAATGATCCCAGTACACTTTTTGAAGCAGGCCAAAGCTGTAGCTAATTCATTCCTAAACATTTTCAAAATAATCAGATTGTAACGCTTCTTCTAGTTTATCTTATTATTCTTATTTTCGTAGGCACGAATTATTTCTTCCCAAAAAAAAACTCTAAATAAAATAAACACACTTTATAATATACTCATATATTTATTTCGATTATCTTCGAGCTAAAAAATATGTGTTAATAAACAATATTACAATCGAGTTAGCCGAGCATTGTACGTGCGAACCACGTCTCAGTTACAAATCAATACAACTGTGAACAAACTATTTAGCCATTGTGCGAAAATGGGCTACAACTTCGGATTGGGGCCTCTTAACTAAATATTGGCTATTTGCGACTTTGATCGCATAGTTACAGAGTTGCGTACGGTTATAAATTCTTATCTAAATGTAAAAAAGCTTGCAAGCTTTAACTGTCCATGACCACGCCTGAAGGCACTTTTATTGAAAAGCTTTAATTAAAACTATTTCGATATTTTTTAGCTTATCACATATATATTAACATAACGTTTTGTGATTACAATAGTCTCAATACGAAAAATAAGGATAAGCTTGCTGTTCCTATTATTAAGCTCCATAAAGTTGGTTAAACAATTAACGCCCCTATTAAAAAATCCCTAACAATTTGTTAACTTTTTCAGTTAGTAAATTTAAAAAAGTAGTTAAACGTAGGCTTTTAGAAAAAGCATTGTTTTCTAAAAGTGTTGATGGTGTTGATTTGGGAACTGGCAGTAAATGTAGAAGCGAAAATTTAAAAGTTATTTTGTTGACGATTCGCAAGTGTCACTTTGGTATATGAATAAAGATATTTTTGATTTTTTTTTTGAATACGGCCCTGTCTCAATCATTTTATTTTGCTCGGAACAATTTCAATCCAATTGCAAGTTGGAATAAGATGAGAATGTTCTATTTAGTATCTCCCGCTGCTTGTCAATGTCTGAATGGTGTTCTCACTGTAGGGTTGCCACACCATACAAAGTTACATTTGATTGATATATCGTAAACACCAAAAGCTCATTTGTGCTTATCGTATTAGTTTTTTTGTTATCGGTAATTGATGACCACGAAAGCTGCAGACAAGACAGGCAGATTTAGCTTCAAGGTAAGCTGTTCACAGTGTATTGATGGAAACTATTTTTTTCGTGGAAGAGTTTCGTGAATACCCACCACGGCCTGATTGCTTGTCGCGAAGGGTGATGTGCCTTCTACACTTTTATATTAAATATGTTTTTGATAAGAGCAGATATCCTGCCAGTTCTTCCGGAGCCGGTAATGTAAAAATGTGACGATTCAAAAGTGTCTTTAACTACTTGAATAAAGATATTTTGTATTGTGTTTAGCCACTAAAACCCCACGGCATTGGTTGTCCTCTTGAAGGATCCTAGATCCCAATTCAGAAGATTGTAGCAACCCTGGTTGGTTTAAACTGATCAAGCGTTCAAGTGATAGAAGAAAGTGTTTCCTTTGAGACTGCAAAAATGAGACAAGAATCTGTTGTGATGAATAAGTAACGTCACTCTACAAGAGTCTCTAAAAGAGCGGGCAAATGAGCAGGCTTCACCATAAAGGCGATGCTGCCCAATAAAGACTAATATTCATTAGTTGAATTCATAAAAGCAGCCTTATACATGGAATAATTAGGACTTTAAAAGAGAATGTCGAATTCCATTTTTTTTTAAATTCGTATAAATGTCACAGGTCAAACGATAGTTTAACATTTTCATCCGTAAACCTACATTTTAAGAAGCAATTATTTTAAAACGTGGCACTACAAGACAAAGCTTGGGCTTTTCGAGAATAGCGCTTAATGAGCGCTCTCCGCACATATTATGTAGCCCAAGAGAGGTTGTAGACCAAGAGATCCAATATTAACATTTAGTAAAGGCTATTTTTCAGTATTAATATGAACAAATCACATCACAACTGTAAAACAAGTTTGGTCCTTGTGGCAGAGTACCCATAATGCTGCTCATATCAGTTCGTTTTTGTTAGATTTCATCTATTGTCTTCTTCTTTTTAAAGTAATTATTGCGATATTATTTGTGTGTAAATATTAACGGTTAGTGTAATAGATTTTGATTATTAACTAAAATTGTTTTTTTTTATGTTTTGTCACTTCTGATTCCTAAAAATATAATAATAATTATTATTATTTATTAAGTAACTAAGACTCATAAGTGTTAGTGGGTAGAAGAAAACTATTTTAATAACATTAAATTAGTAAGATCGCCTTATTCTACATGTCATGCGACACAACAGTGTCTCATGTAAATACAGTCACAAAGATTTTCTACCATATTCAGGACAATGTTGGAGCTGTTCCAGACCCTGCCTACCAGAGATGCACATCTTTTTCGCATGACTGCGTAGAAGCAGTCTACGTGAGCGTCTGCAAACATTCCTGATACGCTACAGAAGCGGGGTAGTCCCACCAGTGCCCTAAACGCATTCTACCCACAGAGCATTGTACGATGTTTGAGTGTATTTAGTCCACAGCCCACACGTGTAGAAAGTCATACAATATTCTTCTAAGAGCATGACCTTCACCTCAAGTGAACTATACTATATATATATACTTACTGATTCCTAATTATTTAAAGGCACTATTTGAAAAAAAAACCTAACAAAAAATCTCATTCAACATAACAATGACGGTTTGAGGAGCACTCCAAATGATTCCCTCTTGATATTCTATAGTTTTAATTAATCCGAATCCAGGTTGATGAAGATTCTTGTAGATGCTGTTAACCCCATAAAAGGATGCAATTAAAATAATAATTGTATTCACGTCAAAGGAATTTAATTGGATAAACTTTTAGGTCGATCAAGTTGTCTGTTAATTATTACTTTATTATTTTAATTAATCGATGGTTAGATTTTGGCTTGCACACACACACACACACACACACTGCCAATATACGCTGCTAAGCGTATACTCCCACGTAGTTCTACTGTTCGTTTTTAAAGCAGTTTCTGCCGCATCACCCCTTTCTGGCACCAACTACCAGAGCGTTACGACTTGGGGCATTCAAGAGCAGAGGTACGCCCTTAAAGACCGGTAACTCACTTGTAAATCTGGCGTTGCAGGTGTTCGTGGGTGATTAGGACTTCACTCAAGGGTCAGTTTTAGTGAAGTCCTGATCGCCTGCTCGTTCGCCTCCTGTTACATAATAATACTAGGCTCCATTTTATTAAATCCATTCCGACGTATATGGTTTTTTTTCAATAAAAATATTTACTTTTTATTACTGTGAAATGTAATTCTATTGCTAACGGCCAAATGAGCATCTTCAGAAATTAATATTCTCCGTTGCTACGTTATATTTTCCTGATTTAAAAGTTAATCAAGTCTAAATAGAAATAAAAGTTATTCAAATGCTTCTTTTCGGAAGGCTGAAAACATAAAAAAAGAAAAAATAATAATTCACATTTAGTCTAATACGTTTACGCTGTTGGAGAAGAAGTGGCAAGAACTTTAAAGCCATGTACGTTTTACAGAACGGATTTTATAATAAGATTTTTGATAATTCAAAAAATAATATTGACTCTTATGTCCGTACACCGTACACCGTAACCGTAATATTGTAGATGAAAACAACGCTTCTTCTACTAAGAGTGCCTCTCCATCATGTGAAGGTTGGCAATCAGCAGCCTCTCAAACCTTAGTTCTGCGAAATAGCTGCGCAGCTAACAGTCCATTCCCGAATATTCTGGAACCAAGACTTCTGTCCTACAGCCAGACATCCTTCTACCGATAATAAAAACAATTGCAAAATAGAATAAAGGCCGGCAACACACCCACGACCTTCCAGCTATCTGGGCGGCGACTTCCCCTTTATGGTGTGCCTCCTTTGATTTTTTACAAGTTTTGTTTTTTTTACAAGTACCATAGTTATCTATGTGATATTTTTGACTTTGACTCCATTTGCGCACAGCAGAGCGTATTTATTACAATAAAAAAAAATGAATAGCATTTATAACGAGCGAGTCAAATCGTATAAACAATACATAATTCTAGCTCGGAAACGTCTCGGAATACTTTCCGAATTCGGAAACTCGGAATTCGGATTTAACAGGCGAAACGGGAAAAAGTGAATGTTAAAATTATTCAGAGACATCATATCTATGTAAATAAGCCATGTGTCAGATGTAACTGACGAGGGTCACTCGAATAAATAATTAATGTAACAATATTCGTAGGACATACGTAACATTTAGATTACAATCGTATTTAATTTTAACACTAATATAAGTAACATGAAATAAAACAAATTTGGAACATCTTATGGAGCGATCATATTTATATATATCTCACTTTGTATTTTACACCATTTTAATTTCTTTAAATTTGTTCAGCTAGAAGCTCGAAGCTTCTCACAATTAATAAATCAAATTTTCATATAAAATTTTTCTTTTTAGGTGTTGTTACTTTGACAATTTTGACAAGATTTTAACACTTAACTATTACTTCACAGGGAGGAAATGCCGATGAAATGAAATATTTTTTTTTAGTTTTGTTTTATTTTAAGTTACTTATAATAGTTAGGTTAATTTTTTGTTATTTATTAATAAGTGTGTGTACTTTTTTTTGTATCTCGCTATATATAATAATCTTAATAAGCCTTCAGGCGTTACAACATACATAACTTGTAAACTATTTTAAGCCTGATGCCTGTTTTCAAACGTCACTGCATTTAGGGCGACCCATTCCCAAGCTTTCTTATCGTATAAATAGTAATTACCACTAAAATAGGCCTTGCTCAATGTTTGGTTTATAAAGTTTATCATTATATATTATACCATTTGGGAGTTTCTTGAAAATGCAATATTTCCCTCATAAATTAATAATTAAACCAAACACAAAATGATTTTATGTGTGTACATAGAATCTGTAACGAAGTCATTAATCGTGTTTTACATTGGATGCTTTTTCTACGCAATTAAGCAAAATTTGTTTTACTACAATTATTATTACGAGAGGTGTATGAAAGAAGTGTCAAAAAGAGATAATGTTTAATATATATATATAGTTTACAAGTCAATAAATTGTTGGTTCAGCTCTTGAAGTGTAGTTCCGGGGCGTACTTGTAAACGCAAACTGTTATTTCATTTCCCAACTGACAATTCGAAACATCGTCATGATTTATCTGGAACAGAAAATGCGCTTTTTCATTAAATGCAAAACCGCGTGAAAAAACAGTAGTTTTTGATATAAACAAACAGAGTTTTGTAGATTTTGGGATCAGCATCTGACACTACTCTATTTGTCTGTGATAGAGATTATAGATGTTGGGGTCAGTATCTGACAGTACTCTATATGTCTGTGATAGTTAGAGTTTGTAGCTATTGGGGTCAGTATCTGACACTACTCTATTTGTCTGTGATAGAGTTTGTAGTTGTTGGGGTCAGTATCTGACACTACCCTGTTTGTCTGTGATAGAGTTTGTAGTTGTTGGGGTCAGTATCTGACACTACTCTATTTGTCTGTGATAGAGTTTGTAGTTGTTGGGGTCAGTATCTGACACTACTCTATTTGTCTGTGATAGAGATTATAGATGTTGGGGTCAGTATCTGACAGTACTCTACTTAGTCTTGCCATAAATATTGTTATAAAGAAAAGCACGATTTTTTTTTATACGTAACATTTATTCCTTTCATAGTGAGTTAGTTTAATACATCAATATATAACTATTAAAAATATACAATGTTTATTCGAAGTGGTCTCCATTGGCTGGAATACAGTCTTTTAAACGTTGAGGCCAGTTATCAATAGCAGCACGAACTCTTTCTAGAGGAAAATTCTTCACTGCCAACCGAATGGATCGTTTTAGGGACTCCAAATTATCATGGCGTTTAGAGCAAGCCTTACTCTCTAAAACTGACCATAAATCATAATCCAATGGATTTAGGTCAGGACTTGACGACGGCCAGTTTTCAGTGCTGATAAAGTCCGGAACGTTAGTTTTCAACCAAGATTGGGTGGATCGAGCTCTATGACCCGGTGCCGAGTCTTGTTGAAAGCACCATTCTTTGTTATTGAACATGGTGTTAGTTAAAGGCTTAACTACCGTCTCAAGAATGGTATTTTGATAAACTTGTGCCGACGTTTTAATACCTTTTTCACAAAAATATGGCTCAGTCACCCCTTCATAGCTAACACCCCACCAAACCATCACTGAAGTGGGATAATGCCCACGTTGTACTCTGTTTACTAATTGCGAAGCTTCTTTAGAGCTTCCAGCATAAATACGGTCATTTTGTTTATTAAAATACTGCTCAATTGTAAAAATTTTCTCATCCGTAAACAAAATTTTTTTGTGACCTCCCTTTGCGTACCGCTTAAGTAGTTGTTTGGATTTTACCACCCTATTCTTCTTTAAATTATCAGTTAAGAAGTGACCAGTACGTCTCTTATAGGCTGCAAGTCCTAAGTCATCTTTTAATATACGCGACATGGTTCTAGGAGCTATCTTCATCTCCCGAGATAAAATCTTTTGCTTACGGACAGGATTTCTTCGAATTCTTTCCCTAACTGCTTTAATCACCTTTTTCACACGAACGGTACGTGGACGGCCAGATCTTTTTCTGTCACAAACAGAGGAGGTATCATTGTACCTATCAATAGCCCGGTAAACAAACATTTGACTAATACCAAGCGGGTGGAGGGTTTTAAAAATTGCACTTTTCTCCATACCTACTTTATGTAAGGCAATCACAGCGATTCGGTTCTCTTTATCACCCCACTCCATTTTAATATAACAAAATATTTAACAATATAATGGCGCGAAAATAAGAAAACACATCAAGCAATCATATAAAAATGACAGATTCCAAATTCAAACGTAATATTTTCTTTTTTTGAATAGTAACAGTATTTATGGCCAGACTAAGTATATGTCTGTGATAGTTAGAGTTTGTAGCTATTGGGGTCAGTATCTGACACTACTCTATTTGTCTGTGATAGAGTTTGTAGTTGTTGGGGTCAGTATCTGACAGTACTTAGAAGAAGAAGAAAATGGTCCTATATACCTTACCGATTAAAGATATGAGCTGACTTTAATATAAAGTCCAAACTCTATGTAACGTCACTCTATTCAATGACAAATCCTATAATGCATCGAAATGAATTAGTTTTAGTTGATTAATAAGAATTAAAATTGACAAAATTAAATCAATATGTTATTACAATTAATATATTAACAACGTCTGTGTTATGTCATAGAGTAAATATGTATATTCGTATTTAGTGGTATAATTTTAAATTATTATATAATGAAATAAAATATCTGTACCTCCTTATCACAGTTTTCAGCCACACTCCTCATATGATCCAACTTCTTTTTATTCGTGAAAACAAGCGGTGAAATTGCCAACATGAAGCCTCTTTTTGAAAATTTGTTGTCTTGCACAACTTTTATCTATAAATAGATTTATGAAATCATAGTTAAATTTTCACACAAATGTGTTTAAAATTTGGTTTAAATCTATTTCGAACTCATGTTATTATCAAATAATAAAAAAAAACCATTTTAACATCGCGATATATAAGTAAATTATTTTAATAGATATTCGTACATTTAAGAGCAACACCTTATCGCTAATAAGCGATCTCTTCCAGGCAACATATACCTAATATTTTTGCATAAACCCGTCAACAGATGACTGACCTGGGACACTTGATAGAAATGAAGTATTTTGGGTGTGATCCCAAAAGCTGGTGCCCGTACAGAAGTATATTTCCAAATTTCAAACATGTATTTTTACCTTCTCCAACAGGCATGTCAGAATACAGGATGACTTTTCTGGAAAAGGCGGCTCCTGTCTCAAATGTTCCAAGTCGGACTCTGTAGCGTTCACGATTTTCATACACTGCCTCGCGGTCGCCGCTAAAGCCTTATGAATGACACTCTTTAAATTACTGTCTGAAAAAAAGCTTGCATTACACCGTGGTATTGTCTTATAAAAACCTCTGACATATCATATGACATACTATCTCAAAATCTTTTATACTTCCACAATTGATTTGAAGGAGTGGCGTAGAGTTTCTTGCCAGTTCTTCTCATTCTACGCCCTTGGCTTGGGAACTGGCAGTAAATCTTGATTCATAAGTGTTACTTATGTGAATAGTAGATTTTTGATTAGATTATAATTCATATCCCTGTTCATTATCATTCTACATTCTGGTGCAGAGTTAAGAAAATTATTTATATGTAATAATTACAAAATTGAAACAAAAAGTTATGTTCCTAGTTAGATAACCTTAAGTACAAACACAGGTTAACTGTAGTTACTTGTTATTAAGTGAATACTTTTAAAAAGTTAAATAAAACTTTTTTATTCGGACCTGAGGACCATTTTGAATCGTCCTAAATCTAAGTGATTCAATGCCGTGTATTCGTCCGCGGTCAGGCTGATAAGAAGCAGGCAAGAAACTCAGCTTAGTTGGTGATAATCCTAATACTACAGCTTTTAGGGCAAGCAAAAATAAAAGGATATTTTTAAGAACCCTTTTTTTCAAAAGCTTCACTTTAAAAACTCTTTTAAACTTCTTAACTGATAAGCACAATAGATTGCTTGGAGTTTTGTTAAAGAGACGTACATAGCCCATTGAATTACCAACTTTTATGAGCCAAGTAGTGAGATATATATATATATATATATATATATATATATATATATATATATATATCCTTATTTCTTGACAATTCTGTTCTTACCTCCTTCGGAGAACACAAATGATATATTTATTAAAAAAAACAAGCAGAGACTACTTTTAACTCGCGACATGTTTGCAAATAATCAAAATTATGATCGAATATATCAAACATTGATCTAATCTAAACTATAATGTCCGAACATTATTTAATATCAAGGATAAATATGAAATTAGTGTAATTTTGTCACGCATCAGTGGCTCACATCCGGTTATGTTAGAACGATTGTTTGTAGACTCTGTTAAATAGAGATTGAGAATGATGAAATTTTCATTTTCTGCTTACTTTCTTAGAAAATGTCACGATAATTTAAAAGTTTTATCCGTAAGGTTTTTCGTGAAAATTTTAGAAAATGCGAACACAATTTAAACGCTTGTCAATTGGTGTATAAATTAATATTCTGGGAACTCTCACGGGGCTCGTGTTCAAGCTCCGAAGCCCAAAAGGCATTTTAGAATTTTTATTTTGACGAAATTCTAACTTTTATTACTAAATAAAGACACAAATTAAAAACTTTTTGACGACGGAAATCGGAAATCGGGTCATGGATACCACCGGTCTGGGATACCCACAACAAAATCAGCTGGTTACCCGACAGTTCTAGACAAGCTTTTTATCAAAATCATCAATCAAATCAAAAATATCTTTATTCATATAAGCAACCAAGGTACTTATGAATCGTCCACGCAATAAATTTTAAAATGTTTCGACTCTACATTGGCTACCAGTTCCCAAATCAAGGGCGTAGAACGGACGAGATGAACTGGCAAGAAACTCTCCGCCACTCCTTCAAATCGCCAAGCATGTTTCACAGTACGGTTGTAAAGATCTTCAACCATGCACCAGCGAATCGTCAGCGTCAGTATCTTTATTAAATAAAAACAATAAAAAAAACTTTTACTTCACGTTATAGTGAGAACAACCCGCTAACACAGTATACCAAGACGAAATAGTCAAATATCGTTTAAATAGTCCACTATAATAGGACTTGCTAAACAATTTTTGCTTGATAAAGTGTTTTAATTTGTCAGACGTTTGGTTCTTTTAAAATGTATACAGCGTAAAGTCTATTTAAGGACTTTACATTAAATGGAGGGAAGAAAAATCATTGTATGGAATACAAGCTTAACCAACCAAAACCAATTGATTTAGACGCTTTGTTTGTCGTTAAATCGAATGACGTTATAGAGTTCACACTGTACCTAGTATCGCCGGTCGTTACCAATCCAGAAGACAACATTTGAAAAACAAGCGTTATGTATATATCGATCGGAATTTTAAATTGAAGTTAACTCTCTTGACTTGTGATGCCTTTACGAAAAATGGGTCTTTGAAATTAAAATAAGCTTAGCCGAGCAAGAACCGACGGCGCTTTAAAATTCAAATGTAACCCACATCAACCAAATCGTGCCAAAAAAAAAAGGTATATTCACACAAGAATTGACATTATGAATCTCCTGTTTTAAGGTAATACGAGGCTGCCAGGTGGGACATGCCGAATAATAATTGCTTTAACGTATTTTGAATACAGTGTAAACTCCATGTAACATCACTTGATTTAAAGTATATTTAGATCTTTCGGTGCCCATCCTCTCCCCTCTTCCATAAAGGCCGGCAACACACATGTAAGCCTCCTGGCTTGCAGGTGTCTATGGGCGGCGGTTGGCACATCACTCGACCTATCTGCTCGTTTGCCTCCTCTTACATAAAAAAATTAAGCGTTGAAATCAATTGGCTTTGGTTGGTTTGGCTTTTATTCTATACTAGCTTTCCGCCCGTGGCTTCGCCCACGTGTAATTTGGTTAAGTATATAGCGATTTTTAATGATCTCGAAAGGGCTTTCTTTCACGGGCTAAAATCTTGTTACAATTGGAATTATTTATAGCCTGTGTTAGTCAGGGATGATGTAGCTTTACATGATCGGATGATTCGGAGAAATCGAGGGAAACTTTCAAAGTGTTGTGGCCGATCAGGTAGTTAATCGGAGCGGCAAGGCCTGCACAATGTCAGTGTGATACAGAGTGCGATAACCAAGCCGTCCGTAACTGTTCTGGCTTGTAAGACCGGTGATCGTTGACGCCACGGAGTTGCCGAACGAACGTATATGCGCTGGTCTCGTTCGGCCCACGCACCCCTGTTAGTACGTAAGGTGTAGAAGGGCGATGCCGTAGTCTTGGGTCTTCGGAGGAGTGAAAGGCTTCTTTGTTCGTACTGCTCCGCCTAGTTGTTGATCCGTTGAGGTCGCGCCGTGTGAGAGAGTGTCGCATAGATCTCGGGGAGCTTAGGTACCTCGATCATTATACCGCGACGAGAGCTCCTACATCGTTACGGAGCGCTCCCCGCTACACCCCCGCCGAGGTTCATTTGTGGGCGGGGCTTTCGTCGTATCGGAGCCCTTGCAACATGTTACACCCCACCGAGAGCTATGCGACCGTTAAAGTTTACCTCTAGGCGAAGCAGCGCATTTATTAACATTTTGCCAATTTTACTATTTCTTAAAACTAGTACCTCATACATTATATAACCTTAGCTTAATTAACGCACAACTCCCTACTTTCAAGTTGGTTGGCGTTCCTTTATTAACTTAAGTCTAAGAATTATACTTATGTACTAGTTTTTTCTAAGTTACATTTTATACAATTTATTCTATAAAATCTAATTCCTATTCCTAGTCGCCGACATTCTCCCCCTCGTGCGCAGCACAGTCTTCTTTGCCCGGCGACTTCTTTGGCACCAACAACACGATCCTCGACGTTGGTCTCCGCAGTACTCCGCCTCTTGTCTTAATATCCACGATCCGTACGCGTCCGTCGGGCCCGGGATAGGTGGTGTGGACCGTCCCTCGGGGCCAAGTGCATCGTGGAAGAGTGTGGTCGACGATAAGGACCACGTCACCTGGCTGCAACTGAGCGCTGTCTGCTCGTCCCTGCACTCGTCTTGGCAGAAGCGTGGGCAGGTATTCCTTCAGCCATCTCCTCCAAAGGTTGTCGGCTAGTCGTTGCACAGTCCTCCAATCGTTTTTGCCTACCAGCTTGGCCTCCGGGAAGCTACCGATGCGCGCCGCTCCGCTAGATCTCCCAATAAGAAAATGGTTGGGAGTTAGCGCCTCCTCTTCGTCGTTGTCGGACAGGTTGGTGATCGGTCTTGAGTTCACCATGTGTTCCGCCTCCAGCAGCAGCGTGTGCAGTACCTCTTCTTTGGGGACTCGTTCTCTCAGGGTCACGTCTAGTGCGGTTTTAATAGAGCGCACTAGGCGCTCCCAGGCGCCTCCCATATTTGGCGCCCCCGGTGGTATGAATTTCCACCGCACGCCTATTCTTTCCGCTTCGACAATGACCTCCTCGTTTTGCATGTTCTGTAAGGCTTGGCGAAGCTCCTTGTCGGCCTTCACGAAGTTTGTCCCGTTGTCGGAGTAAATGACCTTCGGCATCCCTCGTCGCGCCGCGAATCTCCTTAGTGCCATGATAGTCGAATCGGCACTGAGGCTAGGTACCATCTCTAGATGGACTGCTCTGGTAGTGAGGCACGTGAAGAGTGCGCCCCATCTTTTTTCTCTTCGCCTCCCGATTGTGACAAGCATAGGGCCGAAGTAGTCCACTCCGGTGCACGTGAAAGGATGCTCGCCATGACGCAGTCTCTCCGCCGGTAAGTCACCTGCCGGTTGCTCCGCTGGCCTCGCCTTAAGCGCTTTGCATGTTTGACACGCTCGTTGAATGCTGCGTAACACTGATCTTAAGCCAATTAGCCAATAGCGTTGTCTTATCTCGTTCATAACGGTGGCATGATTTCCGTGGTTAAACTGACAATGATAATGCTTTACTATCAGTCTTCCAATAAGACTTCGGCCGTCCAATAAGATAGGTGAGCGATAGTCGCGACCAACGCCCGCGATCGCGTTAATTCTGCCACGAAGTCTAATCACGCCGTCCGTTAGCGCGACGTCTATTTGTTTCAACTGGCCTCCGCTCGCGATCGGTTTTCCTCGTTCTAGGCGTTCTATCTCTTGCCCGAAGCTAGCCCTCTGACTGTGTCTAATCAGCAAGTCCTCGGCGCGTCGTAGTTGCGTATCTCCAATTGGAACGTAGAAACGCTTTCTTGACGTCCGCGCTTCACCTTTTGGTACATCCTCGGATCGTTTTTCTGGCCTCCGACACAAGTCGATGAACTGTAAAACTCGTGCCGTTGATCGCCACAGTCTTGACCATGAGGAAAATCGTTCGGGAGGTGGAATGCTCTCAGCCTGTCGAATCGCGTTGACCTTCTCTGTTATCTTATCCTCTTCGGTTTTTTCCTTAGAGAAGCACCTCGCGGCAGGCCATTTGTCTTCATCTCTCTGCAGGAAATCAGGGCCGTTGAACCACCTATGCTGAGCGTTGAAACCCTCAGGTGGATCTCTGGTTGCGTCGTCTGCAGGATTTTGCGCGGTTGGCACCCAGCGCCACTCGCAAGGCTTCGATGTCTCCTCAATTTCGGCCAACCGATGCGCCACGAAGGTTTTGAAAGTTCGTGGGTCCGTCTTAATCCAAGACAGCACGACGCTAGAATCTGACCAGTATATCTTTTTGTTGACGGTTAGGTCGATTTCCTTTTCAATAGAATTGGTGAGCCTGCTTCCCAACACGGCCGCTTGTAGTTCCAGTCTAGGCATCGACGTCGGTTTCAGCGGTGTCACCCTCGCCTTAGCCGCGATAAGACGTGTTATATAGCGATTTCCTTCGCGTGATCGCCAATAAACCGCAGCTGCATACGCTGTTTCGCTAGCGTCGCAAAACGTATGCAGCTCCCCCTCGGTGGAAAATGGTGATATGCACCGCGGTAGTTTTATGTCGCGCATCTTTTCAATGCAGACGAGGTAGTTTCTCCATGCCGCGATGTCACTTGCGGCAATCTCATCATCCCATCCGACGCCACTTCGCCATAAACTCTGTATTAGCTTTTTCCCTTGTATTAGAATTGGCGCCAGCAATCCAAGCGGATCGAACGTGGACATGACCGCACCCGTGACCTCTCGCTTCGTAGGCGTTTGTACGCCAGTCGCTACTTCTTCGCGTATTTTGCGGAGCTGACTCCTGAAGCCCAGGTGGTCGTCGTGCGTCAGCCAGCGCAGCCCCAGAGTTTTCTCTTCGTCGTCGCCCAAATGCACTTCTTCACCGCCAGCTTCCACGATTTCGTTCTTATTCGAAGCCCAGCCTCGTAGCTCGAAGCGCGCCGCTTTATGGATTATGTCGACTTGTTTCATTATTCGTTTACAGTCGTCGACACTATGAAAGCTCTGTAGATAATCGTCCATGTAGTGGTTGCGTTCGACGGCTCGGGCGGCCTCCGGGTACTTGCTGACGTAGTCTCTCGCGTTTTTGTTTTTTATGAAGATCGCCGTGCAGGGTGACGATGCAGCTCCAAATACGACCGAAGTCATTCGGTACTCCTTCACGATCGCTTCTCCGTTGTTTCTCCACAGGAACCTGAGACTGTCTCTGTCTTCTTCCGCTATCCGGACTTGCAAAAACATCTCCTTGATGTCAGCAGCCACCGCTACGGGGCCTTGCCGAAAACGCACCAACACACCGAACAGCGACTGCAGCAAATCTGGTCCAGATAGCAAGACGTCGTTGAGGCTGACCCCGCCGTACTTGGCTGCGGCGTCGAACACGATTCTTAGCTTTTTCTTCACAGGGTGCACTACTGGAAAGTGCGGTAGGTACCATGTTCTAGCTGAGTTGCGGTCGGCTGGCGCTTCTTCGGCGTATCCGCTTCTTAACAGGTTCTCAATCTGCGCTTGGTACTGTTTCCTTAAGTCAGAGTCCTTTTGCAGCTTTTTCTCCGTTCCTCGGAACCTGTTTAGAGCTGAAGCGTAGTTATTCGGGAGTCGCAAGTCTTCATGTTTCCACAGCAACCCAACTTTGAATCGGCCGTCTTCCATGCGCTGGCTAGTATTCTCTAGCACGCGAAGCGCTCGTTGCTCCACGTCGGTTGAAGGCTTCTTCGGCTGAATCCCCAGTGACTCGATTGAGAAGTGTTCTTTTATAATTTTGTCTATTTGATCTTCTACGACGCAGGTGTGCGCACATACGTTTACGTAGTTCACCGTCGATGAAGAACCGCTGTCCGCGCCATGCAAGACCCATCCGAGCTTCGTTCGCGATGCTACTGGCTGCCCTTGTTTACCTTTTCTTAGCTGCAGTGTGACAATATATTCCCAGTTGTCCTGCCCAATGAGTAGCTTCGGCGATTCACCTTCGTAGCACACATCCTGAAGTATGCTACGTAAATGGTTGTATCTCTTTAAGCGTTTCTTATCGATGTATTGAGGAGCCAGTTTAAGTGCCTTTATGGTTCTGGCTCCCTTGAGAACGCTTCGACGTTCCTGCTTAAGGCCTCTTAATTCCAAGTCGAGCGTCATAGATTCTCGCTGCTCCATTTGTCCCCCACCGATAGTTTCGATTGTTAACGGTCGGTAGGGGCCTTGAATGCCGATGCTTCTTGCGACGTCCTCGTCCAGCAGCGTGACTGTCGAGCCTTCATCCAGTAGCGCCAGTATTATCTTGCTCCCAGTCGGGCCGAACACCTCCACCTTTACAATCTTCAAAATCGCCTTCGGCGTCCTTATGGTGTTGACCGCGGCGGTGGTCTCTGGCTCTGCCTGATCATGATGCGCTTCGTTCTCAACAGTCACGTGTAGTAGATTGTGGTGCCATCTACGACATATCCTGCACGGTGGTTTTCGGCACGTTTCCTTCCTGTGTTTGCCGATAAGGCATTTAAAGCAGATTTTCAATCTTTTCGCGGTCTCCCATCTGTCGTTGACCGCCGCTCTTAAAAATCGTTGGCAATCAGCAAGGCGATGAGGGCCATCGCAATCGGGGCACTTGACTTCGTCCTTGCCCTTGCTGTTGCATTCGGTGACGTTATGAGCCGCCTGCCTTATCGGCCTCTTCGTTGCGCTCGGCTTCAAGTATTGATTTTCTTCTATAATCGCGAACGCTCCGCACTTGTCCGCTTCTAGGTTGAGGAAGTCGCTGATGGTCTGTACGCTCGAGAAGGAATCCTCATCTCTGGAAGCCGTGAAGTCGTACCATCGAAATTTAAGAATCGATGGTAACTTCTCAAGCACTGTCTTCACTAGCTCCGGTGAGTGTAAATACTGTGGCCTCTTCAGTCCGGTGATTGACGCTACGCAGTTGCTTATTTGGCTCGCAAAGACGCATATATCACGCGGGTTCTCTGTAACCCGAGATAACGCCTTCAGCTTCTCTAATTCTGCCATCACCAACGCGTCGGGTCTCCCGAATCTTCGCCGCAGTGCCGTGAGGATTTCTTCTGGCTTCACTTCTGAGTATAGTAGGCTCTTGATACTGTCCCTCGCTGTACCCCTGATAGCTTTGCGCAGCCGAGCCATGTTTTGTACGCTCGAGAATAATGGCGCTGTATCCTCGTAGACGACGCGAAATGCCGTCCACTCAGCGCTGTCTCCCTCGAACGTAGGCAGCTCCTGAATATATTTCGGTTGTGGAGCTGTAGTCGCCATGGCTTCCTTAATAGCTTCGGCTATTGTCTGCGCATCGCTTTTCAATTCCGGTTTCCCTGTCGGTACTCTCGGGTCTGAAGCTTGCATCCAACTGCGAATCTGTTCGTTGCGGTCCTCTTCATTTTCTTCAACGACGGAGTTATCTGATTCGTCCGTTTCCATCTCTAGCCGTATACGGGCTAGACGCGTCGCCGCCTGAGCTTCTTGTAGCTCAGCACGCGCCAGCTCTTCCCTGGCTGCGGCTTGCCTTCTGGATCTGGCCTTTGATACGACCCTGGACGAAGCTCGCCGGGTGAAACCCGCTGGTGCCAAGGTCGAGGCTTGACCTGGCTGGCTAGCTGCGCCCGCAGACGTCGACTGCTCCCTGGAGATATCCGCCACCGTAACCCGAGTCGATTCCGACGTGATTTCGGGCGAGGTGGTGGCAGTCGCGGCTGGTTCTTGCTGCATCCCACGTTGTGACCTCGTGACTGGCATCTTTTTAACTTCTTTACAGGATCCGGCTCGAAGGACCAAATGTTGTGGGATCCGGCTCGAAGGACCAAATGTTGTGGCCGATCAGGTAGTTAATCGGAGCGGCAAGGCCTGCACAATGTCAGTGTGATACAGAGTGCGATAACCAAGCCGTCCGTAACTGTTCTGGCTTGTAAGACCGGTGATCGTTGACGCCACGGAGTTGCCGAACGAACGTATATGCGCTGGTCTCGTTCGGCCCACGCACCCCTGTTAGTACGTAAGGTGTAGAAGGGCGATGCCGTAGTCTTGGGTCTTCGGAGGAGTGAAAGGCTTCTTTGTTCGTACTGCTCCGCCTAGTTGTTGATCCGTTGAGGTCGCGCCGTGTGAGAGAGTGTCGCATAGATCTCGGGGAGCTTAGGTACCTCGATCATTATACCGCGACGAGAGCTCCTACATCGTTACGGAGCGCTCCCCGCTACACCCCCGCCGAGGTTCATTTGTGGGCGGGGCTTTCGTCGTATCGGAGCCCTTGCAACATGTTACACCCCACCGAGAGCTATGCGACCGTTAAAGTTTACCTCTAGGCGAAGCAGCGCATTTATTAACATTTTGCCAATTTTACTATTTCTTAAAACTAGTACCTCATACATTATATAACCTTAGCTTAATTAACGCACAACTCCCTACTTTCAAGTTGGTTGGCGTTCCTTTATTAACTTAAGTCTAAGAATTATACTTATGTACTAGTTTTTTCTAAGTTACATTTTATACAATTTATTCTATAAAATCTAATTCCTATTCCTAGTCGCCGACACAAAGTAACATACAGGCAATTAATATTCTGACAATTTTATATTCTGATAGTCATCTTCTTATCTGGATGAGCTGATGATGGAAGGTAAAACTCCTCAGCGGTTAAGAGTTGAAAGAAAATTCTTACGAAGTTATGAGTACGAAATATGTACTTGTGAGGTTATTACTCATTAGTTTGACCAAATAATAAAAGGTAAACCTCATTAACGTTAAGGACGTAGGTGGAAAAACGTTAATGAAAGTTTGAAGTGCATGGTAGTCATTACACAATGAAGCATCTTAATACCGCGATGGATATATTTGGCCTAAGTAGAAGTTCTTTAAAAAAAACTAAGACTCAACCTCGCACACTCACTCACATTGTTCAACACTTCAACCGCGCCCGCGCGCACTGCGGTTTTTGTTATTTTTGTTACCTCTCATAAGTTTAAATATTAAGATTAACTTATATTAGAACATATAAGATTAACTTATATTAGAACATATTTAACAATATATAACTAATCAATCAATATAAGTGTTAAAATTTTTAAACACTTATATTGATTGATTGAAGCAGTGGTTGAAGGAAATTTTCAATTGACCATAACTTTTTTTTTTTTTTTTTTTATGTGAGAGGAGGCAAACGAGCAGGCGGGTCACTTCGAGTGATGTGCCAACCGCCGCCCATGGACACCCGCAACGCCAGGAGGCTTACAAGTGAGTTGCCGGCCTTTAAGGAAGAGGAACGCTCTTTTTTTGAAGGTCCCCAAGTCGTAGCGGATCGGGAATACCTGCGCTGGCAGTTGGTTCCACAAAGAGGTGGTGCGCGGCAGAAACTGCCTTCAAAAACGCACAGTCGTGGAACGCCAGACATCAAAGTGGTACGGATGGAATTTCGTATTCTGCCTTGATGTCCGGTGATGGAATTCCGCTGCAGGTATTAGCCCGAACAATTCATCAGAGCACTCCCCATGATAAATGCGGTAGAAGATGCAGAGGGAGCCTACATCTCTACGCAGAGCCAAAGGATCAAGCCGATTGGAAAGGATGGGGTCGTCGACGATACGAGCCGCTCTGCGTTGGATGCGATCAAATGGAAGGAGCTGGTATTGGGGCGCCCCCGCCCAGAGGTGGGAACAGTACTCCATATGAGGCCGAATTTGCGCTTTATAGAGTTGCAAGCGATGGCCTGATGTGAAATACTGACGCGCCCTGCTGAGAACACCAAGCTTTTTAGAGGCTAACTTAGCCTTACCTTCCAAATGATTGCAGAACTGGACATCGCTCGATATATCGACACCAAGAATTCCAATACTGGCTGAGGCTTTAAGAGGAGTGTTATCGAATAGTGGGGCCACGACAAAGGGATTCTTTTTAGCGGTAAACGCGCAAACCTGGGTCTTCGAGGGGTTAAATTGGACTAAGTTAAGTCGACCCCAATCCGAGACTCCACGCAGTAGAGTCTCGACTTCAGACACAAGTTTGTCCCGACACTGCTCGACATCAACCCGGGAAATATTTGCACGGCCGTGATATAGAGCATCTCCAGTACTGTCATCCGCATAACAATGAAGGCTGCTTAAGTGCAACATATCATTGATATGCAAGAGGAACAGCGTAGGAGAGAGTACACAGCCTTGGGGAACTCCAGCGTTTATGGATTTGAGGTCGGAACATGCACCGTCGACAGCGACCTTGATGTTCCGATCGGCCAAAAAACTGGAGATCCAGTCGCATAACTTCACGGGAAGCCCATATGCTGGAAGTTTTGAGAGAAGCGCCTTGTGCCATACCCGATCAAAGGCCTTTGCTATGTCCAGACTACTTTTCCTCTTAACCGATTTTGACAAAATAAACTTTTGACAACGCTCCCAATTATATGTAATCCAACCGCGTTCAAATCCGTTCAGTAGTTTTCAAGTTATAACGTACCAGACAGACAGACAAGAATTCCAAAAATAGTTTTTTTGGTTTCTATGACTCTTCTCTAATTGCCTTTCAGTTTTTTGGAAAAATATTTAATGTACAGATTTTCGATTTTTACTGTCTTATTATTAGTATAGATATATGATTTTTCCTCTCTCTCTCTCTCCCTATAACGCCATACAATGCACAGTCCCTTCAGTGTCGTTATATAAAGTTTACACTATATCTTAGCATGCTAGAACTATACTTTCTACATACTATAAGCATCGTCAATTATTATAATTCTCTTACTGAAAGCTTACAATTTTCAGTGTCAATAATAGTTTAACTTTATATATTAATAATGTTATTATGTTAATAATAATATGGCTTAAAGAAACGACACTTACAAAAAAAGTTCCCTGTGACAGAGTACCCATAATAGCATTTCCTTGCTGTATCGCGATGCTTATACGCTGAGAAAAGCACCAGCTGTTGGGTTAGGTTAGGTTAGTTACTGAATACCAGGCGCCTTCTTAAGTCTTTTACGCCTGTGCACTTGTGCTTTAAGGTCCAAAAGTCTCTGCTCCAATGGGAACAAATTCAAAGTTGGAGGAATGACTTGTACTTTGATCTTTTGTTTTTTTCGGCTCTGCGGTCGCGCCAACTTTTGTGCTTTAGTTCACAGTTTTCATTTTTCACACATAAGCCTTGCCTTGTAAAAATACTCCTGCATTAAAGTTTCAAATAAAAAGTTAAATTCAAATTAAATTTTCAAAACACTCAATTTTTGTTTTTTTTATGGAGCAAGCGCGAACGAGCAGTTAACAGAATTGAGTGCTTTTATTTCCTTTTCCAAATAAAAAGATGTAGTACCATAACCACAAGTGTTTAAGTATTTATTTTATAAAACACCTTGGCTGGTCTACGGTTTTGGCACTTGACAGATCACCCGTATTTCTGACAAGACCAATATTCTTGCCTTATGATTGAGGAGCATTTGTTGCGAGTCCAAGTCTTCTGCATCACATCTCCATTTAAAGGTCACTTTTCTGGGTATAAATGTAATTAAAACAGCTTCTTAGTTCTAAGAGGAAGTTATCTTGACTTTTCGTTAAGATAAACGGGCAGTAAAAATACAATTAACCCACCATAAGTAATTTAGGACTAATATAATTGCAATGATTTATTCATATTGTGCACGTGAGAGAAATATTTACACGCAAATTTTAGGTCCGATCGAAATGAACGTTGGAACAAATTGTTACAATAAAATCGTACCGAATATTGACAGATCTTCCATCGAGGCGAAGCGTTGAGCGGTTTGAACGCCTGTTAAATATATGTGTTAGTCATTGTGAAATTTAAAAAAAAATCTAAGTTCACTTTGTGGGAGCTAATTAGGTGAGAAATTGTTTATCTTATGTGAACATCGAGTATTTAGAGTAGTGGGTTATATTAATGGTAAAATACTATCAAACACAAAATATCTTTAGACAAGTAGGTCTTTATAAAGACACTTTTGAATCGTCAATTTATACATTGGTTCGAAAGTTATTTACCGGCTAGAAACTCGATAGTTGCTCTTTAAAAATATTTCATTTACAATTATGTTACATGACTCATTCAAATAACTAAAGCATTGTAAGGCTACTCAAGAATTAAACTGTCCCGATGCAATAGCCGACATATTAAATGGATCTTTGTCCTTTAAAAATTCTTTAATAGGAATACTCTTTACACGCGTTTTACATTTGACAGATCTTCTATATAAATTTATTTTGTGCAAGCTAATTAGGTAAAAAATATAACGGTGAGATAATTGTTAGTACCACCAGAAATCCCACTGAGTTTCAAGTGAGTGTTTCTTAGTGCAGTAACCATGTACACATGGTTTTACATACTCAAAAGTAGTCGTAACTTCTAATTGACTAAAGAAGTTTCCTCTTTTACTTGCTAAGTGTTTAAAAAACTTGCATACTATACCGTAAACGAATGTTTAGAGGAAAAAGATCCCTTTAATCTGTCAGCAATTGGCTCAGCATCGGGACAGTTTAAATATTGAGTAGCCTTACAGTGCTTTAGTTATTTAAATTTTAAGTAACATAATTTTGTATTGATTGTTTATTTTAAAAGAGCAGCTATCGAGTTTCTTGCCGGTTCTTCTCAGTAGGTGACCGCCTTCCGAACCGATGGTAGTGTAAAAATTGACGATTCAAAAGTGTCTTTATAAAGACCTACTTTTGAGTTTGAGTTTACCAAAACTGCAGTGTACTAAAGGCCGGCAACTTACACGTAAATCGGGCGTTACAGGTGGTAGGTGGTGGTTGATAGGCGGTTAACACATCACTCAAAGTGCCCGCTCGTTCAACTCCTGTTACATAAAAACATATGACATTTTCACATCGAGTAGTTATGCATAAAATAGTTCGTCTGTGTTGGGTTTTATTTGCAGTGCTAAAATTGTAAATATAACAAAATTGCACGATTTCAAATTTTCCATTTGAAAAAGCAAAAGCTCGATTGAAGCTTACAAAAAATTCAATTAAATTCCCTTATAAGTCCTTATTATCAACTTGAATACTTTAAACTTTCAGAGGCTTTACGAAATTTATGAGTTGAAGCAAAATTGTCACGCTTTACTTAATTGTTATAGAGCCTCCTGGGTTTATTCGAAGGTTTATTTATGTCAATGTGTTAACTCTGGTGTGATAAGATAAACGAAGATTTATATGATAAACATAGATCGTATGTACCAGAATAAAATGCTTTCTACTTGAGATTTTTTTGACTCTAACAATTCATTCCCTCTCTCTAAACTTCAAAGAGTAATCTGAATGTCCACGGATATACTTTTTTTTATATACAATCATTTAGAAGTGTTAATGTTTATTTCTTGCAAAAGATTACTTAGGGCCCTTCAAGAAAAGAGCGTAGCACGTTTAAATTGGCCGGTAACTCACTCACTAGGTCCCAGCCACAGCGACTTAACTTTTATGGTGTGCGTCCTGCTCGTTTGCCCCCTACATAATATCATTTATTCATATGTTATCCAAATAACAGTATACATATAATCCTTAGCAAACTTTTTTTTCCATTCGCTTTTCCAACTCTTTGCACTTTATGTAATAAATAGTTCTGTATTTAATGTTACCAACATAGATTTTTAAGTAATTGATCCTACTAACGCTTGAATCTCATTAATAAATATATTAAAGTCAAACTCAAAATATCTTTATTATAGTAGGTCTTTATAAACACTTTTGAATCGTCAATTTTACACTACCACCGGTTCGGAAGGCATCTACCAAGAAGAACCGGCAAGACTCGATAGCTGCTCTTTTAAAATTAACAATTAATACAAAATTGTGTTACTCACAATTAAAATGACAAAGCATTGTAAGGCTACTCAAGAATTGAACTGTCCCGATGCTGAGCCAATTGCCGACAAATTAAAGTTCCTCTAAACATTCGTTTACGGTATAGTATGCCTTTTCAACCAAAATACCATTTACGCGCGTTTTAAATTTGTTGGAAGTCAATTTGGTTATAAGATTAAAATAATATTTGCCACAAAATGGTGCATATAATTATTTCGTTGGTACCATATTTTACACAATATAATGTTGTTGTCTCTTTCCCTCGTGAGACCAGGCTTGCAGTTTTGCTGTAGTTCGCCGTTAAAGAACTATTTTTTTGTCCCAGTGTTAGACATTTAAGAAGTAGACACACGCATCATCCTAGTAGTCTATAGGTATAGTTGTATTTGACTGACTTTATAATACTTTTAATCAAGCTCTTGGTAGGGGGGGGGGGGGGAATTATGAAAGTCATCGAACACCCTCGTAATTAAGGCACAAGCTCGCTTCTTAAGTGAACTTTGATGTCTCTTTGTAAAGTGCTCCTGAAACACTGTGCAATAATAGATCTTTAAGTGGGTTATTTTTAGGGAAAGTCTCTTAGTAATTTATAAGACCAACAGAGACTAACTTATTAAGTAAATACCTTGCGTTATTTCTAGTCACTACTTCGCTAGGTGTTACTCAAAATATCTTTATTCAAGTAGGTATTTATAAAGACACTTTTGAATCATTCATTCATACAGGCAGTTATCTACAGAGAAGAACCGGCAAGAAACTCGATAGCTGCTCTTTACAACGTTTAATATAAAATTATGTTACTTACCTCACCAATTCAAATAACCGAAGCATTCGCTACTCAAGAACCAATCTGTTCCGATGCTGAGCTACTTGTAACTTGATATTTAAAAAAATGAGACACGATCCTTATTTTTTTAAATTATTTAAACCCCAAACCCCTCTTAGGTGTTTATTAAAATTATTATCTACAAAATATACATCGATGTCACTTATGAGTGAATCTAAATAAAATAATTAATTCGATATAAAAAAATAAGAAATTCAGTTCACGAACAAACATAAATATTAATGTTTTTTTTTTATAACGGGCAAACGAACATTAGGCATTAAACTCAATATCCCGTAATTGAGTTTGCGTTGCCGGTCCTATCAGAAAGAGCAAGTGGTTCACTTGTAAACCTTGTAAGCCTTTGCCAAATAAACCTGTTTACGTCTTAGATCAAAAACAATGATTCGTATGTAGTAAAAACATATTTCTCACAAACTGGAAGATTGCCAAACGATATTGATTTTCTGATATGTAGTGTTTTTTTTTCATAAATTATGTCTCATTAGCATTTTATGGAGGCTGTATATACAATACTCAATGTTTATTCTGTTTATTTTAATCGAGTAATATAATTGTATTGTTTAGATCTTTTAGTCTGATCATTAATCTGATTAATTTGACGGTGACAAAGTTTGGGAATGAATTTGCTCCAGCTTAGCCTTGCGCTAAAAAGCCTACTGGGATCATTACCAAAACAACCAAGCCGAGTTTCTTGGCTTTTTCTCAGGTTGTGTACGGAATAAAAAGATTTGCCTATGACTTTTATTATAGTTAACTCAGAAGAGTTATCGGACAGACAAAAGCAAATTATTCATTCGTTTTTATATACGTTCCGTATAGCATCACTGCTCAGCAATCACTGGTTAATGTCAAAGTGAGCCCAAGAGCCAGGGTATTAAAATAGGTATCCACGTTCCTACTGTATAAGCCTACTGGCATCACTGCGCGACCTCAGCTGAGATGAACCCACAATTTGGGTTTGTATTATGTTAGTTTATACAAATATCTTTCTGAAATAATATATTTTTATATAGAAGAGGGGGCAAACGAGCAGGAGGCACACCATCAACCTGAAAAATCCGGCAATAGACACTCACATGGCTGGAATCTCATGAGTAGCGGTCTTTTAACAGAATAAGTCATGTTTGATGAACATTACATTACAGCAGTATTCTTGATACAATCTTTAAGATAAGCTTTTTCAAACTAGTCGTATAAGATAAAGCTTTTACAAAAGTTCATGTTCCAATATTCTTTAACAGCAACAAACCGGTGGCGTGTAAAATATTCCTCTGTCTGGGAATAAATGTGCGATTTAATACTTCACTGTCACGCCGGATTGTTTTATTAACTAAAAACAAATTTGAAGTTGAGGCAACGAGCCAAATAAGATAGTGTCCCACGGTGATCCCCCAAGAATACATCTTGGCATCCAAATATAGTTTGAAATTAACTTAACCCATTTGAATGTCTTTTGCATATTGATAATCCCATTATCTTACTGAAGTATTTAATTGGGGTTCAAAATATATTGAATAATAAGACTACTGAAAAAAATTAAGATAAATTTAAAAAGTTGTATAACAAAGTACCCACAATACTGGCATTTCCACGCAGTAACGGGATGCTTATACCTTGAAAGAGAAAAGCACCAGCTCTTGGGTCACCAGTACTAACAAGGCGTCTACTTAATTGTCTAAGCGCCTGTGTACTTGACCTTAAGGTCCAAAATTTATTGAACTTTGTAAACAAATTTTGAGTTGGAGGGAAGGCTCTTGTACCTGCTGAGGAACCCTATCCTGGCTTACAGCATCCCATTACTAAAGACTATGCTCCAAGGGAACAGAGAGATTACGACTTAAGGGCCTTCAAGAGAAGAGCGTATCTATCCCTTAAAGGCCTTCAACACATCTGGACACTGGACACGTTTGGTTAATCCTTTTGATAACTTAACTCCAAGTTTATCGTCACTTCGAAGTGTGTATAGGTAGTGACTTCACATTCAGGGTGTGCCTCCTGCTCTTTTGCCCACTCTTCTATAAAACGATGTCAGAAGTATTATGGCGTATCTCTACTCATTTATTACTTTTAGTATTAAATAGGCGGTTTTAATCAATCCTTGGCGATTAAGTACTTACAGTTAAACGTGAAGATAAGGTTTAAATATAAAAGAATATCTTTTTGTATCAAAGAACACATGGAACGCTACATATTTTATAACGACAGTTACATTGTAAACATTTTATATGTACTGTTAGGGTTGCCAATAATACCCAATGTTAAGGCTGAGTTTGTTCTTCTACAGTCTACTATGGAACTTTCGTATATAAGCTACTGGTAGCTTCTGCCCGCAACGTCTGCGTGATTTAAAAACAAAAATAATTTTGAAAATCGGTTTAAAAATGGCAGAGTTCTGGTAAAAAAAAATTACAAACTTATATAGTTAACTTATGTTGCTACACAAACTCTATTTCGAGCTCTTCAATTATCTTTCGCGAAAAAGAGCTAGCTTAGCCTCTCCGTCCCTAAAGTTTAGTCTATATCCCCACCAAATTTCATAGAAATTGGTTCAGTAGTTTAAGCGTGAAAACGTAACAGACAGAGTTACTATGGCATATATAATATTAGTATGTACGTGGTAAGAATGGGACAATTATTATTATTAAAATATTATTATTCTTTAATAGTACCCAGATCCACAAATCGTAAAATTAAAAAAAAGCTTCTAATAAAAGCGTCAAAAGAGCCTATTTTATAATATCTTTATTTATGTATTAACTACTGATGATATTTTTAGAATTAAATTGAATCCTGTTAGGGCCAGCCCTAGATGCCGTTAAGGGCCAGGATAGGCCATCCGTGGCCTCCAAGAGATAAAACTTGACTGTCGTGTGCATATTTCATGCCAAATGAACTGAACAGAGGCTAAGTATAATAGCTTTCCATTTTCTATGCAACAAAGGATTACAAAGGATAAAACAAAAAAAAAGCCTTTTCGTTTTGTCTCAAAAAACGTGCGTTGATCTATCAAATTTAATTTATCCCGAAAAAAGCTCTTGGACAACATATGGATATATCCTTTGATTTATTTGATACATATTATGCGGATTAGATAATTCTAATAAAGGAAAGAAACGAAGGTTAATGCATATTAGGATTATTAAACCCGTTTTGAACGCTAAAAACTAACTAACTAACTTACACGGGTTCACTGCGTTCAGTTTAGAAGAACCCACTAACTCATTGGTGTTTTTTGATGGTACAATCATTATTATCAAAGTAAGCTTTTATTTTAAAGTACGAACTTTTAATTATGCCTCAAGTACACTAGCCTTATGATCTTTTCAGCGAGGCTTTACCCAGGCACTCACTAAACTAACTATTAAAGACTCAATTAAAAAAAAATGGTTTATAAATAAAATCGAAAAATATTTTTATTCACATAGATAACTATAGTACAAATCTAGAGAGAAGAACTGGCAATTCTCCGTCACTCCTCTCAATTGGCAAGCATGTTTCACAGTACGGTTGAAAACTGGAACCCTTACACCATGTATCAGAGAATGCTTCAATAATTATCTAATATATAAAATTTCCGTGTCACAATGTTAGTTACCGTACTCCTCGGAAACGGCTTGACCGATTTTCACCAAATTTTAAATGCGTATTCATTACGTATGAGATTTGGCCAACATCTATGTTCCATACCCCTAAGTGATAAGCGTTGTTCACGCTTAATTTTTCTTTTTTAATTTGGCATTAGAAAACACATACAACCCTTAATTTTTACTTTTTCATCACCAACCCCTGTTTTTTTTAGCAATTTTGGTCATTTTTTTACTTTTTCATCACCAACCCCTGTTTTTTTTAGCAATTTTGGTCATTTTTTCCCGTTCGATAACTGATCAATCGTCAATTAATTAGTTATTTATGTACATTAGAAATTACTTGGAAATAATTTATTTGGCAAAGCATCATTTGCCGGTTCAGCTAGTATATAAAAAATAGCACACATTTACGTTACTGTGAGAATAATACAAACACACTCATATTATGCCCACCGACATAGTAAAGGTTATTTTTTTATATAACACTAGCTGGCTAAACATCGTTTTGCCAATAAAAATAAAAAAAATGTCACTAAAAATAGATGTTGGCCGATTCTCAGACCTACTCAATATGCTGAGAAAATTTCAGGAGAATCGGTCAACCCGTTTCGGAGGAGTAAGGGAACGAAAACTGTGACACGAGAATTTTATATATTAGATAGATAATGACGCTTAGCATTTTTATAATTTTCTTTCTAAAATATATTGTGAATCTACTATGCAACGCATTACATAATAATGTATACATAGGCGACATATACACGACATTAACAGAACAGGAAATGAATCCACAGTCCAACGCTCGTGCGATTCATAACTCTCACGTTTACAGACTTAATAACCTATTTACAGTTAACGGCTATGAGAGGTTAAAGCTTTTAAATGTATCGGGAATTAAAAAAAAATCACAAATGTGTGTGACGTTGTGTTTAGTCTGTGGACTCGCGTTTTGGGCTTTCCCGCTAATACTTTTAATATTTTGTATATGAAGAAAATTATAGATTAGCTTTTTAGGGTTAAATGACCTAACCCGCCTTAGGGAAATTGCCTTAGTGAAGTTTGCCTGGAAGATGATCAGGGGCGGCATTGATTGCAGTAATATTCTGCAATCATTGCTGAGATCGCATGCTCCTGATAATTTTTACCGGCTCAGGAGGCATCCTGCTGGCTGAGGTACGCTTTCGAACAAGCCTCCGCCGGCAAAGCCCCATTCCGCATATGGTCGCCCTAATGAATCGTTTCATTAGCTCTGCACCAGAATGTGACATTTTTGGAGTGCTCTGATGAATTGTTCGGGCTAATACCTGCAGCGGAATTCCATCACCGGACATCAAGGCAGAATACGAAATTCCATCCGTACCACCTTGATGTCTGGCGTTCCACGACTGTGCGTTTTTTAAGGCAGTTTCTGCCGCGCACCACCTCTTTGTGGAACCAACTGCCAGCGCAGGTATTCCCGATCCGCTACGACTTGGGGACCTTCAAAAAAAGAGCGTTCCTCTTCCTTAAAGGCCGGCAACTCACTTGTAAGCCTCCTGGCGTTGCAGGTGTCCATGGGCGGCGGTTGGCACATCACTCGAAGTGACCCGCCTGCTCGTTTGCCTCCTCTCACATAAAAAAAAAAAAAAAAAATTATGACAGGGTTAGGAATGATAGTGGAAGAATATGAGAGGTTGTTAGATTTAAGTTAAAAACTGTATGTAATTTTGGGCTTCGTCCTTAAATAAATCCTATAATCCTTTTGGCTCTGCGTAGAGATGTAGGCTCCCTCTGCATTTTCTACCGCATTTATCATGGGGAGTGCTCTGATGAATTGTTCGGGCTAATACCTGCAGCGGAATTCCATCACCGGACATCAAGGCAGAATACGAAATTCCATCCGTACCACCTTGATGTCTGGCGTTCCACGACTGTGCGTTTTTTAAGGCAGTTTCTGCCGCGCACCACCTCTTTGTGGAACCAACTGCCAGCGCAGGTATTCCCGATCCGCTACGACTTGGGGACCTTCAAAAAAAGAGCGTTCCTCTTCCTTAAAGGCCGGCAACTCACTTGTAAGCCTCCTGGCGTTGCAGGTGTCCATGGGCGGCGGTTGTCACATCACTCGAAGTGACCCGCCTGCTCGTTTGCCTCCTCTCACATAAAAAAAAAAAATAAAAAAAAAATAATAATAAATAAATAAAAATCTTCTCCTTATTATTGTGAAGACTTATTGTGTATATTAATTGTATGAATAATCGTTGGATACTAGTAATCGTGGATCTCCTTCTTTTTCTTATCCTTCGCGCTTTCTAGTGCCCTCCACACGCCCTTGGTAGTCCTGGTAGTCTAGACGTTATATAGGGAATTAATATTATTTAATATGAGAATCAGACTAATTGATTTGACTAAAATTAAATGGGCTCACTGGTTTAGCTTTTGAACGACCTGCCAGCGCATGTATTCCCGAACCGCTACGACTTGGAGTCCTTCAAGAACAGACCGTGCCTGTCTCTTAAAGACCGGCTTCTCATTAAGCCTCCTGTTACATAAAAATAAAAGAAGAACGAACAAAAAACTCTCTTCTCAACAACAGTAGGACTACATCAATACTATTAGTACTAATTGTAATTACATTTTTATTTAACGTGTAATAGAATAATGCAGTTTTTGTGTCCCAGCCATAAAATATATACGGATCACAAAATAATACTAAATTGTAAAGGTTAGACACAATAAATTAAACAGGACATTTCTTTATGAGCCATAAAGCTGGCGCGGCTGCAGAGCTGGCAGAAAGAAAGACAAGGTCATACAGAATTTCCTCCAACTTTGATTTTGTTCCCTTTGGAGTAGTTGAGACTTTGGGACCTTGGTGTACGAGCACACAGGCGCTTATTAACGAATTAAATAGACGCCTGGTATTCAGTACATGTGATCCAAGAGCTGGTGCTTTTCTCGCTCAGCGTATACGCGAAACAGCGAGGAAACCCCAGCATTATGTGTACTCCGTCACAAGGATCAAACTTTTTGAATTTTTTTTATTTAGTTTGTATATCATATATTTTTTTTTTATTTTTTATAGAAGAGCGGGCAAATGAGCAGGAGGCCCACCATAAAGGTGAAGACGCCGCCCTAGACACTCTCGCGGCTCGGACAGTGCTGTTTCTAAAATACCATGCTCACAGTCCGTAAGAGTCTTTTAATATTTCATAGTAAAATCATATTAATATACTGAATATAATCCCATTTAAATGTCTTTTACGTCTGATGTAACAATGACAAGATATAAATAAACCTTAAGCGCTAATATCAAGCTAAAGAGGCAGCTTATCCATTATCTAGGCAGCGGGAACGAGGCATCAATTTTGCATCACCTGGTGGAGCTATTAATCACGTGTGGATTAATCTGGCGATTACTTAGAAAATTAAACTAAGATATACACGTGATATTACAAAGCAAAATACTTGTGATAAACTATGGGTGTTGTTAAGTGTTCTAAGATCTTTTATCCAGTAAGTGAAATTCATTATTTAATTAGGAATGTTAACAGCGTCACCAAAACTAAGGTTTTTCCATTTTTTTTTATAGAAGAGAGGGCAAACGAGCAGGAGGCCCACCATAGAGTAGGTTCGGAAATACCGTGGTACCAGCTGGTTCCATAACGTGGTGGTGCGTGGTAAGAAATGTCTTACGAAACGCGCAGTGGTGGAACAATCCTACTTCGGCTCTTTCTTTTTGGGGTGAAAACGGCTTTATACAAATTTTCTTCAACATCCAATATATATTATAAAATGATCTTGATATGAGAGTGTGTTTCCCTATGTATGTTACGTATGTGATAAATCAACACTTTAGGTAAAGTTTCAAACTAAGCATTAGAGTCTCCACGCACTGTCTTAAATTATTAATTAAAAACTCAATCGAATAATAAATCGAAAAAGAAAATAATAAAGATAATGATATTTAAATAATTTTAAATAAAATCAGAACCATTAAGTTAAATTTAAAAGTTTTGTCTTAGCCTTAGTCCTATAAGGCTGGCATTGCTTGAGCAAAGCACCAGCCCTTGGGTCACCCGTACTGACTACCAGGTGACTACTTAATACCTTAATAAATTTGAACTCTAAGGTAAAAAGTCTCTACTCCTCAGGGAACAAAATAAAAGCTGGAGGAAGAAAATGGTGAAAAATTACAAAAAAAAAACATTCCCAACAGTGGGTACACAGCAGATAGAGGTATCCGTTGAATAACTCACTCGCATTTCACTTGGCCCCACGCCACAGTCTATTGATTGCCACATTTGGAAATTTTCAAACGCTATGCTATATCAAAAAGTATCTATACGAGATAATCTGTTAGTTGGTTAGTTAGGTTAGGTTAGCTTTACGCCCTTGATTTGGGAACTGGCAGTAAAAGTCATTTTTTTAATAACTTTTTAATTTGTGACGATTCATAACTGTACGATCTTTACTTATAATAAGACAGTAAAAATCGAATGTCTGTGACATTAAATATTTTTCCAAAAAACTGAAAGAAGAGTCATAGAAACCAAAAAAACAAATTTTCTCTTAATATTAAAACTTATGAGAGGTAACAAAAATAACAAATAACGCAGTGCGTGCGGGCGCGGTTAAAGTGTTGAACAACGTGCTCGATAGATGGTGTTGATAAAATTCGTCATCAACCTAGTTCGCGGTACTAAGATGCTCCATTGTGTAATGACTATCATGCAGTTCCTGTAAAGCTACATCATCCCTGAGTAACACAGGCTAAATATAATTCCAATTGCAACAAGATTTTAGCCCGTGATAGAATGCCCTGTCGTGATCATTAAAAAACGCTATATACTTAACCAAATTACACGTGGGCGAAGCCGCGGGCGGAAAGCTAGTAGTTACATATGCAAATAAAGATATTTTTGATTGTAATGTTTTGATTATGTTATAAAAGCGTCTTTGAGACAACTTACTTGTAAAGTTGCCTTAACGTCTATGGGCGGTTATCATTCCACTTGAAGTGATTCGCCTGCTCATTTGCCTCATGTTACATAAAAATATTGACGCGTAAAATTATATCACTCTAATGGAAAACTATGATTAATTCGCACGTCTAAGTAATACAGGAAGTCGTGAGGGTACTTCATGTGTCAAGCGTCTATTGTCTGTGGAACACTTGCGATTGTGTGATTATTATGACACCTCGTTCACTTTTTAAATTAAGAATGCAGTTTCTTTTTTATAATTCAATATCTCTCTCTTCAAAATGTACAGTTTAAATATAACGCGAATTTTATCGTGATAAAAGTGGTAAAAGAGAATGAAAGCTAGTCTATAAATTTCACCAGAACTCTGCCATTTATAAATCGACTTATGAGTGGGAGTGCCATGCTGTTATAGTTTCAGCCGAGCAGGCACGGCCGGAGTAATACCACTCTATCACAGAAAACCGGTACTCGCATTTCGTTCGGTGAGTGAGATCTTCCGGTGCCCATCCTTCCCCCCCCCCCTGACCTCTTCCCTACCCCTACATTTCCTAATTTTCCTAGCGTGAGTGTCTATGAGCGGCGACTTCACCTTTATGTTGGGCCTCCTGCTCGTTCGCCCCCACTTCTATATAAAAAACAAAAACTCACCAAATTCATTTTGTATTTAAACCACACAAAGTCGCTGGCAACAACTAGTATACTATATTAGAATGAATAATATATTATATCTATATAGCAGTGGGCATAATTGAATGGTGAACCACAATATTGCATTAACAAAGCCAACAATCAAAACTAGTCCCGGAGATGAACTCCCGAAGTCCGGTCAATTTGAGCAAAGTTGGCTCTCAGGCGACATCTATACAAAATTAATTAAAACCGATATGAAACAGCTATGGCAGTATTGTCTCGCTCATAATGACCGCCGACAGCCGTTCCAGACTGTTATTAATTGTCTAATTTATAACCTCTGTGCGCCAAACGTTTATATACGTTTGACAGTGCTTATAGTCTAGGAGATGACGATTTTATTATCGCGTTTATAAATTCTATTTACATTTATATAATTTTAATATGAGTAGTTTCTACGTCTTTAGTTTTGAATAATGTTGAAAGCAAGAGATCATTACAACACTCGCAGCTAGGCAACACAGACTTTTGTCCAGGCATAACAGAATTATAACAGGCATTTTGTATTTTATCTGTTACATCTGTGTAACAAAATTAAAATATCACAGCCCTTCAAATACAATTTTGATAGATTTAAATCTAAGGTCCAAAATTTGAAAAAGGTGAGCTTTTTCCATTTTCAAGACGGTAAACCTTGAGATTAACGATACTTTCTCTATGTGGAACAGGAGGCTCCTGGACCTTCAATGCCAGGCTTACAAATGATTTGCTAAAAAGACTAATACATACTTTGCATTTTGCTCTTTTTTAGAGTTATTAGTTAATATGACCGCTACTTCAATGTTTAAAAGATTTTAAATTGAATGAGTGGTGGTGAGCTTCTTTCCTGGGTTCTTTTCTCACTACTCTACCAAAGAACAATCTGCGAACCCAGCATTTTATGTTTGTATTTCTATGACGTTCTTGTGTCTTTTTGTGACCTGAATTTTACTTTGATTTAGCATCCTCTTAACTCTTCACACCATTCGCGTCGTTGTCAGCTCCTAGGCTACGCTAGGAGCACAGTTCAGTGCTTAGATGGATAGTCGGCATTGAACCCGATTTATGGACAGTAACTGGGGACGAATGGCATAGTTTGTCCGGTTTCATTTATAGCAATGTAACTCTTCTAAAATGTTACGATTATTCAATGTCCACTTTTAAACTTTTATTGAGCTATAAGAACTTTAAAGCTTTCGATGGATATAAAGTTTTTACAACCGAAAGGATGTTTTGAATTATCTAAACAGATATACGTATCACTTGTACACGTCAAAGTGGCTGAAGATCCCAATTTTATATGTGGATTGAGGGTTCAACTTTCTTCTAATAGCTAAGGCTTCGAAGGTTGCCAACCGGTCTGATATACTGGATAAACTCAGCTGGTTTCCTCGCCTATTTAAGGTTGTTTTTTTACGATTTTTGTCTTTAGATAGATCATATAGATTTTAAGAGCCTTAAAAAAGTTTGGTCCCTCTTGCAAAGTACCCATGCAGGCATTGCGTCGCTGTATCGCGATGCTGATAAAATTGCTCAAATTCTTTTACACAAGCTTGACTCCTGCTTTTGACTCACCGGTACTGACCTACTATTACTACTTGCTAACTTGTATTTGTTTAAGCAAACGCGCAGGTGGCACACCTTAAATTAGCCAACCATAGACACACACGCTGGGAGATCGTTTGTTCCCTCATGGCACGCTCAATGGCCCTTTTTTGTAGGGGAGGTATTGGTGTGGAAATACATTCACAGTACGGGCAGCTGGTTCCGTAACGTTTAATATATTTAGAGCACTAGAAGCATTGGGGCAATAGAAAATTATTGATTCGCGAGGAACCTCGTATAATTACTCACCTCGTTGACAATATAATACTTATATCACACCAAACAAGGCATGGGTGATCTTTATCTATGTTCATCTATTCTAAGAAGATAGTTCAATGTCACTTGTTTTAAGAAGTAAATTCATTCGCGATCTCCGATCATTTGAAAATTCGTTCGTGAATATTTTGCAGATGTTGAGATTTAGTGTTAGTAATTACTGTACTCGACAGTATTCGACTGTACGTGACTGTAACCGACTGTACTCTACTGTACTCGACCGTAAACGACTGTAATCGACTGTACGGTGTCAACTTATTTGTTTTAAACGTCCCTTAGTCTTAAAAGTTGGCCAAATAATATAAAAATCTTTTTTAAAATGTGAATTTCGAAGTCACAAGCACTATAATAGTCAATGTAGTATCTTTCAAGCGATGACGTCATTCGGGCAGCTAAAAACTAAAGGTCATTAACCTCCTTACGTAGTTTTGTATAATATTTTCTTCTTCCGGATGAGCATATTATAATGTCCACGGCTCAGCTTACTGAATTTGCGCTCTGACCGAGAATCTCTCGAACCTCAGTACTCTAATGCTGACCTAATTATGAAAAAAATTGAATTATGAAGATGAAATGGGTCAATAGAAGGAGGTTAGTATATCGCACTTGGCATACTAAATATGCTTGAGCGAACGGGACTTGCAAGCTATTAGATTTCAAGAGTTGTGAAAAAAATATTTTGCATTTTAAAAGTGAATTTAGTTCATCCGGCAAACCACTTTTAAATTTGTTTCGCATGATTAACCCATTAACATATTATTAATTTATTTAATCATCAAATATATAAAAAAACATACATCTTTAATAGCCAAATTAAGCAAAAACAGACAGGACAAGGAACAAACTGTTCGTATGGCGTATCGCAGATACAATTATATCTGATAAATAGATTAAAGCCAATTCGAAGTAAGCTTCTTGTGGAGGGTACCAATAACAGGTATTCCCGAAGCGTGACTAGGCAGGCCTCTAAGGCCTCCAGCCTTCAAGTGCGTATCTCTCAAAGGCCGGCAACTCACCTGAAAGCCTTTTGGCACTGCGCGTTTTCACTCCTGGTATCATAAAAAAACATAGTATCACAATAGTTTGTTGGTATTAAGTTTGTTTTCTAAGAAATATTGCATTGTCGTAAAAAACAAGCTATGCTGTTTTTTACAATATCTTATATTCATACATACTTTTACAATTTAACGACAAAGTCTTTAAAGCGTCGAAATCAACATAGATTGGTTAGTCCTTTGTTTGGTCCACTCTCTATAACGCATAGTACCTTAATTAATATAGTGTTTACACTGTATTTAATAAATTTATATAATAAACGCGTATCGCATAATTGTATATGAAAGCATAAGTGAAATACTTTTTACGAGTGTTCATAATTTTGCTTTAAAAAAAACCCATTGACGATCAAGCGCGAAAAGACAATTAGGTTAACGTAATGCGAATATTATTTTATATAAAATCACATCGTCTCAGTTAAGAAATTAGTTGCGATTTCCTTTCAAGTGACTTAAAACAATATAATAAGAAAAACAAACAAGGAAACAAACAGAAGGGCGTCTATCAATTTCCGCAAAACCAACATTGATTGGACGTCATCGGAACGATCAATAAGTCTTCAGACAAATACTGGTTTATGGATTGTCTGTGGTGTAATTTTATTGAGACTCGTATACCTGCCAAATACATCTACCATAGACACAATAGCGTATTAAAATAAAACTCAAAATATCTTCATTCAAGTAGGTTTATAAAGACACATTTGAATAGTTTTTTTTAAAGTTTTACGTGCAAGATTTGAAAGCTATTAAAGCTCATGCGATTTTCTTTACACACATATGAATTGACGTTTACATTGTCTGTCAGTTACCAAATCAAGGGCGTAGAGCGGACGAGAAGAACTGGCAACTGTCGGCCACTCCTTTAAATAGCCAAGAACTACATTACGGTTGTTAAGTTCTGCAACCATTACACCATGCACCAGGAAATGCATCAATATCTGTATATTAGAAAAGGGGGCAAACGAGCAGGAGGCCCATCATAAAGGTGAAGTCGCCGCCCATAGACACTGACGTGGCTCGTGAGTGCGTTGCCGGCCTTTTAGGGATTGGTACGCTTTTTTCTTGAAGGACCAAAAGTCGTAATTGTTCGGAAATACCATGGCGGGCAGCTGGTTTCATAAGGTGGTGGTGCGTGGTGAGAAATGTCTTACGAAACGCGCAGTGGTGGAATGACAAACTTCAAGGTGATACTCCGAACACTCCCCATGGTAAATGCGATAGAAGATGCTGAGAGATCCAACATCTCTACGCAGCGCCCCGCAAAAATAATCCAAATAGTTTGCAACCAAACATATAAATGTAAAATAAAATAAAGAAACTAATTCTTTATTTATTATATTAAAAACAAAATTAATTGGTAAATAAACACAAAATATTCTTAATATTAACCTAACGAATATAAGTAACTTAAAATAAAACAAAACACAAAACTAAAACAAATTTAAAAAGTTTGGTCCCCGTGGCAGAGTAGCCACAATGCTCCCGACAATTCCTCGCTTGCTTACACGCTGAGCAAGGAAAGCACCAGCTCTTGGATCACCGGTACTGACTACCAGGCGCCTGCTTAATTCCTTAATAACTAACACTTGCACCCCATGGTCCAAAAGTCTCTACCCCAAAAGGATAAAAAATTAAGTTTGAGGAAAGAAAAAAACTAAATTAGTTTAGTTAATTAAAATATATGCTTATATATTCATAACCCCAGAGAGTTAGTCTTGTAAGCTTATTGCTTGTGAGCTTATTGAAAGGTGCTATTATGCCCACCCCTAAAATAGAGGCATTAATTCTTTGTAAGGGATAAGGGTTCTATTATTGAGGACTTTGTAATGTCTTCATACGTATATTTATAATAAGGTTAATCTATAATGGTAAAAAAAACATAGCCAGTATCATATTAATATGTTACATATAGATGATATCTATATATAAATGAATTTCTGGTCGTTAGTCTCCATAAAACTCGAAACCGGCTGAACGGTCTTATCTTGGTCTTTTAATGTCCGTGGTGGTCCAGGGAAGGCTTAAAAGGTGAGAAAAATTCGATTAATTGCCGGGAAAACCCCTAAAAACAGCATATAGCTTTTCTTCTTCCCATATGAACGTTTTCCTAAATAAAATTTAGAGTAAATTTGAACTTTATTGATATTCAATATAATAAACACTATACTTAACTAAACTACATGTGAGCGAAGCCGCGGGCGGAAAGCTAGTCTATTATATAAAATTTCCGTGTCACAGTGTTAGTTACCGTACTCCTCCGAAACGGCTTGACCGATTTTCACCAAATTTTATACGCGTATTCATTAGGTATGAGATTCGGACAACGTCTATTTTTCATGCCCCTAAGTCACATAAGTGTTGTTCACCCATAACATTTTTTTAAATTATATGACAAATTTGTTTCATTTTGATGGTTCTGTCATCTCTGTGGCAAGAGGCTTTTGATAAAGTCAAGTAACATAATCCTGACAATAGATAATTAAGCATAATATGTTGCAATGAGAAATATAAGTACTTAGTAGTTAATTTAACATAACACTTATAAACTGACAGTAAATTTAATTTCGGACATTGAAAGTGGTAGGAATAACATCGGATTTTATTAAAAGTAGTTAAGTAAAAGTTTTAACTCTAAGACTTTATCATAACCCCAAGTTAAACTGACTTTAAACGGTTGTTTTTATGGAAAACATAAGATTACATTTAATATAACTTACATAACCGTAATAAATGCGTAAAATCTAACCTTACCTCAGTTTAACCACTTTGGTTGCGCACTTCCGTGCGTCATTTCCCTTCTTCGCATGCGTTCCTCATTTTTGAGATGATTTTTGATTTTCAGGTTCATCACATAGTCAAGAAATTTCTTGACATTTTCTATATATGTGTCCGTGGTAATTTAAATGCAGAGACAAATGTGCTATAGCAGAATTGAAACAGTGAGTTTCCCAAAACTTACCAATTACCCCTGTAAGGAAGAGTGTACTACCAAGTAATTAAAAGTCAAAGTCAAAATCCCTTTACTCAGTAATGTACACCATATTGAACACTTATTCGTACGCGACCAAGCTGAGAAAGTAAAAGGCAAGAAACTCGGCTCAGCTGCCAATAACATTTAACATTCAAAAAGCGTATAAATCCCTAAAAGGCCGGCAACGCACTCATGAGCTCCCAGCCACTTGAGTGTCCATGGGCGGCGACTTCACCTTTATGGTGAGCCTCCTGCTCGTTTGCCCCCTCTTCTATAAAAAAAAAAACCTTTTATTGTTAAAAAAAATATCTAACCTAATGCAATGACTCTTTGGCACTAAAAACGAACAACTGTTAACGTCAGCTCGTAACAGCATATAGCGTCAAATAGGAATGGTATTCCAAATTGAAAAAAATAAACAGTAAAAGAAATTCGATACACCTCCGTCGCCACTCGACAAATTGTTGACAAAGCGAGCTTTGTCGACGATAAGGATCAGCTATCTAAGCGATTTTTACGCTTGATATTTTTAAGTGTTATTGGGTATACTTAGGGGATCGTTAAAAACCATTAAATACAACCTGATAATACATATTTTATTCGAAAACTCCAAAGCTTATAGCTTTAAATATAATATCTTTGTATTCATACATAGTGTAACTTAACGGGAACTTTGTGTTAGAAGTTATGAAAGGTTTTTTTTCTATTAATTGATAATAGTATCTAATTTGTTATTGTTAGTATATTTCTTATTTAAAAGATATTATGTAATTTATTTTTGGTTAATAAAGATATTTTTGATTTTGACTTAAGACTGATTAGGAAAACTAAAATATACACATAATAACACAATGCGTTTGGAAAAATAATGAAAATTAAAAAAAATTAAAAACTTAAAGCTTATCGCCAACATTATAACATTGTGAAGAGCAGTACTTCAATGCTCGTTACAATTTTCGCAATTTAGCAGGTTTAAAGAAAACTTTTGTGTTTTTATTATATTTCCCATTTATTATTGTGTTAACAAATAATTTATAAATGTAAAAGTTCGCATATTAAACTGTTATTTTTAAATGATCGCATTGAATACCTCTTCGCCTCACCTGTCATTAAATACCGTATATACTCAATTGTAGTTTTTTTTTCCTGTTAAGATACAGTATATAATAGCCATTATGACTTTGCTAAGTTAAGTTAAGTTAGATTAGTTAGAAGTTTTATCCGTACCACCTTGTCGTCTGGCGCCCCACAACTGCGCGTTCTCTAAAGCAGTTTGTGGAACATGCCAGCGCAGGTTTTCCCGAGCCGCTACGACTTCAAAAAACCTAACCTGACCTTCAAAAAAAGATCGTTCCTCTACCTTAAATGCCGACGACTCACTTGAAGCCTCCTGGCGTTGCAGGTGTCCTTGGGTGGCAGTGAACACATTATTAGAAGTGACCCGCCTGCTCGTTGGCCTCCTCCTCGTCCTCTTACATAAAACGCGTAAGTCCTAAAGGACTAATGTACAAAACTGGGATTCGAAAGCTCGTTAAATTAAACAAATTAAAATAACTTGCCTCTAATAGCAGGCTTCATAGAATAAGTAATTGAAAGGTTTGCGTTTTTTAAAAGTTACTCCTAAGGGCTAATCCAAGACTTGATCTAGAACTAGACTAGACTTGACTAGACTTGACTAGACTTGACTAGACTTGACTAGACTTGACTAGACTTGACTAGACTTGACTAGACTTGACTAGACTTGACTAGACTTGACTAGACTTGACTAGACTTGACTAGACTTGACTAGACTTGACTAGACTTGACTAGACTTGACTAGACTTGACTAGACTTGACTAGACTTGACTAGACTTGACTAGACTTGACTAGACTTGACTAGACTTGACTAGACTTGACTAGACTTGACTAGACTTGACTAGACTTGACTAGACTTGACTAGACTTGACTAGACTTGACTAGACTTGACTAGACTTGACTAGACTTGACTAGACTTGACTAGACTTGACTAGACTTGACTAGACTTGACTAGACTTGAGTAGACTTGACTAGACTTGACTAGACTTGACTAGACTTGACTAGACTTGACTAGACTTGACTAGACTTGACTAGACTTGACTAGACTTGACTAGACTTGACTAGACTTGACTAGACTTGGCTAGACTAAAAATAAATTAAATATGTCAAAGACTGAAAATTAATTGAAAAAAGCTTACTATGAAAATTATATCACGAACATTGCTTGGAAAATTGGTCTCGTTCAAACATCATTGACATCACTGCAGTATGATAATTGTAAGAACCACTAGATGGCGTCCCCAATGGGTTTCTGGTGGGTTCCTGTCAGCGCGAAGTGAACCCGAAAGCTTTAAGTTACGTTTCTTTAAATTTGATTTAGTTTTGTGGTTTGTTTTATTTTAAAGTTATATTTCCATTTGGTTAATATTAAGAATGTTTATGTTAAGTATTGTGAATAAAAATATACTTATATTTATTGAAAAACATTGTCTCCGATATCAGAGAGTTGAAACTCGTATTTTCCTATTTCTATAATCTTCTTATCCTATATTCTTTTATTGTGCCCCCAAATCTCTTAACATAATATCGCAGTCATTTTTCAACATTTTGATCAGGCTCGCGGTGTAATTTCACGTAGATCAAAGCCTTACTTATTTTCTTTTGTCATTTAAACGTGCTTACGTAGGATGAACATTCATAATTATTAAGTATTTTTAAAAATATATGTTGAAAACATTCGTTCACATATATTTGTGAAGTAACAATATCTTGAGACTAACATATGTTCAATAGTTTTGTACTTTCACACCGCAAAGTTACCCACTGTTTAAATATTACACACACACATGCACGCACACACACACACACCACTGTTTTATTACATAATGGGTAGATCCCAAAAAAAAAAATTGTGTTTTAAAGAATTGCATCTCCGAAGATCTGGTTCAGTTTTGTTCCAGCTCTATAGGAAACACTAGACAACGGAGTTCTTTAAGCTAATTAAGAATATTATTTATATTATTGTAGTTTATAGTGTTAATTAATGTTTCTTTCTAAACAGGAAAACAGTAAGCTTTATAAAAAAATACGCAGTAACACTTGCGTTACACAATATTAGCTTTATAAATTAAGTTAATCTGTTCATTAGAGGGAAAGCTGACTATGTTAATTTTCACGCTAAGCCTGGTATTAAGATTTTTATTTTGCACAGATGTTGATTTTTTTTTGTGCTCTCTGTAATGTCTTATACAGTGTATACCTACTCTATATAAAGACACTGAAGGGACTGTGCATTTTATAGCGTTATAGAGTGTGCTCGTTAAATGGAGAGAAGAGAAATTATTGTATAGAATACAAGATAAACAAAGCCAAGCTCGACGCTTTAGAGAGATTGTCGTTGAATAGAGTGACTTAACATGACGTTTACACTTTATATTATTATACAGTGAACACTCTATATAACGACAATGAAGGGACTGCGCATTTAATGGCGTTTTAGATATTATTGTTTAAATGGTGAGACGAAAAATCATTATATGCAATTCAAGCTAAACCAACCGATTGATTTTGACGCTTTAGAGGGGGTCGTTTAATCGATTGACGTTACACTGCGTTTACACTGTATATTATGTTAAAGTCCAAACTCTACATAACGACACTTAAGGGACTGTGCATTTTATAGCGTTATATAGATATGGTTTTTAAATGGAGAGAAGAAAAATCGCTGTATAGAATACAAGCAAAACCAACCACAGCCAGTTTGTCGTTACATGGAGTGACGATATATGAAGTTTACACTGTATTTGTTAAAATAACATTGAATATTTTCAACGAAATTGTCAAAAATGTATCCTGTTAATTATGTGAAAGGTAATTATAGTGTAAGAGCGAGTGAATATATATTAAAATCCCAAAATGCAAAGTGCAAACGGGAAATTTCTGGGAATTTATGACCCAATCGGAGCACAAACAAAGTGCCGGTGACACAACTGCAAATGTTATATTATAAAATCATCCGAAACCGTTAAACTTGGTAGATATTTTTCAATATCATTATATGTTGTGTAACGAACCACCACCACAGAGTAATACTTTAAGGCTTTTCTTATAGACTGTTCAACGTCATAGTCTGTGGACTACCACAGACAAGATTTGCTATCGACAACTATGTCGATGGTACAGATGGCAGAAGTCAATTATTATTAATATGGTATATATTAATATACTGATGTTACATATAGTAAGACGATGTTATATAATATATAATTATATCTTTAAATAATTTTATTTATTATTAATTTTAATATTATTAAGACTATACATGAATTTGTTAAAACCTCTTTTGTGAAATAAATTCATTAGAACCTCTTTTTGGTTAAATGAATTTATTAGAAGCATTTTTATATAACGTTCGATAGCTTTTGTTATTTCGGTGGTAAGCGGCCATTCTGGGTCCGATTGTGTTATTCCTTGTTTGTACTTTTGTAAAATTATTATTAAACAGTTACTACGTAAATATAAATGAGACAATGATTACTGTGTTTGGTTGATATTGCAAATTATATATGTACTATAATCCTAACAATAGATAATTAAGCATAATATATAATGATGCAATGAGAAATATAAGTACTAAATAGTTAATTAATAAAGAAATTAGTACGACTAATAGACAAAATGTGTAACGCTAACACATCTGTCTAGTGAATTGAGAAACAATCGACTTTGACAAGCTATGTGACAGCTACAAATTATTTTGAAGTAATGGGACAATATTATTGTATGGAATATTTGAGGTACTTCATGGGGTACACACTCTGCCAAACGTTTGGTGTTAAAAGATAATAATTCATTTATGTACATTTACTTAGAATTTAAACTAAAAAAAAATAGACAAGCACAAAAGTATGACCGCAGAACAAGCGGAAAGAACATTAGGGTCAAAGTGCCTTTCCTTCAACTTTGGATTTGTTCCCATTGGGTTGCTGTGATGCTCTTCTTAAAGAAGTACGTTGATGTCTAGTAGTCAGTACCGATGACCCAAGAGCTGGTGCTTTTCTCAACTTACTTCTTACTATAACGTAAATGTGTGCTCCTATTTCGCTATGCCCACCGATCATAGTAAAGGTTATATTTTCTTATTGTTTTTATTTAATATAGATATTGAAGCATTATCTGGTGCATGGTGTAATGGTTGCAGAGACAAACGTACTCTGATTTAAAGGAGTGGTGGAGAGTTTCTTGCCAGTTCTTCTCGGCCGCTCTACGCCCTTGATCTGGGAACTGGCAGTAAATGTAGAGTCGAAAATGTTCTTAACTTATTTTGTTGTCAATAAAGATATTTGTGATTTGTTTTGACTTTTAAGCATCGCGATACAGCGAGAAAGTGCCGAATCTTATTTGAATTTGTTAATTGTTACGGATGGTTGAATAAAACTCGAAGCGGTATTAATTAACACGTTTCCTTTTTATTTATCAAACGTTAGTGGGTGCCATACAGATTACACCAGCTGATTCACTAACACAAGTTTATTCACTAACGTCCGTCCGGAACGGCTGCGTAAATCTATCTCTCTATAATTCAAAACTTAAAACTACACAATGGTGCCGCGACTCGTTGAGCCCGCACCCCGCTGACCATTAGGTTTTTGAACATCTGGTGCCAGCTTCGCTTTTGCCTATTATAAAATACCATGCTCGCTGTCCGTAACATAATAATACATTATGTTTATTATTTTATGGTTAAATTAGAAACTTACTGACCTAATTTTTGAATTGATACCACAAAAAAAGCTCAACCATACCGATTTTCTTGTCTTCTCAGCTTGGTCGCGTACGGACAGGCGTAGTATCATTCTCATTTGTATATTACAAAGTCACAAAGAAGGACCATTCGTGTCGTAACATTTTACAGTCTGTTTCACATGCGAAATAGCATTTTATTGGCGCCCGGAGCGATTAAATTTGTTTATTTACTTGCTTTTATGACGTCATTATAGCTTATTTGGGGAGCTTAAACGAAATGTATATTCTTTCCAATTTCACCGACATGTAAAAATGGCTCCGAATTAATGTTGTCTATATCTTAATGGGTTAGGGTAAGCGAACAAGAGGTAGACCTCAGATGGGATGGAGACATCAGACAAGTGGCAGGAGTGACGTGGAGAAGAGTGGTTCAGGAACGAGTTGAATGGAAGAGGTTGGAAGAGGCCTATGCCGACTGGCAAACGGATCTGCAGGGAATTAAGAAGCAAGAAATATTAGAGTAGCTAGACTAAGATCCGTTAAAGGGATATTATTACAAAATTATTATTAATATGTGTCTATCTATTATCAGATATTATTACAAAAAACAAGAGCCGTGTTGGCCGAATGCGATCAAAGGTCGTTCCGAACGCGCGTTACTGATAACTTGCCAACTCGAAGAACCAATATTGGGTTTGTACGCCGATCCGTCTAATGTACGTTTTCATTAGATTCACACCCATGCATCAACCTGTTTTTTTTATATAGGCAAACGAGCAGGAGGCCGACCATAAAGGTGAAGTCGCCTCCCATAGACATTCACGCGACTGTGAACTCGTAAGTTTGTTGCCAGCCTATAAAGGAGTATTGGGAAATGGGGAAGGATGGGCACCGGAAGATCTCACTCACCGAACGAAACGCGTGTACAAAATGAAGTCCAATTGCATTATGCATTTACGCGGGTTTTCTGTGAGAGAGTGGTATTTCTCCTGCCCATTCGGCTGAAACTCTAGGTAACAGCATGGCACTCCCACTCAAAAAACCTGTTTTCGCACTCCTACGCAGCTTCATTTAAGAGAGAGGCAGCAACTGTTGCCTTCACCAAGGTAGGGACAGTGGTTGCTCATTAAACTGCTATCTCTTCGTTCTTTATTTTCTGTTTGTCAATCCTGTAGTTGCTTATTTTCTTGATTTTTCAAGGAAGCTTAAGTTTAGGATACATCTTAACATATATATTGGCTTAAATTGTATTTATAAATGTGATATATCTGTATATGTTTCCTAAAATTGACTGGATCTAGCTTGAGATCATCAGTGTTAAACTAATGAGGCTATATATCATAAGCAACATAAGAGAGAAGTTTTAATAAAAACGAACCAATATAGAATGCTCCAAAATGCGCGGAAAATCTTTGTTTTCCCTAATTATCATGCTTATCATAATATTAATTACTTCTTGAGATGAACAAACGAGCCCGCTACAATTCAGAATTAAAGCTTTCATTTGGATGTTTTTGTTTTTCCAATGTTTTCCTTTTATGTTATGAGGGGAAAAGTTGAAAATGTATCTTGTGATGTCTTGATATAAGTTAAGAAAATTGTATAAACCTGATACAATAATGGAAGCCTATTATCATCAAATATATAAGGTTTTTCGAGCCATTATATTAACTGCATAATAAAGAAAAATATATTTTGTTTTTTAAGCTTAAGTAGTAAAGCTGTAGTAGTATACTTATTACCTATAACAAGAAGCACACCTTTATTTTAAGTTGGATGAGCCAAAGACTTCAAAAATTTATAAAAATCTGGTTCCGGAGATATGGGAAAAACGCTGGCTTATTCAGAGACGGGGTGGGTTATACCCAATCAAACAACCTACGCAGGTGGTAAAAGGCATAATTTCTCATACGATCTCCAACCTTCATTCACATAGGTAATATTAAACTTACGAATAGTCAAAAAAAACTTTTCACCAAATTTTAAGTGCCAGTTCCCAAACCAAAGGCGTAGAACGGACGAGAAGATCTGGCATCAAACTCTCCGCCAAGTCGTCATGCACACCATTCCCTCACAAGAAGTACCTACAACGCTGGTCACCTGCTGGTAAATGTAATTTGAGTGTTTTACCAAAAGCTCGTTTTTATTTTATTATATCTGATCCCAAACATCGTATGTGTTTAATATATTTAAAAAACAGTAAACTTATCAGATAATAAAACAAGTTATACATACAAAACAATTATATGGGAGCTTGAAACATTTAAGAGATAAAACAAAATAAAATATATATAATAATACAAACAAGATACAACATACATGGGACCACTACCAGGATTCAAAGGTTGTTTTTTAAGGTGTTTAAAATGCCTCTACGAAAGGTAAGAAGAGAGTCAGCTAAAATATCAACCGACTCGTCCACATTCACAATACTATTATAAAGTCGACACAATCTGTTAACAAGACCGCTAAACGATTTGCACAGACGAGACGTAGGTGTGTAAAAAGTAAGATTAAGTCTAGTGCGTGTGCTGCAGTGACAACCTAATGCTGTGGAGTGGACTCAATTCATGTGAGTAAGGTATCAGGGGATTAAACACCTCTAGTATCATCTAAAAAAAGCTTTTCTCCTAAAAAGTCCCAATTTATCCGTATAACGATAGTGAGAATAAGGTTGTGTAAAAAAGCTGATTCAAGTAAACGTGTGCTCGCGACTGTACGTGACACCCGAGGGCATCAATTTGTGTCATCCCAATTTAATGGATATTTTTGTCACAATTTTCTAGCACCGTTTTTTGCATAATTAAATGTCTGTCAAAAGTCAGCTGGTTTGGTTTGGCTCGTTTCGCTTTGAACGCAAGTGACATTCAACATATGTGCATTGCTACTGTATTTTAGAACAAATACGACTTAGGAACCTTCAAGAGCTTTAATCCCTAAAAGGCCGGCAACGCACGATCTCCCAGCCACGCGAGTGTCTGTCACCTTTATGGCGCGCCTCCTGCTGCTTTGCCCCCATGTCTATAAAACCAATGGAACCAGTCGCCACGGTGTTTCCGTAATACGACGTATGGTCTTTTAAAAGTACAATTTCCTAAAAGGCCAGCAACGCATTCACCAACTGAATACTGTGATGTGTGTCTATTGATATAAATACCATAGATAATAAAAGGAAAGTCTGTTTTATTGATTGTGTTTGTTACAAAGTGGCTTGTTTCTCGTCAGAAAAAACTTGTCTAGCACTAACTGAAGCGGCATAACAAATGAGTTCACGCTTTTTACTTGTAAATGTTTTATTACTGTTTGTCGTCTTATATATACGCCACATAGTATCAACCATCTTGTGTATGTAAAAAAGTGTAAAGTAGAGTCTTCCATTCATTCTTAAATACATTGTCATTTACAAATGACTGGCAAAAAGCAGGCCAACAAAAAGAAACAACTCTTGATTATTATACTAAACCATATATAATCGAGTTTCTTGCCGGTTCTTCTCGGTAGATGACTGCCTTCCGAACCGGTGGTAGTGTTATTCAAAAGTGTCTTTATAAAGACCTAGTTGAATAAAGATACTTTGAGCTTGAGTTTGAATTTATTAAAAATTCAATTTTATAGGCAATTCACAAACCATATATTAACTAAGGTAGATACTAATTAATGTTTGAGTATGGGAAGGGTTATGGTCTGGGATGCCACTTGTGTGGACACTTTAGCACCGTCCCACCTTCCTATCACAAGCTCCAAAGCTGGCGCGGCTGCAGAGCAGGCGGTGAAAAAAGAAAAGGTCAAAGTACAAAAGTCTTTCCTCAAACTATGTGTTTTTTCGTAATGGAGTAGAGACATTTGGACCATGGGGTACAAGTTAAAGAATTAAGTAGGCGCCTGGTAGTCAGTACCGGTGATCCAAGAGCTGGTGCTTTCCTTGCTCAGCGTGTAAGCATCGCCATACAGCGAGGAATTGCCGCCAGCATTGTGGCACAGGGACCAAATGTTTTAAATTTGTTTTAGTTTTGTGTTTTGTTTTATATAGTGTAAGGTGTATGTGAATACGTAAAAGTAGTTTTATTTTTCAGGATGAACATTCAGAGCTGTCTTCATGTCGTCTTCCTATAAAATAAGCATATTAATGATTTTAAAAAAGGTTGTAGCAACCTCAAATGTGATGAAAATATTAATATATTTTTGAATCCGTTTGTCGGCGGGTGATGGCTGTCCTTGAATGTTTAGCGGATTTATACTTTTGGACCATGGGATAGAAGTGCACAGGCGCTTATTAAGAAATTAGCAGGAGCCTGATTAAAAATACCGGTGATCCAAGAGCTGGTGCTTGCCTTGCTCAGCATCGTGGTTCAGCGAGGAAACGCCAGCATTATGGGTACTCTGAAACAAGGACCAAAATTTTTAAATTTGTTTTAGTTTTGTGTTTTGTATTATTTTAAGTTATATTTGTTAGATTAATATTAGGAATGTTTCAAATATGAATTGAATGAATAAAATAAAACACAAAACTAAAACAATTTTAAAAAGTTTGGTCCCTGTAAATAATAATTAGTTGTAGTGGTATTATTTTTAAATAATTTTATTTGTTAGGTACCTTAGTTATTGTTATGCATGTTTAGAAAGATATTTATCCATAGTTGCTAATATTATAAATGCGATAGTATGAATGTATTACGCTTTAATGCTTAAACTATCTAACCGATTTGTATGAAATTTAGTATGGCTATAGACGAAACTCTACGGAAGGATCTTAGTTACTTTTTATCTCAAAAAAATGGTTGAAGAGCATGAAAGTTTTTAAAAAAACATCAGTTAAATAGTCATGATACAAGATTACATTACACTTTTATGAAGCTCGTTATTCTTTGATTTACAAGTGAAATGTTTTTTTGAGTTGTATGCTTGTGCCATATTATTGTTCTAGACGTTCTCTTTTGACATAATTGTATTATAAAAAAAATACATTCCCATAACCATTAGGAATTAATTTCGTACGTGTTGACAAAAGACAGACTTTGTCGCGTGAACAAGAATCAGGCCACACAGGCTACTAATAAAACGAGGAATTTATTTGATGTGAAAACACACGGACATAAAATGTGTGTTCGTTAATGTTTACTCTCTCGATTATTACTAGAAATAGTTCTTTGAAAAACACAGTTTGCGTGTTTATAGTATTATGGAACGGAGATATACAATAGATTTCTGTCACGCATTGTTGGATATATGGGGACATTATATCCAACATAATTTAAAGCAGTGTTTCCCAACGTGGGGTGTACCCTAAGGAGAGCAAAATCGTATCTGGTAAAACATAATAAAGACCTTTATAATGGTAGAATTAACTTTTAAAAATTAAAAATAATGTATGGGGTACATATAAATTTTAGGAAACAGACTTTTTAAAGCCATGCCCAAGGGGGGCAAAAGGGGGGAAAAGTTTGGAAAACATTGCCTTAAAGGAATTTAAGTACGAGTAGCTTTTTCCCGCGACTGCGTCCGCGTGGTTTAATAGGAACCGGATTTCGGTTTATGTATGGCGGAGTAAAGTTGAAACTTTTACACAAACTTTCTTGCACTATCTCAACCCCTTCCAGTCATTTTTTTGCGATGTAATTTGCGAAATCAGTTCTGTAGTTTAAGCGTGAGAGCGTAACATACACACAAACATAATGTCGCATATGATATTAGCATGTATAAGTCCTCCTTCTTTGAATTCCTTTACATTGGAGTATTTTTGGACCCTGGGGTCCAAAGACGCTTATTTAAGACTTAAGTAGGAGCCTGGTAGTCCGTTTCGGTGACCCAAGAGCTGGTGCTTTTACTCCCTTAGCTTATAAGCATCGCGATACAGCGAGGTAATTCATGATGGGTACAATGCCACAACCACCAGACTTTTCATGTCACCAAGACTTTTTATAAAAAGTATTCTTTTTTTTTTTTTAAGGTTGAACAACCCTTACCACTTAGGGGTATGAAATATAGATGTTGGCCGATTCTCAGACCTACAGAATACGCATATAAAATTTGGTGAAAATCGGTCAAGCCGTTTCGGAGGAGTACGGTAACTAACATTGTGACACGGAAATCTTATATGAAAGATTATATTAGCCATCCACCGTGTTAAAAGCTCTGCTGTTTCGTACCAAACATTCACCTGTATGTAATGTAGTTTGTTTTGTAATTGTCAAAAACAATTCTAATAAAATTCCATTTAAAAAGTTCTCGTGAAACTATTTGTGTTAACGCTAGACGTGTTTCGTAATAGTTAATCGTAGGAAATTGGGTGAATCGATGTTAAATGTACTTTTGGTCTGACGTATTCATTCCATGTCTATGATATATAGTGTTAAGGAATATTTAATCGATGAAAAAGCTTGGGATTTAATCTAGCAAATGTTGAGATAAGGCCTACACTCCCTAAACCCGGCAACGCACTCACGAGCTCCCAGCCAAGTGAGTGGTCTATGGGCAACTTCTTCAGGTTTATGGTGTGCCTCCTGCTCATTAGCCCCCTCTTCTATAAACCTCTTCAGGAATGCATTATTTATTTTTTTTAACATTTCAATTTGGTCAAACCAATAAGAATATTTAATATTTATAAATAAAAATGCGTTAAAACTAAATTTCTGTAATGTGACCAGCACTAATTACAAAACACTTAAAGGAGGTGTAATCAAAGTAGTTTTTATTCACATAATACTATTATAACGGATTAATGCAAAAAGTCTTTACAAGATTACCATTCACAGTGACCTAAATTACCCAATTAGAAAAAAAAAACAAGGCTTACCAGATTTATTAATTGACCTTTCGCTTGACCTTTAAGAAACCTTACACCGCATTAACCACAGACAATGTTCTAAGGTAACTTTCCATACAATTTAATAATTCTACTCTGTGGATTCAATTAGTTTGTATTGTTCATACTATAACATAAATGTGTGCTTATTTCACTATTCCCAAGGTAAAGGTTATTTTTTATTGTTTTTTGTATAGATATTGACGCATCACACGCTGGTGAATGGTGTAATGGTTGCAGATCTTTACAGCGTAATGAGAAACATTTTAAGCGGTTTGAAGGATTGGCAGAGAGTTTGCCAGTTCTTCTCATCCTCTCTACGCCCTTGATTTGGGAACTGGCATTAAATGTAGAGTCGTTTTTTTTTGTTGACGATTCATAGGTGTACCATAGTTATTAAGATATTTTTGATTTTTTTTTTGATCGACACCAATATATTTTATCGTGTAACAACTGCCTTGAAAAAATGAAAAAAAATAATTACATTTATTAGTCGTATTAGAGCCGAGAACGTGTCTCGTGCTTAACAACTCATAATGGGATTAAAATCATAAAGGAATAATAAGAGCTGAAATTGCGGACGTAGTAAAATAATTTTCAATTATACAATTAAGAGAAAAACGGCCAAAGTTAAATCGGAAACTTATATCATTAACAAAGTTAATTAAGAACCTCCGAAAACTCTGGATTGTACATTATATTTGATTGGGTAAGTATAGACAATAGACAAGGGGAATATTTAAATATCCGGGTTCCGGACCACCTTGGTCTCTCTTCTATGGCATGTTATCATTTATCATGTTCTGAAGAGTTGTTCGGATTACCTGGAGCTGATGATTTTCGGACATCGTATCACCTCAAACTCAAAGTCTCTTTATTCAAGTAGGTCTTTATAAAGACCGTCAATTTCTACACTTCCACACAGTTTGGAAGCAGTTATCTACTGAGAAAAACCGGCAAGATAATCGATGGCTCTTTTAAAATGAATATTGAACACAAAATTATGTTACACTTCAAATAACTGAAACATTACAATGCTCAAGAATTAAACTGTCCCGATGCTTAGCTAATTGCCGACACATTAAAGGGATATTTTTTCGTTTACGGTATAGTATGCCTTTTTAACCAGAATACTCACTACGCGAGTTTTAAATTGATTAGAAGTCCGTCTTTCCACTGAGCGTTCAGGGCATTCTCTCACTAACACGTTCTGGAACCAGTTGTCTGCCACGGTATATCCGTAACAAGACGTAGGGTCCTTAAAAAATAGAGCATACCACTAAAAGGCTAGCAACGCACACGAACTCCCAGCCACGTCACCAAACCGGCGTTGCAGGTGTTTCAATTAAAAAAAAAAACTTTTAGTTTAGACTTGGGGGCCTTCAAGAAAAGAGCGTAAATCTCCCTTAAAGGCAACTCACTTGTAAGCATCCTGGCGTTGCAAAAAAAAATCCTCGAAATTACAAATATAAAAATACAATTGCTATATTAACTCAACGTTAGTTTCGCTCAGAATAAGTTAGTGTGAAAAATTCACTAAAATACTCCGCACCTTCGGGAGTAGCGTAGTGAATGTAGTGAAAATTGTGCTAATTTCAGTATAAAAATGTAAATTTCGCACATCTCCCGCGGTGCTGAGGTAATTAGATTGCAAACGCTAGGTTTTAGCTTATAAAAAACCTCGTAAAAACAAATGAATATCAGTGTGTAGAAACAATTTTCACTTGAATAAAACGATCGTGAAATATACAGTATTTTAATTAATAATTTTGTATGGTTTCTATGTTATAACAATACAATCTGTATTGTTTTTGTTATGTAACTATTAAGTGAAGCCTGTTTCTAAGCAAGTTTTATTTAACTACAAAAAAATTCAATAAGATCTTGATAAAGACACTTTTCCTTTTGGAATGTATAAATCTGACTCCATTTAATTTGTTTTATACATTTAATTATGACATCAAGTTCTAGGCTAGTCTTTGAATTAGTTTTAGTGAAGTTATTATGGCAAACCAAACAATTTAATATTAATATGTGAATAATTGCAGGTTGCAAATGGTTGAAAGGCCCAATGTCCGGTTTACAGTGGCTGATGATGGAGATTATAAAAAAAGTTAAAGTTAACATGACTTAGGTTCGTTAAAAAATAGTGTGTACCACTCCCTAAAAGGCCGGCAACACTCTCACGAGCTCCCAGCCACATGAGTGGTGGGCCTCATGCTCGTTTGCCCCCTCTTCTATAAAAAAATCATTTAAATAAACTTTATTCTTGATTGATCAATTAAAAAGCTCTCTAAAGTGTAAGTTTACAAACGGTGTACAGTGCTTTTTGATGTCTTAACGAAAATAGATTTATAAAGTCATAAATCTTTACAACACTCATTCCGTAATATTATTGCATTTACTAAGAGCCTGAATATTGTAAACGAACTCACGTAAATGATTTGCACCCTAATTTTCAATCCAGTTTTCCGCTCATCCAGTGTCCTCCCCCAAACCACCAGGTCCAAGGACCCCAGGTCGTCTCTCCATCTTATGGGATGCCCCATGCTTAAATTCAAACTAATATTAAGTTAACGTTTCACTAATAATTGCCTGGAAGAGATCGCTTTTAAGTAAATTTAAATTTAAATATATAATAAATTTAAATTTTACTTAATTATCTTTTTTTGCTAGTTTTTAAATAATTTTATACTTTTTGTGACAAAATGTTTTTATTATTGTGTACGCTCTCATAATATTCTAGGAGATATTAAATATTACATAACTTTTTTGATTTCATATATTTAATTGTATATATTACGTAGAAAAATTACAATTTTTGTAAAAATTTAGTTTTCAAATACAAATTTCTTTATTAACGAAACATTATTGAAAATTCTACCTTTCAAAGGTTTTTCGATAATAGAGAATTAGCATAATACGTGGCAAGAATGCTACTAATAGGTCATGTAACCTGCGTACAGGGGTAGGCAACATTTGGTTCAATAATATTTAAATATTAAAGAATAATTAAATATTTAATTATATCTTTATATGTCAAGAAACTAATAAAAACTTGAAGAAATGCAGTGTGGGTTGTCTGGAAGAGATCGCTTATTTGCGATAAGGCCGCCCGTTTCTCTTATATGTAGTAACATTAATTAACGTTATTTACTTCTACTGTTTAAGTGCAATAGAGTGTGAATAAATAAATGTATTCAAGATCTCTGATATTTATTACACAAAACTTATTTTTATTATTTTATTTTATATATTCTAGTACATAACGTTTGCTTAATACTATGGCACAAGAGATTTACAAATTTTACATACATAAAATCGAAAAAATCTATGACACACACACAAAGAAATACATGAATACAAACACAGCTTCTTATATACTAAAAAAGCACATTTACGTAGCAAGTTACGAACTAGCTACGAGTCAGCTACGAAAGTGCTACGGTGCGTAACAAAAAAGTTTAAAATAAAAAAAAGGTTTTTCATATCTTCACATTACAATCGGCGTGGGGAGCAGAAGCGCGGGGACCGGCGCGGCTCACACACGCCGGCTCGACCGATCGGCCGACTGATCGTGCAACTAGTCCGTATATCTGTTGTGCTGTGTTTTCGTGGATTTTCTATGTGTCTTGTAAGTATTGTAGCGTTCACTCTGGTATAGGTAATTTCATATTAATATTCTCAGCGAGTCTCTAATGTATATTTTTATGTATTTATAGTGCTGACAATTGTAATTTAAAGCGGGACTATATATGATAATATTCAGGACATAAAAAGGTGGGTTTGGAGAAATGTTTGTAAGAAGTATTTGTATTAGGCGCGTGAACTAGAAAAAGGTAGGCTAGACTGTTTTTCATATGCTGAACCTATAGTTCATTCTTATTCAGATGGGGTTTTCAACACGCGTAGAATTTTCTTGAATAAATTTTCTCTTACAATGAGGATAGGAGAAAAATAACTTTTGTTTTAAAAAAATGTGTTTTTTTGTTTGGCAAGATGGCCTTGCGTTTGTGCATAAAATCACATAAGTTTTCCTCTGTTTTGTTGTCTGTTACAGGACGCATGGTTTCTGGAAACAGTTAAAATATGTATACTTAATATATTTATACTAATATCTTAATCTAACCAAAAGAAAATGGCCAAATTGAAAATAATATATATTAATTATGGTATTTGTAAAAGAGTAGGGGGGGGGGGGATTAGGGGGAGCAGTGGAAGGTGTAGTAGTCGTTTATATATTTATCATATGACGGCTTAGAGGTGTTTAAGTTTCATTTTTATTTCTAAAAGCGTAACAGCTACGCGAGATGGGTCATGTAATGTAATTCAAACATTCATTTTGCCTAAATTAATATTAATACGTAGTAATAAATAAGAAAGTATGTATGTTACGCTTTCACGGTTAAACTGCAAAGCCGATTTCGATGAAATTTATTATGGAAATAGCCCATAACTTATTATATCATTCGGGTTTGGCGAAAAAGGGTGGAACGTGATGAAATTTTCACCAGAACTCTGCCATTTATAAACCCATTTTCAATATAACTTTGGTATTAGAACCACGTGCACGAAGTCGCGGGCAAAACCTTGTTAAATAACAATATTTAAATTATTTTTTAATTCAAAAGTGTCTTTATAAAGACCTACTTGATCTTGATATTATGAGTTTGAGTAGGTTCGTCTATAGATCGTGTCTGATTGTTGTGTCTAGATCTTTAGTCTCTGCCTACGTCTATTAGTAACAGGTATGACGTATGTAGATAAATATAAAATGAGAAAAGAGCGTCCTGATAGGCCAGCAACGCACTCACGTGCCCACGTGAGTGTTTTCTATAAACAAACAAAGGCATATTTAAGCCAACTTAGCTTAACTTTAAAATCATTCACACAGTAAACCCTTGGTTTACATTTGAATAAGTACGATAAACGTTTTAATTAAGTTAAATAACTTAATAAGTATAAAACTTTATGAATTAAACAATTATTATATTAACTTAAGCTAGTATAAGACAATATATATACGACGAACTTAATATGAAAATATTGCAGAAATGTATTCATAAGATTTAAATTAATAAACTTTTAGATACTCAGAGAGTGACCGAACTTATTAAATTTAATTTTAAATAGTTTAAATCTAAAAATCATTTAAATTTAATTCCTACGGTTCAAGCAAACAATTTCTCTAAATGTATGACAGTTGTGTACAAAATATTTAAACCTACAGTGTTACAGTGTTATGTGTATCGTTTTTAATTGGTTAGTTAAAACTTAGCTGTTACAACTTGCATCTGTGACATTTAAACTTTTAATGTATTGTAATTTTAAAGGCAATATATTTTAAAATGTTCATTTTCACTTGTGTAAAGTCAAATTAATTAAATCATACGCCATTAACAGGCTACACAACACTCCATAGGATCCAAGAAATTCATTTAGAGGTCAGTGTTCGCGTTTTTCATATTTCCCGGGTGAAATTTTATTTTTATTTAATTTTATTTTTCATATTATCTAATAAATTTAAATATATCATTACGTGGATATTGAATGAAAAATCCATCGGTCGCGAATTAATTTGATTAGATAATTAGATAATAATTAATAGATAATTGATGATATTTACTTGTTTCGCCAATAGACTCCAATTTAGGAACGTTAATTTTTTGTTTTATTTCTGTGTGTAGAGTTTTTTAAAATTTGGTTGTTTTTTTTAAATTGTATACCTGTAATGCAGTGCATCCCTATAATTTATGCACATACATGCCTTGTGTGTTTTTTTTTTGTAATTTTGTTCGGGTTTTGTTTGTATGTGTGTTGTTGGTGTGCCTTATTAAATAAATAAATAAATATTACAAATTGACGACCACACTAGAACACTAGTAGAACACTAGTTTTTCAGCTGAGCATTTTAACTCACGTTCAAATTTAATAATTATATATATTTTTTGTGTGATCAGTCCTGAATCGCGCTAACGTTCTCTCGACGTTCTCTTCTTCTCTCTTTTCTTACATCATTTTCCAAATCTCTTCTTCGTAATGTAATTTATATTTTTAGATTTAAATTTGCTTATTTTTTCTGTTTTCTTTTAATTTAATGTATGTTGTGTTTTGTTTTTGTATAAACTCAAACTAAAAATATCTTTATACAAGTAGGTCTTTATAAAGACACTTTTGAATTGTTAATTTTTACACTACCACCGGTTCGGAAGGCGGTCATCTACCGAGAAGAACCGGCAAGAAACTCGATAGCTGCTCTTTTAAAATAAACCACTAATACATGCAACAGTCCAGTTGTAAAATAAGTTTCTCTTAGTGGGTTGCCTGGAAGAGATAGCTTTTTAGGGATTAAGCTGCTTACTCTTACATGTACTAAGATCTTCTTTTTAAGCATCTACTGTTTAAGTACAATAATGTGTGAATAAATAACTAACCGTCTCTGATCCTACCTGTTCGGTTAAAGGAAAATCGCTTTTAGCCAAGACAAAGTTATTATGTTAATACGTTGTAATAAAAAAGAAGTTTAGCAAATTGAATTTGTTCAAATAGAATTGACTCCTATAGACCTAAGCTGTAAACCGGCTTTGTGATCTAGGAATGTTCTAGGTATTTCTACGTAACAAAGGATTTCTCAAATCGTAGTATTATACGAACGGTATTGAGTTACGAAAGACGAACGAATTTTGATCTTTAGACACTTAACTTTTAAATTAATGCTTACTTCTTTATCTTTAATTATTTATTTATATGTTTCCACGTAGTATCGTATAAAGAATCATTTGTTTACGTCAATAATTTTTATTATATTCTACAAGGGTTAAACAATAAACCGCTCACCACAAACCAACTCTGATTTACTTAATTGTATGTATGTTGTGCGTTATAAGTATTTATTTTATATTTCCTGGAAGAGATCGCTCATTATCGATATGGCCGCCTATTGTTTTTATATGTACTAACATATATTAACTTTATCTGCTTCTACAGTTTAAGTGCAATGAATTGTGAATAAATAAATCTCATCTTCTTCTATAAATATTTCCGAACCGACTTAGTGTCCTCCAATAAAGAGTTAACCGATTCCTTATTGTTTTGTAAAGATGGTCTTTTAAAAAATAATATTTACTTACAAGAATTGCGTAATTTTTATGTAACAGGAGGCAAACGAGCAGTCGGATCACTGCAACGCCAGGAAGCTTACAAGTGAGTTGGCGGATTTAAAGGAGTAGGTTCTTTACTTGTTGGTCTCCAAGTCTTAGAGGTTCGAGAAAACGCTGGCAGTTGGTTCCACAAAGAGGTGGTGCGCGGCAGAAACTGCCTTTAAGACGCATAGTGTGGAGCGCCAGGCGTCAAGGTGGTACGGATGCGTACTTTGCCTTGTCTTCCGGTGATGGAATCTATATGAAATTTAATTTTTGGCGTGCAAGTAAAGTTACCTGGCGTCGGGTTGATATAAATCGACTACAAACTTCCACGTCTTCCAGACTTTGTGGTTAATCTTTGGGCTCTGTGCCAGAAAGAGCGATCAGCAGCTTTTGTTTTGCTTTTGTTTTCATAGAGTAGAAGTTTTACTATATAAAACATATCAATTATTTATTTATTTAATAAGGCACACCAACAACACACATACAAACATAACCCGAACAAAATTACAAAAAAACACACAAGGTATGTATGTGCATAAATTATAGGAATGCACGGCATTACAGGTATACAATGAACAATTTAAAAAAAACAACTAAACAATCATATATAAAACAAAAAAAATTAACACACACAAATAAAACAAAAAAAAAATTACACACAGAAATAAAACAAAAAATGAACGTTCCCAAATTGGAGTCTAATGGTGAAACAGGGTCTGCAATTTGCGTCTGAAGACATGGAGACTATCGCTAAATGGTTCAGCGTCGCATGTCCTCAGAGCACAGTTCATCGATAACAGGCATCTAATGAGTGAACTGTTGCAACCTACGTTTGTCCTCGCTATCTGGGTATAAAAAAGATTGATTAATTAATTGATTAATTAAGTACGGAATTATATTCTGTACTGATATTATAAACGCGACAGTAACTTTGTAATTTGATATGGAGATAGACTTAACTTTATGGAAGGACATAGGCTACAAAAAAAAGGAGTTTGTATAACTCACCAGAACTCTGCCATTTAAGAACCGATTTTCCAAATTCCCTTTGTATTTAAACCACGCGGACGAAGACGCGTGCAAGAACAACTCGTTACATATATATAGATTGAATGTAAATTTAAAAAAAGGTGAACTACCCTCCGACAGTGATTAAGCGTGAGGCAACATCAAAATGTTGCAGTGCGGCTGGCGACGCGCCAAGAGTCGCACGTGAGCGCCGTACACAGCTCATCCGGTTCATTGACCTCACGAGAAAAGCCTTTATCTAATTTATCCTTTTCTCAAACTCAAAATAGCTTTATTCAAGTAGGTAAAGACACTTTGGAATCGTCCTTATACAGTTAAAACTAACATTTATTAATTATTTTTAAGCTATTTACACTCTCACACATACTATATTTTGTTTCAAGTTCCCATTTTATGTGTATACCTAGTTTTATTATCTCATAAGTTTATTGTTTTTTTAATATATTTAGCACATAAGATGTTTGGGGACAGATATAAAAAAATAAAATAAATAAATATTGTTTAATTAACTGGTGCTTATTATTTATTTTAGCAATTGATTAACATTTCTTTGCGTACAAGAAAGTTTCTCTTCTCCAATTAGCCGCAGCAAAATGGAAACATTATTATTTATAAGAAAATGCATGAGTTTTTACACAGACTTGGCTTTTACACAGACTTACACAGTAATATATACAGTACAAAAGATATTTAATATATTTTAATCATACTAGTTTTCGCAATAACTATTGTTTTAATCTCTTATATTTGTTTGAAATGCAAAAATCGTATGCAAAGCAACTTTAAAAATCGCAAAATTTGGCCCCCCCATGGAATATTGTTCTCACCTCTGAGCGGGAGCTCCCCAGTACCAGCTCCTTCCTCTCGATCGCATTCGACCCAGATCAACCTCCGACCGGCTTGATCCTTTGGCGTTGCGTTGGGTCTCTTAGCATCTTCGATCGTACTTACCAGGTATACCTTCGAACACTCCACGTTCCGAGGACGTGGTTCGGATAAACACCTGCAGCTGAATTTCATCTTAGGACATCTAGGCAGAATACAAATTCCACCCGTATCACCTTGATGTCTGTCGTTCCACCAATGCGCGTTTCGTAAGACATTTCTTACCACGCACCACCACGTTATGAAACCAGCTGGTACCACGGTATTCCCGAACCATTACGACTTAGGGTCCTTCAAGACAAAACGTACCAACCACTGAAGTGTTGAGTGAGTTGAGTGTCTATGGACTTCACCTTTATGGTGGGCCTCCTGCTCGTTTGCCCCCTCTTCTATAAAAAGAAAAAAACGACATAACTTATATCAAGCTTCCTTAAAATATTTAATAAATTTTATTAATATTTATTGTAAAAAGGCTAAGAATTAAATAAACACATGATATTCTTAATATTAACCTAATTAAGTAACTTAAAATAAACAAAACACAAAACTAAAACAAATTTAAAAAGTGGGTACTCTGCCGCAGGTAGCAAACTTTTAAAATTTGTTTTAGTTTAATAAATTATATTAGATATTTACTAAACGAGTCGTTCCAGTCTTCACAAAACTCTTTGAATAGAACGAAAGACGAATGAGAGACGTGTGAAATTTTGCACCAGAAATTCTCCCATATAAAATACTTAAAAGTAAGCGAACAAGTAAGCGTACACCATTCGTTTTAGTACAAACTAGACCTATTAATAATGTTTATGAGCTTAAAGTATTGTTCATTGTTTGCTTACCTAGTTGAAAGTTTAATTACCGTTGTTCTTAACGAGTTATTTACGTATTTTATTAAGGCTCCGTTACCATGGTTACGATATTTTAACAGATTTGTTAGCTACACCAATGGTTTATGTAAAGATTCTAACCATCCTATGTGTTTTCTTCATTTTGGGGTATAGACTTTTGGACCATGGGGTGCAAGTGCACAGGCGCTTATTAAAGAATTATATAGTTGCCTGGTAGTCAGTACCGGTGATCCAAGAGCTGGTGCTTTCCTTGCTCAGCATCGCCATTCAGCGAGGAAATGCCGCCAGCATTGTGGGTACTATGCCACATAATTTTTTAAGTTAATTATATTAGTTAGGTTAATATTAAGATAAAATATTAAATTTGTTTATATTTTGCAATATAAAACCTTTATGTTGGGCCTCCTGCTCGTTTGCCCCCTCTTCTATATAAACAAAAAACCCTTAAAAAATTACCTTCCTTACACAGAGAGATGCGATGGTACCTTCTTGAAAAGAGTATTGACACACACCCATACACAGCGAAATACTCACTCGTACTGCCTCATTTGTAACTTAAAATTTTGGTTTTTGAATTAAATTTTTCAATATAAGAGATTATAACAAAACTCCTTAGTCCAATTACGTGCAGAAATTGGCGAGAAGCCGTCACAGCGAGTCACATGTAAAATATGAAATGCGTAACACAGAACGTTCCGTTAGTAAATATATGTATTCTTGTCAATAAATGTATGTTTTATTCAATATAAAAAAAAAAACAAAAAAATCATTTTTCACACAGGTAAAAACTATCTTATGAATTGTCAAAAATCCATAATAAAAAAAATTTACTCTACATTATCCGCCAGTAAATCCCAAATAAAAGAGAAGAACTGGCAACTCTCCGCGACTCCTTTAAATCCTCAAGCATGTTTCACAGTACGGTTGTAAGCTGCAACCACTACACCACGCACCAGAATCCGTCAGAATCTATATTAAATAAAAACAATAAAAAATAATCTTTACGATCGTCGGTGGGCATAGCGAAATAGGAGCACACATTAACGTTATAGTGAGAACAATACAAACACACAGTTTTTCTTATAGAAGTGGTAGCTAACGAGCAGGAGTCACACCACGAAGGTGAAGTTACCGCGCATACTGGGAGCTTGAAGCTTGTGCGTTGCCGGCCTTTTAGGGAATGGTACGATTTTTTTTGATTCTCGATTATTTTCAATCTTCTGTTTTAGACAATTACCATTTTTATATTATGTCGGTAAGATTTTTTACAAATTTAAATGTCACTATACGTGCTACTAACAAAAAAACTACCGCTCGTTTCATTTGTTTCATACAACAACACGAGCAAATAACATTGCGACGCGTAAATCATTATCTAAAACTGTTTGGTATGGAGCCAAAGGTGCCATTAAGTATGCAATGCTTGTACTATGGAATTTATTTTAAAATTTGTTCGAACGTTTTACCAAAAAAAAAAAAAATCTTTTTACGTACGAATGCATCTATTGAGGAATACGCAGACTGAGTTGGATGTACCTAAATGGTAACACTGAATGACACGTGACCGTTCAAAGGCCTATCTAGTGACTTCCCCTCAAACACCTGAGCGAGAGTGACGACAGAAAATCGTAATAAATTATATCTAGATGCTGAAGAAAACATTTAACACACACATGTTTAAAACTTGTTTAAAAGTGTGTGTGTGTTAAATATATTATTTTATATATTTATATATTATATTTTAATAAACATAAAAAGTGTTTTTATTTGGTCTGTCTAATTACACTAGCTTTGGCCATACAGACTAGCTTAAATGCTTAAAACACAAAACAGTTAAAATGGAATAAACAGTTAAAAGCGTTCTGTTTATTAATATTTTTAATTACATTAATTTTTGTTTTAAATATATGAAGCTTTTGTAACATGAAACCGTTGGACGCTTATAAAATAACACAGACGAGACTTAAAAGCTATCTAGTTTCAGCGAAACGTAGTGCTTAGCAACACAAACTAATTTCATAAGCCGTCGACGTAACAGGGCATTTAGACACGAGCAGGCATTCACTTAGCTATAATAGAGGTTCCTTCGTAAAAAGGCTGGCAAAACACTCAAAAGCTCCCAGCGTGACTTCACCTTTATGGTGACTCGTTTGCTCTCTCTTCTATAAAAAAAATATATCTGCATTTAGCGTATTCCCGAACCGTTACCTTTTGGGGATAAGAAAAGGCCGGAAACTCTCTTGTCCACCCGGCATTTGTGCTCATGGGCGGTTAGCACTACACTCGAAAGTATAGTTTAAGTAAATAGTTATTGAATAAATTTAAATACATAAATAAGCCAAGATTTATTACAAATTGGATAATAAAAGATATCATTTGTAACAGAATAAACTTTAATAAATATAGGTTTTTTCGTCCGTACAAAAACCGCTCGTTGCTACACAGCCTTATTGAGCTAATTTCATAAGTTGCGGACAGGTATCTCTCGTAAAATAACGGTACGTTGTCCGTGGATAATTAGAAGCACTTGTTGTCTAGTGCCACTCGACTGGTATACATATGTTACAAAGTTGGTAAAGAAATTTCACAGTTAAAATTACATTAGCTTAATGTTGACAAGACTTTATTATCATAGAAATATTACATCTTCATTTGACATTGTGGGTGTCGATAAAATGTAATCGAGCAGCGTACAACTAAACTAACTGTACCAAGCTTGGAGGAGAACAGACCGCGAGGACTACTCAATGGTAACTGAGTCTTGGTGCAACCTAATCGTGACTGAGTCTTGGTACGACCCAATCGTGACTGAGTCCTGGTACGACCCAATGGTGACTGAGTCTTGGTACAACCCAATCTTGACTGAGTCTTGGTACGACCCAATGGTAACTGGGTCTTGGTGCAACCCAATGGTGACTGAGACTTGGTACGACCCAATCGTGACTGAGTCTTGGTGCAACCCAATGGTAACTGAGTCTTAGTACAACCCAATCGTGACTGAGTCTTCATACGACCTAATCGTGCCTGAGTCTTGGTACGACCCAATAGTAACCGAGTCTTGGTACGACCTAATGGTAGCTGAGTCTTGGTGCGACCCAATCGTGAATGAGTGACTGAGTCTTGGTACAAGTTCCCCCACTAGCGGGGTTCCGTAGCACGAACTGAAATATGGCGACAGTGCTACCATTAGCCGGAAGTCGTGCTTCGTTCTGCTAACTGTATTCATGACCAACCGACTTATATAAATGCAGGGTCAATTATACCAATCTTGTAGGTAAAGGTACTTTTGGACCTTGGGTTACAAGTGCACAGTCGCTTATTAAGAAATTATGGCGTCTGGTAGTAAGTAAAGGTCCAAAAGTTGGAGTTTTTTTTCGCCTAACATATGAATACAGCAAGAAATTGCCAGAATTATGGGTACTCTGCCACGAGGACTAAACTTTGTTGATTTGTTTTAGTTTTGTGATTTGTTTAATAAAACTAACATTATAATGTTTATACATATATTTCATATTATAGACATGCAATTAGTTGACTTTACACAGTTTTCACAGTTGAATAGTAAATGCCAGCCCACAGTTAACTGTTTATAAAATAAGTACTAATAATTCAAACGCAGCATAAACCTTTTATTTATATATTCTTATATACTTCGATGCTTTGTGTAACTTATGTCATAGTTAATATATATATAAAAGACTAGTCTACTCAAATTTGCAAACTTTTTGTTACGAACTGGACGATATGGCTATAATGGCCGAGATTTTCTTACCTAAATTTAAATAAAGAATAATTTTCGACATTAATTTTCTTCATTTTCCTTCTTTCGGGGAAAAGCAGCGGATATTGATACTATATTACGCTTTATTAATTTGGACGAAAGACTCTCGTACTTTGACCATTTTTTTTAGTTGTCCGAGGATGGTGGGACGGTGTGGAGGGTCATCATGTCCACACAACTGTCTACCAAAACCAAAACCCGTGCCATACTCCAAGGGATCGAAATATCTAGTCCTTAACCATCAAATTGTGATTCCATACTTTTTGAATAATGTTATGAATTTCTTTATTATTTTCCATAAATTTTATTCAGTAATATAAGTAACTTAAAATAAAACAAAACACACAAGTTTGGTCCCTGTGGCAGAGTACCCACAATGCTGGCGGCATTTCCTCGCTGTATGGCGATGCTGAGCAAGAAAAGCACCAGCTCTTGGATCACCGGTACTGACTACCAGGCGCCTACTTAATTCTTTAATAAGCGCCCGTGCACTTACATCCCATGGTCTATAAGTCTCTACCCCAAATGAAAAAAAACATAGTTTGACGAAAGACTTTTATACTTTTACCTTTTTTTTTCAATAAATAGTTTGTTATTTAGTTGCAGTATAATTATATATTTATTAAGGACAACGAGCCTGGTCTTTTAGAAAGAGCATTGGAGAAGCTGGCAACCAGATGTTGAGGCTAATGGTCCGGGTACGGGCTCGGCAGGTCGCGGCATCATCGTATAGTTTTAGAGCTATTGTTTTGTATGAAACAGTTATCCTTTGCTTCGACTGTTATTGAAACCCCACAATTTCTAAAATATAAACTGATAGTACCAGATGAGTTTGTTTTCGGCATCTCAGACAGCCTTATTGAATATGGCTATATCGGAAAATTATTGACGATAAAGTTATCGCTCATATATATTATATATATTTTCCTCTGGCTCTGCGTAGAGATGTAGGCTCCCTCTGCATCTTCTACCGCATTTATCATGGGGAGTGCTCTGATGAATTGTTCGGGCTAATACCTGCAGCGGAATTCCATCACCGGACATCAAGGCAGAATACGAAATTCCATCCGTACCACCTTGATGTCTGGCGTTCCACGACTGTGCGTTTTTTAAGGCAGTTTCTGCCGCGCACCACCTCTTTGTGGAACCAACTGCCAGCGCAGGTATTCCCGATCCGTTACGACTTGGGGACCTTCAAAAAAAGAGCGTTCCTCTTCCTTAAAGGCCGGCAACTCACTTGTAAGCCTCCTGGCGTTGCAGGTGTCCATGGGCGGCGGTTGGCACATCACTCGAAGTGACCCGCCTGCTCGTTTGCCTCCTCTCACATAAAAAAAAAAAATATATATATATGGAATAAATAAACGTATAAATGGCCAAACAGGGCCTTTGTAAATTTTAAAACTATCCCACGAAGTAAATATTTTTCCTCCCGGATTATTCTCTATAAAGTTTCGCTTGCATTAGATTATGCAGAATGTTCCTTTATGCGTTGTTGTGAAGTTAAAGCTTAATAGACTTGAGGCTTTTATATTAAATACATTTTCTGCATTTAGGGCGTAGTTTAATGTTTAAAACGAGTCAAGGTTAAATTAAAGTTAAATCCGGGTAACAGAGTGTCTCGCGTTCACTCGTGTACATCAAAGTGTCTAAAGAGCCCAATTTTGATATGATATATCCAAGTGGTCTGCAGGGATCAATTTGCTTAAGCTAAGGCTTCCAAAGGTTCTGATAACCACAAATCGGCTGGCTACCTATCATTTTAAGCTCTTCTTTGTACTTTTAAACGTTTAAATAGTCCTTTACTGTAAAATAGGACTTCAAGAAATCGTACCTCACCCTCGAAGGCTGACAACTCACTTGTAAACCTGTCGTTGCAGGTTTGCATTCAACCATAAAATGCACAGTGTCTTTAGTGTCGTTATATAGAGTTAAGAATGTATGTTAACCAAAATTGTTGACACGGACGGCGTGACCCTTTGTTCGTCACCCCGTTCCGTGCGTCCGTTCGATACTTCTCGTAGTATCTTTGAAAACTTATCAGTTTTAAGTATATTAGGGATCTTAAAAAGGAACGAACGTCTATATAACATTGACTCAATGCATGTCTAATATATAAGACTCTCGTGTCACAGTTTTCGTTCCCTTACTCCTCCGAAACGGGTTGACGGATTCTCCTGAAATTTTCTGAGCATATTGAGTAGGTCTGACAATCGGCCAACACTTTTTTTAGGGACATTTTTTTTGGCAAAACGATGTTTGTCGAGATCAGCTAGTTTTCTATATAAAACTCATAAAATACTTATATTTCACATTATATGTTATAATATATAATGCTATAAAGCTCTGGAACTCACTTCCTGATACTATCCGATCAGCCTCCTCACTATCATCTTTTAAATCACTTCTTTGTAAGCATTTCTTGTCTACAATGTAATTATTTATAAATCTAGATTTAAATTAGCATATCTTTCCGGTTTTACTTAATTTAATGTATGTTTTTTATATACTTCGCACCCTTTGCACTAGTCAAATTGTATTTTAGGTATTCTTTTATTGTGTGAGTTGTCTGGAAGAGATCGCTTATTAGCGATAAGGCCACCCGTTGCTCGATGTACTTACATCTATTAACGTCATTTGATTCTAGTTTTTAAGTGCAATAAAGTGTCTATGAATAAATATATTATGCTGAATGGAATTAACAATTAAAAAGGTTATATAACTTTTTAACTAAAAATACCCTTAAGCTTTTGAAGCGGCGACATGTTAACAGTATCTCAATCTCTGTTCACATAAACATACCTAATATTTACATAATGTAAAAAAAACAAAGCTACTTGTAGCCTCCTGTCATTGCAGGTGTCCATTGGCAGGGGTTAGCATTTCACTCGTTTGCCTCCTGTAAGATATTAAAAAGTACCAAAGTAGGTAATACAAGTACGTATACAGAAATATATTTGACGTGATTTCATGGAAGACTGGACACAACACAGTAAATATCCAGGTGTGAGATCCAGCGTAAGCTGTATTGTTAATATAATTTCTGGTTTAAGAAATAAACTATATTGTAATTGTATTCATGATGTAAGATGAATATATATTTTAAATCAATAATACAGAAAACCTACAAGTAACAAATCGACCTAATTAATTTGTGTTGGTATGTTTGATCTTTTTACACTTGACATAGATAATAAAGTCTCTTATTTATTTTAAAAACAACTTAATTTTTTTTTTAACTTGACATATTACACCCCTAATCAAGGGTGTAGAGTGGACGAAAAGGATTGCCAAGAAACTCTCCCGCTACTTTAATTAATAAGTTGCCCAAATCAACAAAATGTTATATCTTTCAAAAAAAAACTCATCTAATCTTTGGTTGCAGATAAATCAAAACGAAGAATATGATATGGCAGTTAACGCTCTCACCTTCATCGTAGCCCTCCTCATCCAAGCATCAGGCAGCGACTGGCTCAACTGCGCACACATAAACGAATGTCAATGCAAATGGTCCTCCGGCAAAAAGACAGCGTCCTGCATAAACGCCGGCCTAACACAAATACCAAGGTTAGCGAGCGAAATCCAAGTGCTCGATCTACACGGAAACATTCTCAGGCAACTGTACGAGAACGCGTTTGTCGCAAACGAATTACTTAACCTGCAGAGGCTAAACTTAAGTTGCACCCATTTGCATTACTTGCATCACGACGCATTCCGAGAATTACGTATTTTAATTGAATTAGATCTTTCGTCCAACGAACTAACACAACTATCACCCAACACATTCAAAGGGAACGATCGTTTAAGGCTGTTGGTACTGAATGACAACCCACTGGGCCAATTAGTCGCGGACCAATTTCCAAGTTTACAACATTTGAAGAAGTTAGAACTGTCCCGCTGCCGGTTGAGGAGAGTGCATCCGAGAGCTTTCGCGAATCTACGTGCGCTGGAGACCATATACGTACAACAAAATCATTTATCCTACCTCCATCCGGATACATTTAATCTGCCCGTTTTGAAGACACTCACTCTAGCAGACAACCCGTGGTATTGCGATTGCCGACTGAGAAACTTCCACGCATGGTATCTGAATAACAATGTTGGCAACGAAGTGTTGTTTTGTGTGGGACCAAGCAAATCAATTACTTGGAGAGAGCTACGCAGTGATGACATGTCTTGTCCGCCAACTGCAATCACTAGTCCATCTATCATACGAACCGAAATAGGCGCGGACATTTACTTCGGATGCTTAATCCGCGGTGATCCCATCCCGAAGGTCACATGGACGTTCCATTTAGAGGAAATAACGAATAGCACCACCAGTTATAGTGAGATAACGATTTATAAATACCATTTCAGACATTACAATGAGCACAGCGATGATTTTGTTAATAAAAGTGCACAGTGGGTAAATGTAACTATAAATAACGTAACGAGCGAATTCGCTGGGGAGTGGAAGTGCACCGCAAAGAGCGTAGTGGGCGAGGCTAATGCGTATATGACGGTATTTTTACCGAAAAAGAGGATGGTGACCAGCCGCATCACATCGGATTATTCGAGTGTATTCATAGCTGCCGGTTCTATGTTGGCTATGGCCGGAACGGGCATTATAGCTACGTGTGTTTGTTGGAAGACACGCCGACGTGTACCACCGAGCAGAAGCTTCACAGACCAGGAAAAGAAACTTCTAGATACATCGTTGGCAGCCAGCTGCGAGAGGAATAGTACGGACATGAGCTCGTATGGCTTTGAAATGTTCGAGCGTTCCGTCTCGAGCGAAAATTGTATGGAGCCTGTTCACATAACGATAGAGGGTCCATCTGGAAGCTATCCACCACCACCTGCGGAGTTTTCGTTACCAGCACCGTATGGGAATATCTTTATATCAGTACAGGTGAAGGGGCATAACGATAAGTATCCAGACTTGTTAGGCGGAGGCTCCACTCTCCCGAAAAGGAGTAGGACCTGCCTTTTGAGGCCCACATACGATAATATGGGTCCACGAGTAACGGCCACTGGTAGTTCCACTTGGTCCTTACCAGGCGCGAATCCAGGGGATCTGAAGGGTTCGATACGAAACGAGAACTTTTCATCTGAATTCACCGCGTTGTAGGCTTCAGAACTCTTTTAGAGCCTTATACTTTGATATTGATTTAAGTTCATAAAACGTTTTTTAAAAGAATTGGAATAATGTATAATATATTTTTAAAGGCTATGAATGTAGGAATTAAATTAGATTTTCTTTTACATGTTATTCAAGTTTATATTTTGTAGATTCTTCTCAGCTGAAGGCGTTTTAGTTTTAGTGAATATCAAAAGAAGTTGCTACAATACCAATTGATTTTTTATTTTTTTTAACACTTCAATATCTATATCTATATCTATACTAATAATAAGACAGTAAAAATCGAAAAACTGTACATTAAATATTTTTCCAAAAAACTGAAAGGAGGCAATTAAAGAAGAGTCATAGAAACCAAAAAACCAATTTTTGGAATTCTTGTCTGTCTGTCTGTCTGTCTGTCTGTCTGTCTGTCTGTCTGTCTGTCTGTCTGTCTGTCTGGTACTTTATAACTTGAAAACTACTGAACGGATTTGAACGCGGTTTTCACAGTTGGATTATATATAATTAGGAGCGTTGTCAAAAGTTTATTTTGTCAAAATCGGTTAAGAGAAAAAGAAGTTATGGTCAATTGAAAATTTACTTCAACCACTGCTTCAAAATTTTTAAACACTTATATTGATTGATTAGTTATATATTGTTAATTATGTTCTAATATAAGTTAATCTTAATATTAAAACTTATGAGAGGTAACAAAAATAACAAATAACGCAGTGCGCGCGGGCGCGGTTGAAGTGTTGAACAATGTGCTCGATAGATGGCGTTGATAAAATTCGTCAACCTAGATTTATTTTATTTTTTTATTTCTTATACCTATACAGCTTATCAAAAACAGTTTACACAATAAAAATAGATTAAAAATAAAGCCAAAATAAGGTTTAAATATAGAACCGGGAATAGAATCTAAGATCAGAAAAAAGAATAACAAAAAAAAACACGAACAGAACAAGTGGAACTATGTGAAGTACGAACATTTTAGTGTGTGTGTGTATCAGTGTGTGCAATGGTGTTGCTGTGTGAGTGAGTGTGCGAGGTTGAGTCTTAGTTTTTTTAAAAGAACTTCTACTTAGGCCAAATATATCCATCGCGGTATTAAGATGCTCCATTGTGTAATGACTACCATGCAGTTCAAACTTTCATTAACGTTTTACCCTATGATTATTTTGAGTGAACACCACCTATACAAACAAGTAAAAGGAAACGAGTGAAGAGACGTTTATCGTTTGTCCGCATCCATTTTGCCACCTACATCCTTAACGTTAATGAGGTTTACCTTTTATTATTTGGTCAAGCTAATAAGTAATTACCTCACAAGTACGTATTTCGTACTCATAACTTCGTAAGAATTTTCTTTCAACTCTTAACCGCTGAGGAGTTTTACCTTCCATCATCAGCTCATCCACTTAAGAAGATCACTATCAGAATATAAAATTGTCAGAATATTAATTGCCTGTACGTTAATTTGAAAGTTGCCCTCGATTTCCCCGAATCATCCGATCCTGTAAAGCTACATCATCCCTGAGTAACACAGGCTATATATAATTCCAATTGTAACAAGATTTTAGCCCGTGAAAGAAAGCCCTGTCGAGATCATTAAAAAACGCTATATACTTAACCAAATTACACGTGGGCGAAGCCGCGGGCGGAAAGCTAGTATTGTAATAAATTTGAGATTAACTATAGTTTTAAAGAAGCTACGACTAAAAACATTAAATATACCACGCCACAAGCGAAGTGTAACGCAGGCTCTTAAGACGTCAAATGACACAGTTTCGTAATGTAAAAAAAAATGCCCATTGTAAATATTAAAAAATCTAGATTTATAAATAATAGTTACATTGACGAATCGCTTTAAAGTTTACAAATAAACGATTTTGAAATTAATTGTTTTGAATTTAATTGTTCAACCCTTACTTAAATATTTGAAAGTTTCATAAAATATTAAAATAATTCTTATCTCGACTAACCAGAGACTACTGTAGTATACATTATATAATATTTAAAATAATAATACGACTAATACCTGCAACTGAATTCCATCATCCACGTCAAGGTTGAATACGAAATTCCATCCGTGTACCACCTTGACGTCTGGCGCTCCACAACAGTTTCTGCCGCGCACCACCTCTATGTGGAACCAACTGCCAGCACAGGTATTCTCGAGCCGTTACGACTTGGGGAACTTCAAAAAAAAGAGCGTCCCTCTACCTTAAAGGCCGGCAACTCACTTGCAAGCCTCCTGGCGTTGCAGGTGCCGATGGGCGGCGGTTAGCCTATCACTCAAAGTGACCCACCTGCTTTGCCACCTCTTAGATAATAAAAAAAATTCACAGTTTACTATTTTACATAATTCAATATTTTAACTTTGAATACAAAATAAATTACCTAAAACCAGAAACAATTTATCAGACTATCATAATTTCTTTATAATTATTTTTTTTTAATTAAATCTCGTAATTTTTACTCTTTCAACTAGAACTTTTCAAACTTTCAATATACGGCTAGTTTTACTTTACTATTTTGTATTTCGTTTATCTGCTAAAATTCAAAACTATCACGAGATATCTTCAAAGTTAGACCCACTTCGGTATTAAGTTTCCAGTTTTATCAATGAGTTATTGCCAAAGATATGAGAAGAAAGAAAAACAAGATAGCGAAGTAAATATTACATTAATTATGTAATAATTTCATACATTATAAATCCCCGAGCTTAAAGCTTATGATTTGTTTTTGTTTTCGTGAAATAAATATGTCATAGTATCGATTGAACCGTGAACAATGTGAAAGCTTATTAGGGCATCCCAAATTGCCCATCATCTCATTTCATTTATACAAAATGGCGTCATCGTATCACACGCATGTAAAATGAAGGTTGTATCGAAATTGCAATTTTCTCATCCAACGGTTTTTATACCTTCATTTTTCTCATACACATTTCCTCTGTGTATATTTTGTCAGGTTTTTTATATTTATTTTATTTCTGATCATTATTTAACACATTGTTTTGAAAAATAGATACCCATATAATATAAACAAATACTCTACTCTGCCACAGGGACCAAACTTTTGTGTTTTGTTCTATTTTAAGTTATATATTAGTTAGGTTAATATTAAGAATATTTATATTAATGAATTATTTGTTTATGTATATTGTGTGGTAATAAACCTATTGAGTTGAGCTTAAATAATATAAACTAATTTAATAAAATATCACTAAAAATAATTAAAATAGTTTGGTCCTTGGAACACAAACTCAAAATTACTTTATTCAAGTAGGTCTTTATAAAGACCACCACCACCACAAGTTACACTACCACCAGTTCGGAAGGCAGTTATCTACCAGTATCTGATGGCAGAGCACCCATAATTCTAGCATTTCCTCGCCTCATCGCGATGGGTCACCGGGACTGACTACCAGGCGCCTACTTATAAGCGAATGTACACTTGTACCCCATGGTCCAAAAGTCTCTACTCTAAAGGGCTTTTTTATTCTAAACTAATATTTCTAAGAGGACGTAATGTGTCTAGGGGAGGCAGCATCGTCTTACTGGCAGATCTCTTCTTGAACTGGTGGTAGTGTCATTGACGATTGAAAAGCGCCTTTATAAACCCCTACTTAAATAAAGATATTTTGAGTTTGAGTTTAACCCCAAATTAGCATAAGTATCTTAATCACATGCAGGTTTCATAAGTCTAGCAAATAAAACTTGAACAATGTCTCAAGAATACAGGAGCTTACTGTAAACAATTCGTTATAAAAAAAATTTTCTTCAATAAATGTTCGTCGTAAAAGGAAAAGGGGGAATTGAAGTGCCAATAAGTGCAATAGTTCGCTCGCGAAGCCTTTTCACCGCTAGAAATGTTTCCTTTGGAAGATTAGTGTCACATTTATTGTAAATCAAGTGCTCGCCACACACATATAGCTGATATTGTTTTTTTTTCAAATTTCACAAAAATTAACCCAAATTCTATCTTTATTTTAACAGGCGTTTAAACCACGCAACGGTTTGCCCATGCCGTGGTACACTCGGTATTCCAGTTGGACCCTCAAACCCAAACCTGAAGTGAGGGGACACACACGCTATCCAGCGTCATCCACACGTTGCATTGAACAGATTCCTTTCAGAATCTGCCTGGGGTCCTTCTAGACAAGAGCGTATACCCTTAAAGGCCGGCAACTTAATTGTAAACCTAGCGGTGCAGGTGTCCATGGGCGGTTAGCACTCGAAGTGACCAGCCTGCTTGTTTGCCATTAACAATGTGAATAAATACAGAAAACATACCACTAACTCGTATTGCCAAAAAATATAATGATCATTACAGATTTGGATTTTTTTGTATTGTCAGCTGGCCAGTTCAGAAATACTTGAAAAAACTAATAGACAACTAGACTAAAAGACTACTAGACTAATAGAGTACTAGACTAATAGACTAATAGACTACTACACTAATAGACTACTACACTAATAGACTACTAGACTAATAGACTAATAGACTACTAGACGAAATACTTAATAATTGAAAAGCTTAATTGCGTACAATTTATATAAACTTTAATTTAGTATTCTATATTGTGATATATTTTCATTTAATTGCATGTTTTTATTTGTTCATTACTTGTATTAATATTTAACTTGTATCATGTCTGACTCGCGTGCAGTTCTCAGAATTGGTTATGTTTAATACGTGGATAACGCTGTGGGTTTCACATAGTAGAATTATCTATTTGTATTATTTATATATTCAATGTAATTGTGTAACTATTTGTTTTTCCATAAAATAAATAAATAATATGTTCATACTTTGTTCATTAAGGTGTATTCGGTTAATAAGAAAGAACATTCAGAGAGTTAAGATGCGTATATAGAATATTTTTCTGCTATCGAAGGCTAGTGAGCCCTTATCAGGAATTATCTGGGCACTGCATGAAGAACTTAACTGCAATCAGTTCTCTACGTTCAAAGCGAATTTTAACGAGACCATCTCTGTACGTCGATTGAGATATACTAAAATCCACTGCACAATAGTATTTGTGTGGGTATAAGGTATAAAACAATTTTTTTTATAGAAGATGGGGCAAACGAGCAGGTGGTCCACCATAAAGGTGAAGTTGCCGCCCATGGACACGCGGCTGGGAGCTCGTGACTGCGTTGCCGGCCTTTTAGGAAAAAAGGCGGATGAAAAACGTTCCTGAATTAGTCTGGGTGTACTGTGAGTTTGTATTGTTCTCACTATAAATGTGTGCTCCTATTTCACTATGCCCACCTTTGTAAAACTTATTTTTTATTGTTTATATTTAATATAGATAGTGACGCATTCGCTGGTCCATGGTCTAATGGTTGCAGCTTACAACCGTACTGTAGAACATGCTTGGCATACAGGAGCGGCGGAGAGTTGACAGTTCTTCTCGTCCGTTCTACTCCCTTGATTTGGAAACTGGCGCTAAATGTAATTGTAGAGTCAATTTTAGTAGTTAAAGATATTTTAATTTTTGTGAGAGAAACTTCCCAGGTTCACTAGATATAAAAGGACTCCACTAGAAATGTGAGACCCAATAACCAAACTTACAGTCAAACTCGAAATATCTTTATTCAAGTAGGTCTTTAATAAAGACACTTATGATTCGTTAATTTTCACACTACCACGATTGTTTACAGTATTTATATTATATAAGTATTGAATTGAAATAAAAAGATAATAAATTTAAATATTATATTAAATACTAGCTTTCCGCCCGCGGCTTCGCCCACGTGTAATTTGGTTAAGTATATAGCGTTTTTTAATGATCTCGACAGGGCTTTCTTTCACGGGCTAAAATCTTGTTACAATTGGAATTATATATAGCCTGTGTTACTCAGGGATGATGTAGCTTTACAGGATCGGATGATTCAGGGAAATAGAGGGCAACTTTCAAATTAACGTACAGGCAGTTACTATTCTGACAATTTTATATTCTAATAGTCATCTTCTTATGTGGATGAGCTGATGATGGAAGGTAAAACTCCTCAGCGGTTAAGAGTTGAAAGAAAATTCTTACGAAGTTATGAGTACGAAATACGAACTTGTGAGGTTATTACTTATTAGCTTGACCAAATAATAAAAGGTAAACCTCATTAACGTTAAGGATGTAGATAGAAAAATGGGAGCGGACAAACGATAAACGTCTCTTCACTCGTTTCCTTATACTTGTTGGTATAGGTAGTGTTCACTCAAAATAATCATAGGGTAAAACGTTAATGAAAGTTTGAAGTGCATGGTAGTCATTACACAATGGAGCATCTTAATACCGCGATGGATATATTTAGCCTAAGTCGAAGTTCTTTAAAAAAAAACTAAGACTCAACCTCGCACACTCACTCACACAGAAACACCATTGCACACACTGATACACACACACACACTAAAATGCTCGTACTTCACATAGTTCCACTTGTTCATGTGTATATATATTTTTATTTTTGTTTTCTGTTCGTGTTTTTTTTTGTTATTCTTTTTCCTGATCTTAGATTCTAATTCCGATTCTATATTTTAACCTTATTTTAGCTTTATTTTTAATCTATTTTTATTGTGTAAACTGTTTTTGATAAGCTGTATAGGTTTAAGAAATAAAAAAATAAAATAAATCTACGAATTTTATCAACGCCATCTATCGAGCACATTGTTCAACACTTCAACCGCGCCCGCGCGCACTGCGTTATTTGTTATTTTTTTTACCTCTCATAAGTTTTAATATTAAGATTAACTTATATTAGAACATATTTAACAATATATATAACTAATCAATCAATATAAGTGTTTAAAAATTTTAAAGCAGTGGTTGAAGTAAATTTTCAATTGACCATAACTTCTTTTTCTCTTAACCGATTTTGACAAAATAAACTTTTGACAACGCTCCTAATTATATGTAATCCAACTGTGAAAACCGCGTTCAAATCCGTTCAGTCGTTTTCAAGTTATAACGTACCAGACAGACAGACAGACAGACAGACAGACAGACAGACAGACAGACAAGAATTCCAAAAATTGGTTTTTTGGTGTCTATGACTCTTCTTTAATTGCCTCCTTTCAGTTTTTTGGAAAAATATTTAATGTACAGATTTTCGATTTTTACTGTCTTATTATTAGTATAGATGATAGATGTTCATTTTAAAATATACGAATTGTGATTCCAAAGTAACCATATAAACACGAGTCAAAGAACTGAGATGCACTGAATGAAAATGAACGACACTCAACGCTTCATTCACCCCGTTCACAGTTCATGGTTCGCGAATAACGAACGAGATAATCACGGCCTTTTGATACTTCACTTGTTTGCTTGACGCATATTTTAAATATCATTTATGTATTTATTAACAATTTGTTACCAATATATAGTTGGTACGTATAAAAGCAACTAGCCTTATCGCTATTAAGCGATCTCTTCCAGTCAACCTATATATTTTTTATATGACATGCAACCTTAATCTTTAAAATCTCGTCTTTAAAAGTCGTCTGTAATGTTATTTATATTTTTAGATCTAAATTAGCTTATTTTTCCTGTTTTACTTCATTTTAAATATGTTATGTTTTTTTTATATTCTACACACCTCTTACACCAGTCTAATCGTATTATAAGTGTTATTTTGTGGGTTTGCCTGTAAGAGATCGCTTATTAGCGATAAGGCTCTTTGATTTTATATGTACTATCTATTAACATTACTCATTTCTAATGTTTTAGTGAAGCAAAGTGTTAATAAATAAAATAAATTTAATATACGAGTAACTCTATTTGACCGAATAAAGACATATTTCGTCCTACGTAAAAACTAAAATCTTCTTAAACTGACTTAAAAAAATCTTAACTTGTGTACGACAATACTTTTATTATATAGCTACTAAGGTTAAAATAAACCGGTTCTAATAAACTCAGCTGGTTAAAATTACATAAGCCATGAATTGACCTAAGATATACCAAGATATAAAAGACAAAAGATTTTGAATTTTTCAAAAGCTTTTGAATTGTAAATTCAATCGAAAATAAAATTGTCTACTACCGCATTAGGTATAAATATCCTTGAAATATCCGTATGAGGATTAAATCCTGTGCTAGGGCTGCAGCTTTTGATTTAAAGCACAGAAATACCGATAGGATATGTCTAGTTAAAAGATTAACTACACTAGCCTCTAAAAATTGATTACAATTGTCTCCTGGAAACATGGATATTTCCAGATAAGTCTTATAAGTAATTTAAATCCAGTTAGTCGTAGCATTTCGTCTGCATGGTTGTAAAGTTGAGTTCTGGTAAAACTTTTATAAAAACTTTCATCCACCATTTCAACCAATATATAGCTTCTTACCTTCTTGAAGTTTAATCTATCTCCACACCAAATCTCATCGTAATCGGTTCAGTAGTTTAAGCCTGAAAGCGTAATACATACATACTTAATTTATAATATTAGTATGGATAAGCAAGTGTCTAAACCGTGTATCTTGTTTTATTAACAGGAGGCAAACGAGCAGGCTGCTTCAAGAGAAGAGGCCTTACCATTTTCTTAATGTGTTTTCAAAATTAATTTTATCAGTATCAACCCTAACTTTGCATGAATTTAGACGAAGCTCCGTTTAGAATTCACCTTTACCATTTCCTTGTAAAAATATCCTTCCTCTGGGGCTCAACTTTGAAGCGGTTTCAAAGAGGCATTTATAACTAGAGAATAGTACCTCGAGGACTTTCACTTGTGCGATTTAAATTGATTTACTTATTCGGAGGTTTCTCTTCATCGACATGACCCACTGTAAAAAGCTTATGAGCTTTTATCTAAGCTTTGAGACAACAGTGTCTATAACTAGTAACTGATAACCGTAATTAAATAAGACGATGTTATATAAGAATGTTGTTAAAACCTCTTTTGTGAAACCAATTAAAAAAAAACCTCTTTTTGACTAAATTAATTTATTAGAATTTTTTTGGATAACGTTCGTTCGTCATGTCTGTGGTAATAGTCGTAAGTGTTATTCTTTGATGATACTTTTGTCAAATTATTGTCACCGACTTTATTGAAAATTCAATTATTGAATTAATTGCTTAAATATTAATTATTGAATTGTTATAGTTATAATGTTAATTATAACTGTGTTTTGGTTAATATTGCAAAGTCTTTTATTCCTGGTTAGCACATCACTTGAAGTGACCCGCCTGCTCGTTTGCCTCCTCTTACATTAAAAAAGTCACATATCATACTGACAATAGATAATTAAGCATATATAATAATGAACTGAGAAATATAAGTACTTAATAGTTAATCTTATATAGAATATATTTATTATTATAACACACACACGAGCTCTCAGACAGGTAAGTGTCTCTGGATGGGGACTTAACCTTTATGGTGTGCCTCCTGCTCGTTTTACCCGCTTCTATAAAAAAAATTAAGCTACTGAAGAATAAAAATGGTGTAAAATCTTTTTTTGAAAACAAAGCCTCCACTCATGGCCGAAGCCTTTTCTAATAGAAAGAGGTTTTATTCTTCTATCATAATACCATTTAATACAGAATTTTTTAATTAAATATATTACAAAATTGATCTATTATATATGTTATTTTAAATAAAAATAAATATTGAAAACTGTATCTTATAAATCTTCTTCGTTACCTGCGCACAATAGCAAAGGATACTTGTTTTACCGCCAACGTCTAGACAGATACCTTATCTTATGATAGTGTAACTCAGTCAGCATAGGGAAAAGTTTTTATGTACTAACAGTATATAAGGTAACATATGTTTATGACAGTTTGATTAGAAAGATACGCTTAAACAGAATGTGAATAAAATTAAACATTCATCGCGTTCCACAAACAAATTATCTGCACTTGAGTTTATTTTAACTAGATTTTGCCTCGCTTTGATTTATGTTTTAAACTTTAACTTTTTTTTAAGTTACTCGTAAGTATATCACTTGAAGTAACCCACCTGATCGTTTGCCTCCTGTGATATGAAAAAAATTGTATCATTTTCGATTACACTATTAGGATAACACATGAAAATTATTTTCAATTCTATAATTCTCTTAAATAATAATAAATAATATAATTCTCTTTGTTATTTTAATTGTCAGTAGCACAATTTTGTATTAATTGTTTATTTTAAAAGAGCAGCTATCGAGTTTTTTGCCGGCTCTTCTCGGTTGATGACTGCCTTTCGAACCGGTGGTAGTGTAAAAATTGACGATTCAAAAGTGTCTTCATAAAAACCTACTTGAATAAAGATATTTTGTGTTAAAGAATTATTTAAATAGGGAATCTTCTTAAGAACGAGTTGTGCCAATAACTCCCATAAAACAGGATCACAGGGATTTTATACGCTGTTGCATTTATTATCCGCGTAACGGATTTTTTAAGGCTCTGTCTGTTTTTACGACAAAAGTTAAGGCACCCAAGATTTATAACATTTATTGGTCACGTAAAAGACGTGTCAGGATTGTGGCTTATTAGGAAAATCATTTTCATCAATTTTTCGGTGTACAAGACCTGGTTGGTGTCTTTTGGGGTGTTCTTTTTTTAAATTTTATTATAAAAGTATATTCATTCTGTTGTGGTGGTAGTTAGGAGTGATTGTATTCTGTTGTGGTTGTATTCGTGTGTGGTGGTATTTGGGTTTGGTGTTATTGTGGTATTTTTATGTAGTCCAGCACAATATGTTTAAAAAGCAAGCAAACGTCAGTAAATAAGTAAAAATAAAAAAGATTTCCAGAAGAGAACAAAGAACAAATTAAGGTTAATGTAGACTTACTTGGTAATTAAATCAACTTTTGAAGCTTCTCTGAAGGAAATCCGTTGCACTATATAAATAATATGCCTTCAGAAGTCTAACCTTCACTTTGAAGATTTATTAAGTTTATTAAGGTTAAGTAACTGTTATATATTTAAAAACAATTGTACCTCATTTCATATTACTAGAGACCCACCTGCTCGTTCTAACAATGAATGAAAAGTCTAGATTCTAATTCTAAAAAAAGTCTAAATATATTCAATATATTTATTTACGTAATTAAATGACATTTGTAGTGGTATATAAAAAAAGCCTTATATTATATTAATGTTACTCAATATGCGTCTATTTCTATCTAACGTGTTAAATATTCAAATTAATAGCTAATATGCCTTTGGACGGCATTTAATCCTATATGAAATCCCTGGTAGGCACACCGAACCTATTAAATAAAAGTGGAAAATACTTGTTCACAATAAAACAAAGGAATTGTTTTAAATACAGCCCATTACCAGTGCAGAGGCGAACAAAAGCTTGTATTTTACAAAGCGGGAACAATTTTTTTTTTCACGTTATTTCAGCACTGTTGCCAAAAGCGACGGACCTTTATCGCGTATCCGTTATTACAATTAATAATCCCATAATTATCGTATGCAATTTTTTTTTTAATTTATAGAAAAGGGGGCAAACGAGCAGAAGGCCCACCATAAAGGTGAAGTCGCCGCCCGTAGACACTCACGCGGCTGGGAGCTCGTGAGTGCGTTGCCGGCCTTTAAAGGAAAATTGGGAAATGGGGGGTAGGGGAAGAGGACGGGGGAGGGGAAAGGATGGGCACCGGAAGGTCTCGCTCACCGAACGAAACGCGAGTACAAAATGAACAAAGTCCTGTTGCATTCTGTGAGAGAATGGTATTTCTCCGACCGTGCCTGCCCATTCGGCTAAAACTCTAAACTCTAACATTGTTTTCAAAGTCAAAAACATAGTGAAAATAGGGTTAAAACATAGACTATACATTAGGTAAGATAAAAACAATAATTAGAAGTATATGAACAATTTATAATGGATGAGCGAGTGATGAAAATATATATGCAATCAGATATTAAATATCCTTTGAAGTGTCAAACACTTCGTGTTGCCATGACTGACTTTTTTATTTAAATATGTCAAAGACAACAAACTAATTAAAAAGGTTGCATTACAAGTTAGCAATTTCATATTTTAACTCCTTAATAGTACAGTTATTTATCTAACATGTAAAATTCTCGTGTCACAATGTTCGTTGCCGTACTCCTCCGTAACGGCTTGACCGATTCTCATGAAATTTTGTGAGCATATTGAGTAGGTCTGAGAATTGACAAGCATCTATTTTTAATATCCCCTTAATCATAAGGGTTCTCCACCCTTCGTGTTTAATAGAATAATAGAAATAGATTATATGGCAAAACAAGCCGGGCAACTTTGCCCGGTCAGCTAGTAATTTATAAAAATGTCTCATTTAATAATTCCCCTAGTTAATATCATATGAAATGTCGTAAAAGCTCTACGGCTCAAAATGTCTCTTATTATTATGTTTATTATGTTAATAAATTTGCGAAGGTAAGAGTCACCTACTTCATTTTATTTTATTTATTTTTATTTCTTAAACCTATACAGCTTATCAAAAAAAAATTACACAATAAAAATAGATTAAAAATAAAGTCAAAATAAGGTTAAAACATAGAACCGGAAATAGAATCTAAGATCAGAAACAACAATAACAAAAAAAACACGAACAAAAATATATATATATATACATATGAACAAGTGGAGTATATTATGTGAAGAACGAGCATTTAAGTGTGCGTGTGTGTATTAGTGTGTGCAATGGTGTTGCTGTGTGAGTGAGTGTGGGAGGTTGAGTCTTTCATTTAATTAAAGCAAGAATAATCTATCTATCGCAGTGAAGTCGGTACAATTGCCCTCTTAAATGTATCTCTAGTATGACAATTGACCTATTTAATTACTGGTTGTTCAGCAAAAAGTTTTAATTAGATTTTACAAGACATGAAGAGGGCTGCTGCACATTTTCCACCATTGTACTGAGTCTAATTGTAGCTTTTTTCTCTGCGTACGTGCGTCCTGCTTTGATTAATTAAACCAGATGAGTGGATGGTATTTTTAAAGCTTAAAACACAAAGTATCTTTAGACAAGTAGGTATTTATAAACTTTTCAATCGTCATTAACATTAGAAGTTCGGAAGTTATCTACCGAGAAGAATCGGCTCTATTAGATATTTTATATATTTATATCACTTACATAACTAAGTCAAATAAAAAAAGAAACTCAAGAATTACATGTCAAAAAAAAGGATCTTTGTCCTCTTAATATTATTTAACTGTATGCCTTTTCAACCAGAATACTCGCGTCGTATGGGAACTCTGTTTGATTTAGTTCAACACACACTAATACACACTTAAATGCTCGCTCTTCACATAATATATACTCCACTTGTTCATATGTATATATTTTTTTATTTTATTTTTTTCTGTTCGTGTTTTTTTTTTGTTGTCATTGTTTTTTCTGATCTTAGATTCTATTTCCGGTTCTATGTTTTAACCTTATTTTGGCTTAAGAAATAAAAAAATAAAAATAAAATAAAGTAAGTTACTCTGGACTTACCATACCATATCAAATAAGGATCTTTGGGCACATTCTTGATGTAAGCAAGTGACTGCTGATTCTGTGGTGTATATATATGTTTCTAATAAATTGAAAATTTGTTTCAACACTCACATACGAAGTTTAGCGGAATATGGAAACAAAAAACTAAAATAAATAATTATAAATATTTGTAATTATTTATAATTTTAGTTTTTAATTAGCTTATTTCTCCAGTTTTACTTAATTTAATGTATGTTGTGCTTTGTTTTTGTATACTTGCACTAGTCAAATTGTATTTTAGGTATTCTTTTATTTTCTGCGTTGCCTGGAAGAAACCACTTATTAGCGATAAGGTAGCCCTTTCTTTGCTTTTATATGTATTAGCATATATTAACATCTTCTACTTTTACTGTTTAAGTGCAATAAAGTGTGAATAAATAAATAAATTTAAAAAGTTAGGTCTCTATGGAAGTGCCATAAGTCTGGCAACATTCGGATGCTGATGAAGCAACCAAACTGACAACGAAGGCTCAAGAAAAACAGAGAAGATTAAACAAAATAGAGAAGGCACAAGAAAAACGAACAAGGCCTAAGAATGCCAGAGTGTGTTGCCCTGTCATGGAACGAGACGTCCTGGTGTTACGTATATAACTTCTCTCTTTGACAAAGTAGATAAAACAGAGGGAGATCATACTAAACAACAAACCCAAGTAAACTCCAAATCAAATGAATAAACTAACGCTAATGTACGATCAAGAAGCTCCAAATGTAAATCCCACTATCTTCCATTATTCGAATTTGCATACAACTCATGTAATATTCATTCATTTCTAGATCAGCTGTTATTGCTTTGATGTAGCTTATTGGTTTAAATAATTAAGCTCGCTCGTTAAATTGTCGGCTTCTGTCGACTTATATCATAATTCACTAATGTATTATTACAAGACGAGTGATCTATCTTGAATTGAGATATCAACAGATTACCTCTGACTGTGAGGAGGTGTACTTGGTACGCTTATTGAAAGACTTTCATACCAAAAAGCTTGGGTATGGATCGCCCTAATTGCTGGGCGATCACGCTTAAAATTATCGTCGTGGGTATCTCGGGTGCCGGTTTATTTTGAAACGTAGAAAATTATAGCAGTGTGTCGCCAAGTACAGGCTTTTTAAAACTTGGTACGCCGAAGGCGAAGCTTTGGCGAAGCGAGAGGAAGCTTTTTAGCATGGGAATGAATCACCCTAAATGCTGAGTTAAGGATCATTATTAACTTAGTTTGTCGTGATTTACCAGACCTGTTTATTTTAGAACCCACGTAGATCGCTGATAGGACGTGGAGAAGATAATGCTCAAAAGTGTATAAACTTCGCGGTGATACACAGTGCGAAGGACGGCCTTGAAAATTTCTTTCATTAGTCGAAACACAAAAGACTGCGTCGGCCAGTATTCTCTCCCGCAAATTGCCTATAAATTTTTATTACGAGCGTTGAGGTTTTGATAAACAACCTCATAATTATTTCTCATGGTAAATTTTCGATACTTGTTTGCCCACTTCTACGATTATTGTGCACGGTTTTGCGACACTTAATCGTCAGTTTGAATCGGTGTGAAGCAAAGATTTTTGTAATATTAATAATAAGATAATTTTATGTATCTAAGACATATTATTTGAATGATAATTATTATTTTGTGTTAAAACAGTTGGTATACGTAAATTTTTCTATTTTGTTCTTTTGCAAGCGTCTAGTATATAGTTTACATTTAATAATAGTAAATATTATTAATAGCAATAGTAGAAGTAATGGTAGTAAGTAGCATTAGTGGGTCATTTTAAATTTATCACACTTTTTTTGTAACCTAGAAACTAGAAAAAAACCTTTGTGGAATCAACTGATGGAGCGCAGGTATTCCCGAACCGTTACAACTTGAGGGGCCTTCATGCAAAGAGCTTACTCCCTTAAAGGCCGGCAACTCACTTGTTAGCCTCCTGGCGTTGCAGGTGTCCATGGGCAGCGGTTAGCACTCAAAGTGACCCGCCTGCTCGTCTGCCTCCTGTTAAAGCAGAACAAAAATCAATAACACTTTAGCTACGATACGTTTACACTTCCACCAGATAAGCCATCTTCTTTCTCCCCCAAATTGACGGACCTTGAGCCATTTAAAGCCTTCAAACTTCAAAACCTATATTACGTAGGCCCATATCTATCTACCATCCTCTAGTATCCTAAATATAAGTAGAAATTGCCTGCAACATTATATAATACACAATGTATGTGTCCATAAATCGTGTTATTTTAACGATCAGCGTGAGACACTGTGATCTGATGGCTCAGCGATTTTATTGGTCCATTATATTTGCGGAAGAGCCATTATGCGAAAGGTTTGGTGATATTGTCTTTTATATTACCTGTATTTAGGTCACTGTACGAGGTTTCAATATTATATATATATATATTTATATATATATTATTATCCTGACACTGTGTTAGTTCATAGTCATCCGTCAAACGTCTGGACAGATTTTCACCAAAAATTTATATGCGTCTTCACTAGGTCTGAGAATCAGCAGACATCTTTTTTTTTATTACATCTGTTCCCAAACATCTTATGCGCTAAATATATTTAAAGAACAATAAACTTATAAGATAATAAAACAAGGTATACACACAAAACAATAATATGGGAACTTGAAATATTTAAGAGATAAAACAAAATACAATATATATAATAATAATAATATAACATACATGTGAACACCATCAGGATTTAAAGGTTTGTCTTTTTTAAGGTGTTCAAAATGCCTCTACGAAAGGTAAGCAGAGAGTCGGCAAAAACATCAACCGACTCGTCCACATTCACAATACTATTATTATTATTTTTCATACCCCTAATTGATAAAGGATAAAACTTTGGGTTATATGTATTTTAATGCCACATTATAAAAGGATAAAAATTAAAATTAAGGGTGAACAACCCATATAACTTAGGGGTATGTAAAATAAATAGTAGCCGATTGTCAGACCTACTGAATACGTATATAAAATTTGGTGAAAATCGGTCAAGCCGTTTCGGAGGAGTACGGTAACAACACTATCATCTTATACATCACTACTTCGTAAGCATTTCTTGTCTCCATTATAATTATTTATAATTCTAGATTTAAATTAGCATATTTTTCGGTTTTTCTTATTTTAATGTATGTTGTGTTTTGTTTCTGTATTATTATTTTTTCTATACTTCGCACCCTTTGCACCTGTCTTATTATATTTTAAGTGTTCTTTTATCGTGTGGGTTGTCTGGAAGAGATCGCTTATTAGCGATAAGGCCGCCCGTTGCTCTTATATGTACTAACATCAGTTAACGTCATTTGCTTCTAGTGTTTAAGTGCGATAAAGTGTAAAATAAATAACACTGTGACAGGCACATTTTATGTATTTAAGATGATCTTTCCTAGTAGAGCTCCTTGTTGTAGTTTAGAAACATTCTGGCCGGCAACTGGTTTCATACCAACACGGTAAAAAATGTCACCTTAATTATTTTAAATAATTTCTGTGTAATTTAAACCAATAAATAGACAATCTCCTGATTAATATTTCAAGCTCTCCGGCATTATTAAAGCGAAGCGCCGGCCAAAAGATTTATAATGATCCAAGTACAAAGTTGAGTAAGGCAATGTCTCAATAACGTAATTCGTTACAATCTTCTTTTGGACAATCTTAAAGTTTACTCAGCGGTTTAAATTTAACTGTTGTCGTAATTTGTAAAAGAAAACATATATATGCCAGTTAACTTCAGTCATAAGATTTGTGTTAGTTGAAAGTGATGCTTTTCAAATTTAATGCCTGCTTAAATCAGTAGCTGATTTAAGATCTAAGAACGCATAAGTGATGCTTGTTAAGTCTTTTATTTGGCAAAAAGTTCTCTTCTTTTATTCTTTTTTTCTCTTGATTGCGACTTGCAACTCCATCTTTATGGTTGTTAGATGTAAGTAGCTTAAGAATAAATTAAATGTAATTTTGTGTATGTTTTACACTTTCTAAACATCTAAAAGACAATTCAGTTGACGGGTGCGTTGTTGTCCTTACCAGTTAAGCTCATTAATAATGCGTTTAAAACAAATGTAACATGTTCCCTAGAGAAATCTCAATATTTAAAGCAAACTAAAGTAAACAATCTGCGGAATCTAGTTTAGTTTCATGCATCGTTCAGCAATGTCCTAACCAGTTACGAAGTTAGTTAAAACTCGGATATTTCACGCTTAACTTAACTGCATAGTTCAACTGCGGCTTACCGATCTGACAACAAATATTTGTAACAAAGTAATTATTACTATATCTAATATATAAAATTCTCGTGTCACAGTTTTCGTTCCCTTACTCCTCCGAAACGGGTTGACCGATTCTCCTGAAATTTTCTGAGCACATAGAGTAGATCTGAGAATCGGCCAACATCTATTTTTAGAGACATTTTTTTATTTATTTTTTTGGCAAAACGACGTGTGTGGGATCAGCTATTTTTTAATCTTAGATCGCGGTACTAAGATGCTCCATTGTGTAATCACTATCATGCAGTTCCTGTAAAGCTACATCATCCCTGAGTAACACAGGCTATATATAATTCCAATTGTAACAAGATTTTAGCCCGTGAAAGAATGCCCTGTCGAGATTATTAAAAAACGCTATATACTTAACCAAATTACACGTGGGCGAAGCCGCGGGCGGAAAGCTAGTATATAAATATAACGCATATTATTTGATGTACAACCTAACACAATTCCGCGAATGAATGGGAATTTTTTTTTAACAAAACAAAACACAATCGCGCGAATAAAAGTTAGCGAGATTGTTAAAAGTTTAATATTCTCGCTTAAAACTGTGTGATTGAACTCGTAAATGTGATGTGTCGACTTTGTACGAGTAGTCGCGGGGGTTAGGTCGCACTGCGGAACTATAGTAAAGAATAACTAAATGTATTAAACGACAGTTAATTTAACGTCGAGTTATATAATTAATGAACCAAATCAAATTGATGTAAATATTAAAACAAGATAAAACAAGAACTAGCAAGAGACTCTCTGCCACTCGTTTAAAGCGCAAAGTATGTCATACGTAAAAATTACACCATGCGAAAAAAACAAACTAAAAAGATAAGTTTAACGGCACACGTGGTCGTCATCAGTCGATTCTGTTTTCATCATGGCTGCCGAGCTATCGTGGGTAGGCGGGCGAGGAGATTCAAAACCACGCGTTGAAGATAATTAACAATGTACAATTATTATTTTAACCAAATATGAACAGAATTATGATCAGCACTTTATAATTAATTGGGGTAATGTGACACTCCACCGAACGCGTGTTGCTTGGGCGCGATACGAACGGATCTAAATCCTCCGATGATCGTGGATCGCCTCTGTTCCAACGCTGCACGCCAAGAGAGCCCGGAGTTGCGTCAGAGTGACGTCAACTTCTTGACACTCTCAAAACATTGAAGCGCCTTCAAGTTTATATTTTTAAAGTTTTTATGCTTGTAAGGCATTATTTAAATATTAGCTAATTAGCTACAATGACGACTATTACATACTCTACTTGATTTGAACTCGCAGAAGGGTTTTGATATTTAATTTACTTTCTAATAAGATAAATGTCCGTTCAACAAGTGAATAGGATCTGTTAAATCAAAATGCTGTAAATAATATCGTGATATCTTCGTCGCTGCAGCCGCTGATTCAAGACCACGAACACAGGACAATTGAAACAGTGCGCTGTTAAATCATCTTGTTTTAAAAGAATTAAATTGGCTCGTTTTTTTTTGGTTTTATTATAAAATACCAATAATAATTAATAAACAATTCAATAAATAAATCTACATTTGTTTGCGGTACAGTACAGAACCACATTATAAGCCAATATTGTATGCAAAAATAAGACAATATTAGAATTTCAAGATCCCATTTAATTGTATTATATATACTTATTTTTATTTTCTCATAAGTTTATTGTTTTTTAAATATATTTAGCACATTAGATGTTTTGGGACAGATATAATAATATATAATATGAATTTACCTCGGCCTATTTGTTACTCTATGATATTGTTACTCTGTGTTTTGTTCCAGAAAAAATGTTCTACTTTGGTAGACACCAAAGTAGATCATTTTGAGTTAAACTAATCCAAACACTATGAATACTAACGTTTTTTTTATCGAAACTGTTTTTTTATTCTGTGGCCTCGGCTCTTGAATTGAATTGAAAGCGCCCCGGGGCTAGATGCATATTAAAAGGGGATTCAAACATAAATAATTTTTATTATACTTTACATCTTACAATAATTAAAATTTATAAATGTTAGTTTATACTTTTTTTTTACATCAGAACAATTTTCCAAACGATAGCTTTCCTGTTTTATTGTGACAATCAAAGTATTAATAAACATTTGGGTCATACGCTGGTCAACAGTGGTACTGACAAGACTTTAATTATAAAATTATGTAAGTATTATTAATAATTAATTGGGCAGTAAGCCAGTAAACCCCAATACCCCGCTCCCAAAGCTCCTTCCATTTGATCACCTCCAACGCAGAGGGGCTCGTATCGTCGACATCCCATTTTTTTCCAATCGGCTTGATCCTTTGGCCCTGCGTAGGGATGTAGGTTTCCTCTGCATCTTCTACCGCATATATGATGGGGAGTGCTCTAATGAATTATTTGGACTAATACCTGCAGCTGAATACCATCACCGGACGTCAAGGCAGAATACGAAATTCCATTCGTACCACCACTTGGGGACCTTTAAGAAGGGAGCGTTCTCTTCTTTAAAGGCCGGCAACACACTTGTAAGCCACCTGGCGTTGCAGGTGTCCATGGGTAGCGGTTGGCAAATCACTCGAAGTGACCCGCCTGTTCGTTTGCCTCTAGTTACATAATATAATAATAATAATAACACTCTACAATAACGTCTTATAATTGGGACAGGAGGCAAACAGGCAACCACTTTAAGACCGCCGTCAACCTCACAAGGATTTATGATAATGTTATTATTACATTATTTAAAAAGTGTCATTTAAAAGAAACGGGGAGGGATCCTACTATGGGGAGGGGGAATTATTGTGTCAACAGAGTTTTAGTTTGTTAAAACACTAATTTTATTAAAAGTTCCTCAAAAAGTGTACAAAGGCTTGGCTTCAAGAAATGGGTGAACCTCTTCCATAACGGTCGGCAACACACATGCCTGCTGATGTCTTTGGGTGGCGGTTAGGAGTTGCCCTTTGTTTTATTTGAAAACTCGTAATATACCTAACTCTTGTAATATTTAATTTAATATTGTTTTAGAATGTATTTAAAAGCTCGCATTAAAAATATAACTGTAGTGCGCGTAGACCCTAACTGTTATACCGACTATACTTTTTTTTATTACAAACACTATCACCTTAGCGACTATAACATACAAACCACTTGAATTCGGCCAATTTCACATTGAAAGGAATAATTTTTGAGGTTATATTTTTTTATGGTTGATTTTATTATAACTTAAATGAAAATTCTGAGTATGTGTTTTTTTTATTAAAGACAGAGCCAAGGGATCCAAGACGGCTATGAGTTTCCAGAAATTTTAATAATATGGCAATAAAGATCAAGGTAATTTTGTAATGTCTTGAAAATTTTTAATATTATTTGTGAGTTGTGAAAAGAGGCCATATGTGTTAGCCTCTTGGTCATACACGTTGGCCTCTTGACCATACACATTGGTCTCTTGGGCATACGCTTTGGCCTCTTGACCATACGCATTGGCCTCTCGAACATACGAGTTTGCCTCTTGGCCATACGCGTTGGCCTCTTGACCATATCAGTTGGCCTCTTGACCATACGCATTTGACGCTTGGCCATACGAGTTGGCTTCTTGGCAATACGAATTGGCCTCTTGGTTGTACGGTCCGCAGCTGTCTATAAAAATTTTGATTCACTGTTATAATATGAAAATACTCGAAGGCTGTATTAGTCGTATTATTTAACTTTAATAAAATGTTCAAAGGGTTCGTTTAAAACGATGACACCAACGCTTCAGGTCTCGAATGTACAAAACGAAACTTTTCTTTGTAACATTTTATTCTTGTATTTTCTAATTAAAGAGTGTTCAGTAAATTACAGTTGGACGGACGTGTTTAGTTTTTAAATGGAACGGAATAAATGTTAACCTAGGAACTTTGTGTTATAACGAATATTCAATATTTCTTACTTGAACTCACATGTAATAATAATTAATGATTATTTCGAAAGTGTAGGTCGAACATACCTGCAGCTGAATTTCATCTTCGCACATGTAGGCAGAATACGAAATCCACTCGTAACACCTTTATGTCTGTCGTTCCACCACTGCGTGTTTACTTTCAGACATTTCTTACCACGCACCACCACGTTACGGAACTAGCTGCCAGCCACGGTATTTCCGAACCATTACGACTTAAAGACACCTTCAAGACAAAAGTGTACCACTCCCTAAAAGGCGGGCAACGCACTCGCAAGCACCCAAGCACGTGAGTGTCTATGGGCCTCCTACCCATCATACATGCAACAAATATAGTCATCACATAATCACAGGCGGAAAACAAGAAAAAGTCAAATTACAAAAAGTATTTAATCCCAATTGGATTTTGTTACCTTTGGAGTAGTTTTACAAGTCTTGGGGTACAAGTGCACATGCACTTATTAAGGAATTAAGTAGGTAGGCCTGGTAGTCAGTACCGGCCAGGTGCTTTTCTCAGCCTAGAAGCATCGCGATACAGCGAGGAAATGTCAGTTTGTGTACTCTGCTGCAAGGACCAAATTTTGAATTAGTTTTAGTGGTTTGGTTGGTTGATTATCTTTTATTATTTATTAACTATCTAAAATCATCATTGATGTACCGGAGATATAACCCGGGACCCTCTGGGGGGGCAATCCAGCTTTATAAGCATTGCATTTCCGATGATAAAATTTAAAAGCAATATACTAAATAGGATAACATTAACAAGATTTAGCAACGATTAGTATACACGATGTCGTAATGAGATCGTTCGCATGCATTCACTAAACCAACAAATGTGATAGCAGAAGGCTTCACCAATATTACCTGAGTCGTAAAATTTGCCTTCATATTCATAGAAGCGTCTTAACACCTTGCGACACCAATATTTGATGAGCTTTTATTTATCGTATACGATTTGTTGACGTTATAAAAACGTGTAACTGAATTTACTGTATTTTATCCTATTTTCTGTTAATCCAAACGAAAAATTACAAAATTAATTATCTACTCAAAAGTGCACGAGGATGGTCTAAAAATAAAAATAACTGTCTCATAAATAGTAAAATAATAAAAAGAAACTCTACATTTATTGCCAGTTTCCAAATCAAGAGAGTAGATGACGAAAAGAACTAACATAACTATCCGCCACTACTTTTAATCGACAAAGAAGAAGAAAAGTGTATATTAAAACTTCCACCACGACTGTACCTATTAACTTCTTCTAAGAGTTCCTCTCCATCTAGTGAAGGTTGGTAATCAGTTTCCTGGGCAGCCTTTCTAACCCTTTTAACCATTATTGTAAACTGCCGAAGATCACGGCCCAAGTATGTGATCTTCAGTTGTTTTACTGTGAGCTTAAAAGCGCGTGCTAGGCCGTTCCAAACTGTAGGAGGGGAGAGAGAAAAGCTCCAAAATTAAATGTCGTATCGTACGGTGTGAAGAGCAATACGACATCGTTCTCTCACAGATCGAAGCCGTTATGCACACAATCTCTGTTATCCTCAGATTCGATTTTATGAATTTTCTATGTAACCTTGTTTGCGTACGATAGTTGAAAACTAAAAACCATTGTGAGAGTTTGTACAAAGGAATACCTCAAGCATACACGTCTACCAATTGATTCATTCAAAAAGTAAAAAAAATGGTAAATTTGTTTATCACTCACTTAAACATATCTTGTTTGCTAAGCACATCACTCGAAGTGGCATGGCTGCTCGTTTGCCTCGTCCTAAAAAAATAAAATACAAGTCAATAAAAATAATATCGTAAGAGTTTTCAGAGCTTTAAGGTCCAATTTTTAACAGGCCGGCAACGCCCCCGCGATCCTCCAGTCATGTTAGTTGTGGATAGCATATTTCTGGATTGACTCCAGCTTATTTTACTTTTTTTATATTATTTTACGAAACAAAACAAACAAATCGGACAAAATGTAAAAAAGGTATCTGACAAAAATAAAGAAGTATCCTTGTACATATTTCACATATAATATATATTATATACACAAGTACAACAGAAGGCACAGGAAGAAAAACAAATCTTATTTAAAGTGTCAGATAAAAAATAAATTCTCTATTATCTCTAGTTAAACCTCAAGAGAGAGTTTTTATGAGAACAAATCAAATGCTTAGTATTAAAAAAACAATGTTTTTTATGATATTATAATACGCGATCATTATATTTTCAAACTATTGCTAACATCATTAAGTTTTCGGAAACGGGCTTTGAAGCACGACTGCGGGAAAACCTTTCCGTATTTTTCAAAGGGAAATCTCCCTTTTTATCTTTTTCCATTCTACCACTCTTCAAAATACTCGTTTAGATATTATAGATGGTTCTAATGTTAAGTGTGATCGGGCACCTAATGGCCCGTGAACCAAAATAGATTACCTCAGGCTCGACCTTCGATTAACAATCAAATTTACCAGGACGATAATGAAACGCGCACTTATCTCTTTTAACTTCAAAGAACGCCCACGAAAACGTCAAAAATATTAAATGAGTTTCTTTCTCAAAGCACGAGCTTACGAAAAACACTGGTTTCTGTACTTTAAAAGCTCGTGTACAATTAAACTGCATAAATCACAATATCCGCACGTGTTGTCATAAAAACAAGAAGGTGTTACTTAAATGGAGACACTATCCTGATATTGTCAAAACGATCTAAAAACCAATGAATATTTAGATATAGATTGTTGATATAGTCATAATATTTTAACATAATGACAAAAAAACCTATATCATTATATCATATGTACATAAACTTAGTTAAAGTCAAATTTATGCAGTAAGGTACATAGGAACAAATTGAAGCCTTACATCTAGCCCTGGAAGTCTTACATCTGTTTGTATGCGGCCAAGCTGAGAAGAAGCAAGAAACTCAACTTGTTTAATGATAATCCACCGAATAATGTACTTAAATTACATAAATTTATTTTTTATTTATTAATTATTACATATTTATATAAACATTCATAATATTAACCTAACTAATATAAGTAGCTTAAAATAAAACAAAAAACAAAACTAAAACAAATTTAAAAAGTTTGGTCCCTTTGGCAGAGTACTCATAATGCTGGAGGCATTCCCTCGCTGTATCGCGATGCTTATACGCTGAGTAAGGAAAGCACCAGCTCTTGGATCACCGGTACTGACTACCAGGCGCCTACCTTATTCTTAAATAAGCGCCTGTGCACTTGCACCCCATGGTCCAAAAGTCTATTAATTATATATGTTTCTATATAACTTTTAATAACAAACTTTGTGGCTCAAGAGAGTTCAGAATGGAAAAGATTGGAAAAAGCCTTCTCCGGCTGTCAAACACATCTGTTAAAATGCAGCAAATACACGATTATTAATACTGTATATATACTGAACAAAAGCTATAATTATTAAATAACAAACAAAAAAGTATAAAATATAAATTGTGTGTGAATTAATATAAGTAGGGATATCGATAAACGCCTATTTGACAAAGCCAAAAATTCAAGAATATCCCCGAGCGTTACCTAAATAGTAAACACCTCAAGGCTTCGCGGGATGACGATAGGCTTATGTAAATGCGATACCGAGATGTCTGCTAAAGATAATATATCCATTGCGAACGGACGAAATAATACCATTCGTTTAAATTAAACTGTTACGCATATACGAGTTTCCATTTATTATGTAACAGGAGGCAAATGAGCAGACGGGTCACGGGCCCCCGTGGACACCTGCAACGCAACGCAAGTGAGTTGTCAGCCTTTAAGGATTTTGTCTTCATACAAAATTCAATTTCGTTAGCTTAAACACTACAATATCAATAGAATCATGGCTATTTTTATAAAAGGCTAATTCTTTAAATGAATGTTGCCTGGTATAGTAGTAATCTACTCGTGCATTGGCTGGGCCCCGTATAATAAAATTTGTTTGGGGCCCTTATATGGGGGTAAAGATCCCGCCATAACGATATAGTGTCGCCAACTTTTGAACGCACGCTTATGGCGGGAAAAAATGTAATTGCTTTATAGAATTTTGTCATTTGTAAAATAAAATAAATTAGCAAGTTTTTTTTGCCTTACACACTTTGGGGCCCCCGTATAATTGATACAGCTACGCCCCTGCAGCCATGACTATAAATCTAAATATAAAAACGTTTTAGGATCACACCGATATTAAATAAGTTCCCAAAAATTGTGTAACAGAACAGACAAGTACGCAGGCACTCAGACACTCAGACATATACGCAGACACGTAGGCAGACATGCAGACAGACACGCGACTCGTTGTTGCTCATCATGTCAAAATATTTAATGAAATCTGTCAGCTACGAAGCTTTGTGTGGATCACCCTCACAGCGATATCCGTAATTAGGTTCAAGTGAATCATTCAGAACGTAAAGTTATTAAACAACCGAAGTACGGCGCTTTTGGCCGCGTCTTTAGCCCAAACAAATTAGACACATATTTCCAATTATTTCCGTAACAGTTGACTTGGCACATTTGCAAGCAATTTTGAATCTTTAACTAAAACAAGTAAAACTAGGGTGATTATCGTTATTCCAAAGTTAAACAAAATATTTTCAGTATTAAGAGTTAATGATCCGAGGAGCTTGTAAACTTCACTCAACCGTTGAGCTTTCTATTTTAAGCTTGGATTTTAGATACAGCTACGTTTGGGTTTTCACAAGCGGTTTCACGCGGTTTCACTGCGGTTTGAGGACTTTTAATTATTTAACAAATATCTGTGTGCTTTTTTCACAAAAGCTTCGTTTAGTATTTAATATCGATTGGTAAATAACCCACAAAACAGAAAGACACAACACGTATTTATTTATTTATTCACATTTTGTTGCACTAAAACAACAGGCGGAACAACGGGCGGCCTTATCTCTTCCAGGCAATTCACGGTATAATTGTTAAGCAAAAAATGCGACCTTTATTTAATTGACCACTATATAACATAGTATTATTCTTATTATAGCTTAGGCTGACTTGACAGTTGATGTTAAGCGGAGCTGAGCCCGTGTCTGGTAACGGCGGCCATCTTGAACGCGCCTTTTCTAATACAAGGTGGCGCCCACGCACCACGCTCGAGACAAATAGCTGTTTTATTGCAATCAAGTTAATTGGAAAGATAATTGATGTGATTCTACATTGTTAGTATCAATAATTAGCAAATTATTTTGTGATTTTCCTGTAAACGATGATAGTTCGTATATATTTGGTTTTTGACAATTTTTTGATGATGTTTTTAATATACTTCTACGCCCACATAAGCTTTGCAGCTCACTTCCTGATTACATCCCATCAGCCTTTTCACTGTCATCTTTTAAATCTGTTTTTTGAAAGCATTTGTTGTCGTTATGTAAATATTTATATTTTCAGATTTTAATTGGCTTATTTTTCCTGTTATACCTAATTTAATGTTTTTTGTGTTTTGTATTCTTTGTACCTCTTGCACTAGTCCAATTGTGTTATAAGTATTATGTTATGTTGCCTGAAAGAAATCGCTTATTTGCGATGATGCCTATCTATTTACATTATCTACTTTTACTTTCTTTGCAACAAAGTGTAAAATATAAATAATCGTAAGAATATGAGTTTTGTTCACGCAAAGCTTTTTTATTTAATACACCTCATATAAGCTAAGGCTGTACGTTTTAAAGATAATAAATTCTATAAAACCCACATGCGATAAATGGATTAAGTTATACCCAGACTTATATATCCCTTTTTACATAAAAATCTGCTTCATATCGAAAACACATAAACATTTATTTCTCTCATTGCGTGAGGTTTTAAGCTCGTATGGTGATGTACTGTTGCAATAGAATCTTCCAGCGATATTGGGGGGGTTGCAAAGGGCCCTAAGTTGCGTTATAGAAGAGGGGGCAACCTCACGAGGATGGGAGCTTGGGAGCAGGTGTGTCTCTTCAAAGTGCTAACTACCGCCCATGGACACCTGCAACGCCAGGAGGCTTACAAGTGAATTGCCAGCCTTTAAGAGAGAGGTACACTCTTACAGGCCTCAAGTCGTAGCTGGAAGACCTGCCCCGGCTGTTGGTTGCACAAATAGGTGGTGGCCGGTAGAAGCTGCCTTAAATAACGCACCGTTGTGGAGCGCCACACGCCATGGTGATGGAAGTCAGCTGCGGGGCTGGTACCATAATGTTACCAAACTTTTAGGATACGCTCTTGAAGAACCCTAAGTTTCATAAAGGATTTTTTGTATACATTTTAATTACGTCATAGACATTACTCTATGATAAATATAAAACCTTCGTTTTATTGGTATTTATAGCAAAGATGGACGATTACAAACATGCCTACGCGACGTGACGATGAAGACGCTTCCCGGATTAGGAAAATGTCTTGTCGAGAATAATATTTGTAATTAATGTATCAATGTTATTGTAGAATATCTATGCAAAACAGTGGTACTCATGTTATTGGGTGTGGCTCGGTATTTCAAACAGCAACGATGGTAAATATAATGTTAACTTATTAATGATATATTATTTAAGCTTAATCTATTTGTGAAAATGAAAATTTCAGTTAGTTAACATACATTGATGTTTAAATGTACAGACACAATTACAATTGTATTGTTAGTGCAAATACAGTGCTTCAAGATTTTATTTGAATTTTAAATATTTTTCTATTGTTAGAAAAATTTAACAAGAAGCAGCATTATCTGAGATCTATAGTTATTTTCAAATATTAATAAAGAATGAATTGTAAGCGCAGTGGTCGTGGATCGCAGGTTTGAACGTTCGCTTAAAGGATGTCGAGGCAGAATACAAAATTCCATCCGTACCACCTTGACGTCTGGCGCTCCACAACTAGGCAGTTTCTGCCACGCACCACCTCTTTGTGGAACCAACTGCCAACACAGGTATTCCAGAACAGCTACTACTTGGAGGCCTTCATGAGTGTAAATCTCTCCCTTAAAAGCCGGCAACTCACTTGTAAGCCTCCTGTCAATGATCACTTCAGGTGCCTGCTCGTTTGCCTCCTGTTACATAAACAAATAAAAGCAAATCAAAATCATAAATAATAAAATAAAATCTAATCTCGTCTCGATAGGCAATTCCAATATAGAATATTTAGTCTATGCTCGTATCTCTCATTTATCGTTGGGTATATTTTATTGAACCTTAAAATATCGGTAACGATCTAACGAATTTCATAAATTCTAACCTGAATGGTAAAATATTTAGAGATTTTCATTTCGTGATATCACTTGAAGCTCCCGTGTGCCAATTAAATAAATATTTTTATAATTCATTTATTGGGAATTTATATTTTAAATTTTATCTATATTATTTAGAGCAGCTATCGAGTTTCTTGCCGGTTCTCGGTAGATGACTGCATTCCGAACCGGTGGTAGTGTAAAAATTGACGATTCAAAAGAGTATTTATAAAGATTTACTTGAATAAAGATATTTTGAGTTTGAGTTTATGAATATTATCGTATATTATATATATTATCTTAATCTTTTGACGCTGCGTAGACATGTTTGTTTCTCTTAGCATCTTTTATCGCATTTACCATGTTCAGAGGAGTTGGTCGGATTAATACCAGCAGCTGAATTTCATCTTCGGACATCTAGGCAGAATACGAAATTCCACCCGTATCATCTTGATGTCTGTCGTCCCACCACTGCGCGTGTCTTACCACACCCCACCACGTTATGATACCAGCTGCCCGTCACGGTATTTTCGAACCATTACAAGTTAGGGACCTTCAAGGCCGGTAACGCACTCACCAGCTCCCAGCCAGGTGAGTGTCTATAGGCGGTGTCTTCATCTTTATGGTGGGCCTACTGCTCGGTTGCACCCTCTATTATAAAAAAATATTTTTTATTTTAGCCGCTTAATAATGAATAAATATAGTTTATTAAAAGAATCACTAATACAAAACTTTTCTCTGCAAAATGTCAGCCATCTTGCGAAGCTTAAAAGTAAATGCGATTCTATTTAAATTCAGATTTGTTTGAACAAGTCTCAACGCTTCGCTGTTTATCAGTGAAAACAATGTTTAAAACCGTTTAAAAAGTTGTGTGATTAAGATAATTATCCTGCAAAAGTACTTCATATAAAAACCTTAAGGCTGTGATTTGTTAAGTACACAATAACTTGGCCTTTTTTTTTGGTCTAGAGGGCAAGAGAGTATTTTTATTTTTTATTTAAAAAAAAGGTCTTAATCTACATTACAATTATATATTTTTAAGCCATCAGGGTTTGGTATAACAGAATATATATATAAGCTGACAGGCACCTTTGGAAGCTTGCAACGAAAGGTCGCAGGTGTGTTACTGGCCGCTAAGAGAATGTTTGCAAGCAATAGGAAACTGGGATCTTTCTTTGACATTTCCATAAACATGAGCTATTTCAACAACCGAGTGGCCAGGACCAATGAGCTAAAGTAGCAAGACTAATAAATGTAGAAAATTGGCTTTTATTATTTTTTATATTTATTTAATAAGGCACACCAACAACACACATACAAACACAACCCGAACAAAATTACAAAAAAGCACACAAGGCATGTATGTGCATAAATTATAGGAATGCACAGCATTACAGGTATACAATTTAAAAAAAACAACTAAACAATCATATATAAAAAAAAAAATAAAGAAAACAAATAAAAGTTCTTATATATTATTACAATTATATATTTTCAAACCGCCAAGTACACAATATAATTCAGTCAGTCCTGCCGGCCATAAATGTATGTAAAATTACATATTTTTTAACATAAAAAAAGGATTGTTATAGTCGCACGCTGGGGTAGACCGTTTTTTTAGGCGCGGCAGCGTATACTTAGATGTCCTCTCACCGAAGACGCTGTTAGCTCGTGATGAGGCGAAACTGCCTTTTGGGTCGCAAAAAAAAAAAATTGGCTATTAAACTACCTACTACTACTAACTAATAGTTGGTAATCCTTAATATTGAACTAACTCATGGACAAAGCTAATAAAATAGATGCAAGGTCTGTGCTTTCTAATTTAAGTTGGTTCGCTAACGAAAACAGATTCCAACCTCGAACGGGAAGAACTTTGAGCTGGAATTGTGCAAGTCACATAACCGAGCGATTCACAGGATTACTTCTGGATGAAGGTAACGAACAACTCAACGAAGCAATAATATCTATGTATTAATTCGTTTTGCAGCTAGAAAAAATGAAAAGGTCAAAGTACAAAATTCTTTAGTCGCCTTTGCAGTTGAGACTTATGGAACTTGGGGTACCGGTGCACAGCTTATTAAGGAATTAGGTACGCGTCTGGTTAGTACTGGTGACCCAAGAGCTGGTGCTTTTCTCGATCAGCGTATAAGCATCACGATACAGCGACTCTGCCAAAAGGACCAAACTTGTTAAATATGTTTTAGTTTTTTTATTAAAATATACTTAGTTTCATGACTTCATAATTGTATTATGTCATAGACGCACAAACATACACCAGGTTATTATTGAGTGGGAGTGCCATGCTGTTACTTAAAGTTCCAGCCGAATAGGCAGGCACGACCGGAGAAATACCACCCTCTCATAGAAAACCGGCGTAACGTGATGCAATTGGACTTTGTTAATTTTGTACTCGCGTTCGTTCGGTGAGTGAGATCTTCCGGTGCCCAGCCTCCCCTCCCCCATCCTCTTCCCCTACCCCCCTATTTCCTACTTTACCTTTAAAGGCCGGCAACGCACCCACGAGCTACCAACCGCGTGAGTGTCTATGGGCGGCGACTTTAGCTTTGGGCCACCTACTCGTTTGCCCCCTTTTCTATAAATAAAAAAAGGTTACTATTCGCTTAATCCTTACTTTTGCACCCCAATCGTCTTAGTAACTTACGTCAAACTTTGACTTTGCATTTAAATGATTCAGTCTTGCTTAAATTAAAATTTGTAGAGTGGGTGGGAATAGTTTGAAACACTTGTCATGTAATTATAATTACGTATCTAAATCTTACTACCATTGAGTCGCGCGATCGGAATATCCGGTTAGAACGAATCTTATCATCTAGCGCTTAATGTAAGTACTTCATTGCTTACCTGTTTATATATGTCAGAGCGTTCCTCGACTATTAAGAACTTTGAGCAAGGATCAAGGAATTAATAAGGTACCTGTTTACGGTGTCCCAAGAGCTGGTGCATTCCTCGCTCAGCGTATAAGCATCCGCGATACAGCGAGGTACCGTCAGCATTAAGCATTAAGGCATATGATGATAAGAATAATAAATAATAAAGTCTCAGCATAAATCACTGTATCGAAATTTGTATTTGACGTCACATAATACGAGTCTGTCAATGTCATATTGAGAAATGAACGCTAAGACACAGGTACAGTTTATATAACATTGAGTTTGAAGGAAATTTGCGTTTTTATTTCTAGAGTACCTACGCGCAAACAATAAAAATGCACGATATGAGGGGTGGATCTTTTTTTCCTGGATGGATAGATAACAAAGAGAAAGAAGACGAGAATTAAGACACTCTATATAACGACACTGAAGGTATTGTGCAATTAATCGCGTTAAGTGGAGTTTGGCATTGTATGGAATACAAGCCAAACCAAATAAAGCCAATCGATTTAGACGCTTTACAGTAATTGTCGTTAAATCGAGTGTCGTAAGGGTTTTTACGCTGTATTGAATCTAAATAAAAGTTTAAGCTATTTCGCAACTGTAATCTGTAAACTGTGGCAAAGTTAGAAAACCTGGCATTGACGTGTGATTGATAGAAGTTTGCAAAAATATTTTGCGGGAATTTTTAAAAGTTTCCAATCGTTTTCACGTCTGCGAATAGAACTGTTTCGTTCAATAATATTTTGAAAAACACATATATTTCGAAACGAATGAACTGATGAAAGCTTACGTAATTAAGGTTTGATAAAGTCTAATTAATTTTCATTTTCAGATCTATAAAGATCTCCTTAAGGGTCGGCAGCGCAACTTTTAACCCCTGGGTTACTATATATATTATTATTAATTCAAGTAGATATTTCTATAAATACCTACTTGAATAAATATACTTTTCGTTGTTTATGTTGGGAGCTCGCAGACACCAAAAAATATGCTCATCGGACATGGACATTCCGGGAAACGAACCCGGGACTCCCTGTTGAATGCAGCATCACTTTTTTGCCTATGTTTTTTTGCACTCCCAAAAGTTTAGTCTATCTCTATACCTAATTGCATCAAAATCCACAAATGAACGTTTAATCTGGGCCGTTCTTTGAGCCTTTTCATCCTCTCAAAGGCTATAATAAGGCAATTTACACACGATGGCATAAAATTGTGAGAACAAGGCGATAGCGTGATGAAACCCTAATGTCTGCAATTTGCCTAAACCGGACCTTTAATTAGAGGCCAAAGAAACCACAAGGGACAATGATATATAAGTCCTGGAATAGGATGCATCCTGGTTTGAATGTTAGCTTAAAAATCACATAAGTGTTATTTTTTTGTGTATGTTTTAATTGATTTAATATAAATACTAGCCGATCCGGCAAACGTTTATTTGCTTTATTATATACTTTAAAAAATAGGATGTATTCTTGTATTATTAATTAAATAAATATTTTGACAAAAAATAGTCAATAATTAATAGAATAACCAATATAGAAGGCTATAAACTAAGCATGTATATTTGAGTAAATTAAAAAAAATTAAATTAAATTGTCGACTTGAATTGTCGAATTAAATTGTTAGAATATACACTAAGAATATATCGGCCGTAAATAAATAAATATCAAATATATGTTCATCGGTTCTGACACTTACACAAAATTTCATGAGAATCGGTCAAGTCAAGCCGTTTTGAGAGGTGTACGGGAACGAACATTGTGACACGAGTATTTTATATATTAGAAGATATATGAGTTTTTAAGTAACCGTGTTCAAATTTCTAGGAACCGTCATGCTTGCGGTGTCCATACGTCGGGTTGCCCCCTAAAACATGTCGTGGTGCTCGTGAATGGGTGCCAGTTGTGGTGACTGGTCGGATTTCGATTTGTATTGCGGTCCTAATTATTTCTAGACTAACCAGGATAGTCTGTGTTTGTATTGTTCACACTATAACGTATAAAACTTTTTTTTATATCTTATATATATAAATCTCCTGTCACGATGTTTGTCCCCGATGGATTCCTAAACTACATAACCGATTTTAAGTTAAATTGGCACACCGTGAGCAGTCTGGTCCAACTTGAGATATAGGATAGCTTAGATCTTTAATTATAGTCGTTTATTTTATTGCAAATTATTTGTCTATATAATTAATTGACAGTCACAATTATATGTTAACTCCAAAAAGATTCTCACAGATGTCGATACTTTTCGACTGGATTGAGTAAGTAATCAATAGATGGCACTGCTATGGTAAACCGACAAACGTGTCATATAAGCTACAATTCAATCGCATGAATACCACGTGTTATTGAGGCTAAAGTATAAATTAGATTTATTTTGTAGTAAACGAAATACCGTGAAATTCAATTATTTCTACTTTTTTCATAATTTATATGGCAAAACAACGTTTGCCCGTTCAGCTAGTATACTATATATACTAATGCTTTCACTGGAGCATAGTGGTTGCAGCTCATTACAAAACATACCCGGCTTCTTTTTTTCAAAAATATTTTTAACGAGAATATTAATAAAAGAAGTCAATTATTTTCCCGTTATTTCTAATATGTATTGATTCCACATACACAACAATTATATTAAGAACATAAAATTTAAGAAGAGTCAAAAAACATCCAGTCTAATCTAGATCTATATACATCGAATTAATATTAGCCCATTTTTGTGATCGCGTTTTTATTCACAGCAATTAATTCGGTCTTTGTGACTTGTAAGCGTTTCGTATTTTATATAAAATAGCCACCTAAGAATGGGCAAAGGATTATGCCTCAAATTAAATTTTGCAAAATTAAATTCACCCAAAAACACGGCCCATTGATGACTTTATAACCCTTTGGTTATACTGATGCGGTAATAATTAAGATCAATCGTTTCTTTTACTTTTAAGAATAATAAAAAATGAATTTGGGGACTCTTGGCGTTGTGGGCGGTTGGCACTTCATCCGATCATTTGCGTACATAAAAAAAACTAATATTCGTTAAATAAGATATAGCTCCCGACGAATAAAGGTTTTTTTTTATAGAAGAGGGGGCAAACGAGCAGGAGGCCCACCATAAAGGTGAAGTCGCCGCCCATAGACACTCACGCAGCTGGTAGCTCGTGAGCGTTGCCGGCCTTTAAAAACAAGCACGAAACGCGAGTACAAAATGAACAAAGTCCAATTGAATCACTTTACGCCGGTTTTCTGTTATAGAGTGGTATTTCTCCGGCCTGCCCATTCGGCTGAAACTCTAAGTAACAGCATGCCACTCCCACTCAAAAATTTAATTTAATTAAAGTCACTTTTGATTGATTCATATGAGAGCTCAAGAGCTATTAACTACATTCTAGTTATAACAATAGTTATGCACATAAAACAAATGGTATTTAACTTTAGTTCATCATATATTATACAAAAAAAAATAAACAAAAGAGAAGCTTAAAAGCAGCAGACAGGTTTCGCTGTCACTAAAACAAAAAATGATATGAAAAGCAAGGAGCATAGTTGACGAAATAACTAACAGTTGTTTTCAATAAATTTAACCTTAAAAGTCAACAACTTCAAAGCTGTGGCTAGAAATGAAACACAAGCGTAACAAGGCAGCGCGACGAGCTGTTGAAAGTTTCCCCACTCGTTCACTAGTTCATTCGCACACTCGTTCAGTCACTCGTTCACTCATTCATCGCTCACAATGTTCAAGAGTTGTTAAATAGTAAAATTGTCGCCATTTTATTTTGGCAATTGAGATTTTGTTGAAATTCAAAGTGTTTTTATTAAGATTTTGAAGCGTCTTAAAATCTAAACGTACGCGTGAGATGAAGCACGCAAGAAACTCAGCCGATGATCCTAATACAAATGGTTTCGAAGCGAGGCAAAGCTAGAACATTTAATTTCCAAGCTATTCATGGAAACTATCAGATAAAAGCTTCTGTTTAAATTTCTTTAAGTACAAATTGCCTGGAATTTTATTATAGGCGTATACGTTGACCTTTGTAGTACCCAGTTTATGGAGCCTAGTAGTGGGAACAGCAACCTTTATTTCTCATATTAAGGTTATGATAATAAAAGCTTACTTGATATTGAGCTTAAAAGTTTTCTCTATGATACTAATAAATTACAATCACCTTGACCTACACATATATTTAAAAGTCAAGATTTCTACGCTACTACCATTATGTTAACAGTAACTATGTGTATATATTTTTACGCTTTCACGCTTACACGACTGTACTGATTTTGATGAATTGTGGTATAGAGAAAGACTAACTTAACTTTAGGGAAAGACATAGTTTATCCTGAAAAAATGGGTTAAAGGGGTTGAAAAGGTGTATGAAAGTTTATATAATAATTTAAAATGAAGAAAAACCGAACCGTTCTTCAAGCTCAAACAATATCATATACAAGTGTTTTTAACACTTTTGACTCGTCATTAACATCGAACAACCACCGGTTCGGGAGGCAATTATATATCGAGAAGACTAAGAACTCGATAGCAGCACTTTTAAAATAAATATTTCTAAAAAAATGTTACATGACCAATTCAAATAACAAAAGCATTCACTACTCAACAGTCAGTAGTAGTGCTACTGACACATTAAAAGTATCTTAAGATGTTACATTGCTCATAAATTGCCGTCAATTTGATGCAAAAGCATCTTCCCGTAACCATGCGATGAAATTAATTTCAATAAAGCTAAAATCTAAAAGCACATCCGCGTCGCAAGATGATCGATATAGTGCACTTAAAGTTTTCACCTAATAGAAACAAACAGCTTTATCGACATTTAAGATTTATTACCGTGTGATATACAGTTTTAAACATTTTATTAAGCTTAGTATGGACAACCGGTATTTGTACGAAATAATAAGAGACGCAGAGAATAAACTCGATTTATGTTCGTGTCTTAATATATTAGTAAGGTTTTATATATACTACCATGCTTCAGTCATATATGAGTATTTATCTTTATTGTTTGCCAGATGGCCAACCTAGATGGCAAGCCACCTACCTGCTCCATTCTTGTCTTGCCACTCTGTTCCATGTTATACCCGCATCATCCAATATTTTATGTTGTCTTACTTTTTCACCGCTTTTATTAATAAGGTAAGTAATTAATAAATATGTCAAAAAGGCATATTAATAGTGCTCTGTGTCAAGGCAATTGTTACAATAAAAGCCTTTGTTAGCAAAAAATATAATTTTAAACTCACGTAAATTGATATTACAAAGATAAATATATTGTAAATTTGTTAGCACTACTTCGTTAAAGCTCTCCAAAAGCGCGGAAGGCCCTCACCGATGCATATTCATGCGAGGGACAATCAAAAGCCTTTTTACAGGCTCTGACACACGGCCACAAAGTTTGTTCAGCACAGCTTTTATGACAGCTTTTGAAGACAACATTGTATCAACGCAAGCATGGCATATATTAAAAACAAGATTTAAAAGTAAAAATTATATTACATTAGTAGGAGATTTTATGAAATATGAGGAGGCTGATCGGATGTAATCAGAAAGTGAGTTGCATCTCTAAAAAGTTTTTATAACATAGGTGGTTATAATATATACCCACAGTTCAACTCTTGATTAAATTAATTGTCACTATTACTTATTACGTAATATCAGATGTGCTTTTGCTTGATAATATATTGTTTTCAAATACCGTACAGGGATTCAAGTGGGGGAGATATTAATAATAACGTAACGTAATAATACGAAATTCCATACGTACCACCTTGACGTCAGGCGCTCCACAATTATGCGTTTTTTAAGTCATTTTCTGCCGTGCACCACCTCTTTGTGGAACCAACTGCCAGCGCAGGTATTACCGTTATGACTTAGAGGGCCTTCTAGACAAGAGCGTACCCCTAAAGGCTGGCAACTCACTTGTAAACCTGGCGATACAGGTGTCCATGGGCGTTAAGCACTTCACTCTAAGTGACGCGCCCGCTACTGGTTTGCCTCTAATCTTTATGCCAAAGGCCAGTAACGCATAATTGTATATTTCTTTCTTTGTAAAAGATGTATGCATATATCTATTTAATTAGAGTCTATTTGTGAATTAATTATTGCAGCTACAAATCATTAAACTTTTATAACTTGAATATATTACAGTTTTAGTTGGGTGTGATTTGTGTGTCACAGACCACACAAAAAGAAGACAAATTGCGTTATTTGTTCGCGATTGTCCGATACTGTTACCCCGTTTAGGCAAAATGAACAATGGCTCTGATACAACAGAACGTGTAAAATATTACAATTTTATTACCACTAAGCCCTGACACTTTCTCCCCTATTCCATTATTATGAGACAAATTTAATTTAATAAGCCAGTCAGAATATCTTTATTTAGTAAGGTACACACGACGTCTTAAATCTAAATGATTCTTTAACTAATATTCCACAATCATTTCTAACCCTGTCATAAAAATGTCAAACGTGCAGAGTTAAGAAAACTATTAATATTGTGACGATGCGTGGAATGGGGCTTTGCTGACGTAGGCTTGTTCGCGATCGTTAACATCCTTGTTATGTTAGGTCATGTGCACACAAGCCTACCTTACTTTACTGTTATAAAATCATTACCAGGCTATACAAGTCCTAAAGTTTTGTGCAACCTGAGCAGACATTTCTGGGTGGAAATGAAATTTCCGTATCCCCTGGTCCCAAAGGAGAAGGGATATTTGGAGCTCAACCCACGCCGGTATCTGCTTCTCAGAAATCAGGTGGACAATACCCACTAAAACCACTTTGGCTAATTAGACATACAAGACCATCAATGGGTTACTCTCACGTTGATCCAGGAACCCAGCGGCTGGTTATAGTCGCCTAAATAGGAGGAAGAAGGTTAGCATACCTTCTCCTACGCTCTCCGCGTCATCCAACCTGAAGTGGATTTGTGGCGGAACGATCTCTATCCCGTTCAGCCGTCTCTTTTAAAACTTGAGCAGAGCCTAAATGTATAAATTTTTAATTGTTATGACGAATAGTAATAATAGTAAGTACGAATAATAATAGCCTTGTACATAGTATTATTATTATTATAACGCCTTGGGAAATTTCCCGAATGGCCATTTACAGTAACAGATAAAAAATTTCCGTCCTGGACGAATTTGAAGAAAATTATCATCGTATAACTGCTGAGCAAGTCCTATTATTAAAGGACTATTTAAGCGATAAAAAAGCTTGGTAATGAATCGAACAAATGCTGAGATAGGGACAATTGTAAAACAGAGAAATACGCTTAAAGCGATAGTTAATCAGCTGAGTTTGTTGTGTATTTCAGACCGGTGTAATTTGTAACTTTTGTGGGCACCAAATATAAGAAAAGGATATTAAAAAAATCTAGACAAATTTTGAATATTATTTGTGAAATGTAATACATAACATTATGTTGAGTTTAATTGTGAAGTTTAATATATAATATATTATAAAAAATATACAATTGTTATTGTATCATATACAATACAGAATTCTGAGTATGGTGGAATAATTATTTTTATTCAATTATCAATATTGAACAATGTACATATAATACATACATAATAAATCTTACATTAGATTGAAATAGTTAACGATCAAAACGATAAAAGATCAATTAAATAAACACAAAGTATTCCTAATATTAACCTAACTAAAATACTTAACTTAAAATAAAAGAAAACACAAAACTAAAACAAATTTAAAAAGTTTGGTCCCTGTGGCAGAGTACCCGCAATGGTAATACATAAGATTAGTTACCTAAAGATATTTATCAATAACTTAGCCTCAACCATTGCCGTGTAAAGACGACATTTATGGAGGAGGGTCTCAAAATATTAGGGTCCCTTTGAGGGGACACGTGAAAGGCTATAATGGGTACGCCTTATAGCTTTGCTGACCGTTTGAGATCATGCGCCCTGGTGATACAGGAATATTGATGGATATTTTCCTTTACGTTCTTAAATCGTGCTCTGATTTTTACACAATATTTATTTTCGCAATTTGTAATAGGTACTCGCGGTTTAAAGGAGTGGCAGAGACTATCTTGCTAGTTCTTGTCGTCCACTCTACGACTTTAATATGGGAACTGGCAGTAGATTTATGTGCATTTGGGGATTGTTCTCACTATAACGTAAATGTGTGCTCCTTTCGCTTTGCCCACCAACAAAAGTTAAGGTTTTATATTATTTTTATATAATATATAAATCTGCTGTCACGATGTTTGCCCCCGATGGATTCCTAAACTACATAACCGATTTTAAGTTAAATTGGCACACCGTGAGCAGTCTGGTCCAACTTGAGATATAGGATAGCTTAGATCTTTAATTATACTCGCAATTTTATTTTATTGCAAATTATTTGTCTATATAATTAATTGACAGTCACAATTATCTGTCAACTCCAAAAGATTCTTACAGATGTCGATACTTTTCGACTGGATTGAGTAAGTAATCAATAGATGGCACTGCTATGGTAAACCGACAAACGTGTCATATAAGCTACAATTCAATAGCATAACTACCCACAAAAAAACATTCCGGGTCCGACAGCCGTCCAGTGCGGTTGTGTTGCGCAGTTGCTCCCGCCATTTGATTAGTCACGTGGCGTGTTCAATTGTTCAGTGCTAAAGCGCTGGGTGGTTATCAACTCAGAATTTTTTATTCTAGCCCGACTCAAGCTGCACCGAGGTCTCCCCGTCTGCCAGGTCCCTGGCGTTCGAGCGGCATCCGAGCAGCAGTGAAGGACTGCAGTATATGATTAACGCGGGTTTACCTGCGGTCGATCTTCCAACCACCTAACGGTGCCAAACGGTTGGAATCGATTAACGCTTAGGCGGGAGTGTTGTTCGAGGGCAGCACCCGTGCCTTTTTCAAGGCACGTTAACCTCGCCTGCTTCCATCAAGTCCCTGTGTGTGGGCGTAGCCTCTCAGTAGGCATTGCCACGGGGCGTAGGTACTCCAACTGCGCTCTAGCCACCGTCTGCACACACAGGGTCCACTGTTGGACGGGTCCCAGTCGCACATCCGTGGGGGTTCAGCCATCACGACCCCCTCACGGGCTGGTTAGGTCAGCGACACAAAAAGTCTCGTCCGCTATCACCAGCGAAGACTTTACACCTAGGGAATACACAGCTTAGGTACACACACATAGGTTTAGGTACACACTGCCACACTGCGTGCCTTCAGCTACGCAGATGGCAGACGACACACCCCCCCCCGATATAGGATACAAAGATAGGTTGTTGGAGTTTTTCCGACATAGGTTTCCCGACCTAGAGCGGGAATTCAATAAAAACGCGGACTCTCCGCGCTCCCCATCCCCGCAAGACAGGGCCCCCGCGAGGGTCCCCGCGAATCTGACAAAGCCCTCCCCTCCGGCCCCCGCGAAGGCCGCGCGTAAAAATATTCTGGAAAAAATAAACTCGGCCCCCGCGAAGGCCTGTAAAACTCCCGAACCGACTAATGATTCTGAGGCCCCCGCGCAGGCCCCGCGCTCTCTGGACATAAGCAACGGCGGCCAATCAGAGGCCGGGCGACCCGCGTCCGCCATGTCAGTACGTTCCGCGTACTCCACCAGCGCTGAGGCGTCCGCGTCCTCATGCGATTCCGACTCCGACGGTTTTAAAACTGTCAAAAGTCGCAAAAATAAAAAGAGGCGAGCACCCAACTCGCCTCAAGACCCTCCCGCCAAACGCAACACGCATCCGGCTTCCCAGTCGGCTGCGGGTTCAAAGTCCGCGCCCTCTCCCACACCATATCCCACACCCGCGAAACAGGATCGCATCAAAGCCCCTCCCCCCGTCTACGTCCGGGACAAAAGTATTTGGCCCTCCCTGTCCGCCCTGATGGATAAAAAATCCATCACATATAAGGCGAAAACACTGCGCGACAACATCTGCGTGCAAGTGTACGACCCCGCCCACCACCGCTTTCTAACTTCATACCTTCGCACAGAACGCATAGGAGGCCACACGTTCCCTCTTCCCGAGGAACGTGTTCTCAGAGTTGTGATCCGAGGCATCCCCAAGGAGATCGACTCGTCCATCGTTCAGACGGACCTCATAGAGCAGGGATACCCCGTAAAAGAGGTATTCCGTATGCTAAACCGGACCAACAAACAAGCCTACGACATGGTCCTCGTAGTGCTTGAACTTTCCGCCCATGGGAAGAAAATATTTAACCTGGCCGAGTGCTGTAAGCTCTCGGGCCTAAAGGTGGAAACACCCCTCAAACACTCCTTTACGCGACAGTGTCACCGCTGTCAGCTGTACGGGCACGCGGCGCGCAATTGTTTTGCGCGTGCGCGTTGTGTCAAGTGCCTAGGCGACCACGGGACCGCCGACTGCACTCGGACACTGCCATGCGCTGAGCCGCCTTCCTGCGTGCTTTGCGGGCAACAGGGCCACCCCGCGAGTTATCGCGGCTGCCCTAGGGCCCCCAAGGCGGGCGGAAAGGCGAGCAGGCGCTCGGCTAGGCCCGGTGCGGACCGGCGGCCCGCGGCCGCAAAGGAAAAATTCGTCCCCGCCCCAGCCCCCGCACAAAACGCGTGGAAGCCCCGGGACGCCCCCGTGGGTCCACCACCTCCTGCAATAACACAGGAGGTATACCCATCCCTCCCAATCCACCCTAGTCCCCCGGTAGAACCCGCAACTACCGAACCGATCCCGATCCCAGCCCTCATGGACATTCCAATGGGAAACTTCGTCCCAACGAAGATTCCAATTGGAAAAAGATGCGAGCGCCCCCCCGCGAAGACCCCCCGCCCCCAAACCACGGCGGTAGCCCAGGAGGCAAAAAGTGCCATGGACCTGGCGATTGGCGTAATTAACGCCATAGATATAGACGCTCTTTTAGCCTTCCAAAGAGCATACACGTCAGCGAGTGTTGACGCAAAATTATATGTGTGCGCGGAGTATGCCGAACTCCTCAGTTCTATTCGGCAATTCGTGAAACCTAACACACCGAAATAGGTACAAACGCGCATAGGCTCAAGCCACATTCATTGTCCTTAGTGACATTTAACGCCAACGGACTCAAGCGGCAGTTCGATTTGGTTCAGGTTTTTCTCTCCCACCGCGAAATAGACATTTTTCTAGTTCAGGAATCATTTCTTAAGCCCAGCGTTCGCACTCCTAGATTCGCGAATTACGTCGCAGTTCGCAACGATCGAACTGACTCACGATTAGGCGGTACCATCCTGTATTATAGACGAGCACTGCACTGCGCGCCGCTCGATCCCCCGCCTCTAGCTAATATCGAATGCTCAGCCGTCCGCGTGGCAATGTCCGGCCATCAGCCAATAATAGTAGTCTCGGCCTACCTATCACCCAGTAGGACAGTTCTCGAGAGCGATCTCAAAGCTCTGTTTGGAATGGGGCCCTCGGTAGTAATACTCGGGGACCTCAACTGCAAACACGAGAACTGGAATAGCGCCAAAAATAATCCTAATGGATTAGCTCTCAACAGGCTCGTTGACGTACTCAACTTCAACGTCCTGGGCCCCATCCAGCCCACGCGTCAAGCCGTAGGACCAATGGGCCTTCTCTCAACCGATGTCTTGGACGTAGCGGCTCTGCGAAACGTAGCACTCCAGCTGCGGAGCGTAGAGGTGCTACACGAATTAGACTCTGACCACTTCCCGGTCCACTACGAACTCGGACCACCGGACACCTTTGAGAGGAGGCTCAAACCCATCCTCGACTTGCAAAAGCTAAGCGAGGCCCTCAAGCCCGTGGACGCTGCCGACCTCAACAGCATTCCCGACACTCTCGTCTCTGCCGACCAAGCGCTGGCCGCTATCTCCTCGGTCACCAGACACATTCAGTCCAAGGTTGCCGAAGCGTCCCGGATGATTCCAGATGAGTTTACTCAACGCTGGGAGCTTCCGCCAGACGCTAGGCGACTGTTGACCGAGAAGAATGCGGCCACGCGCGCGTTCGGCAAGGCGCCGACGCCTGACAATCGCAGAGCACTACGCGCGGTGCAGCGCGCAGTCAAAGAACGAATGCGCGAACTTCGAAACGAACGCTGGGATCGCTTCACTAGCGAACTAACCCCCTCGCACACGGCCTATTGGTCTTTAGCAAAATCCCGCAAAATAGACACGTTCACCTCTATGCCGCCTCTCAAGCGGCCAAACATGCCCGACGCGTTTGACGACGACGAAAAAGCCGAGTGCTTGGCAGTCAAACTCGAAGAGCAGTGCACCCCCAACCTAGAGCACTCTGACACAACGCATGTTGAGCAGGTGAACCGCGAAGTGGAACGAATAGTCTCCATGCCCCTTCCGAACGACCCACTCCCTAAAACATCGGTAGACGAAATCAAAGCCCTTATTAGAGACTCGCGCCCTCGGAAATCGCCAGGTCTAGACGGAATCTCAAACAAAGTGATTAGATGCCTCCCGCCCCACCTGATATGCCTTCTAGTAGCCATTTTCAACTGCCTCCTTGAAAACTGCACCTTCCCGGCGCAGTGGAAAGAGGCAATTGTGATAGGCATTCACAAACCAGGCAAGCCCCGTAACGACCCATCTAGTTACCGCCCCATAAGTCTTCTCAACACGCTGAGTAAGCTGTATGAGAAAGTAGTCAAAATACGCCTCTCCGACTACGCATACGAAAACGGCCTTATTCCCGACGAGCAGTTTGGATTCAGACCAGCCCACTCTTGCGTCCACCAAGTCCACCGAATCACGGAGCACGTCCTCTCTGGACTCTGCACCGTGAAACGCCAAACGCCCACGGGGGCCCTCTTCTTCGATATAGCGAAGGCGTTCGACAAGGTCTGGCACAACGGCTTGATTTACAAGCTTTATCACCTCCAAGTGCCTCTAAGACTAATTCGTATTGTACACGATTTCTTGTCCGAGCGCTCCTTTCGCTATCGCGTAGAAGGAACCCTCTCCTCTCCAAGACCCATAAAGGCCGGAGTCCCTCAAGGCTCAGTCCTCGCGCCGCTCCTATTTTCGCTATTCACTAGCGATATTCCTCGAACCCCTAAAGTAGAGTTAGCTCTTTACGCCGACGACACCGCTCTGTACACTTCCAACAGAGACAGGCGGGTCATCGTAGACCGACTCCAATCCGCAGCCACCACCCTAGGGGAATGGTTTCGGAAATGGGGTATTCATATTAACCCGGAGAAAAGCGGTGCGATCATCTTCACTCGCAATAACCGGGAAAATCAATACTATCAAGAACCGAAAGAGCTAACTCTATTTGGTAAAACCATCCCGTGGCGCAAGACGATTAAATACCTAGGTGTCACATTAGACAGAGGCTTGTCGTTCAACAAGCACACTACCGCAGTTCGGAATAAGGCCGCGTTCGTCCTGTCCCGACTCCACTTCCTTCTCAACAAAAGGAGCCAAATGTCGCTCAGACACAAGGTTACCCTGTACAAAGCATGTGTCCGTCCATGCATGACCTACGCAAGCGTAGTTTTCGCGCATTGCGCTCCCACCAACATCCACAAACTGCAAGCAATCCAAATGCGGTTCATTAGAATAGCAACTGGAGCGCCCATGTATGTGAGAAACGTAGACCTCCACTACGACCTAGAACTCCCTACCATAGCCCAATGGATGAAGGAAGCGTCGACCCGCTACTTTGACAAGGCTAAAAACCATCCCAACCCCTTAGTGCGCAAATACACGTCGTACCCGGTACGCAAGACACAGTACAAAAATAGACAAAAAAGGCCTCGACACGCCCTAATGGATCCGGACGATCCCATTACTGTAGCTAATAACACACTAGATGCCGCCCGCGCGGCCAAACAATCAGATAGGAGAGCTAGGGTTAAAAACCGCCTTCGCCGGCGAAGGCGTGGTCCCTTGTTTCAAGTGTCGCTCACTCCTACAGTGAGCTTCCGTCCAGCCCATCAGGCTAGTCCCCCCCGTGACAGCCCAAGCCGAGGTCCGAGTCTCACAGGAGACGCCCTTGCGCAAGTCACGGCAAACCAAATTTGTCACGGCTGAGCTAAGCTCGCCAACCAGCCCGAGCTGAGCTGTAAAGGCCTCCTGGCCAACAGCGAGATCCCCCTCCAAAAAAAAAAAAAAAAAAAAAAAAAAGCATAACTACCACGTGTTATGGAGGTATATAAATAATTTGTATGGTGAAGCAACGTTTGCCGGTTCAGCTAGTATATAGCATGGTTGCAGCTTACAACCATAGTGTAGAACATACTTGGCGATTTAAAGGCGAATTTTTTTCTTTCTTTGCCTCTACGCCCTTTATTTGGAAACTGGTAGAAAATGTAGATTCAATAAGAGCTTTTTATTTGAATAAAAATATTTATGATTTTTGATTTCATTGTAGTGTGAGTTCATACGTTTTCTACGAGTGTAAGAATTTTGAGTATGGCATTGACTTGTCGACATGTCGTCAGAGATATGGCGGATAATTGACATTGATAAGCTTTTCAGAAACAGGGTGGTGACAGTTTTAAATCGTTTATTATCCTAGTACTACCAAAACATGATTAATTAATGTAGTTTGCCTTGTTTGTTAAGGATCATAAAACAGACAAGGGAACGGTGATCTTCATAAGGTTTCATGCGATAAGAAAATTAGCGTCCAACATCCGCTTGTTATATAACGAGGTGAGTACCTCTATAGGGCTACTGCCTACCCCATTACTCTGTAGGGTTACTTTTGCCGTAAGGCGTAGGAAGCATCAGCATTGCCAACATTACGATTGAGTCGGTCATAATAACCACTTATTTAAAGAAACACTTCAATGATAGTTGCCAAGATTTATATTTCACTATTTGAAGAGAGGTCCGTTCCGTAAAACGGTTACAATGCGAACCTATTTATAGTGCTAAAGCACTTGTTTACAAAGACGTCGTATTGAAATAATAAAGATGAAATTTCACAGAGTAACAAACTGAAAGTATTCAACTTAGGTTATTAAACTTATTTTAGGACAATTAAATGATGTTTGACTTAATTATTCTAGTTAATTTAAGACTAATTGTTGTAGTTGCGCCGATATATATAATATAGAAAATAATTGAATGAAGATTTTTAAGGGTTGATAAGTTCTAATTACTATTAAGTTCTTGGGCTCTATTACTAACAGACATATCTTAGAAATTCCCACCACTCCTCCTTTTACAGAAACTCGTTTAGAGTGACCGCTATAAAGCTTTGGAACTCACTTCTCGATAACAGCCGATCAGCCTCCTCACTATCATAGATTTAAATTAGCATATTTTCTCCGATTTTACTTATTTTATATGTTATTTTTTTGTATACTTCGCACCCTTTGCACCAGTCAAATTTTATTAGAAGCATTCTTTTATTTTGTGGGTTGTCTGGAAGAGATCGCCTATAAGCGATAAGGCCGCCCTTTGTATTATATGTACAACTATTAACGTCGTCTACTTCTAGTGTTTAAGTGCAATAAATTATTAATAAAAAATAAATAATTTAAAAAGTGTGAATAAATATATAAGTTCTGAGAGAAATAGAATGTAAACACAACATTTTAAACCAAAGAATATCTATGTTACATAATTTTTTGATTATACTTAACCTGTTTAGATAGCTTATATGTGATTTGCAATATGAAAAAAATATAATGAAAAAAACAAAATGACCTGTCTTGACCGACAAGTCGACGTTGGTGGCGACCAACGACAGGCCTTCGTAGTTTATTCAAAATTACTTCAAACTAAAAACTAAGCAATACAATGCAATGTGGTATTTGTGTGTATCAGTTACTGAAGTGTGTAATTGTGTGTGTATGTTTGGTTATAACATTGAGAGCAATCGAGCTAATGTGCAATATAATAAATGTCAGATTTGATTGAAATGACGAAATAATGACGTCAGCCAGTGTTGAATTCAGGCGGATGATTTATGCTCGTACTGATTATTCCGAACATAATTAGATATAATTATTAGGCTTGGCACATGTGTGGTGCCGAAGCGATGAAAGCTAAACTTGTATGAAGAAAATTACTTAAATGAATAGAGAAGTAATTGATTTGAAAGATAATAACTGTGTATCTATGATATTAATGCGTATCGATCGGTGCCATCTCACAAAAGGCCTTAAACAAGGTTTGATTTATTCAAATACTTGTATATTATTGTGAAGTCATAAACCTAACATATTTCTTACCACTATGAAAGCAACTGTCCGCCACGGTTTTTCCGAACCAATACGACTTAAGGTCCAACAGTAAAAGAGCGTACCTGTTGTGGCCGATCAGGTAGTTAATCGGAGCGGCGAGGCCTGCACAATGCCAGTGTGATACAGAGTGCGATAACCAAGCCGTCCGTAACTGTTCTGGCTTGTAAGACCGGTGATCGTTGACGCCACGGAGTTGCCGAACGAACGTATAAGCGCTGGTCTCGTTCGGCCCACGCACCCCTGTTAGTTTTTTTTTTTGGAGTGGGATCTCGCTGTTGGCCGTGAGGCCTTTACAGCTCAGCAAAGGGCTGGTTGGCGAGCGGGAGCTCGGCCGAGACTTAAAACTAAATAAAATGCCTTGACTAGCACAAGGGCGTCTCCTGTGAGACTCGAACCTCGGCTTGGGCCGTCAGGGCTGGGGACTGACCTGAAGGGCCTTATCTGGAACTCACAAAGTGTGAGCGAAGCTGAACAGGGACTCCACCTTCGCCGGCGAAGGCGGTTTTTAAAACCTACATTTCTAATTGGAATTAGCCGCGCGGGCGGCGCAAATCTGTATCTAGCTAATGTGATGTGATCATCCGGATCGGTTTAAGGCGTGGCGTACCTGTGTAATTATGTCGCGACTTGGCCTTACGATGGCCTAGCAAACTTCCGGACTGCACTAAGGAGTCCGGCGTTTTCTATTATTATACCTAGCTTCGCGTCAACACTGTCAGCCGCACTGTACGAGTGTTTAAACGCTAGCAGGGCGTCGATGTCTACAGCGTCTATGACACTGAGGGCTAGGTGCACCGCACTGCGGACTTCGCTGGCGTGAGCCGTAAGCGTCGTCGCAGTGGCGGGGGGGAGGGGCATCTGAGGGCCGGGTTTCCTTATTGGGATACTCATAAGGGATGGAATAGGTTTTATGGGCTCCGCCGGCAATGGCGGGTTAGTGGGAGGCACTTCCGCCGAATTTTGTGGAGCTTTCCACGGGTTGATAGTGGGAGGGGGGGCTGGGACGTAAGTTTCCTTGGGGGGCGCGGGAGGACGCTTTTCTGCACCGGACCTTGGCACGCGCTTGCTTCCCTTTCCGCTCGTCTTGGGGGCCCTAGGGCAGCCGCGATAACTCGCGGGGTGGCCCTGTTGCCCGCAAAGCACGCAGGAAGGCGGCTCGGCGCATGGCAGTGTCCGTGTGCAGTCGGCGGTCCCGTGATCGCCTAGGCACTTAACGCAACGCGCACGCGCAAAACAATTGCGCGCCGCGTGCCCGTACAACTGACAGCGGTGACACTGTCTGGTGTATGAGTGCTTGATAGGTGTTTCCACCTTGAGCCCAGAGAGTTTACAACACTCACTGAGGTTGAAAATCTTTTTGCCGCGCGCTGAAAGCTCTAGGACGACAAGAACCATGTCGTATTCCTGCTTTGAGCTGCGGTGTAACATACGGAATACCTCTTTCACGGGGTATCCCTGATTTAATAGATCCGATTGAACGGTAGAGGAGTCGATCTCCTTGGGGATACCTCGGATCACGACTCTAAGGACTCGTTCCTCGGGAAGAGGGAACGTGTGGCCTCCTATGCCTTCTGAGCGAAGGTACGAGGTTAAAAAACGGTGGTGGGCGGGGTCGTACACTTGCACGCAGATGTTGTCGCGCAGTGTTTTCGCCTTGTATGTGATGGACTTTTTGTCCATCAAGGCGGACAGAGAGGGCCAAATACTTTTGTCCCTGACGTAAACTGGGGGAGGGGCTTTAGTGCGATCTTGTTTCGCGGGCTTGGGATAAGGGGCGGGAGATGGCGCGGTGTTCGAACCCGCAGCCTGCTGGGAAGCTGGGTGCGTGTTCCGTTTAGGAGGAGGGTCGAGAGGGGTGTTGGGAGCACGCCTCTTCTTGTTTTTTCGGTTTTGTACGGTCTTGAAACCGTCGGAATCGGAGTCAGTGTCTGAAGACGCTGCGGACTGACATGACATGGCGACTGAGCGCCCGGCCTCTGATTGGTCGTCGTCACTGTCGAGAGTTCTTTTAGATTTACGCGATTCCCTGCCGGAGGGAATTTCGGGGATTGAAGGCCGCAGAGGGTTCGGTCATTTGGGTCTTCGCGGGGACCAACAATTCAAGATTATTGCGCGAGGCCTGCGCGGGGGCCGGGGGGAGGGAGTTGCGCGCGAGGAGTGCTTGCGCGGAAGCGTATGCAGGTCCGAGCTGCATAGGTTCTGGCTCTGGCTCTGGGGTCGGGGAACGCGGGGGAGACGGCGACCGTGATCCCGGGGGAGACCGGCTGTTCCAAAGGCGGACAGTCGCCGGGTGTCGTCGCTGCACGAAGACGTAGAACCGCCTGTAGTGCCGCGCGAGCTCGGCGTTGAGGTCTTCTACCTCACTGTCGTCTTCTGCTGCATAGTCGTAATCGGGAGGGCGTTCGGTGTCCGCCATCTGCGAAGCTTAAGGCCCGCAGCTTGGCAGTGTGTACCTAAACCTTCGTGTGAGTACCTAAGCTATGTATTCCCTAGGTGTAAAGTCTTCGCTGGTGATAGCGGACGAGACTTTTTGTGTCGCTGACCTAACCAGCCCGTGGGGGGGTCGTGATGGCTGAACCCCCACGGATGTGCGACTGGGACCCGTCCAACAGTGGACCCTGTGCGTGCAGACGGTGGCTAGGGCGCAGTTGGAGTACCTACGCCCCGTGGCAATGCCTACTGAGAGGCTCCGCCCACACACAGGGACTTGATGGAAGCAGGCGAGGTTAACGCGCCTTGAAAAAGGCACGGGTGCTGCCCTCGAACAACACTCCCGCCTAAGCGTTAATCGATCCCAACCGTTTGGCACCGTTAGGTGGTTGGAAAATCGACCGCAGGTAAACCCGCGTTAATCATAAACTGCAGTCCTTCACTGCTGCTCGGATGCCGCTCGAACGCCAGGGACCTGGCAGACGGGGAGAACTCGGTGCAGCTTGCGTCGGGCTAGAATAAAAAATTCTGAGCGGATAACCACCCAGCGCTCAAGCACTGAACAATTGAACACGCCACTCGACAAGTCAAGTAGCGGGAGCAACTGCGCAACACAACCGCACTGGACGGCTGTCGGACCCGGAATGGAGAGTGTCGCATAGATCTCGGGGAGCTTAGGTACCTCGATCATTATAGCGCGACGAGAGCTCCTACATCGTTACGGAGCGCTCCCCGCTACACCCCCGCCGAGGTTCATTTGTGGGCGGGGCTTTCGTCGTATCGGAGCCCTTGCAACATGTTACACCCCACCGAGAGCTATGCGACCGTTAAAGTTTACCTCTAGGCGAAGCAGCGCATTTATTAACATTTTGCCAATTTTACTATTTCTTAAAACTAGTACGTCATACATTATATAACCTTAGCTTAATTAACGCACAACTCCCTACTTTCAAGTTGGCTGGCGTTCCTTTATTAACTTAAGTCTAAGAATTATACTTATGTACTAGTTTTTTCTAAGTTACATTTTATACAATTTATTCTATAAAATCTAATTCCTATTCCTAGTCGCCGACAGTACCACTTAATAAAAGGCCGGCAACGCAAAATCCAAACCCACGTGTCTATGCGCAGAGTTTGACCATTCTTATATAAAAAATATTAATGGTATCCCGTAATTGAGGGGTACCGAGCTCAAAAAGAGAAATAAGAGATACAATTTTTCTCTAAATATTACACTACCGCTGTCTCTTACACATTGTACCAAATAAACAGAGATAAATGATTGGAATCCGAAATTATAATACACGCCATTACTGTGTCTGCATACCGTGAACTATGTCACGTGGTCTCGACCCAGTGGCCATTGTAACTTAGTCATTTAAAACTAATTAAAATATCTTGTTTAAGTAAAAAGATATTAACAACATAACATTGACTGTCCTTCAAAAGCGTACCACACCCTAAAAGGCCGGCCAGGAAGAGCATCCAGCCACTTGTCTATGACTTCACCTGTATGGTGTGCCTCCTGCTCGTTTGCAGCTTCTTCTATAAATAAAACAATAAAACCATCCCGAATGAAATTGTAAAATAAATCATACAAGTGCACAAAAAATGTTTACACTTAATAATAATTTTACAGATGGTTAAAAAATGAGTACCCACTCAGCTTGCAAAAGCAATTATATAAACATACGAGCAAAACTGAACTATTTAATAAAATACATTGTTATTACATTAATATATATAAATCAGGTTCTGATAAACTGAAAATATCTTTCATACGGTTCGGACTGAAAAGAGTACTTGAGTTGTGTTTGATCCAAATAATTATTTTATTTTAATTATATATTATTGTTAATAGCTTATATGACATACTTACTCTTACACTTTACTCAAGTAAGTCTTTATAAAAACACTTTTGAATCGTCAATTTTTACATTACCACCACAACCTTTTTAGCTAAATAGGTTTATCAATTAAAAGTATAACGAAACAATGTAGGCTCGTCATTCCAGGACCCTGTGTCTTTACTGGTGGGTCCGTACAGGGCTACGCCGGGCCTATGGCCCTGAGGTATTGGCGACGCGAGAGGCGATCATGCCGCTAATAAGACGGTGGTACACGGACGGTAGACAATAATTAAAAGAATGCTTAAGTTTTGATTTAAAAGAAAACTAACGAACTAAAAAGGTTCGAAGCTTGAAATACATACTCCCTATTTCCTTTAGCAAAATTCTACATGAATTCTTCACTCGTATCGGTAGAAAATTGTTTGTTATAGAAATATCAAATATCTTTATAATTGAATATTAAATATAAACTTATTTAATATTTGAAAGCTACTCTTCACCATCGAAGCGGCGTTTTATTAATTAAAGCTAAAATCAGTTCAAAATTTTCAGGTAAAGATAAAAATTTGTTGGATTTTCATAAAATCGCTTTTACTTTGCCCGGAGGCAAAGCCGTGTTTTTAAAAAGCGAATTTAAGTGTACATGTTTGAAAAAAGTCATTCACACGGATTTTGCGCGGAGCTTTTCACATATTTAACAGACGAAAGCTGGAAAATATTCAATATACCTTACACTTATTTTGATAATAAAATATTTATATATTTTCTACGTAGAATCGTGTCCTTCATTCACAATCGATACACGCGGTCTTCTGAAACTGACATACACATTTAAGTTGTAATTGTGCTTTTCGCTGGGATTAAAAATGGAGACATAGCACTTAATTTAACGAAGAAATATAATACTTGAATTTGATTGCATTTGATTACTATATAGAAGAGGGGACAAACGACCAGGAGGCACACCATAAAGGTGAAGTAGACATTCGCTCATAAGTTTACAAGAAGCTCTGTTATTTTGTTAGCTTCGGCAATCATTGTCTCAAGTTCCTATTTAATTGTCTTATGTGTAAACCTAGTTGTGTTATCCCATAAGTTTATTGTTTCAAATGTATTTAACACATAAGAGGTCTGAGGACAGATATAATAAAATAAAAAATCGAGTCAAAGAGTTGAGCACATTTTTGAGATTCGACATTTTAAACAGACATGTTTTTCAATTGGCATTACGTTTAATATTAGCGTAATATACGTTCGGCAACAAATCATCCGCGGATATCGCGAATGTATCCAAAATGAATGTGCCCCATTAATGCAGCTGGAGCGTGAATCGGGTGTCTGTTACACCGACGTCCGGAAATGTCTCTCGATTTTCATACGTTAAAAATATAAATTTCACACATCTCAGTACTTGAATATCTTGAGGAATAATAACGTGATAACGTGATAACGTGTTTACATTTTTTGATGTTTGAATAGGTTGACTGAGTTTCTTTCCAGTTTCGTCCTCTCTACACCCTTGATTTGGGAACTGGCAAGAAATTAAATTGTAGTGACCTTTTGACGATCAACTATAAAAATTGTCATCGGCCGCTGCCAACTCTGCCTTATATAACTGATAGGTAAGATCTTGTGGGGTTTTTTTTATGTATAAGAAGGCTAACGAGGAGGTAGTATTAAGAGTCGCCCATGGACACTTACAGCTGTATCCACTCAGATCGGTTCATTTTGGACCTTATTGAAAAAATATTATTATATACTCGTAGATACGATTCTATGTGGAAAAGTTATAAATATGTTAACTAGGCTATTTTAAAATTGTGTAGCAATGAAAATAGACCATCCTTTTTTAAAAGAAACAACTCGGCTACATTGTCCTAAATAATAAACATTTTATATTCAATTCTACGCCATTCGTCTTCTATATTCCCTTAACATGTTATTAGCAACGTGCGGGGTCATTGATTGATGGATTCGCCCGAAAATATGAGCAAAAATGTATTGTTGGTTTCTTTAGTAAATGCAGTGCTATGTGAGGTCATATCTCATTCCGAGTGTGATTTATTGAAGGTTCTCGACAAATAATTTTCACGTTGATTCATGTAACAAAAGTTTATATTAAAAATAAGTTTGTGTCCGAGCGATTTGTAGAAATAAACTATCATTTGTATACTCCGTATTAATTTTAACAAGAGATTACGTAATACACATAATTAATTTACTAACCACAGCTTACCACGCCCGACCAAGTTATGGAACCAGCTGCCCGCCACGTTATATCCTTAATACGACCTTAATAGGGTCCTTCAAGAGCGTACAACTTTCTACAAGGTAACGCAACAGATCCCACCCACGTGGTTGGGGCTTCACTTATGATGCCCGTAAAACTGCCCATTTACCCCTCTTCTAAAAAATGAAGCAAGTTATATGGTGGCAGCCTAAAAGCTCAACGGTGTTATTGAGGCTGTGTGGGAGGCGCTTTGACCGAGCGGCGCTTAGGCCGTTCCACGGCTTTACACTACATTTCACACCTGCTTTCACAATTTAACATGAAGCATGGATTCCGTCTACGCAGAGATAGCACCCATATATTTACATTAGTTATAATTTATTCAAAGCTCAATGTGAAAATTAAACTTTTGACGAATATGAAACAGGAGGCAATCGAATTAATTCAACTGCGAAGTTTTGCTTGTGTGTTGCCGGCCTTTGTTTGTACATTATTTTCTTAAACAGCCTTAAGTCATAAAATAAACCTCCACTAGTAGCTGGTGCCACAAAGTGATGGTGCGTGCAGAGCAAACACTGCCTTAATAAGCGCTCTTCCTAAGAGGCTATATTAATTATCACTGTATTATATAAATAAAGATGGAACAAAAGGTCGTTCATCACATTGCCTACAAAGCTTAAAAAATGCTAAAAGCTTAAACCATATAGAGCTTCAAATGTATAACCAAGTAATTGCAAACTAAGGTTTCTTATATGTATTGCTTGGATATGATAAAACGATTTTTACTCAAAACTACTGTATTTCTACTAAAGATTTTTGTAGTTGCATTACATAAGCTTAGAAATGTATCACCCTAATGCCGAGATAAGGTTTTTTGTAACACAGTATTCACGCTTAAAAATTGTAGTTATCCAACCGAGCTTGTTGTGTGTCTTTTAAGACTGGTTTTCGGAACCCAAGTGTCTCCTGGTAAAATGTGGAAAATTCATTTAAGTGAGTTTTCCCATTGATTTTATTCAATTAAAAATATTACAGGCTACAATTGAGGATGTATTATTATAAATTGTTAAAACTCGTTAATCAATTTCAATAGTTAAATGAATATAAAGTGTATTTTAAAATTACCAAACAAAGCACCGACTTAAAGTTGGAACAAAGTACAGACACGCTGTTACCAGTCTTATTGTTTCAACTGAACGCAGCCGCTAATGGCTGCCTCATAACTAGCGTGAATTCTTCTTTGCGTTTTCTTTTCAACTTGAAAGTCTTAAGACACCGTTAGAGAACTGGACTTGTTTTGAAATATATTCCGAGACGTATTCAGAGTTAAAATTGCTTAAAATTTTTCGTAATTCATACTAATAATACAAATGCGTAGCTAACTATGTATGTATGTTACGCTTTCAAGCTTTAACTACTGCACTGATTTTGAAGAAATTATGTATAGGAGATAGAGTAAAACGTACGAAAGAATATAGTTTACTTTATCGCGAAAAGGGGGGGGGGGGAGGGAATTGGGATATCTCACCAGAACTCTGCCATTTATAAACCGATTATCCAAATTCCGTTTGTATTTAAACTAGAAAGCTAGTAATTAATAAATACTAAGCTCTATTACGAATCAAGCTTACGTGAAAAGCTTTAAGAGCAAAATATCATTTATTCATAAATTTGCACTTAAACATTGCCTCTACGAGAATGCTGTTATAAAGAGAATTCTCGTAGCAGGCGATAAAGTGACGTAGCACGCTGCATAGCTAATTGCGCCGTAGCAACTTATTTGTAATTGATTAGCTGGTGCTACGACCTACGAGCGGTGTTCACGCATATTCCAATATTATAAACACACCGAGATTGCTTCTCGTTTTAGTAACTCATCGAGTTAGTAAACAGTAGTTATATTAGTTGGGAAACGGAAGATTTTGTTTTTGTTTTTGAACATATATATCAGCGCAACTACAACAATTACTATTAAAATAACTGGAATAATTAAGTGAAGGAATAATTGTCCTATAATTTAAAAACATAAGTTGAATACTTTCAAGATTATTACGCTGTAAAATGTCAACCTTATTATTTCAAAAAGTTGTCTGTAAAAGAAAAACAAGTTCGGACGTGTCATTATAATAAAAGATGGATGCATTGTAACTGCACGACAGTTAATAGTGAAAATAAAACCTAGCAAATATCAGCGAAGTGTTGTTTTAATAATGAGTGGTAATCGTGAAGTCGGCAATGCAGACGCCTTACAAAAACACTACGGAGATACAACTTTCGTATATATGTTAGAGCTGGCTCCATAATAAAATAGTCGTATTTATATTATAAGTGTATTTCAAATAAGAATTCAGAGCGTAATAACAACGCAGGAGCGTCTCCTCTTGCACAACGATAGCTCGCTTCTGATCTCAGGAATTTTTTTTGGACCGGGATCTCGCTGTTGGCCAGGAGGCCTTTATAGCTCAGCTCGGGCTGCTTGGCGAGCTTAGCTCAGCCGTGAGGATCTCAGGAAGGATCTCGGAAGGTCTCGTCTGTCTTGCTCGTGTGCGACGAGGAATGCGTCGTCTCGTTTACCGAGCGCAGGTGTCCCTGTGGCTACGCGCCGACATATATTCATTTAAATAAGATAAGAACTGTATAAAAATCATGACTCGCTAAATATATCTTGCGAATATAAAGACTTTAAGACCGAGACCTTATTTCATATAAAACAGTACAAAGCGAAGTTTGCAACTGCGCTTATTTGATTAGTGTTTATGAAGGAAGAAGTTTATTTAACAAAAATGGATACTCATTTACTTTCTGTCTGCCCGTCGGTGTGCACAACTTTTGAATTAGTTGTCCACTTAATTATATGTATGAAGGTTAATTTAAGTTTTACTCTTGAATGTTTTATTTTCAAATCATCGTTAATGCGTAGCATTAAATAGACAATAATAGACAATTATTGCACTAATCCAGAGAATTAATAAAGATCGCAAGTAGTAGATATGAATCATGTTTTTTTTTATTATTTAATTAGACTTAACTAAATCTGAGTTTTTCGTCAGTATCCTCCTTCGAAAAGGTGTGTTTTAAACAGTCAACTTAGGCATTAAAACATTTAACAATTAAACCAAAGCTGTTGTAGGCTCTTCTTCATCACACAAAAATCAATCATTGAACCAATAATGAATTATAATAATTCATATAATATGTCAATTACAGATCGAACGATTATTTAGCTCGTACTGAGTAAACATTTTAGACTTACTCTTGTTCACTTCTTACTCTTGCATTGTATATTTTATTGTTTTTATTTATTTTCTTTGTATATTTCATTGCTTTTATGTATTTTGTGTAAAATTAAGATTCAATAAGAGTGAGATCGTGTTCTCCAAACACAGGTATATCATTACTAAAGTGGACGCACTATCCTGGTATTGTCAAAACTGACTAAAACTATTTTTAATTTTACTTCTTATGAATTTTTTATGTACTTTTTTGTGACAAACGAACAAACCGACAATTTAAATTATTAAGCACAGAATACGTAGCAAAAACTATATTTTTAAATGTAAAGTTTTATACGCTTTTATTATAAGTGTTATTATTTTCTCAACACCAACATTAGATGAGAGCACTGTAATGGGGCTCCGAATGGGCCGTCGATAATGCGTACACATAATTAATCATGGAGTGATGGATGATCTCAATGTAAACACGAGGATTTAATATGACCCGAAATGCTTTGAATAAGCATTTTAAAGAGTCTTACGATTAATACTACGCGATTAATACTACGCGACTATAATATTCTGTTGAATTGGGGAAGCATGAGAAGACACAGAGAAGAATGGAGAAATATTGTTATCTGCCCTCTGCCCCGATGTGGGGCTTTAGGACACTAGCAAGTAATTTATTCATTTAAAATGGGTAACTGAGATTTTTTTAATATTCTGGTATATATGTTTATTTAAATCTTTTCCACATAAAATCTCAAGTGTTTTCTTACGGTTAAGTAGTAATTTACACTAAAATAGTAAAAAATATATGAATATTAAAGTTAAGAATATATTTTTATTTAATTTCCGTTTATGTTAACACAACTTCAAAACTCGTCCGACATTAAGCTTAAAATAACATTGAAAACATAGTTTTTGTGTGTATCGCTAAACTTGTTTTCATTAAATTATAAAACATGGTCATCCAACATATTAAAATGGCCTATTTATGTCTATTTTAAAATCATTAAATGTTTATACATTAACCGTAAATCCTAAACAACAGTTCCGCCTCATTTGTTCAAACTTTAAAGAAACCCTATTCAATCGAAAATAAGCCTTGCTCTGAACAAGCTTCTGAAGAGGCTTTACGGTTAAAAGAGAGCTTTTAGTGAATTAAACCGTCAAGGAGGCATTCTCGCTATACCGTTCGCGAATCTACTCATTTCAATGCAGACTACTTTGTTAATAGATCTCTTTTTGAGTTTGTAACATTTTTAAATGTGAAATTACACGACATAACTGCAGTTTTGAACACGATTGACAGAAATACTCTAGAAACTTAAGTATTGTAACAAAATTGTCATTTCCACTAAAAAAATCATTTTTTTCCATGTTTTGCAATTCAATTAAAAACAACTTTAACTATTGCTAACTAATGTTAAAGGTTAAGACCCTTCCTCGAACCTTCCGTTAACAAATCGATGAAAAATATTGTTTTACACATTTTAATTGTGTTGTGTTGTATTAAAATATTTTTGTAAAATTATCCATGTTATTAATAACATTTAGATGACAAAGATCCCTTTAATGTGTCGGCAATTGGCTCAGCATCGGGACAGTTCAATTCTTGAGTAGCCATACAATGCTTTACAATTTTTGCTTACAATTAAAATAAAATTGTCAGTAGCACAATTTTGTACTAATTGTTTATTTTAAAAGAGCAGCTACCGAGTTTCTTGCCGGTTCTTCTCGGTAGGTGACTGCCTTCCGATCCGGTGGTAGTGTAAAAATTGACGATTCAAAAGTGTCTTTATAAAGACCCACTTGAATAAAGATATTTTGAGTTTGAGTTTGAACAAGTAAAAGCTCTATACTCGACTACTCTGTGGCATGTCCATTATTCCCCCCCGAAGCCGCGAAATTGGTATTGTCACTAAGATTAGTCTCCGATGGCGAAAGAGATCTTTTCAATCGTCAAAAAACAAGAAGCTAATCCGAAATTGAATGTCAAACGAAATCATTTACACTTTGGTATGTTAAGAAGTGTGTCAAGCTCAAATTCTTTTAAATTTTATTTATTTATTTATTTAATAAGGCACACCAACAACACACATACAAACATAACCCGAACAAAATTACAAAAAAAACACACACAAGGCATGTATGTGCATAAATTATAGGGATGCACAGCATCCAGTAGGTATACAATTTAAAAAACAACCAAACAATCATATATAAAACAAAAAAAACTCTACACACAGAAATAAAACAAAAAATGAACGTTCCTTAATTGGAGTCTATAGGCGAAACAAGGTCCGCAACAATTTGCGTCTGAAGACATGGAGACTATCACTAAATGGATCAGCGTCGCATGTCCTCAGAGCACAGTTCATTATTTACTAAAGGTTTTATTAAAGGTTAAAGACAAAGAGATATTCGTTTGCTAATAAATGTAAGTAAAACTTTTTAGCATGTTTCAATACCGAAAAGGTTTAACGACAAGAAAACTTATTAATGTTTTAAAAGAAAATATATAGAAACGCTACAGACACTAACAAAGGGAAATATTATTAAATATTATTGCTGTCGTTACGGACAGCGAGCATGGTATTTTAGAAAAGGCATAGGCGAAACTGGCAACCAGATGTTGGTCAGCAGGGTGCGGGATCTGCTGTTCAAGGCTTCATTGTTTAATGTTAGAGCGATAGTTTTAAGTATTGTTTTGTATCAAACAGATAGATTTACGCAACCGTTCCTGACGGACGTTAGTGAATTAGCTGGTTTTATTTGTATGGCACCGGTAACGTTTGATAAATAAGAAACTCAAACTCAAAATATCTTTATTCAAGTAGATCTTTATAAAGACACTTTTGAGTCGTCACTAACACTACCACCAGTTCGGAAGGCGTCACCTGCCGAGAAGAACCGGCAAGAAACTCAATAGGTGCTCTTTTAAAATAAACAATTCATACAAAATTGTGCTACTGACAATTCAAATAACAAAGCATTGTAAGGCTACTCAAGAATTGAACTGTCCCGATGCTGAGCCAATTACCGACACATTAAAGGGATCTTTGTCCTCTAAATATTCGTTTACGGTCTAGTATGCCTTTTCAACCAAAATACCCTTTTCGCGCGTTTTAAATTTGTTAGAATACAGAAAGGAACGTATTAACCTCTGCTTTGAGTTTCATTCAACCTGGTTTGCAACATATTTATTATTAAACTCATAAATATGTCAACTTTAATTAATATATATTGATTTATTATATTTCGAATGCATTATTTACGGTTGAAGCCAACAGAAAGCATTAACATAGTCGACTTAATTAGTTATTTTATATACTTCTGCTATCATTCCTAGCTCCGTGAAAAAATATGTCAGATTTTGGTTCTGATTCAAGAAAATTTTGGGCGGTCATGCGTGGAATGGGGCTGGTGTAGGCTAGCTCACTTCCACGTTGAGTGTATTCTGTACTTTGTCTTAATTTAGATAGTATTAGTGCCTACGACTATTCACTGCATAGGTTCGCTTAGGGTCGCATTTTGTAAACTGTTGCCCAGTTTGAAAGCTCCCACTTAACTATGTGTATAGTATTTTAATTATTGTATAAGCCACTATATTATGAATCGTCAAAAACAAAACTTTGACGTTACATTTAGTGCCAAATCAAGGGCGTACAGCGGAGAAGAACTGCCAAGAAACTTTCCGTCTCTAAATCGCCGAGTACTACGGCTGTAAAGATCTGCAACCATTGCACCATTGCACCATGCACCAACGGATGCGTCAATATCTACATAAAAGCAATAAAAAAATACCTTTACCTTGGGAATAGTAACATGAGTAGAGCAATACAAACACACAGTACACCGAGACTAATCCAGGAAAAGAATATTTACAACACAAAGTCTTGTTCTCAACATATATGTATAATATACTATTTAATATATTCATAAAAACATGATCTTATTGCCCGAGACACTTAAGTGTATAAAAGCATAAAAGTAATTGAAAGTCGTTATTGTAAGGGGTTACTCGGTTTTTCGTTGATCGCAATCAGATTATTAGGTGCTTAAGGCAGTGCTGATATGCATCTATGTCTCTTTGCCAAGGTTGAATTGAGTGAGTCAGCATCTTTTGAGGGGATCTTAAGGTATATAAAATTTTCATTCCGAAAAAAGTGACTTCATCTTGAATGCTGCAGGGGTTGGTAATTTAATGAAAACTCAAGTCGTATTTAAGTAAATTAACCTTGTTTTTCCTGAGTAATTTTAGGATATGACTAAAAATATTTATATTTTACATTCAATTATATCGTTAATTGAAAACTATTGTTTTTTTGTATTAAATTGAACAACATCTATATACAATAACTTAGGAATGGAGTATTTTTTATTAAAACGATAGAAAGGTCCATAAAAAACCGGGATTTTAAACCCGCGAACATTGCAACCACAAAGTTAATGCTCTGATGCCCCTGGTGACGCTCAGACATGAGCTATCGACCCCAAGAAAAAACTGTTTTCCGTACCAAAGAAGCCCACTCACCCATACCCCGGGTTCTGACCTGATCTGTATGCTACAAGGTCTGTGAGAGAAATGTGTGTATGCAGCGTCTATAGTTGTTAATAAATCTTTAAACGTATAGTGAATAAAGGTCAACTCTGGAGGATGTGCCATAATTCTGTGGATGTGCAGGTTCGGCGTTGCAAATGGAGCTGGATCGGTCATACTTTGTGCGGAAATCCATATGCAAAAGCAAGCTTTAGACTGGAACCCTCAGGGTTCCAGTGGGTACACCGTACCCAAGGCCGACCCAAGCAGACCTGGCGGCGATCTATCAATACCAAAACATTGGTCTGACTTGGAGTGAACTTCTGACAGAGAAGACAAGAGATCTTAGGACCATAAGAGATAAACTTAAGATAAAATCCATAAATATTAATATCCCCAAGTTGATAGGAAATAGTAGTTCCGACCTAACTGATGAATCCAAGTGTAAAGATTACTCACGTGTGAGCCTGTTGATGTAACTTCCAACTTCAGTACACATATATTATTCAAAAACTTTTGCCTACAATAACCCTTTCTCAAATGAATAATTATATTTTTATAGGAAACGAAAAGCTCTGATAACAAATTGTTGGTTTTGTAAACTGGATTCTGCAACTTTTATAGCCAGTGTTACCTACATATAAAACTACCTTTCTACCTACCTATTTACATACATATATAACAAGCTATCTAAGTACCTATTTACCTACATATTTACGTACATATATAATAACCTATTTACCTACCTACGTACCCATTTAAACTACCTACCTACCAGTGTTATTGAATGGCGAGAAAAATTAACCGCTTATTTTTCCCATATTTAAAGGGAAAAAGGAAAATATTGTACACCGCAATCGGTAACTCATTGTGTACATATCTGTTGAGGCCGGAACTTCCCGTTTTGGGTCAATAGACGACGGGTCACGAGTATGTGATAAGTACTGTAATATACCTCATTATAATACATACTTAATTCTCATTTATCCCACGATCCACGACACCTATTGATGCGCTGTGTGAAACAAAACAAAAAGCTTACAGGGCTCGAATGAGACACGAAGCCTATCTTATTTATCAGACGTTAGGGTGCTTACACATTACACAAGGGTATTTACTAACGTCTGGAAAGGCTACGTGAAACTATCTGTCATATACAAAACAATACATAAAACTATACAATGATGCCGCGACCCACCGAGAATGCACTCCGCTGTCCATAAGCTTCAGCAACATCTGGTTATCAGTTTCTGCTGAACTCTGTGCCTTTTGCTAAATTGATCATGCTTGTTGTCCGTAATAAATGTCAAACGATACTGTTGATCAAGTTCGTCTCTGTACAAATAATTCAGATTGAGTAATTTTATATGAATTAAATAAACAATTATTATATATAATTACGGCCGAAGCGAAAAATTAACACAATTATTCTTAAGCTTAAGCATGTAACCACCAATATTCTTCTTCTATTCTTGACCAGGTCAAAAAAAGAGTTAAGAATATGAAATATTAGAAAGGGCGCGGAATGGGGATTTGCTGGCTTCGCGAACGAACCTCAGCCAGGTTTTATGTGACGTACCTTAGCGTTTAGTTCGAAGAGGAGAATTCGTAACCAAAATCGTTCGGGTTATAGTTATAAAGGCTGACTCCAGCATTTAACTAAACTTATGGTCACACATACTTCGTCAACCATAAATGATATAGGTAAGTATCATTTATGGCGCTTCAAATTTCATTTTGGTTTCCAAAGGGCAAGAAACTCACCAGCATCAGCCACGTGACGTCTATGGCTTTATGGTTTCTATCTAAAAAATGTTAAAACGCGTCTATTGTTTTCAGAATTGGTATGGTCTTTTCTCTCTTTTCTATCTAGAGAGAGAAAGTCACGAAAAAACCTATAAGCATAATAATACAAATGGTAAACGTATCGCTGTTCTGTCATATCAAAGAATAAAATAATTTGTCCGCAGCGGAATTATTGTTTGTAATAATTAAATTATAGTAATTTAAACAAACATTAAAATACGGTAATTGCAATGTGGCGGACATTAATTAAATTAATGATTATTGGAACAGTTGCGTGCAAATGTTACATATACCTATGTTATATACTAAGAACTTTAACGAGCCATTTCAAATCAGTTAAGGCGTTTATTAAAGAAATTTGATATTGATCAAAATCAAAAATATCATTATTCATATAGGTAACTGTGGTACACTTATGCCAGTTCCCAAATCAAGAGCGGACGAGAAGAACTGGCAGGTAACTCTCTGCCGCTTCATTGAATTGCCAATAATCTACAGTACTGAATGGGTCAATATCTATATTCAATAAAAACAATAAAAAATAACCTTTACTAATGGTGGGCATAGTGAAATAGGAGCACAGATTTGGCTGGGAGCTCGTTAGTGCGTTGCCGGCCTTCTTTCTTGAAAGACCCGAAATACTGGTACGGAAAATGTTTTTCCTGTTATTGTTTTATTGATGAAAATCATATTTAAATACTGAAATTTGATTAAGCTATTTTCGAGTTGAAAATAGCTTAATCAATTATTAATAAAATAATTCTTATTATGTAACTAGCTTTCCGCCCGCGGCTTCGCCCACGTGTAATTTGGTTAAGTACATAGCGTTTTTTAATGATCTCGAAAGGGCTTTCTTTCACGGGCTAAAATCTTGTTACAATTGGAATTATATATAGCCTGTGTTACTCAGGGATGATGTAGCTTTACATGTACAAATGTTATCAACATCCTCTGTTTCTGTGGACTTGATGTTTTACGTGATTTTTTTTTGTTCGGTTTGTCGGGGTACTTTCAAGTTGGTCCCGTAGTCAGGATCCGATGATTCAGGGAAATCGAGGGCAACTTTCATTATTAGTATAGATTATAATATAGGTGTTCACTTACTATTATGTACTTAGACTATGTTATATACCAACAATTTTAACTTTAATAATGTAAGCCCGCTTATAATTGCGAAGGATGTTTTAATCTGTAAAAATTAAATACTTTCTTAAATAATATGAAACATCTCGCGTTGATAAATTAACTGGGAGCAATAAGCGTCACATAAACTGCGAGGAATTTTTAATAAAGACAGACATTTAAGCTCATTTAAAAACTAGCTATCTCCCGCGTAATCCAATTTTGTCATATTCACATAACTCCGGACTAAAAGCCAAAGCGCTTCTGACCAAAGCAACCAAAGGCGTCTTATACACGATCAGCTATTAACCACTTAAAAACCCAGACGTCTATAATTTTCATATGCAACTTAGTGAGTTATTATAGTAAACTAAATATAGACTGCAATACTATATCATTTAACTTTTAAAATTATATAGTATTTTTTGGTTCTTGTGGCAGAGTACGCATAATACAGGCATTTCCTGGCATCTTGTACGTCGAGAAATAGAAAAAAAACATTACAGTAATGACACAATTTAGCATAATATATAACTGACCGCACCTTGAAGCAGTTTTGTTTAATTATACAACAGACTTATAAACATCTTTACATGATATCTGACATATGACAAACGTGCAGGTATTACCAAACCGCTACGACTTACTAGTAAACCTGGCGTTGCAGGTGTCCATGGGCGTTGGTTAGCGCTTCATTCTCCATCTCGTTTGCCTCCTGTTAAGCCATTCCCATGTAAGAAGATAATCCGATACACTTAACAATTGCAGATTTTTGAATGATGTCAGAAACCGTTCGCGTACAACGGTCCTTAAAATACCTCGCGAATCGCGAGCGTACGTAAGCGAAAATTGAATTGCAGGCAATGAATTACGCCGCGCGGATTTTTTTCTTTGACTTTCGCCCCGTTTTTAATTGCTGCACAATATTATTTAAGAACAAAAAATTCTTGCGAGTTTCCTAAAAATATGACATTTTCCGCCTGTAAGTCCCTTCCTCGAAATTTATAAGTATTTGTTATTTATTTTTTGTATCCAATTAAATATAATAAATTAATTATTCCTAATTAGAATACGTGTTTTTTATTTTATTTTGCTGACTTTTATACGGTAGTCTACTGGTATTATAATGATTTATTAAAAATTAACTGAGAATTAAATTTTTTTTTTTTGCCAAATGTGTTTTAAATGTTAATTTGGCTTCGTTCTTTTTTCCGTTGTACTAGTAATTTTGCTATTAATTAACTTAACGGATCATAAGCAAATAAAATCAATTGAATTATTAGCATTTATCGTTCATTAACAATCCTAATTCAGAATATAAGTATTTCTAAATTTATATTTCCTTAAAGCGTTTACTGTTTTACTTAGTTTAAAGTATTTTTGTTTCTTTGTACCAGTCCAAATGTATTGTATTATTTCATTTTGTGGCTTGCATGGAAGAGATCGCTTATTAGCGATAAGGCAGATTGCTCTTAAATATACTATCATCGATTGACATTATTTAATTCAACCATTTTCGTGCAACAACGTGTGAATATATAATTAATGGCGTAAATAACTGGACTAATATATCATGAAACTGAATAGTGTCCCTTTGCTTCATTTGGCAAACCGCAAAATGCAAATCGTCCAAAATTGTTCCCCAACTTTCGCGAAGGCTTTCGTAACGAGATATCCAATTCGAACAAAATCAATTGTGTCATCTTTACATTTGATAAATATTCAATGACTTTTCCAAAGAGTAAGCCATCAGATATACTTACAATTGCGCTGTGATAGATATTAATTAAAACACGTCTTAACTGACCGTCTTTTATTTTTAAACAGTGTTACAAAGTATACATAGGTGGCGCTATTAATACAGTCTGTATAAAGATTACAATTTTCTTACTACTTAAACACATGAATAACATGATAAATGATCTTTGCGTATTATTTTCATATAATATTTGAGGTTGTTTTAAATAAAACCAGCAAAAGCACATAATCCTATAAATAATAAGATAGGTAACTTTAAATAAAACAAACCACAAAACTAAAATAAATTCAAAAAGTTTTCTCCTTGTGGCAAAGTACTCATAATGCTGGCATTTCCTCGCTGTATCGTGATGCTTATACGCTGAGCGAGGAAACGACCAACTCTTGGATCACCGGTACTGACTATTAGGCGCCTACTAAATGCTCTTATAACTGTATACAGACGAGTGACATCTCAATTCAGCTACTAGAGTGGTTAAGATATATAAACAAATCATCACAAGTATATGACAATGTGAGGTATTCCAAGTGAAGAAAGAGCTTGGGAGTGTGTAATGGTGTTGCTGTGGGAGCGAATTATTAAAGGTGCATTCTTTCGTTCAATTTGCTCTTGAATAATTATAATATTTATTCATATGTTTTCCTCATAGAATCGTATCAGCGCCCACTTGTGTACGTCAATAATTTTTTTATGTCGGAGGGTTCCAAATAAACCGATCTGAGATACCCACAACAAATTATGCCGTATCATTTTTTTTACAAGGAGATATCTGTTTTACTAATGTCCTTATGACAGCTTTTAAGGAGATACATTGCCAAGCTTTATTTTTAAAATAGTCCTATAATAGTTGTGAACAATGGTCGCGTACGGACAGGCATTCACTCACCTAGATTTAAGTTTCGAAATGGTCCTATGTACCTTACTGATTACTCAATAAGGATATTTTGACTTTAATTGTGATAGCTTTCTGGTGATCTCGGTCCGGCATAATATCTGACGAATATCTAATCACATAATATATACATGTTGAAAAGGTTACCGTTTGAAAGGAGTGGCGGAGAGTCTCTTGCCAGCTCTTCTCGTCCGTTCTACGCCTTTGATTTGGGAACTGGCAGTAAATTATAACTTATTGTGTCAACAACCTTGGTTACCTATAAAGATATTTTTTTGATTTCATTTGATTTTTTGAATTTTAGTTTCTCGTATGAGGTATCTCGGTATAATGAAGCCACGGTGAAGAGAGACGAGTCATTGTTAGCTTAACGATAATAACTTAGTGTTTATTAAGTAATTCACAAATTGGTTAATGTCTCATAAAAAAAATCCACATTCATCGCGAAATGTACAAATGATGAAGCGAATCGAGATTCCGTAGTCCGCCATTTTTTGAATAAATCATGGCTCCCTCGAGACAATTTTATTCGGCCCTTCGCAGAAAAACTGCTTGTTTTAAGTGAATTGCCGACCCTCGGGGCATAATTGAACTATGTTTTCGTTTTCATTGCGAGGTGAGATTTATGTGCGGGCTATTTTTGTGTTACCTGAATCCTATTTCAATAGTCGTAAAATGACCACGTGGCCCTTCCCTACCATGCTGTTACTTACAAAAGTTTCAGGCGAATGGGCAGGCACGGCCGGAGAAATACCACTCTCTCACAGAAAACCGGCGGAAAGTGATGCAATTGGACTTAGTTCATTTTGTACTCGCGTTTCGTTCGGTGAGCGAGACCTTCCGGTGCCCATCCTTTCCCCTTCCCTCTTCCCTCTCCCCTTTCCTTTAAAGGCCGGCAACGCACTCACGAGCCACGAGCCGCGTGAGTTTCTATGGGCGGCGGCTTCACCTTTATGGTGGGCCGCCTGCTCGTTTGCCCCCTCTTCTATAAAAAAATAAAATAAAAATAAAACATTTCGTCTCTATTATACACTCTTATAATGCTACATAATATCAGGCTACACATATTATCTTATTTGACTCTGTAGTTCTAACATCAAACATAATTATGTTTATCCTAATAAACAAAACAAAAACCAATTTGAAAAGTTTGGTCCTTGTGGCAGAACACCCATAATTCTGGCATTTTCTCGCTTTATAACGATGCTTTCATTGAGCGAGAAAAGCACCAGCTCTTGGGTTACCAGTACTAACCAGGAGCCTACTTAATTCCTTATTAAGCTGTGCACTTGTTACCCAAGGTCGAAAAGTCTACTCCAAAGGGAACAAACTCAATGTTGGAGGAAAGACTTTTGTACTTTGACCTTATCGAATTATATTTATTGGTCTGTTGGTGCTTTGATGCGCAGTTGAGTGCTTGTTCTTGTGGTTACAGTGATTTTTTCTTAAGTGAATTCTTTCATGTAATTTAATCATTCCTAATAAAAATAGTATTTAATATTAAAGATTTTTTTTCTTTTAATCCTTTCCTTAATCCCTTCTCTTCTTTTACCCCTTAACCGTCAACTTCAGAGCGATTTTCTTTTTCCTCAGAGCTTTATTCTCTTTCTCCAACCCTTGTCCTCCTTAGCTTAATCAAAATAGAATATGAAAATTTCCAAGTTACTCAAACGACATTGCTTTTATCCAGGTTTTATTATTGTATTTATTTAAAACACTATAAAGTACGCAAATTAGCTTTTAACATTGTAAAATACAAGCACAAGATGGTGAAATTCCTCGGGAAATATTCCGTTCCTCTGAGGTTACACTAAGGAAACAATACGGCTAAATGCATTTTACGTTTTCAAATTGAAATATCCTGGCTATAAGCTCTCGCATTACGCAAGCTTTCCTACGATCCTTATGCGATTGTTGATAACATTATATATACTTAGTCTGGCCATAAATACTGTTACTATTCAAAAAAAGAAAATATTACGTTTGAATTTGGAATCTGTCATTTTTATATGATTGCTTGATGTGTTTTCTTATTTTCGCGCCATTATATTGTTAAATATTTTGTTATATTAAAATGGAGTGGGGTGATAAAGAGAACCGAATCGCTGTGATTGCCTTACATAAAGTAGGTATGGAGAAAAGTGCAATTTTTAAAACCCTCCACCCGCTTGGTATTAGTCAAATGTTTGTTTACCGGGCTATTGATAGGTACAATGATACCTCCTCTGTTTGTGACAGAAAAAGATCTGGCCGTCCACGTACCGTTCGTGTGAAAAAGGTGATTAAAGCAGTTAGGGAAAGAATTCGAAGAAATCCTGTCCGTAAGCAAAAGATTTTATCTCGGGAGATGAAGATAGCTCCTAGAACCATGTCGCGTATATTAAAAGATGACTTAGGACTTGCAGCCTATAAGAGACGTACTGGTCACTTCTTAACTGATAATTTAAAGAAGAATAGGGTGGTAAAATCCAAACAACTACTTAAGCGGTACGCAAAGGGAGGTCACAAAAAAATTTTGTTTACGGATGAGAAATTTTTTACAATTGAGCAGTATTTTAATAAACAAAATGACCGTATTTATGCTGGAAGCTCTAAAGAAGCTTCGCAATTAGTAAACAGAGTACAACGTGGGCATTATCCCACTTCAGTGATGGTTTGGTGGGGTGTTAGCTATGAAGGGGTGACTGAGCCATATTTTTGTGAAAAAGGTATTAAAACGTCGGCACAAGTTTATCAAAATACCATTCTTGAGACAGTAGTTAAGCCTTTAACTAACACCATGTTCAATAACAAAGAATGGTGCTTTCAACAAGACTCGGCACCGGTTCATAGAGCTCGATCCACCCAATCTTGGTTGAAAACTAACGTTCCGGACTTTATCAGCACTGAAAACTGGCCGTCGTCAAGTCCTGACCTAAATCCATTGGATTATGATTTATGGTCAGTTTTAGAGAGTAAGGCTTGCTCTAAACGCCATGATAATTTGGAGTCCCTAAAACGATCCATTCGCTTGGCAGTGAAGAATTTTCCTCTAGAAAGAGTTCGTGCTGCTATTGATAACTGGCCTCAACGTTTAAAAGACTGTATTGCAGCCAATGGAGACCACTTCGAATAAACATTGTATATTTTTAATAGTTATATATTGATGTATTAAACTAACTCACTATGAAAGGAATAAATGTTACGTATAAAAAAAAAATCGTGCTTTTCTTTATAACAATATTTATGGCAAGACTAAGTATTTTAAAAAAATCGTATTATTATGGGTTTGTATTGCAAACGAGCTGACGGATAACTTTAATGTTTCGCTCGTAAGCGAATTAGCTCGTCAGCATGCTTCCTATGCTTAATTGCTCCTAGTTCTTTATTCAAACTGTGGCCTATAACGAATTAAAAAACCTTCTCTTTTATAAAAAGGGTTCAGTAATTTGAAAATCGTACAATTGACGATTAAGATAACACTTGGCGATCCGTAATAAGTATGGCGGACAAGTATTGAATACGAACGAACATATTTTATTGTCTGTACCAAATGATAATACACATTGTGAACTTAGCAGAGATAACTTTTCGGAAAGCTTTCTGTGCTTTTGTGTAATTCGTGTTCGTAGTTTTACGAATATATTCACACACGAGTTCACGAATGTTATGACCGATTCAAAAAGTGTAACATGAATCAATTTACATCTAAAATATAATTATTCACGCTTATGAATCGGTGAAAAAAAAATTTATAAATAAAAAATTGACCCTGTAATAACATAACCTGGTTGTTCCCAAATTAAAGGCGTAGAGCGTACGAGAAGAACTGGCAAGAATCTCTCCGTCACTCCTTTAAATCTATAAGCATGTTATACAGTACGGTTGTAAAGATCTGCAACCATTACACCATGCGCCAGCGAATTCGTCAAAATCTATATTTAATAAAAACAATAAAAGATAACCTTTACTATAATCGGTGGGCTTAGCGAAATTAGAGCTCACATTTACGTTATAGTGAGAACAACTGTGACTAGTTAATTTAACTCCTTTGTGCTTTATATATAAGGTAAATTTACTTGTTGTATAAAAACCAAGTTCAATTAAAATAACCGTTAAAATATTCCAAAGTAATTACCGAAAGCTGAACCGGGGTGGTTCAGCTTTTGGAAGTTAACAAACACACTACTTATCAAAGTTAATTTAACTTCGGGAAGATCGTTCAAGTAAACAAGAGGAGTGATCGAGTTTCTCTTTACATTTACAGTTATAACTTAATATTTTTCTATGTTATTTCTATTATTTACAAATATATGACTATTTTACCCTATGTTTATTGCAATATATATATATATATATATATATATATATATCACAAAAGTCTCTTCGCAAAGTGAAAATATAAAATGTAAAATTTATTGTAACATAGGTTTTTAAGTAGTCCTTACAGTAAACAAGTCAGTTGTATTATTTATTGTGAGTTGCTGAGTTTTATTTGTTTATCAAATAATTATTATGTGTTTGAATGATGTATACATTCAAACACATAATATATTATTAATATATATTATTATCAACTCACTTGTAAGCCTCCAAGAGTTGCCCATGAGTTGCGGTTAGCACTTCACTTGAAGAAGCCCGTCTGCTCGTTTGCCTCCTGTTTAAGAAAAACGTCTATATCTATACGTTATCATAAATATAAAGAACAGGCTTATATCTCTAACAAAAGATTCACTAAAACAAAGATCTTGATATAATGCATGGTGAAGAGCTTTTGGCTAGTTATTTTCACCCTCCCTACGAACTGATATTAGAGCCATCAATATATTATTAAACAAAAAAGTGTAAATTTGGTTTAGTTGAAAAGATTGTAAGGCACACTGCAAAAGCAGTTGAGCAAAAGCACTTTTCTTCATAAAATAGTTGAGAGCATTGTTACTGCGAGTGCATAAATCATATCAACAACAGTCACCTCCTAGTTCTTAATGACGATAGTTTTTAGCCTCTGGTACAAGCCATGAGCGTTAATAGTTTAGAATTCTTGAAAAACCTGCATATGGGGCATAGTCCTGCTTACAAAAATTTCTCCCCCTCTTCAGTAATAAAAGGTTGTTTATGAAAATTTAATTTTAACTAGCTAAGTATTTCGTGTGTAATTGTGTAAATAATTTATCATTGTAAACGTATAAGGGTCTGAATCAGAGTTCTGTAGTGCCTTTTATAGTTAAGTCAACAGATTTAAAAAAAAAACACCTCTGGATACTGTTAATACAGAATTGATTTAAAACTTTGGTCTCAACTGATTTAATTCACGACCTGGCACGAGCGGATGATTTTGGGAGCTGATGGGAATGCTCAAATTGAGGTTGCCTTCAAAGTCAATAAAAAATTACTTTCTTAGTTCTTAATCGTCAAAAAACTAAAAATAAAATTGACTCTACAATTTCATTACTTCTAGTATCCAAATCAAGTAATGGACCAGAAGACCGTTCCTTTAAAACGCTAAGCATGTTCTACAGTAGGCTTAAGCTGCTACCATTACACCAGCAAATGAGTCAATATCTATATATATAAAACATTAAAAAAAACCCAGGTCCAATTAGAAAACATATGTGCTTTGAAGTTTTATGTTATTGCGATATTATTTTAATAATAACTTAACTTCAGCACTTGGACCAAACATCTGTCGGCTAACAAAGTTAAGTCCTCGTCTTCTTTAAATTAATTCCTGTTCAGCATCTAGAGCGAAATAAAACTACATTAAGATTGCACTCTTGGTAGTCCTCTTTGAATAGTGGTCACTTCATTTGGGATTCTTTAATAAATAAATCGGAATTTTGTTTCGTAACCTTAAAACAAATTAACAAGCAAAATAGCAAATTAACAAGTTTGGTCCTTGTTACAGAGTAGCCTTAATGCAGGCGGAATTCAACGTTATTATTTATTTACATCTATTGCAACACAGTTTTTTTATGAAAGAGGGGGCAAACGAGCAGGAGGGTTACCATAAAGGCGAAGACACCACCCATAGACACGTGGATCGAGTCTCGTGAGGGGGGTGCTTTTATAAGTGGCACACTCTTTTCCTGAAAGATCATATCCTGTTGAGAGGTTCAGAAATACCGTGGCGGGGAGCTAGTTCTATAATGTGTGTGGTGCATAAAATTCGCTTCCCATATTTATTTATTATTATCAAACGTACCTGGATTGTTTAAATCACGTTGAGTTGTCAAAAAAAATTGTATCTATATAATTAAAGACGTTTATGAAACAAAAATGGCTCGTTTTGAATTATTCACGGATCGCACGAAGTACCTGTATTTAATTCTAACAAAGGATAAAACCCTAATAAAATTTCAATGAATTAATTCTATGACTCCATTGTGCAAACGTATAGAACGTAAGGTCTTGCTTTAGCTTTTCACTTTATTATATTTTTAGATTTGAACAGATTGGACACATTTTTTGGAGATTTTACTTCGCTTTTTTATCATCATGTTCAGAGGTCTGATTATTTTGTTTGTACAGTGAAACGACACTCAAGGGACTGTGCATTTTATGGCGTTATATAGAGTGGTCGTTATATCGACAGTAGATAAATCATTGTATGGAATACTGTAACCAACCCAAGCCAATTGATTGAGACACTTTAAGTTTGTCTTTAAATTCGAGTGACGTAACATGGAGTTACACTGTATTTTAATGACACACGGATGCTACTTGTGTGAGTAAAAGCTGTTTCAAACTGCAGGGATGTATTTCAAAAATCTACATTTGCTTATATGTAGAGCGACGATTTACGAGTGAGTTTTTTTTTATAGAAGAGGGGGCAAACGAGCAGGAGGCCCACCACAAAGGTGAAGCCGCCGCCCATAGACACTCATCTGGAGCTCGTGAGTGCGTTGCCGACCTTTTAGGGGTTTGTACCCTTTTTCGTAATGGTTCGGAAATACCGTGTTACCAGCTGGTTCCATAACGTGGTGATGCGTGGTAAGAAATGTCTCACGAAACGCGCAGTGGTGGAACGACATTCATCAAAGTGATACGGATGAAATTTCGTATTCTGCCTAGACGTCCGAAGATGAAATTAAGCTGCAGGTATTAAGAGTTCACAGCAATCCGGCCGCGTTCTATAATCTGTGGCCGCCACAGATAGGCCGAGCAGTTGTTGTCATATAATATTCCGTCTACACAACGCAGTGCTAGATAATTTGCGACAGGGAGCCCGGGGCGTGAATAAAAACGTTGTCAAAGCTAATGACACTTGCTCGTTTGTTTCGGAAACCCGCATTCCGCTTTTGCACTGATATTTCTGTGCCATTTTTATGGATCGACATTCATGCGATGTATATATTTGCCACTTTGGCATTTCATTTTAATCGTATCAATGAAATGGAACAACATTTTATCACCTTGTCCTACATAAATATTGCAGAACGGCTATTTCTTAAAAAACTAAAAAAAATAATTGGGATTGTAATTAAATATGCGTTAAAGAGACTCACACTTACTTAATTTATATTCACTAGTAGCTTACCGCGACTTCGTCCGGGTGGTTAAAATACAAAAGGAATTTGAAAAGTTATAATGAAAGTTTTATACAAACTTTCATACCCCATTTCAATACCTTCAATTCATGTTTTCTGAAGTGTAGTATCTTCATAACAAATTGCATCGAAATCTGTTTAGTAGTTTAAGCGTTACATACATAAATAAATATCTGAATGTATTAGTAGAATTATAAAATTAGTATGGATATTTTCCAATAGCATAAGAAAAGCTATCCAGCTTAACTTTATAACAAACTTAACATCATAAGCTCCTCCCGACTCGAAAGCTCTGCTGCAATTACTCTCCGAACGCATAATATCGGCCGATTACTTCGATACAAATGCAATATTTCACTCGAGCTTAGCAGGTACCCGATTTATATCAGACCACGTGTGGCAAAGTGGCCTAGATGCTGCACACTGATTTACGGGCCTTTACGAGACAATTTGAACTGAGTTTATTGTCAAATAGTGGTGCTGGAAGCCTCCGGGATCGTCCGGGATAGTGGCCGTATACAAATTACTATAATTCGTACATTATTGAAGTAGCAGTAACACGAATAACAAGTTATATATTGTTAAAGGTGCTAATGTTAAATTTGAGCTACTACAAAACCTATCATCACACAAATCTCTCAATCGTTCCTCTTTCTTAACCGTCGGGAACTCACTTGAATCCTTCTGGCGTTGCGGGTGTCCATGGGCGGCTCGTTTGCCTCCTCTTACATAAAAAAATACATCTACTGCCAGTTTCCAGGTTGGCGTAGTGCGGATGAGAGGAACTGGCAACTCTTCGCTCTTCGTAAATATTGCAATTCAAACTCAAACTCAGAATATCTTTATTCAAGTAAGTCTTTATGAAGGCACTTTTGAGTCGTCACTAACACTACCATCGGTCCGTAAGGCAGTCGTCTACCGAGAAGAACCGGCAAGAATCTCGATAGCTGCTCTTTTAAAAAAAACAATAAATAAAAAATTATGTTACTTACATTTCAAATAAGTAAAGCATTGTAAGGCTACTCAAGAATTGAATTGACCCGATGCTGAGCCAATTGCCGACACATTAAAGGGATCTTTGTCCTCTAAATATTCGTTTACGGTCACATTATCTAATCCTGAAAATAGATAATTAAGCGTATACATAATGATGTAATACATACTGTTATTTGGTTAAAGAAGTTGTGATTTGATCCACTCAAATAAGTAACTAGAACTTTTTTAATTAGAACTATGACACTTTCTTCACTTTATGACAGTATGTTGAAAGAGAACCGGCTTTATGATTCAAATCATGTGGTTTATAACGAATGAGAAAATACACAAATTTGAGCCTAACATTTGTGTCCCACACACACATGTATATTAGTTTGGTTTAAATTAGCTGTATTCCCACGAGTCAAGCTACAAATTAATAAGACATTGTACTAGTTAATCAAAGAGGCTAATCAATGATTGACAGGCTCTCACGGGTCGCATATTTAATTCATTGGGCCATCTTCTACGGAATTACAAGATTAGATAATACACATTTATAAAAAAATTTAAGAAACCTTTAATTTTATAGATTTAGTCCATTCCCAAGCCGCTACGACTTGGGGATAAATAAATAAATATCTGGCGTTGCAGGTGTCCACGGTCGGCACATCACTCGAAGTGACCTGGGGAGTGAATAGAAGCGTAACTTTAAGTTTGTGGGGCCACAAAGGGGTGAAAACATTTATGTCGCAATATCTCAGAAACTATGCTAAGGTTTTTTTTCTATGCAATTGAATGTAAACAATCTAATGAATTAATCTCTTACCTTGAGTACACTTTGCTAAAGTAATTAATTACGTTTTTCAAAGTTGGATAATTGAACATCATTTAGCTAACCTCTCTCAACTCTTTAATTAATCTCGATTGAGTAATGGGGATGCACGTCGATGCGGTGATAAATAGATTTCCGCTGAAGGCTCTTCGTCTCAGCCGATACGAACACTATTGGGATCATATAGAGAATGTCTTTTCCCCTTTTCAATACGGAATTATTCATCATTATTAGATATTTTATTTATTAATTTGAAAAAAAAACACATATTATAAAAGAAACGTATATTTACAGATAATATTTATTATAGAATAAATACAGTTTAAGGTTGATGGTTTTTTGTTTGGTCAATGAGTTAAAAGATCGCCCAAAATTCACCTCGATGGGGTAATTATTTCGCACCTCTATAATGAGTTTAATTGAAATACTAATAGTGGGCTTTAAATACACAAAAAAGCAAAGTTTTGATTACAAATCGCACCTAATCTATGTCAATATCAATAAAATAATGATTATAGGTTTTAAACATTATATCTTACATTAATTTATAATAATAATTTAATAAATAAGTATAATTTTATGTTTTTTTTTTATATAGAAGAGAGGTCAAACGAGCAGAAGGCATACATATACACTTGGCTCTGAGCTCGTTAGTGGGTTGCCGGCTCTTTAATGGTATGCTTTTTATCTTTCTTGATGCTTATAGATGGTAATTAACTAACCAGTCTTGAGATATGTGTAGCTAATGTTATTCATATGTATTAATGTTACTACATAGCTTGGTATTAGGTAAAATTATTATCGATTTGCATCTGCAACAATAATTACAGTGTAAACTCTATATAATGTTATAGAGAGAAGTCCTTAAATAGAGAGTAGAATTCTTATGTATGGAATAGAAGCTAAACCAACCAAAGCCAATTGATGTCGACGCTTTAGAGTTTGTCGTTAAATGGAGTAACATTATATGGAGTGTAGTTATAACATCTATTTGCATACGACAAATATCGTTGCAGGGTCGAACTATATTAGCGTAGGATATTCGGGAAAAAGCACATTTGATCCGTAAATGTCGCTAATACGTGCTCGTGCTCGGCTCTGAATGATTGCGTGGCAATATTTCATCGTGTAATATATGTGTTCGCGTGATTCTCGGCCAAATGTGCTTTGCGTGTTAATTTTTGGTGATATATGACCTCGCTCACGGTTATTTAACACCCGGAGGTAAAAACATATTTGTTAACGATCGGTAGGATTGGATTTTCTCGATAGCAAACACTTTGAATTAATTGATAACCGCCCATGGACACCAGCAATGCATGTTTACAAGTGAATTGCCGGCCCTCAAGGGGGAATGAGGAAATAAATACGAAATTCAATCGGTACCACCTTGTCGTCTAGCGCTCAACCACTGTGCAGTTTTGAGTATTAGTTTCTGCACCGCACCACCCCACTGCCAGCTCAAGTACTGTACGACTTGGGAGGCTTTAAAAGCCGAGCGTATCTCTCCCTTAAAGGCCGGCAACCCACTTGTAGCCCTCCTGGCATTACAGGTACCCATGGGCGGCGGTTAGCAATTCACTGGAATTGACCAAATTGCTCCTTTTCATAATAAATAGGAAAATTAGAAAATGGAGGGGGCGGAAAAGAGGACGGTGGGGGGGGATCTCACTCAACTGGTTCGGCCGAAACTCAAAAACATGTCACTCCCACTCGATTCCATATAACATCAATAGAGTTTGCAAGTATCGGCATCCTTTAGAATTTACTTGTTACGCGATGCATTCAAAGGCTTAACTGCAAATACACCCGGAGCGCTTTCAATACAAAAATGTATTGTAAATCGAGTCGCAACAACCTAACTACTGTGTACACGATGCATTTTTATTTATATACATTCCACATAGAATCGTATCAGCGGTCACTTGTGTCAATAACTTCTTATAGCTTCGAGTGTTCCAAAATGAACCGGTCTGAGAAGACGAGGAAGTCATTATCAGGTATTTTAAGCGTGATCACTGGTTTTTAATACCCTTACCATTTAGGGCGATTCACTCACAAACTTTGTTTTAAATAGACCTTTACACTATAATATAATTACTTTCACATGTATTTGGTTTATTCTCAAACTCAAACTCAAAATATCTTTATTCAAGTAGGTCTTTGATAAAGACACTTTTGAATCGTCATTAACACTACCACTGGTTTGAAAGGCAGTCATCTACCGAGAATAGCCGGCAAAAACCTCGATAGCTGCTCTATTAAAATAAACAATTAATACAAAATTGTGCTATTGACTATTTTAATAGAAAACCTTTAATTAAAATCTACACTTGACAGATTATTTAAACCACAACATATTGTATTCCAAAACCCTTATAAAGTTAACAGAACTATTAATTTAATTACGGTTTTAACGGTAGGGTCGTGTTATTGCGAGTATTGGTTAAATAAATATTGGGTGTTAAACACAATCATATTGTTACCGTGATCACTTTCATTCAGATTTAAGACTTTTCAGAAAGGTCCTATGTACCTTACCGAGGTTTTGACTTTGACTCATTAAATGTAAACATGACTCAAACTCAAAATATCTTTGTTGGAGTAGGTTTTTATAAAGACACTTCATTAAAAAGAATCATCATTTTTCACATTACCACCTGTTGGGAAGACTCTTGAGATGTCAATTAAGTAAATGTAATAAAATCACCCTTAAATCCGTAAAAAAGTATTTTTTCCTTCGTAGAAGTAAGTATAAAGGTGTGTTGTTTTGTTTTGTTTATTTAAAACTCAAACTCAAAAAATCTTGAACTCTGCAGTTAAATATAAAGAACGAGTAGAACTGGCAAGAAACTCGACAGCAGCTCTTTTAAAATAAACATGATTAATTCAAATTACATTTACAAAAATTTTGTGATTATGAATTATCAATATAATATTTCTCTGAATAAAGCAGCAGGTGATTTCGCCATGACTCCTAGATCGTTCAATGCCTTCATTCAAAAAGATTCCAAACAGAGCATACTTTTTTAAATATCGAAAAAATAATTGTCCGTAAATATGTCTGATCTCCTGCGAGTCAAGTTTGCCATATTAAAATACTTCGCGACGTACAAAGTTTTCTGGAGCCAATCTTTTTCGCACACACAAATTAAATTCCTTCGTTTTTTATTATTAATAACCCCAATCCACAGACAAGTGACAGAACCAATCGTAATGTAGCACATTCTTAACAAATTTTTAAAGGCCAGCAACGCACTCACGAGCTCCCAGCTACGAGAGTGTCTATGGACGGTGACTTCACCTTTATGGTGTGTGCCTTTTTTAATTGGAGTGGGATCTCGCTGTTGGCCGTGAGGCCTTTACAGCTCAGCTCGGGCTGGTTGGCGAGCGGGTATATGAAATTGTGCAGTAAATTGGGTGTCTCTTACATCACTGATCGAATACCTTTTTAAAGCCCACAAGGTCAAATGAGCGTGATAAAAATATAGCACCACACCGACATAATATATATTTACAACCATGCTGTGAAACATGCTTGGCGATTGAACTGAGTGGCAGAGAGTTTCTTGTCAGTTCTTCTCGTCCGCTCTACGCCCTTGACGACTGGCAGTTAAATTAAGAGTGCAAGTATTTTTGACGATTCTTAGAAGAGAGTAAAAATATCTTTATTCAAGTAGATCTTCTTAAAGACACTTTTACACTACCACCGGTTCGGAAGGCAGCTACCGAGAAGAAACAGGGAACTCGTTAGCTGCTCTTTTAAACTACACATTGCATATAAAATTATTTTCAGTAAATTGAGCTAGGATCAGCTATTTCTGGTGACGATGATGTTAACAAATATGTGTTGCGTTTGTGTATTACTTGAATTGGACGCGTAATGACCACGAAACACACCCGACTGACTCTTGTTCAATATTCAGAGCCTGTTCCCATTGTGTGACCACGGATTTAGTGATGCGAATATTATCGATATCCCTAAGGACTAATCTCAAGTTAATTATCAATTCTAATCTATCGATAAGAAGGGGCAAACAGAAACTCTTTAGCTGATCTTGAAATACAGTGTAAACTCTGTATAACGACACTGAAGGGACTGTGCAGTTTATGGCGTTATAGAAAGAAAAATCAATATTCCGTACAATACGGAATATTGTAACCAACCAAAGCCAAATGAGTTCGACGCCTTAGAGAGTTTGTCGTTAAATCGAGTGACGTTACATAGTATTTAAATTACAATTATTCTATTACTATTGCTGGACACAAGGATCTTTGTCCTCTTAATATTCTTTAACGGCATTAGTGTTTGTAATTTCCGTCTTAGTTAATTTGTGAGAATATATCGATCCAACACACATCACTATAGCACTGGGACAACAATGGGCAAGAACGGGTTTGATTTACGCGATGTCAACAGGCGCGTGAAGCGGACACGTCCATTCTAAGCATTCACCATATTAAATGCTCGTTTGGCATATAACTATAACCTCTGAGAAGAACTCTCGTGCTGAGCATGAGATCAAGTACACAGTTATAATGCTCCTTTTCGATACTGGCAGAGTATTGTTTCAAATAAATCCAATTGACATGTTACATCATGTATTTTACACAACTTTTACAATGATATCACTTATTTTCTACTGCCAATCATAGACCCAAGTGGCCTATTCTTTCGCTACTTGTCAAAATAATAAAATAATAAATAACAGCCTTAATTCAGATCAACTTAACCTAATAACAATATTGTAAAGTACAATTAATTTAGAGTAATATTTTGTTGATGTTCTGTAGATCTGTTTGCCAATCGGCAAAGGCCTTGTCCAACCTCTTCCATTCTGGTCTTTCTAGAGCCACTCTGTTCCACGGTATTCGTGCCACTTCTCTGATATCATCATACCACCTTTTCTGTGGCCACAACCCTCAAATCATGAGGTTTACAAACTGCCAAATCAATTTCTTTCAGATAACAATAAATATTAATCAATTATGCCCGTTATAACTATAACTGAAATATACTATAAATATAATATACTTTTACTAAGGAAGTTATTATATGTTTTGTATTATTTTATAAATGGCTTCAAATACCGGAAAGTTTTATTATTAAAATATTGTTTTAAAATAATTCGTTAAAAAAATTAACAAAACCTAACACAATTATGAAGGGCAGGTCCAGAGCGCCGATCACACTGTCAACAAGTCAATTATTTCCCAAAGACTAGCGAGTCACATTGACACAACAAGATGGCGTCTTAACTCGTAGCTTTGCTGTGATTGGTCAATAAACGTACTTTTAAATTCTTAACAAATCATTCAAACTTGTATTAATGAAATATAATTAATTTGTCTTAAGTTTTAAAAGAAAGTGAAATAATAAACTTTAGCATTATGCACAATCGATCCGTCTGTTGCTTTCCTCCGAGTTCGTATTGTTAATTGTTGTAAAACTAGTTAAATTAAACTATTATTTGTTACAGTGTTAATAATAATAACAATTAATAATTTTCTGTAATAAATAATTAAATTAATTTACCAGCCATTCATTTGCGCTGTTTGATTTCGTTCATGCCATTGAGCTTTATGTATTTAAGCGTTTTAATGTGATTTATGTTTAGTTTAGTTCTTCTCGGTAGACTAACTTGTCGGTAACGGTTACGAAACGGTGGTAGTGTAAAAATTCACGATTCAAAAGTGTCTTTGTAAAAATAGTTATGAGCGAGTTTTTGTTAATGCTTTTAATCAGTTTGCTCGTATTTTGTGGTATGTTGGATATTTGCAAGTAAGTGAGAGTCATAAATGCACCTGTGTTCTGCAATACAATCTTGCATTGCCAGCCTCATTAGAGGCGCTATTCCTGAGTCGGATTTGAGATTATTATTAATGTACAGAATAAGCCCTCGCTATTAATTGTACAGATTATATGGGTGCTACATGTGGTGTGCTGTGTGTTTGTCTGTGTGCACCTATTTCGCTAATTTTCATTATCTCATATATAAAATCTCGTGTCTCAGTTTTCGTTCCCTTACTCCTCCGAAACGGGTCGACCGATTCTCCTGAAATTTTCTGAGCACATAGAGTATTTTTTTAATTTTTTTTGGCAAACGATGTTTGTTGGGATCAGCTAGAATAATATAAATATTGAAGCGTTCGCTGGTGCATGTGCGTAAAACATGTTTGGTTATTTAAAATAATGGCGGAGAGTTTCTTGCCAGTTCGTCTCGTCCGCTCTACGCTCTTGATTTGGTAAGTGGTATTAAATGTAGAGTCATGTTTTTATAAATTTACCTTTTTTTTACGGATCATAAATGAACCATAGTTACCAATGTGACTAAAGATATCTTTGATTTTGAATATCAGATAATACAAAATTGTTAGTAAATTAATGCGAGCAGTGGTAGTCAAGTGGTTTAAGCGTTTTGCAATGAGGATTAAATCGGGCTGTTACTTATAATGCTATGTCCCCTTGAAGGGGCAGAGAGCATCCACAGCCATGCTCCTTCGCGCTCTATCCGACGCTTCGCATTTTATCTCCCTCCAAGTCTTACCGGCTCCCGTCTCCTCATATGCAACAGTACGTCGCCAGGTCTGTTTGGGAAGGCCCGCTTCCGCTTCCCTTAAGCATTCCAGTCAAGCACTAGGGAATATGCTTGGGATCTCTCTCTCGAGTGTGGCCAATCCAGTTCCACTTGAGACGCTTTATTTTGTGGGCAATTGGAATTTCCCCACAGCACTCCAAAAGTTGTTTATTGGATATCTTTTCCGGCCAGTAAATAGCCAAGAAGACTTGGAATCAGGTTTTAATTTCCAACGATACAATTGCTTATGAGGCGTAAACACATCCGTAGAATAGTATACTGAGATGGAATCTATATCCGATCACAATTGTCGATGTACTGTTAGGATTTTGTGTCATTGTTAGAGAAGCTGAAAAGATTTCGCCTGCCTGTTACCTAATTGGAGTTCCTTTGACAAAGACAACAAAAGACAGCTCACCTTTGAGATTTTATCGATTCGGTAATTAACGGTTACTCGTTGATACGTGATAATGTTTTCTTTTTCACTGAGTATGAATTACCAGCTGTGCCTTGACCAATCGTGGCGTACTTGAAACGATATTTTATTTCTCTAACCTAACAATAAAACTGATTACATATTAATTATATAAATGAAAACAAAGCCAAAACAAGCTTGTTGGGTGGCCCTTAAAAGGCCGTCCACGCACACCCGAGCTCACAGCCATGTGAGTGTCTACTGGCGGCTACTTTACCTTTATGATGTGCATAAAGGTGTTTTAAAAAAAATTATACATAAAAGTAGGCTAAAATATACAAGAATAAAAAAATATGACAAAAGTACAAGCATTTAATGTGTGTATTAATTAGTGGGTGTAATGGTGCTGCTGTGTGAGTGAATGAGTGAGGCTTATATATTATATACATTATTGGCGTAACTCGACGGCTGAACACGACCACTGCAAAAGCTCAAAACATTATTATGGCATCAAAATTTCCATCAAAAACACAATAAGCTCGACTTATTTTTTATAAAAATTTAACATCTTGTTTCAAGCATTTGGTATTTATTCAGTGAGTATACACAAGCATGCTGCAGTGCTGTAACCAAACAGTAGTGAAATATATTAAAATTGAAACACTTATTGGGAATCTTAAGAAAGCATATCAATGATTTGAAAACAACGTACTTTAAGAAATGTCAGTTCGATCAACGTAAGCGTCGTGATACAACGAGGTGACAGTATTAGGAGTACTCTGCCACTAGGACCGAACTGTATTTTTATTTTCATTACTTTATGTTATTTCAATGATTCCAAATGCTTGTGTAATATTTTCACTATATAATAGATATTTAATGAAACAATTTCGTTACTACATAACGTACACTGCGCGTGCATATTGCAGGAGGCGGCCATTTGCATACAAATAAGATGTCGCCGGCTTTTCCACTGGACACTGTATTAATTAGTAATATGGAACTCATAACGCTTTGATATTGTTGTGTTTACATGCAAATTGCTGTTCAGTTTGCATTTTATTGAAAAGCTTGCAAAGTAGTGTCTACACTTGATACACTCAAGTGTAAGGCTTCTTTTCGACTTTGGCAGAGTATTGTTCCATTTTTCACAACCACAATTAATAAAGTTATTTTTAACTACAGTAGCCACTTATAACTAAACTAAAAACTCCTCCTTCTCTCATCTTTACGTCTGCCTTTTAACCAGTTCTATCACCACAAAATAAGCTCGAGAGGATTCCAGATTGGCTAGAGCCACCACTCGTCAAACATTAACCAATCATGAGGTTTACGAATTATCAATAGATCTATTTTAGAGATTACAATAAATATTAATCAATAATGTACGTTGTAACTTAAAATGTAACAATACAAATCAAATATTAACTTCTTTTACTAATTGACAGCGTTATTTGTCACACCAAAATACACTGATTGGCTCAATTTAATAAAACCTAACACAAGTAGCTTTTTTTTCATAACCCGAGCTTTCAGGTGTAGTCACGTAATCAATGTTTACGACTTAATGCAACTCAAATTGGTGTTTTGTGTCAGCTATCAGAGTGATAAAGTAAATAAAAAATACGGATCCGGATGTCATGGCGCGCCCTCGAAGCCCGTGCGTTGTGTAAAACAATTGTTTTGACAACATATGAAAACACATTCACTGGGAATGCGTTCAATTATGTATCGTTTGTAACGAGATTTTGTTCAATCTTTTGTGCTGTCAGCTGTTACACAAATATTCACAATTCAAATATATATATTTGGTTTGGGATGCCACTTGTGTGAACACGTTAGCACCTTCCTATCACAAGTTGGTGCGGCTGCAGAGCCGGCGGAAAAAAAGAAAAGTTCAAAGTACAAAAGTATTTTCTCTAACTAGGTGTTCACCATGGGGTGCAAGTGCACAGGCGCTTATTAAAGAATTAAGTAGGCGCCTGGTAGTCAGTACCTGTGATCCAAGAGCTGGTGCTTTCCTTGCTCAGCGTGTAAGCATCGCGATGCAGCGAGAAAATGCCGCCAGCATTGTGGCTACTCTGCCACAGGGACCAAACTTTTTAAATGTGTTTTAGTTTTGTGGTTTGTTGTATTTTAAGTTACTTATATTAGTTAGGTTAATTTTAGCAAATAATTAAATTGTGTATCATTCCATATATTGAACTATCATTTTTGATTTGTATTTAACACGAAAGAAAAATTAATGATATCAACGTGCATACAGACATCACATTATTTCGTGTGTAATATGTAAATGCGTGAAGGGCTGCGTATTTCTCTAGAGAAATCATGTCAAACACACGCAGCTCTTGGGTGATTTGGTACAGCCTCACACGCGTTATAAAATAATCTTTGGAAGTGAGTATTAATGAAAAAATAGAAATTTCATTTTTTAACATAGAACCATAGCGATCAAGTGTATGTCAATAATTCTCTTAAGGCTACGAGGGTTCGATGAACCCGGTCTGAGAAGAACGACATCTTAAAAGTGTTATTACATTTAAATAATTGTTGAAATATTAATTTGTTGACTTGAAAAAGTATATATTTTACAACGACGTTCTACGCCTGTCTTTGACGTTGTTAACGTTATTAAGCTATTAACAATCCCTGAACGCCCATAAGTAGGCTCCATAAAATTTGTAATTCATTGTCAGAAAATTGTTTACGCTTTCATCAATAAACTTCCAAATGAAGTCACTTGGCTTCTGAATAAATTCAACGTAAAAAAAGCTTGGCAATGAGTCGTACAAATGCTGTGATAGCCACATTTGTAAAGCTGTGATCAAGCTTCAAAAACATATAATTAGGCTACTTAGCTTAACTTTTGTTGTAGATATGTTCTCTGAACGGTTTCTCTTTTTTTATTATTTATATTGTTCGCTTTAACAATGACACCAGGAACAAACAAACGTGTCCATTACAAGGTCATTATTAATGGTTCAATAAATCTTCAGTAATTAAAACGCTTGTAGTTTACAAAATGCTTACACATGACAAATAGATCGGAGAGTAATTTAAAAAATAAGTAGCTTTGGCCCGTGACTTTGTCCGCTTGGTTTAAATACAAAAGGATTTTGGAAAATCGGCTTATAAATGGCAGAGTTCTGTTGAGATTTATAAACGAACTTTCATCCCCTTTTTCAACCCTTATTCGCGATTAGCCTATGTCCTTCCCTAAAATTGAGTCTGTCTCTATACAAAATCGGTTCAGTTTTTTGAGTGTGAAAGCGTAACATATGTTTTCTCGCATTTATAATATAAGTATGGACTATTTAATAAACATAACATTTTTGACAAGATGTTTATCCTTCTTGCTTTCCTTCTTTCTTTCGTCTTTGCTCTGCAGTATTTAATATTTGATACAAACATTTTGAACTTATTTCGCCAAGTGAAAATAAACACGCAATAAATTTGCCCAAAAGCCTGCCCGTTCAACATCTCACTTAGTGAGGGTCATTTTACAAAAACACGCTCAGCACTTGAGATATTACCCGCCCAACCTTCTATGATACCCGGATAATCCGGGTTCAATAATAACATGCTAATACTATCATCTCGCGTTTCAATAAATTATATCTTATTCATATCGCATTGTCCTCACATTGTGGGTTGGAAGATTTTCCAAAAATATATATCTGCCTCCTACTTGGGGCTTAATCATTTACCCTTTACAGTAATGTAAGTACTTTTCAAAAACTTTATTAAGCAACAATTCCAATCAAAAATATCCATATTCACATAGGTAACTATTTTATGAATCGTCAAAAAAAACTTGTCATAAAAAATATATTCTACATTTACTGCCAGTTTCCAAATAAAAGAGAAGAACTGGCAACTCTCCGCGACTCCTTTAAATAGCCAAACATGTTTCACAGTACGGTTGTAAGCTGCAACCATTACACCATTCACCAGCGAATGCTTCAATAACTATATTATATAAAAACAATAAAAAGTAACCTTTACTATCATCGGTGGGCTTAGCGAAATACTCCCTAAAAGGCCGGCAACGCACTCACGAGCTCCCAGCCACGTGAGTTTCTATAGGCAACGACTTCACCTATATGGTGGGGGCCTCTTGCTCGTTTGCCCCCTCTTCTATAAAAACAATCCCGTTACAATGAGAACAATACAAACACACAGAACACTGAGACTAATTCAGGACCAATTGTTTACCAAGTCCTATTATAGTGTAAAGGATTATTTAAACGATAAAAAGCTTGGGAATCGAATAAATTCTGAAATAAGGACACTTGTGAGGTGATGTTTTTGAAAAAATAATATTTATGTTTCGCCTTCTTCTCGTACGGATTTATTTTTCAACCCACATAGAGTTATAAGATTACTGACGTACACAAGTGATCGCTGATACGATTAAATGTTGATACAAATGAACAAAATAAATCCTTTTTTATCTTCTTATTCACACGTTTCAATCGTATAATGTTCCGAATAAAATTAAATATTACTGGAGACGTTATACGGTTCATACATAAGCCCGCCGAGTGTGATTTTTCACCTTTGAACATAAATAATTTGGGTTCTAATAAATATGTAATATTAGATACGCTGTTGAGGGAATTGTTTTTACACGAGCTGACTTTAATTCTTATACATTTTGTATATTGAAATAACAAACTGAAATAAAAGTTGTCAGAAGCCTAATAAAGGAATAGATGTATATTATTAGTCCATTGTGCGAAAATGCTCGAACGCTCAGCAAAAGGGTGCCGATTGCCTCTAATGGAGCATATTTTGCTTCATTCAATAGGATCAGGGAATGGAAAATTGTTGCTCTAATGTCTCAGCAACGCGGTATTCTCTGTAAATGATTGGCATTTCGTTCTTCTAGTTGTTAATAAATAAATTGATAGCTATCTAGCGCACAAAGCTCAAAGCTTAAAGCTCAGATGGAAAATTGTATGATGACAAAAGGCATTCGAGTCAAGATACAGCTTCCAAATTAGTAATATTCGTGCTGCTAAAGCACAGCACATAAGTGGATTGTCGTGTCGCTAGTCCGGTTGAATAACTCGCGAACTTTTACAATAGCTGTTCAAAAGTTGAAATTTTTCCCTAAACTGTCGGTGAAGTGGCAAAGTTCTCGTATGACCTACTCCTGTACGACCTCATTTATGATTTACGCACTTCTAAAGTTTACAAACTAAATTTCATATAACACATATGTATATTACAAACTCAAAATATCTTCATTCAAGTAGGTCTTTATAAATACACTTTTGAATCTTTAATTTTGCATTACCACCGGTTCGATTGGTGTATCAAATGTTATATTACCATCATTTCATTCGTTCTTTATCTCGCCAAAGATTTGACGATTGAGTTGTCTATTATAAACCACATACAAAATACATTTTTCCCAGCATATCTACTATAGTTGTGAAATATGGTTTACGTGCCAGCAATGTCTGCGTCGCTCTATTCTATATCTCTATGAATTTCTCAGAAATATTGATGGCGCGCTTGAGAAATTTTTATTGGTTTTGTGATTTATACCACCCACAATAATGTGCAATTTTTGCACTAGTAAGAATATTATAAAATATATATTAATATTGTTTTATTATTTTTTAAGAACTTTGTTAGCAATCGAATTGTACGTGATTTTCAATAATTTACTTCTTTTACATTTATAGAAAAAGTATCTTACTTTTTAACTTATAACTTTTTTAAATTTTTAAATGTAGGTAAAATTGTTAAATAAACACATTTGTAGGGAAAACAATTTGATACAAATTATGACGTTACAATTTTTGTTAAAATCTGGCTTTATAAAAGCAAATGTAATATTTAAATGGACTATCAAGTATTTTTTTTACAATTAAATATTTTAAGTTTCCTTACCTTATTACCGGCTCGCGCCATCTAATGCTCAAGTGGTCACACTGAGGAAACATCTATTAAATTGAACGAGTTTCCTCCCGCATCGTCATAAATATTCCCGAATCAAACAAAATATCAGGACAAAAAGAGTTATGGCAAAGCCCCAAAATGAGTGAATTGTGTGGTTATATATAACTACAATTTCTTTCTTGGTTAAGCCTCTCGTATTATATTCAGTTTTAAACTCTCATACTTCCATTTTAATAAAAATTGTATTAAGAACAAAATTGTTGAGCAAGTCCTATTATAGTGGATAAAAAAGCTTTGTAATGAGTCGCCCTAAATGTTGTGATAAGGACCTTAATGTTAGGGATTTTGTGAAACAGCAATCACGCTTGGAAAACGGTTACCTGAGTTTGTCGTATCTTCTTGGAGATATAATGAAATAAATAGGCAAATATTATGTAATTTTTATATGCCGTAGTGAAACCAGCTTCTTTCTTATATATATATATGAACTATATACTTTCGTTATATCGATGGATGCATTGAAACTGTTAATAGTGCAAATAAAACCTAGCAAATGTTGGCGAAGTGTTGTTTTAATAATGAGTGGTAATCGTGAAGTAGGCAGACGCCACGCCTTGCAAAAACCCTACGGAGACACTTCTTTCGTTATATATAGCGACTTCACCTTTATGGTGGGCCTCCAGCTCGATTGCGTCGTTCGTTTAAAAAAAAATACTCGTCTAATGAAATGTCCTCAACACTCACGAAATGTGAAATAGTAGACGGAGCCAAAGGTCAGTGGGGCACGGTAATTAATTAGTAAATTAAGATTCACGGCAGACGGCTTAATTGTACCGAGTCGCTTTTATCGCTCTCCTGAAATACCCCTAATGGACTTAAATATGATTTCTATATATCTCTTTATTGTAGATATTAATAGTATATTGAAATGTCATATTTTGCAATCTGTTCAGTATTAAGAAGTATCTTCATTGTTGTTTTAAAAAAAAGAAATAATTTTATAGAAATAAAAACGAAATGCCAATGAATGATAATAATATTTAGAAAGAAAGAAAATAGGTTTATTTGGATGCCGTGTCCACAAATAACACAATAAAAAATATTATAAAAATGAGAATTTAGATTATTTTATGTTAAATGGTGTAATATCAAAAAGGTTTTTTTAGTCTTATTAATGAAATCTTAGATAGATTATAGGTATAACGTAAAAAAATAAAATTTAAACATTCTTTCTATTATTCGTTATTTCATTCTTTTAGCTTATATCTGTCAAAAAATATTTACTAATAATAATTACGGCGTAGCACATGCGTAGCAAGTTCACCTCTTGGCTACGAGTGCTACGAGACTTGTGGCTCTACAATTCGTACACCATGTCAGCTCCTCTCTTCTACTACAAATTTAACCGGAAATTTGAAGATTACTCTATTTATGTGTGGCTGTGTGTGTAGCTGTGGCTCCCATATAGGATATGTCATTACTGGACCAAGCACTTTTTTTTAATAATACAATTACCATAAACAACAAACAAAGAATGAACAGAGCCATGTGTCGTTGAGAAGGTTCCGACGGTTTTATAGCAAACACTGAAACACTCATTAATACGCATTTTATTACCGTACTGCTGGTGGCTTATTCTGGTTGATTTTATTTTGTATTAAAAATAAATACACTCATAAATACTTACGATTAAAGTTCGTGTTACAGAATACAGACTTTATTATTAAGGTTCTATAGATTGACCTTGACCATAGTTTGTATGGGAAATATTCAATAATATTCTAATCTAATCTAATAATCTAATGATAATGTAATCTCTTTTCATATATATTAAAACATTGTCTCAGTTTCTGTCATCGTTACATGCATAAAAATAAATAAAAACATGTCAAACATATATATCTGATAGTTTCAATAAGAAATGCCTTATTTAACACGAAATACGTATTATAACTAACGTAATAAAACGTCTGAAGCAACACATGGTTTCAATACACGATTTAATTATTAATCGAGTCAATTATACATGACATGAAATGAACACTGCAATAGATTGAGTTAGACGTTGTCAAAATGCAATTGCTGTTAATAAAAATATGGGAGCAATATTAAATTTCCAACGTCGTATCGCGTTCTTGCAAGAGTGCTTTATTCTCTCGAATGTATTCGGGAATATGTCTGTCGGGGGAAAGAAAACTCGGAAACAAGTGAATTTTTATTGGTTTCAGCATTTAATGGCGTCTGGCTTAGAGTTTATTATTCAATTATTGCGGTTCCTCCAATCGATTGTACGTTGTTTGAAATACTCAATTTTGTTATTAATTTGGGAATCGTACGACCGTATCTCACTTGTAAACTGGCATTTAATGTGAAATCTCTAAGTGTCTGAGTGGCGAGTGAAGCCGTTACGAATTAAATATTAAACATAAACTCACTGTATGCTTCATATATATTAAAATATATGTGATGCTTCATAATAATTCATCTAACTTTCGTCTACAAAGTAAATTCTGTTTTCATGAAAAGCTTGTGAATAAGCCAACCCTGGACAGCTTTTGTAAAATATCAATAATTGAGAGGTCAGTTCCAGATTTCGCATTGACTGAATTTGCTTGCGTTTTACCAATCTAAACTTTATGATAATTCAACAAAGCTTTTCTACGTATTCATCCTAATTAAGCATTGTATTTACTATACAAGTTTACAAGTGACAGGTATAATTTATATAATTTTGCAGTTAATCATTTAAAATCGATTTGTTACACTTTATAGTTAACTAGTAGTTTAAGTCTAGCCTTTATCTCTTCGCTCTTCTAATCCCACCGCACAGAAGGCGGTTGATACATTTATTATAAGTTATCGTAATCTGTATGATTATTCTATGTCCAAGTGTTGTATTAAAGAAATTCTAATATAAGAAGAACTACACAAAACGATGAGTTTCGAAAAACACAATGATAGAATGCAATATTTCATATATTTTTAAAACATATTTCCCACGTCTTCAATATCCTTTACAGATGTGCCTCATCTGTCAAGTGGAACATAATCTTTATATCACTTGTGTAGCGTCAGACCGTTACTTGAGATCAATTATACTTTTGGTCAACCAACAATTTATATTGGATATTTTATTACATACTAGCTTTTTTAAATTAATGTTTAAATACAATAATAATTTGGAAAATTCAACAGTTTTGGTGAAATTTTCCAACTAACTATCAACCTCTTCAATCCTTTTTTTTGCGACAAAATGTCAGCCCATATCCTTTCCTAAAGTTTAGTCGAAATCCAAACCAAATGTCATTAAAATTGGTTTAGTAATTTAAGCGTAACATACATACATTAGTATGCATTAACAATTATAATATTCAAAAACTAATTTCTATAGAAAAACTTATTATCTATCAAATGATTAAGTATGCTCAGGCAAGAAAATATCTTAAAGTCGATGAGCAAGCGAGGATTTACTGGAATCACTCAGTATTAACAACTCTTACACATTAGTTTCGTTAGTTTGCTGACCGTACACAATGCAGGGTTAAGCCTGAAGCATGCATCTGAATGTTTTATTCGTATGAACAGAGAGCGGCATCCAATCCCTCTCATTTGCATACAACACCCAACAAAATCGTATGCAATTCACTAAAGCCATTATTAAAACATCTTGGCTTTGCTGCGAATAGTAGGCAACATAACTGTAACGTTCATCCGTCCTTCCACCACTGCGCATTCCGCAAGACATTTCTTACCACGCACCACCACGGTATTTCCCTAATACGACTTAGGGTTAAGAGCACTTCCTAAAAGGCCGGCTACGCAGAGCTTCCATCCATGTGTCTATGGGCAGCGACTTCACCTCTATGCCTCTTGTTCGTTTGCCCCCTCTTCTACCAAAAACAGAGTCCAGTAACGGTTCCAAACAATTATAGAGTGCCGACGTTAAAGACCCTATTGCAGTTAACAAAGAAAAAATAGGTAAATCAAAAATACCATTATTCACACTTTAGGTAACTATCTCATTGCCAATTTCAAGGGCGTAGAGATGACGAGAAGAGCTGTGAACTCTCCGTCACTCCTTCAAATCGCCAAGCATGTACAGTACGAAGAACCAGCGAAGGGATATAAATATATAAAAATAATAAAAATAAACATATTAGAAAAATAGTCGTAAATATGAAAAGAGCCAAGTCACACATCTGACAAGTTGTGTTTATGCTGTGATAAAAAGAGATAAACAAGGCATTTGCAATCTAACACATGACATTCATATTCGCTGACCTTAAACCGACTTTTTATTGCACAATTTTCTTACTTCTACTGTAACGTTATTACTTAATATATGTTTTGGCGACGCATTTAAAGCAATAGTCGCCATGTCTGTGCATATTTATAGTCTGTGGTTTGTCTTGTGTAATGTATTTCTTCAAAACTATATGTACATGGGAATATACAGTTTATAAGGCTTACTGTTATTAAAATTTGGAACTTTTTTAGACAACTTATTCTGTGTGTTAGTCTCTTTTCTTGTGTTCTTAATTAATTTGTAAGTAAGTAAAAAATATACCTCTTTTATCTCATGGTATTGTGCATACATTCAGTACCATAACTTATATTATAAACATATATATATCAATTAAATATGCTTTTGGACCTTGGCGTGCAAGTGCACAGCTTAATTAAGTAGGCGCCTAGTAGTAAGTTCCGGTGACCCAAGAGCTGGTGCTTTTACTCCCTCGGCGTATAAGTATCGCGAAACAGCGAGGTGATGCCAGCATTATGGATACTCTGCCACAATTAAATTTGTGGATTGTTTTTTTTATTTAAGTTTGAGTATCCATATAAAAAAGCATTAAAATTATATGTCTGAAACGTGTATTATACAGACTGAATACAATCTTCGTGTTTGTTAGATCTCATCTCGCGTTCGCAGTATTAAAACATAATACCTCGGAGTGCAGTCTCAACCATTTATCTCCAAATCAATTTATCAGAACATCCACACGAGAAAACGCACATTTATTATCGAAATGGACACCCTTTTCTCTGCATTTGTTCGATAAATTTTCACAAACTCAAGGCTTAGAGTGTTTTATTGTTGCTCGATTTATTTATAGTCTGGAAAAATGTTCACGCAAACTTAAAAATTGTTCAAACTCTCGAGGTAGATTACCTTGTTTGCGTTAAAGAGTTTCTTTGGCATTTTAATATAATTACAAAATGAAAAATATTGAAAAAAAATACAAATATGTATTGCTTTTTGTTAAGGTCTGTAAATACTCGGATGGAGTTTCCATTTCAGCAATGACTTGCATGTGTTTGGAGAACCACCTCTTATTCAATTATAAATAATATATAGAATATGGTTTTCTTTATTTACACATATTCGCCATATATAAATGAGAAATACTATGTATACACCCTTTACTGGGGAAATTGTGTGTATGTGTAAACGTGAAAATAGATTTAATTAATAAATAACTTTTAGTAGGTTTTCTATTTTATGGGAACTTTTACTACGTAGCCAAACTTAAGAGTAAAGAAGTCCTTAGATCTTTTTACAGTTATATGTTAAGGTGTGTAAACCAACCTGTCGCAACCTTTAACCTAAGACTGACAGAGGTTTTTATATGAATTGTTTGCTTGATAAAAATAAGATAATATTTTCTGCATTCTAAAAGCTGAAACAATAAGGTTCTTTTATTAAATGAGATTTAAAGTGAATAGTTGCCTTTTTAAATACGGTTCAATCTGAATGATACAATTATTTTTACGTTCAACTTAGAAGCATAAATATTAATGTTAAGGTTGACAGTTACTACGTCTTCGGCTTTGTTGAAAGATCTAACTCTACAAACATACCAACTAGACACCATTTTCCACAATTAATTTTATATGATTGAACTTAATAATTAACTTGTAAAAAATATTTGTGACCTCTTATTGTAAGATGTTCAATAATCGCTCACGAATTTCGAATATCAGACGAAAAACTGAAACCTTACAAAAAAACCAATCTAAGTCACAATTTTCTTAGGCTCTTTTAATTTGTCAATAAACTAATCTTCGTTCGTCATATTACTTCGGTACATTTAAGAGGAAAATACAATAGAACAATAATTTTCATTATGAATAGAAAGCTCATCTCATAAAGCTACCGGACCATAAAGCTCTTAAGCCTACACGCCTACAAATGAATTATGGAATAATTTCTAGTTCAAGGTAAATTTGGTTTTCAACTCATAAATTACTTTTTTAATCAAAGTTTTTCGATAGTTTTCAATATTTCACCGTTCAAATCAATTCACTTATTGCATTGCGCAACAGGTGAACACGAACATTTTTATTAAGAAAATATTGAGCTTAATTCGGGTGGAATTTTAGTTATTGCATTTTTTGAATACCCGAAGCTCTATTGATGTAAATTAGCAAAATACGGAGAGATTATTTTAATGAAATGTCAAAAGACCACTGTATCTATGCTACACGATTTAAAGGTTTTCTTGCCAGTTCTTCTCTCCACTCTACTCTCTCGATTTGGGAAATTCGCCTGCTCATTTGCCTCCTCTTACATAATATTAAAAAAACTGGACGATACATAACTATAAAATGAACCTATGTGAATAAAGATATCTTCGATTTTGATATTATTTCGATGACTGTCATTCTACATAACTATTATTTATCAGTTTTTAAAAGTAGCTAATTTTTAGGGGCTTTTAGCAGGTAGTGTTTATGGGTGGAAGTATCACCCAAGTTTGGGTGAGCTTTAAAGAATAAATGTACAATCGGTGAATGGATTTTGTTCTTGTTGCAATTGCATTAGTTTATATAAATAATGTTACAAATTAACATATATTTATTTCCACAAAATATATTAAAAAAACTTGTCATAAACACAACTTAATTTTGTATTGAGTGTCTTTTTTTCACGCACACAAAGTTTCAACTAAATATATGTAGGCTTCACAATAAATTAACTCACTTTAGCCCCAATGACCTTTATATATACCTAAATAAGGAGCCATATGTGAGAGCTAACATCATTATAAGCAGCTGTATCATCAGAAGTTTCATATCTCTAAGGTAGAATGGCCTGAAGCTCTCCGTCGCATTCGTTTCGCCTTCTGTGACATATTTGAAATGTACTTAACGAACTTGAACCGCTTTAAATTGGAAATTCAACCCTAACAACTGTTAAGTTTATCTTTATCAACATTGTATTAGAAAGAAAGAAAGAAAACATTTTTAATATACCCGACGAATACAGAAACTAACATATTAAAAAAAATAACTCATCTTACAGCTAACTAAGATAAGCACAAGTTTCTTATTTCAAACCATATACTAAAAGTGTGGTTTTTGGGTGTTTTCGTTTGAAAATACTCTGTTAGCAAATTACAGTCCTATGTATGACAGAACAGACAGACAGAAATGACAAACTCATTTGGGCATATGCAAATCGTACAATACGAGTTGATAACAGCGTAGATGTTGATGGAGACGGCATATGCTAATTTTGTCTTCTCGTGCATAATTCAATAATTATTCATACAATGGAGAAAACATGTTAAGATCAGCCCACTTGGAACTTGGTCGGTCATTGCGGATAAAATTATGTTGGTCATGTACCAATTAAAATAACTAAAGCGTTGTGATGCTACTTTGATGAGGTATTGCCATTCCTATTAACAACATTAAGAACCAAAACCAAAGGTGCATACAAGGATACAGCTTACAATTCTTATTTGAAGTACCCTTTCATTTTGTGTGCCTTAGTTTTTGAAAACAAAACGTTATAAATGTTATGTGTATAATAAATTATAGTAAAAAGCATATTCGTAACAAGATAAATCTTCTATTTTGCACTGCATTTTGCTTCATATAAAGTATTTCTTAATGTAAAACGTGCTCAGTCGAATTGCTGAACTAACGCACATAAATTCTATTCGCTGGGGTCCAAACTGCAAGCAGGCTCACTGCCACAGTGTAACAGAAACAGTCTACAACTAAGTAAATGTGTGCTCCTATTTCACTTTGCCCAACGATCATAGTAAAGGTTATTTATTTATTCTTTTATATATTATAGATATTAACCCATTGCCATAAATGTAACACAAGAATTTTATTGACGAAGGGAAAGCGTATCGCTAGTTTCCGTACCACGCACCACCACGTTATGGCACCACCTGCCCGCCACGGTATTACCGAACCACTACGACTTCGACTTCGACTTTATGGTGTGCCTCCTGCTCGTTTGCCCCCTCTTCTATGTGTTTTTCAAAGTCCAACTGTTTAATCCATTCTTTATTACAGGGACATAGCTTGCTCCGACCGAATTAAACTTATAAAACACTGACCGAAGTTTCATCTTCAGGCGCCAGGGGTTTCACTGGATTCGCACATATGCGGGGTGCTTTCAAATTGACGATGCAAATACTTTCATCAAACGTCATATCCTTACGTGGCATGGAATCTGTGGCCACACCCATCTCTGTTTACTTTCAATTTCAATCGCAAATTAAGTTCAATGTTTTGTTTGAATATTGAAGAATGTTCTGTAGCTCTTTTAATAAAAGCGACGACGATAAACGAAATAATGTTTTAATTTGTATTTCATCCGTACTTTCAGTATTAATATAAATCGCTCGTTCAACTGAACAAACAAGGTTTAATTATATATAAGGGCTGGGTGTTGACCTATTTCTCTGTCTGTTTTCTAGGAAAGAAGGTGCACAGACTTAACATTTTTCGTAGTAGGTTCAAGAAGTGGTGCTGTATACGGTCAGAAAAACAAAACATAAGGTCGGTAATATTTCACATTTTTTAATGCAAAACATTATTCTCAAAGTACATGAACTTGGCGCAGTAAATAATCCGCAATGTACAAACACCATTAAACATCTTGGGTTTTGTGTTTTGTTTTTTTTTATTTCTCGGGAGCCGTCCCGCCCGCTAATTGTGATGAATGGACCACTCTTTAAAACCACTTTAGACGACACGACACGACATACGTTTAAAAATCATGGATATATGGATTTTAGAACTAAAGCTACCAGCAACCTGTTCACTACTACTTTTGATACAAGGATTCTAAGACCAACAACAAGCACTAAGTGGTTAATGATGTATTGAAAATATATTGTATACTAACTGTTATCTGCGGCTTTTCCTGCTTCAAAGACCCGGACTCACCTTTCTACAGCAACAGAAGCGAGAAGTATGGATTACTTTTATTTTCGAACGCTGCTATTTATATTATTAATATTATATTGTAGAATTATTTATAGGATAAACTTAAAAATTAAGATAATAATCACGACATTTAAACAAATTTAAAAAGTATGGTCCCTGTATCGGGATCCTTACTCGAGCGAAAAAAGCACGAGCTCTTGGGTCACCGGTACTGGACCAGGCGCCTACTAATTCCTTAACTGCTTGTACACTTGTACCGCACGGTCCAGAAGGAGCAAAGTCAATATCGCTCCACGACCTTAATAAAAATCGCACGCTACGTCGTAGTCGTGCGGTTCAAAGAGTCGATGGCAAAATCCAGAAGACTGCTGCGTGAGAATTAGTATCTTGGTTAATTTATTTAGCAATTAAATGCTTCCTCTAAAAGCCTCTAGCACGCTAACCGACTGCGGTACAACTAAACAAATATTTATTTCACTTTGAGAAATAGAGCTGTGTTTATTTAACATTATGAGATTCATTCTCTGTGCAATATTAATAAGTATAAAGTGAATGTAGAAAGTTTGAATGTTAAACTGAGTTTGTTGGGGGTATCTCGGACCCGTCGATTTGGCAGCTGGCATCCTGGCAGCTTCAGGTCGACAAGTGATCGCTGATACGATTCTATGTAGAAGGGATATGATTAAATGAAATAAAGAAGCGACTCAGCTGCGTCAGACTCTAGTTGCCGCGGCTGCAGAGAAGGCGGATTGTCAGGCGGTGTATCGTGTGGACACCAAACTCTTTAATAGGTTTATGATCAGGTACGATCACTTTTCTGCAAATATCATCGATAAAAGGATTTACAAACTACATTCTCCTGCAATACGATTTACATAGGTGTTGTAAAAATATTTAATTTTGTTTAAAAGACAACCCATAAAAACAATTGCATTGCAAATGCGTGACACATCGTCCCAGTGTTATTATTTTCAATCAAAGGTATATGAATACTAACTTTTTTTTAAACATTCTTAATATTAACCTAACTAATATAATTGAAAATAAATAATAATAATAAATAACTCTTTAACTATATTTTACGCTTTTAATTGTAGTCAGGTTATAAATAATTATATGGTTTGTGTTTGTACTTAAAAAAATATATATTTTGCGACTTCGTGGTTAAAATGCAAACGGAATTTGGAAATTCGTTTTATAAATGGCCTTCAATACTCTAACCATGTTTAAATGTCCACACCAAATTTCATCAAAACCGGTTGAGTAGTTAAGGCATTAAAGCATAACATACGTATAGGTAGTCACTTTCACATTTATAATATGTAAGTATGGCATTTAATTTAACAATTGCGAAAATTTGTTTTTTCAAATTTCAATTAAAACTCGATTGAATTGTAATTACACAACTTTTGTTTTTCTCTCTTGTTTCAGAGCTCTCGCTCTCTTTTCCTCGGAGAGTTTGATCTTGACAAAACTTTTCTATAACTGTAAGAGAAACATTATCTGTTTGTGGTGAATTTTAAGGAAGTATATTATTAAGGTATCTTTATTTTAAAATTGGGTAGTGTTAAATAGCTAAATTATGTTAATATAAATTATATTTGTATGAGTAAACTACTAACAAAAGAAATTTATCTTTACATATATGTAGTATACACTATATACGAGTATGTTACAATACGATACATTAAGTGTTCGTTCGGAGTAAGAAATTAAAATTAAATTAAAAAAGAAATAAGAAAATAAAAATAAAGTACACTATTAATACAAACTACTGTAAAATAGTATATGTTAACAAAAAATATTCTTAATATTAACCTAACTAATATAAGTAACTTAAAATAAACAAAACATTATTTATTATAAATTTGTGTTTTATTTTTTTATTATTCCAAATTAATGTTGATTGAATAAAAATAAGTTACTTTTGTGTTTTTCTTGTAGGTAGTCGATAACATTAAACAACAAAAATACACGATTCTAAATTGTAATCACTACTTAATAATCTGTCTAAAGTTATATTTCTCCTGTGTAAGAAGTAGTAAATGACTTGCTGAGATATCATTGCTCATGTCAAGGGTCATGGTAAGCCCCGCGTTCCCAAGTAAATGCATAGAATATATATAGAAGAGCATAGAACGGACGAGAAGAGTTCTCAAGAATCTCTGCGGCTTTCCTTTCGATCCACCATTATATTGATTCTAAGAAGATTGACCTTCAGTTTTCTCCAAGTATTAAAGCCCAGTATTAAAATATTTTATTATAATTGGGTTTAAATGTTTTCGTAATTCTTTTTAGGGCTTTTCTCCGGAACCCGGCGATTTTGTAAAAGTAACGACCCTTATTAAACCTTCTTAATGGGGTCATTCAATTTCTTCACCGCGAAATAAAAGCTTACATAAAAAATAATAATGTTTAGGTATAGTTGTTTGAACTAGAAAGATCTGTGAAGCCGGCGCCAAGAAGTTTCTACAACTGTCAGCGCTGGTAATTGAATCGTCAATTTTAACACTACCACCGGTTCGGAAGGCAGTCATCTACCGAGGAGAACCGGCAAGAAATTCGATAGCTGCTCTTTTAAAATAAACAATTAATACAAAATTGTGCTACTGACAATTCAAATAACAAAGCATTTTAAGGCTACTCAAGAATTGAACTGTCCTGATGCTGAGCCAATTGCCGACACATTAAAGGGATCTTTGTCCTCTAAATATTCGTTTACGGTAAGTTATAAAATTTAACTCTAAACTTAGTGCAAGTTGCCAAATCAAGGGCGTAGAGCGGACGAGAAGTACTGGCAAGAAATTCTCCGCCATTCTTTCAAATAGCCAAGCATGTATCAATAATAATAACATTACAAATATTTGTTGCTTGATTCATCCTTACTTTAAGTAAGTTAAATCAAATTCAGAATCCATACAAACTTACCACAAAATGACTACAGGAACTTGATTGCGATGCGCTCTGACCGATACTTCTCAAACTTACAATTACAAAAAGACATTTAGAATTTACAATCTCAAGCAGGTGTATAAGCTGTGGCTCAATGAGCAGTGCAAAGGAGGCATCGCTGCTATTACTGACGCCTGCACTTAAATTATAGCAATGCAACTTATGTTAAGAAGATTTATTTTCTCATATGTTCAGTCTATAATTAACTTTATGTTTCTTCGATATATTACGACAAGAATACATTTGGACATATATATCTTGTTTAACTCATTAGATACATTTAAGAAAATTATATAAACTTACTAAAACAAATATTAACTAACTATTATTTAATCTTGTATACTTGTTATCCCTCGACTTACCAATTGTATGTAGGTTTTTTAATTTAATTTCCGCACTATTTGTTTATAACTCTTAAATTCATTAGCTAAAAAATAATCAGAAGAATAATTCACAAATAATAATAAGACAATAAAACAACTAGTTTAAAATTAGCTAAACTAAACACTTTTACCTTTATTGCGCTTTGTAAAAGCTCAGTTCAACCATGTAATGTTTTAGCATTATAATATTAGTATACAGTTTGGAAAGCACAGTGGCGACGTGCAGGGGCTGCCGAGCAGCCTCTCAGGAGGCTTCTAAAAACCAGTGGCAGATGTCAGAAGCAATATTTTGTGTGACAAGGAACATCGAAATGTGGGAATTACAAACAACACGGAGCTTTGAATGTTTCTTTTCGCATCTGGCATCATGTATATTGTTTGTGTAGGATATATATATATATATATATATACATCTCTACCTTGATAATGTTCATTTGTTTATGGTATAAGTATTATTTCATTAAGCTTTAAGTATTATATTGTTGCATTTTGAGTTAATTTGATTTCATTTATGTCTATATTATGTAAATTTCTCTCTCAAAATGAATAAATAAAATTGAACATGATTTAATTAAAAATAACGAGTGAATGAATGTTAACTGAAAGAACACGAAGAAAAATCGCAAACGAGGATAAACAGAGCACGTAACAAAGTCATCAGGGGTATTTTCATCATAATAATAACTGGGTTCCTCTTAAAAAATGAGGCAAGGTGAAAGGGTGCGCCATGAATTATTTATTAGGAAAATCAATTGTGTATCATCCCATTTTCTTATTTGGCCTTATTAGGTACAAAAGTTGGCATAAACAATAATTATCAAGCTTTAATCTGTGATAGCGTAGTCCCAGACTGACCATAACTGAATCCCACATTTTCATGTCATATTTAATTCTGGAAATATAGTGAATCATTTCGGAATCTTAATTTTAGCATTAAAGGCCGGCAACTCACCCGCATAATAATACTTAAAATATAATTTGAATTATACTTCGAAAAGAAACTAGTTTTAGTTTGGAATTTGAGTGTCTGCAATGAACTCGGATCGAGCTCTTCAAGAGTGAGTCAGTCTAAGATAATATAAATGCAGAATTTATATTTAATAAACAGTTTTATAAGGAAGGGAGTTTCTTTGCCGAGTGAGATATTGCAGTTGCGTTTGTCAACTCATCGGGGAGTTTTATTGCGTTCCTTTTAAAATAAATTTTTTATTGTCGAAAGAAAAAATGGCCGCGAAAAGTTTCACGATCCACTTCGGACTTAATTCCGATATTTACATAACAATAAGTGGATTTATGAGGTCATCTGAGAACCGCGTTATGAGGATTTTTGTGCTTTACGAACTTTTATAATTACGGATTCCTCTTTCTTATCTCACCGAGAAGGTAATATAGCTATAAGATTTGATGTTGCTAACAAATCACCTTTTGCGAACAAACGAATCACTCAAACCGACATCTTTTTTTAATGACAATAAAAGCCTTTTGTTCGTATTAATACTTACAATTTTAATTTTAACCTCATCCACTCTTCTTTATTCTCACTCTATTCACGTCACGTCTTGCCTATGTGTCATCCTCTGTTCCATTACGCAATACCTCTGTCACTTTAGTGACTAGTTAAAAATCAATCCAAACTAGGGTTTGGAGTTTTCCTGCAATGAACTGGTTCATGGTTTGATGATTGGTTCAATACATTACTTCTGTGATTCCCAACAAAACATCATCCTTACTGAAGCCAGAGTCAAACAAAACAAAATTCTCAAAGCTTGAGCTTCAAGGGGTCCGAAAATAAACCGGTCTGAGATCGCGATTAAAGTTTTACAAGCTTTTTGTCGTTTCAATCCTTTACACTATAATGTTATCTTTCGCTGTGTATATTTTGACGCTTTGAATTGACTACGTTACGAAGCTAATGTAACCTTGGAACACATGAGATTACAAAAGACACTTCGCGATAATTCCCGAAATGAGAGCTACATTTCCCCAAAGGCTGTATTCGATTACCTGAGGTCCGATCAGTTCTCGGCCAACTTATGCCTGGGGTACATTAAAATCACATTACTGCTATGCTAACGAGCACTTTGGCATTTTAAAGTGTTTAACGCCATCTCACGTAGAATTTTTCTACAAAGTTCTAATATGGTCCATTTTGAGCCATTTTCTATTATTTATTTGACCTAAAATTAATTATTATTTTATTTATTGTCACTTGGCAACTGTCGGCCTTATCGCTCTCAGATTTCTTCCAGGCAACCGTAATAAGGAGAAATGAAAAGGAGCATGCAAAATCTATATTAAATACACAATAACTAAACTAAATGAAGTAGGCTTAGGAAAGGGTAGCAGCTTAACGGACGGATCCAGGAAGGGAATTCAATATACTTGTTATTAATATATTATTAATAATATACGTAAATTACAGAGCGTTTTGAGTACAGCAAACGAGGTTTCCTGATGTCGACTCGTTCTAATCCAATCATCAAATTAATTATAAGAAGAACAATATATTTCACGGAGCCTGAGAAAGACAAGTTTGATAAAAATGTATTTCTTCTCTTATATAAGTCTTAAGCTACGTGACTGAAATAATAATAGGCTTTACCTTCAACACAAACAATGTGACAAAATAACTTATTTTGAAAGAATTTTTTCAGATAAAAAAAAATCCTTTTTGTCTTTGAACAGAATACAATAATATTAGTCAATTAAAATCAACATAAACTCTATATAACAACACTGAAGGGACTGTGCATTTATGGCATTATAGAGAGTGGTCGTTAAATGGAGAGAAGATAAATCATTGTATGGAATTCAAGCTAAACGAACAAAAGCCAATTTAGAGAGTTAGTCGTTAAAGCGACTGACGTTACACGGAGTTTACTCTATAATAAATGTTTCCTTAGCTCAGTGTTTAAGACCTTCGTTTAGGCCTTGTTATGGTTCTTGTTCAATCATAACTAATTGATGTTAATGTGTAGTACCATTATTTTAAAGACGAATACCAGAAAATGACAACCCCAACGTCTTGTGGGTTCTTCCAAATCCCATTCGAAGTAAATAATGTTTGTACTAATCGCGAGTCAAACTCAAACTCAAATCCAAGGTCTTTATAAAAACCACTTTTAAATCGTCAACTTTTACATTACCATTCGGAAGTTATCTACCGAGAAGAACCGGCAGACACTCGATAGCTGCTCTTTTAAATATTTCATATAAAATTATGTTACATGACTAATTCAAATAAAGCATTCGCTACTCAAGAATTGGGCTTCGTGATAGAAATAGCCATAACTTCCTTGTTCTCCAAAATTATGGAATCCAGCATCAATTGCCAGCTCTTGAAGTATCTAGAGGGCCACCACTTGATTAGCCATAGCCAGTATGGCTTCCGGCGTGGTCGGTCAGCGGGTGACCTTCTAGTATACCTAACTCATAGATGGGTTGCCCGAGAAATTGTGCAATTGGATCTCCAGCTTCTTGGCTGATAGGAGCATTAAGGTCGTTATCGACGGAGCATGTTCCGACCTCAAACCTGTGAATGCCGGGGTCCCACAAGGCTGTGTCTTATCTCCGACCCTCTTTCTTCTGCATATCAATGATCTGCTGCAGCATAGCAGTATTCATTGCTATGCGGACGATAGTACTGGAGATGCATTATACACAGGCCGCGCAAATATTTCTCGGGCTGATGTCGATCAGTTCCGGAACAAACTTGTGTCTGAAGTCGAGACCCAACTCAGTGTAGCCTCGGACTGGGGACGACTTAACCTAGTCCAATTCAACCCCAAAAAGACACAAGTTTGCGCGTTTTCCACTAAAAAAACACCCTTTGTCGCTACTCCTCTCTTTGAAGACACCCTCCTTAAAGCCTCAGCCAGCATCGGAATACTGGGCGTCGACATATCGGACAATGTTCAGTTTCGCGGTCATCTGGAAGAAAAGGCTAAACTTGCCTCTAAAAAGCTTGGTGTGCTCAGTAGGGCGAGACGATACTTCACTCCGGGCCACCGCTTGCAACTTTATAAAGCGCAAATTCGGCCCCACATGGAATATTGTTCTCACCTCTGGGCGGGAGCCCCCCAGTACCAGCTCCTTCCTCTTGATCGCATTCAACGTAGAGCGGTTCGATTAGTCGCTGACCAGTCACTCTCCGACCGGCTTGATCCTTTGGCGCTGCGTAGAGATGTTGGATCTCTCAGCATCTTCTATCGCATTTACCATGGGGTGTGTTCGGAGGAGTTGTTCGGATTAATACCTGCAGCTAAATTTCACCTTCGGACATCAAGGCAGAATGCGAAATTCCACCCGTATCACCTTGATGTCTGTCGTTCCACCACTGCGCGTTTCGTAAGACATTTCTTACCACGCACCACCACGTTATGGAACAAGCTGCCCGCCACGGTATTTCCGAACCACTACGACTTAGGGTCCTTCAAGAAAAAAGCGTATAAATCCCTAAAAGGCCGGCAACGCACTCATGAGCTCCCAGCCACTTGAGTGTCCATGGGCGGCGACTTCACCTTTAAGGGTGGCCTCCTGCTCGTTAGCCCCCTCTTCTATAAAAAAAATAATAATAATAAAGTCTAGTTAGCTTTTACTAAAACCTCCCACCGTTATCCTGTTGAAAGCTCAATTTTGACCACGATTGAAACACGAACATTGACAGTTGTGATGTACGACGCTTATTAATGGCGTCGCATTGTCAACATGGTGAAAATAACCTCAGACACATCATTAGCGAAATTTATGACTTTGCCGCCGAAAAAATATATATATTTAATCGAATATATTTAAAATAAATAGCAGAGTAATCTCCGTTCATAATTCATGCACCATAATGGGGCGGCCACGCAACATAAATCACGACGAGGTGTGAACCATTCAATGTTGTGCTAATGACATTTAAAATGGCGGACGTAAACGGAAATTATCGATTGTATTGTCGCCAGACTAAAAACTTTTCCCATTCTATTAGGAAAGAATTGATTTCTGTTTTAGGCCACTACGGTTTAACTGAGAGTACAGTGTTATGTTTATTACATTTCTTTTTATGTTCATGTAAATAATAATATAGCTTATATATCTTAGCCAAACTACAATATACTACTAAGCAAACTTTTAACTGTCTGCAGACAGTACACTACAATACATAAATTCGCATTTATGTTCTTGAAGTTATAAAATTTTGAGTGAACTAGTGCAAATTTAGTGCAAATTTTATGTGAAGAGAAAGCTTACTAAAACTTTTGTCGCTGGCTGATTTCAGCATCGCTTTCATTGTCTCATCAATTCCTTCATATAATAGCCTTGATTATTATTTTATATTCTCTAATTTCTCAATTATACGCTATTAATAATGTGTAATTTAAATTCGCATCTGTTTCGTAAATACGAAATTTCCGTACCTCTAATTATTATATATTTATGTTTAAATGAATATCTCAAGGTGTGTACAATAACCGTCTGGGCTGGCTATGGGTGGTCTGCAGAAGGCAAATTTATAGTTTCAATATCCACTTACCTCCGTTAACATAACTTGGGCAAACTGTTAATTATAAGGGACTCGGCAAAGGTGTTGCCAACAATTTCATTTTCACCCGAGAATGTACAAAACTGAGGGACAATGGAGCTATTAAAACAGATTTTATAACTATTAAAAAATGTTAGAATTCCCAATTGCGGTCGCTTTGCCTCAAGGTACACTAATACAATTATCTGAAATTTCATCCGAGAAATTTGAGGTACGAAAATGAATCTCAATTGTGGGCATGATCATACGATGACGCAGCACGTATTAATTAACTTTGAACAAATTAAAAACGCACCTAAGAGTATTCTAGGTGAAAAGGCATACTATACCGTAAACGAATATTTAGAGGACATAGATCCCTCTAATCAAAGTCAAAATATCTTTATTCATTAAGCTACTTAGGACTATTTTGAATCGTCCCAAATCTAAGTGATTCTACGCCTGTTCGTACGCGGCCAAGGTGAGAAGAAGCAGGCAAGAAACTCGGCTTGATTGATTTTTTTTTGGAAATGATATAATGTCGGAAATAAGGGGAGTTTCTTTTTTTCAGTAGCCTTACAATGCTTTAGTTATTTGAATTGGTCATGTAAGCAGCTATCGAGTTTCATGCCGGTTCTTCTCGGTAGATAATTCCGAAGCGGTGGTAATGTAAAAAAATTGACGAATTAGTGTCTTTATAAAGAGCCGTACTTAAATAAAGATATTTTGAATGTTGAGTAATTATGATTAATTCTCAATATATTACCATCGAATTGTAATAATCCTTAAATGAATAACGCATTTAACAAAAGGCTCTCTGCTCGAATAAATAACTGATCTCATTAATTCGCAACACAACATTACATACTTGGGCCTGTTAGCATGAGAACATTTCCAAGCCTCGGTTTAATATGAATTTTACCCGTTTTCCTATTATGATATCTGATTAAATACTTAAACCAATTAATGTGTTAATAGGCTCAGAGATCCAAGTGTCGTAAAGGTATTTCTGAGCTTATAACGTTCGTAAATCGATATTTAATTAAGAATTAGATTAATTACAAGATTAAAAGATTTTGACCTTTTGAGTGATCATTGACTGGAGTACCAAAGTCAAAAACTTTTTATTCAAATGGAATTGTTAACAACCACTTCTGAACGTCAATAATACTAAGTTAACATGGGTTCACTCAGCTGAGAAGAACTCACAAGAAACTCAGTGTGGTTGTCCGTTTATACACGTGTCTTACTGCAGTAAGGATTATAATAAATCCATACAAATATTTTAAAAGCGAAAGTATGTATGTAACGCTTTCACGCTGAAACTACTGAACCGATTTAAATGAAATTTGGTACGGATATAGAATTAACTTTAGGGAAGGAAATAGGCTACTTTTTATCGCAAAAATGTCAATGTGCAGGGCACAGTGAAAGATGTAACAATAGGGCGTTACTACGAGATGCGTAATACGCACCGATGAGAAAGGAATTCATTTGTAGCGAAAAAGTTGCGCAACGTGGAGTCTACGCAAACGGATGTGGCAGTCATTTGACAATCTGGCTAAAGCACGTTGGCTTTGCTAACAAAATAAGATATCAAAGTCATTTGATATACAATAAATATAAGGGAATAAAGGCTTCGTCTATAATGTTGACATATACGTAGATATAACGTATCAGTATATTAATAAGACGCACAAAGCAAAGACAATGTTATAATGTGTATCTTTCGCACCTCGTGCACCAGTCAAATTGCCTAATAAGTATTCTTTTAATTGGTGAGTTGTCTGAAAGAGATCGCTTATTCGCGATAAGTTTGCTCTTATATGTACTAACATCTATTAACGTCATTTACTTCTACTGTTTAAGTGCAATCAAGCGTGAATAAATTAAAATGAATTATCATATCTTTTAATGATATAATTATACATGAATTTAAATAAACCTTTTTTTTAATAATTCAAAAAAAACCTATTTTGATTACATTATTAAAGGTTTCTTTGAAAAACGTTCGATCGTTCCGATTGGCGAACAAGATAGTCTTAGGTGTTATTCCTTGACGATACTTTTGTAAAATTATTGTTATCTTATTATTTGGCTACCATTATTAAATACAATTATTGTTATTATTATTACAGTGTTTTTGTTAATATTGCATTAGATAATTAAGCATAATATATAATGTTGCGATGAAATATAAGTACTTAATAGTTAATTATATAGAAATATAAGTCATTTTGTGCTAAAATTCCACACTTAGCAATACACACTTAGCACTTAGGACTAGCACTTTTCTCCTGTTCTGAAAAACTGTATACTATTTTATGCTGTACCAAAAATGACATAATGTTGATAAATAGATAGTTAGTTTTATGGTCCATCCATTTGATTCGTAGATCCGAACACAATCCTCATAAAAATCGTCACATGTCATTTATAGGAAGTTAAGGCATTCTAAAGGTTAGCGAGCGTTTTGTGAAGGCTTTATTGCTATTTATATTACCTTTCACTTGCAAAGGGTTAGTTTCTTGGGCCTGGTGTTGGATTAACAATAGTCATTTGAATATATTATATTATGACTGAACTAGTAGCTTTAGCCCCCGACATCGTGCGCGTTATTTAAACACAAATGGAATTTGAGGGTTTATAAATGGCAGACTTCTGATGAGCTCAACCCTTTTTGCCGCGATAAAAAGTTTATTTTGTCCTTCCCTAAAGCTTAGTCTATCTCCATACTAAATTTTATCAAAATCGGCTTAACTACAAATTAAGTACTAATACGAATTTATAATTTAAGTATGCATTCTGTTAATATTAGAAACAAACTCACACACTATTTTATGTAAATTTGATCAACAATACATAAATAAATGCCTTGTATTAATATAATAATTGTACATTTTAGCCAAGTATATGCCTTTTCCCAATAAAATTTAGCAATGTTTCTCAATTAAACGAACGTGGCCAATCAATTGTTGAGCATACATTAAGTTGAAAGGGCTCGCAGGAAATAATGTGAATCAAACCGAAAGAGGTTTCCGAAAAACCTTTTCATGATGGCTTTAAATGAGGGCAATCAGTCAACTTCTGATTGCTCCATTCCAAGATTCCCTCAATTCTATTTCGTAATATCGAATTTGTTTTTTTTCATACGTTTCTTCTAAAGGGCACGCATCCTAAAAAGTTTTACATTTGTATGGTATTGAATCGCATACAGTTAAAGAATATTTTGCTCAACATCGGGACAGTTTAATTCAAACACAAACTCAAAATATCTTTATTCAAGTAGGTCTTTATAAAGACACTTTTGAATTGTCAGTTTTTACATTACCACCGGTTCGTAAGGTCTCGATTGTTTTTTTTAAGTTAAGCCACAACATACATTTCTTACTACATATAAATGAATAACATTTCGCTTTCATGATGAATGGTCGTAAGCAAAAGCTCCCTCCAATATGAGCAGACGTAAAAATACACGCGCGCCCTTTGTCCCGCGAATTCATGAGCCTGTCACTGAAATAATGACGTCATAAAGCAGGTCGTTACGGTGATTTTAAACTCAATTTACTAACGAATTTACAGCGTGCGTTTATATATATATTCAATACGACTAGGGCGGGTTACAAAGCGCAAATAACGTTGAATTCTTTATAACGCGCCCTTAACTTTTCGTCCTCGTGATGATTACGAATACAGGGACGCACTGGGCGAACTTTTATTACGACAAATTATACGATGATTTGAAAGTTTTTCGTAACTAATTAGCTTTGTGGTTTGTCTTTCTTTACTAATAATAGTTTATGAGATATTGTTATAGTACAACTGAGGTAATTTTTTTGTGAAAAAAATATGGGTCATGGAAGTTTATTTGTTGAGCAGGTCCTTTTTTTAGTGTAAAAAACTATATAAACCATAACAAATCTTGGGAACGTTAAAGGTAAAACAGTGTTAAAAACTGATAGGCAACTGACTGGGTTTGTTCTAGATATCTTCTGAGACCAGTTTCTTTTGAAACCCTGGTAGTTCTGGATAAAAAAATGTTGACATAAAAGTGATAGCTGATATGTTTCTATGTGGGAAAGGTATAAATAAGTATTAGGAGAATCAATATTGTAGACTATTAGGGAGTTAATATATTTTCATTAACAATAATAGCCTATGGAAGAGTCCGTCCCTGTGTGAAAAGCGAGAGTACACCTCTTTATTTCCCCCTCGCTCATCTTTGCCTAACTCAGAAATTGATGGATAAATATTTTTATGGACTCTAGAGATGAATTTTCTCGTATGTTTTAAATCTTTTTTACTTTAACGTTGGGGCCTTAAAGCTTCAACGAGATTAGCTTGTTTATTATGTGCCTCCAAGAATCGCTTACGGACCTGAATGTTTTCATTTTTCCTCTTTCAATTACAATTTCAAATGTAGAATTATTATATTTTATAAGATACCCGTCTGAAAGCTTTTCACTAAACGAATTAGCAGATGTATGAACTCGTTTTCGCAACAGATTGGATTAAATGCCAAATAATACCGTAGTTTCTTCATATGGAAAATGTTACGGGAAAATGAGTGATTCGTTTGTTCGTCAATGTAATTTGTATTACAAATCTATATGTTTGAACAAAGGTAATCTTAAAAGTACAAGGATAGGTTGTGTTTGCTGTAGAAGTATAAACTTTATAAAAGTAATTAGAAGCCTAGTATTTAGTAGTCAGTTATAAAAATCGTTAATTTTATAGGTTTTCTCCTAAGGTATTTTTTCCGGATGAGCCAATAAGTTGTTTTTTTATAGTAAAACTAAAATAGTACTTATTATAAGAAAATCGTTCAAGCAAATGTTATTAAAATACATTGGATCACTAAGTTTTCCACTCACTAATACTACATAGGAGAAGGATTTAAAAAGTTTGATGGCCCTCGAGTGGAGTGTTCATTGAAAGCTCGACATCAAATATTATTTACCCACTCGAATGGGTTCGATTCCTGACAAAAGCTCCAGTAAGAGGCTTTTTGCAAGTTGTTTACATGTTTCGCGTTTGATTCTTTTTATGTTTACGTCAATTTATTTGAAAAGGTCAAGTTTTTTTTTATTCTCTTTCTACTGTTCCGGAAATTCTGGAGCCAACGGCCATAGCACGAGATGACGGTAAACGAGCAGGTGGTATGACTTTGGTGTATGTGACGGGCTATGGTTTGGGCTGCCACTTGTGCACAAAAGTGCTACCTTTTTTACGGCCGCAGAGCAGGAAAGAAAAGAAGAACGTTTGTGCTTTTCTGTCTCAGCGTAAAAGTATCGCGATTCAGCGAGGAAATGACGAGGACATGACTTTTGAATTTATTTTAGTGTTGTGGTTTAATTTGTACATTTTCTTTTGATAGTTGAGTTATATATTCTGTTTTCAATAAATGAATAATTTCGTTTTATTGTACTTAAATAAGCCGACTGTTGTCTCTAATGGCACAAATAACTAAGGAATGTTCATGAGAAATCAACTCACAAATATATAGCTAGCGTAGTGTCCATTTAAAGATGACACAATAGCATTTTAATTAGGTCGTTAGGAGCAAGGGCGAGGACGAATCATCAAAGTGATCTAATTTACACGCTGTGTCGTTTTACGAAGTTCTCTTTTACAGATTTTAATCCTACCAAAATGTAAAAACTCCTTGGACATTTATTCATCTTGACAGGTTGAATATACGTTTTGTTATAACCACAATTAAAACACACGTGAATATTAATATAATATATTAAAAGAACAAAGAATATTAACGATAACATTAAATACGATCAAAATTAAAAACAATTAATTAAAGCAACAACCACATTTGTACCATTTCGCACATAAATCAAACAATCAAATTCTTATTTTCTTCTTCTTCTCACTACCATCACAAGTTGCGTTCAAATCCTTTAACCTATACAGACTTTTCCCAGACGTAAATAAGAAATTGTTATCTCGGTCAAAAGTCAGCGAACCAATGTCATCCATAAACACCGCTTTCACAATCCTCGAGTCAGCAAATTCCTTCTCTATGACCACCTTATAAATCCCGTCCAACCACCAAGTGTACACCACATCGTGCCTATCAATCGCCAAGCCACGGAAGTATGGGTTGTAACTCAACCAAACGATCTCGTCTTTCCTACTCGCGAAAAGCCCAAACGTGCTCAGGCATATGATAACATAATCCTTATTCACAACGAAGGTTTTCACTGGCATCTTGTGTTCAAGGACAACCTCAAAGTTGTCACCTTTCTTCTTGACGACTCTATGATCGCCGTACGTTACGAAATATATGTTTCCCTTGAAGAACAGACTGTGCACAGCATCTCCGCGGGAGCTGTAGGGCGCCACTTTGTCCACTTTGGTGTCCAGAACGTATATTCCATCACTGCCACCCAAGTACACCAGCCCACTGTTCTGATCCAAATCAAAACTGCCGAAATTCATGATTTTACCGACTGAAACGATCGAGCCGTTTGACGGATCGTCGATGTTGACGGAGCCAACTTTGTAATACTCCGGGTCGTCTATACCCGGTTCGAAACTGTAGAACAGGGTGTTGGTGGACGTTAAGAGGGCTAACTTGTGGATCACGACGCGACCCCTGAACGGTGCATCTATGTCGAAGACGTGTGAGGCGTTGTAACAGGTCCCGTTGCCTCGCACACATGTCGGGCAGGGCTCTTGCGAAGCCACCTGCGACATCGTCAAGAGGATCGCTAACAGCATGTTCATCTCTAAAAGAAAATTCATTTTTAACAAATGTAACTTGACTTGAAATGAAACGATAACGTTTCAACCAATTCAGATGTTTTAATTTATAAAACGCATCATGACTATGGTTAGTCACGCTCCAATTGACATTTTGTGAGTGCCATGAATCCTATTTGGTCGGACTATTAGGCTGCGAATTAGTGAGTCTATTAAATGTGATCCAACATTGATCTTAAAGGGCAGGTCGAAAGCAGTAATATATGTCAATCGTGATTGGCGAATAGTGAAGAGAGGTTGGAAATGAGCGTGGTAAAAGGAAATCTCTGGTAAAAGCCAATGAATGTTGAGCAAGTCCCTTTTGGACTAAACGATATAAAAGCTTGGGAATGATTCGCCCTTAATGCTGAGATAAGCAAAACAGTGATCACGCTTAAATGAAAGTTACCCGATCAGTTTGTTATGGGTATCTCAGACCGGTTTATTTTTGAATCCTCTTGATACGATGTGAGCGTGGTAAACAATTAAATATGATTATACATTAAGATTGAAGCAGGTGTTTCATATACCCGAGAACCTACTGAATGTACTTGCAGTGATAATTTCTGACACTTGCCACAAAATAAGTACAATGAGCACACAAACACAGAAAACTCAAAGCTAAACAAACAAAAGTACTAACCACAGTACATCGTGTAACGACATAGTGACCACTCGATCTGCCGTCACAACTCCAACTGTATGGTGTCAGACTAATATTGACCATGAATGGAGCGCATTAACCTTCTGTCGTAAGGGTGTTTATACACTTTTCTACAATTGGAGCCCACTCGTGTATAAATTGTTTGTAGACCTAACTTTTTGTATTGAATCATAAAACTAATCACCGCTGTATTGCATTACTATTAAAATGGACCTGAAATCTTACGTATTTACAAGCGTATACCATAATATATTTATATTTTTATAAACAATTGAATAATATTAAAGCAATGTATAGAGCGCTTTTGCTGTAATCATAGCCAAAGATACTTTAACGTGTGATAGTCGCGTAAACTCGAAGCATTAACGGAACAAGTAGTTTAAAATAGACGTCAGCCCACTCCGCTGCGAGTTGTGCCCGTGACATCATCACATACCGACGACATAATCAATAAAGTTTTGCTTAAGACATGAATAGGTACACATGAGCTATTAACATATTCACATTATAAATAATACAAAAAAGCACCACAAAGCTCGTCTTAATGTAACCAATCCAAGAAAAGAGCATACTACTCACTTTTAGCAACGCACTGACGAGGTCTCAGCCACGTTTGCCCTCTCTTCTATGAAGAAGGAGTCTTGGAAGAATAGGTTGAGCAAGACAAAAAGAAAATTTGATAAAATCGCCAGCTAGAACGTGTTGTATTTAATAAAACGTTTGGTTGTGTGGAAAATTCCTCAATGTCGCCTTTTTGCGTTTTCTTTGGGAAATAAACGAAATAAATTGTTGGAGCTCAAGTTTATCTTTTACCCGAAGCTCGTGCACAAAAGATGAATTAAAATTATCATAATTTATAATTGCACTGTTTAAACATCATATATCAAAAGTGTGTCTTTTTAACGGTATTAAATATAAAGGTTTATAGAATTTATTCACCTAAAAATATACATCAACGTCATATAAAACAAATTAGTAAAAAAAACATTACAAAGATTACGTTTATCGTAAATACATTTCAATGCCCCCAAGGACTGTAACTTCCTTATTTGTAGGTTTTTTAAATCTTTATAATTGTATCTAAAATCTATTAATTCTCAAGTAGATTAAATGACATTAAAATAACAATTCAATACTTAGCGCATTGTTGGTGATTCGGTGAAATTAGTAATAGGTCAGGATGCCAAGCAGCGGTGAATAAAACCACCAATCATGGAGAATGCGATCGCATTGCTATTTAACCCAAATACCTGCAGCTGGGCACCGAAGTCTAGACCTAGAGATATGTCTAACGTCTGCGAATTACTGTCTCAATGAGCTGAATAAGGCGGCTTCATTTTATATTATTTATTGTGTTTTAAAAGGATGCTGCGCCGCAATAAGTTAATTTGACTTATAAGTGATATTTTAAATTAATTATAGTAAAAAATATTTACATTTTAAATACATAAATTACTTAAATTAATTAGGAAAATCGAATTATAAATGGCAAAATTCTGTTGAATGTTTTATACAAACTTTCTTCCACTATTTAGCCTACAACTTTCCAATATCCTTCCCTCAAGTTTAGTCTATCTAAATACTGAATTTCATGGAAATCAGTTCAGTAGTTTAAGAGTGAAAGCGCAACATACTTTCGAATTTGTACTACTACCTGTACTGTTACGATTAAATAAAGACTATAATATATTTGTTTATTTTCAAAGGACTATACATTCTAATTTGAACCAAGTAATACCTATTATTACTCAGCACTCAGCTTCGTGTTTATATTACAGTCTGGACGTTTACTTAGAGAACCAGCAAATTCGTTGCGAACTTTGTTACTTGGATGACGATGGATGCTTACAATTAGTTGGTTGCGATTAAAATATTAAGAAAGAATATTATACTAACTCACATCAGTAATGTTTAACTGGATTTAAACCAACTTCGCAAACATGTTTATGGAAACTGAGCAATCATTTGCTGCTGCTTTTGCTTAAGAATTTCATCAGGCGTTATTTCAAAGTCACTAGAATGTAATGAATCAAATACAAGATAGAAATACAAGGATGTCTCTCATTCTAACAATTAATTACTTGTGTATAGAGAACACGCTCTCTCTCTCTTTTTCTATGTTATTTTTAAAACAACATACAATGTGGTTTACCTCATTTGATAAATGAATAGCAGTAAGTTACAGAGTGAATTGTGCCTGCGTGTAAATAAATTTAAAATGAAAGTTAAATACTTTATTTTATCCATACTATATATTATGTATGTGACGATTAATATTCAGTACCTTAACCTACTGAACCGAATTTGATTATATTTCGTATTTAGATAAACTAAACTAAACTAAACTTTATGTACGGTCTAAAAAGGCTTAAAATAGGGGATGAAAGTTTGTATGAAAATTTCAACAGCGGACAAAATCAGTAGCTTTTGTAAAGTAGTCTTATTTATTAACTAGTAAGTGATTAAAACATACCCACAGTTCGGGTAACCAATATTTATTAAGTATTAGTATTTCAGACGACATATCAGCGAGCTACAATTGTTTTAAGTTATTTGAAGTACCTTCAAAGTACGATGACCATATTATATCGGTAGCAAGATAAGTTAGTCGTTAATTTTAAAATTTCAATATTCATGAACTGTTTTCACTATAATAAACATGACAAAAGAATCGGCCTTTAACTTAATTGCAGACAAAGGCATTACTCAACGTAAGAGCAGAGATCTTTTATTCAGCAAGGCGCAACAGGCCCAAATCCGCGAAACCTTCTAAATATTATATGTAATCAACATAATGAATTACACATATTTGCGGTTCACAAGTGAAATATATAAATTGCCAACATTCCTCAGCCGAGGTTCACACGCGAGATATGTGAAAAGTGAAATAAAAAAAAATTACAAAGCCGGGGCGAACTCAACTCCAGCCTTTTGAGTGTTATATTTTATGGGCGCGCATTATACGACTCTATGTCTCACATAAATCAAAAGCGTGTCATTTATCACTCGGTTTATTATACAGTATGCGGTTGCCTGGACCTCAGTCGATGGACCGCAGTTCACACTGACTAGGTCGCTTCAAATACACATGGATTTAACATTCCAATGATTCTTAAAAATATGCTGAGTGCTTGAAAAGTGGCGCGCGTTGACCTGCGTTAGTTCTGTCGTGGGGTTACGCTTCGTTTTTAACAATATTTCCAAACCACAAAGGCCTTTGGGGCCATTTTAATTGCTTTTTGTACAAGGCCTCAGATACAATTATCAATACATATATTAGTTGTTAGAAAATCACCACACATATAATGTCACTCGCCCTCTGCAAGGTATAAATCTGATTGCTCTTGATATTAATTTATGAACGATGCGTGTTGAAGCTTCTGGTTATAATTAAAACAAAATATAGGGTTCGATCTACTTGTTGCAATAAAACACGATACGCTTATCACGTGGATGAAACAGTACGAGACAAATTGTTCATTCGCGTCGATTTAATTAGAATATGCGCTCTTCTTCAAGAAATGAAATATCTCATCTCCAAATAACAACGATATATTGAATATTTGGTGAGGACGCGGCGCCGTAGGCTTGACACGGGTTTTGTACTTCGGTGATACGCCCACGCCTCTACTTCGCTGGCCCAATTCACAAGTTGGAATTTATTTTTCAAATAGGGACACACTTGAGACGTTCCCTCTATCTTCGCATGTAATGTGTCATCAATCGTGGAATGGAAAGATAATTCCTTAAGTAATAACTAAGGAATTGAAATGTAATTGTGCTTCGACTTTTCTAATGTAATAAAATCGCTAAGCTCGTGCCTTGCGCCTACTTGCACTCGATCGCCGATTGTATTCTGATTCATTGAGCGAACGCTTTCAATCACGCTGCTAAATTGCGTGTCTTGGCTATCGCGGCTTGTCAGTGCTTGACGTGGGCAGAAACGAGCTTTCAAGTTTGGTGGAACAAATCTTATGTACTTAGTCTGGCCATAAATACTGTTACTATTAAAAAAAAGAAAATATTACGTTTGAATTTGGAATCTGTCATTTTTATATGATTGCTTGATGTGTTTTCTTATTTTCGCGCCATTATATTGTTAAATATTTTGTTATATTAAAATGGAGTGGGGTGATAAAGAGAACCGAATCGCTGTGATTGCCTTACATAAAGTAGGTATGGAGAAAAGTGCAATTTTTAAAACCCTCCACCCGCTTGGTATTAGTCAAATGTTTGTTTACCGGGCTATTGATAGGTACAATGATACCTCCTCTGTTTGTGACAGAAAAAGATCTGGCCGTCCACGTACCGTTCGTGTGAAAAAGGTGATTAAAGCAGTTAGGGAAAGAATTCGAAGAAATCCTGTCCGTAAGCAAAAGATTTTATCTCGGGAGATGAAGATAGCTCCTAGAACCATGTCGCGTATATTAAAAGATGACTTAGGACTTGCAGCCTATAAGAGACGTACTGGTCACTTCTTAACTGATAATTTAAAGAAGAATAGGGTGGTAAAATCCAAACAACTACTTAAGCGGTACGCAAAGGGAGGTCACAAAAAAATTTTGTTTACGGATGAGAAAATTTTTACAATTGAGCAGTATTTTAATAAACAAAATGACCGTATTTATGCTGGAAGCTCTAAAGAAGCTTCGCAATTAGTAAACAGAGTACAACGTGGGCATTATCCCACTTCAGTGATGGTTTGGTGGGGTGTTAGCTATGAAGGGGTGACTGAGCCATATTTTTGTGAAAAAGGTATTAAAACGTCGGCACAAGTTTATCAAAATACCATTCTTGAGACGGTAGTTAAGCCTTTAACTAACACCATGTTCAATAACAAAGAATGGTGCTTTCAACAAGACTCGGCACCGGGTCATAGAGCTCGATCCACCCAATCTTGGTTGAAAACTAACGTTCCGGACTTTATCAGCACTGAAAACTGGCCGTCGTCAAGTCCTGACCTAAATCCATTGGATTATGATTTATGGTCAGTTTTAGAGAGTAAGGCTTGCTCTAAACGCCATGATAATTTGGAGTCCCTAAAACGATCCATTCGGTTGGCAGTGAAGAATTTTCCTCTAGAAAGAGTTCGTGCTGCTATTGATAACTGGCCTCAACGTTTAAAAGACTGTATTGCAGCCAATGGAGACCACTTCGAATAAACATTGTATATTTTTAATAGTTATATATTGATGTATTAAACTAACCCACTATGAAAGGAATAAATGTTACGTATAAAAAAAAAATCGTGCTTTTCTTTATAACAATATTTATGGCAAGACTAAGTATTTCCTTTGACCCATTCGCTGGTGCATGTATGGTATCTGCTCTTTACGTACTGTAGAACATACTAGGCGATTTAAAGGAGTGGCGGAGAGTTTCTTGCCCGCTCTACACCCTTTGATTTGGGAACTGGTAATAAATGTAAGAAATTGACGTATGTTAAAAAAAATATTTTTCATTTGATATAGATGAACATTGTTCTATCATTTCACAATAAATGTTACCACTATAAGAACTAACTTCTGCGGTTGTCTAACAATTTTATAGTTCAATAAAAATTGTCATTTCAAATAGAAGTTTAACTCTTCACGCCACGGTTCAGGCCCGCAGCGCCATCTAGTGATACACTAGACAAACAAAGGACATATTTTATAATTCTGAAGTAAAGTAACTATGAGAACAACATACCATTAAATAAATTAAAAAATAAAAGGTTTATCCTTACAACATATTTGTGCAATCGAAAAGCAATTACATTTTGTAATATTTGCTGTACTAAAAAAACTGAACTGACTTCGGTGCCATCTATCGGGATATCAATAAGCTATGCTCTGCCTCATATTTTCAAGTTTATTACATTTCATTGTAAATGCCATCTAGCGATAAACTCACAAAGCACAAGAAATATGATGTTTTTGGGATCAGAAGGGTAAATTCAAAGTAGAAGAAATTTTACGAACATTACTTATTTACAATTTACTAAATCAAATACCTTGTAAAGAATATAAGAAAATCTAAAATATCTCACTGCCTAAATTTATATATTAATTCAAATTGAAATTCATTTGACCATTTTAATTTTTATAATTATGATATTTAATGACATGAAACCCTTTGACCAAACTTACTTCATTGTACACCATTTAAGATTTATCGAGATACAGAAAAATAATTAATAATCGACCATCTCAGTGTATTGTTCGTTAAATTTAATACTACTTTTATTTTATTTTATTATATCTGTCCCCAGACATCTTATGTGCTATATACATTTAAAACAATAAACTTATGAGATAACACAACTAGGTTTACACATAAGACAATTAAATGGGAACTTGGGACATTACACAATAACAAAATACAATTAACATAATAATACGAACAAGATACGACATACATGTGACTACTACCAGGACTCAAAGGTTTTATTTTTTTTTATTTAAGGGTGTTCAAAATGCCTCTACGAAAGGTAGGTAGAGAGTTGGCAAAAACATTAACCGACTCGTCCACATCAATTCTAATAATAAGACAGTAACCTTAAAGTTTTACCTTCCATCATCAGCTCATCCACATAAGATGACTATCAGAATATAAAATTGTCAGAAAAATAATTGCCTGTAAGTTAATTTTAAAGTTGCCTTCGATTTTCCTGAATCATCGGATCCTGACTACGGGACCAACTTGAAAGTACCCCCTACCGAACAAATTAATAATCACGTAAATGGTAAATAAACATCAAGTCCACAGAAACAGAGGATGTTGATAACATTTGTACATGTGAAGCTACATCATCCCTGACTAATACAGGCTATATATGATTCCAATTGTAACAAGATTTTAGCTCGTGAAAGAAAGCCCTGTCGAGATCATTTAAAACGCTATATACTGAACCGAATTACACGTGGGCGAAGCCGCGGGCGGAAAGCTAGTTCTCTAAAAACTAGTTCACAATAAAGTCTTTTGTTAGTTCTGTTAATTTATTTTTAAAAATAATTATGCTTTACAAAATACGGCAAATTCAAAGGATGTGACCGCGCACGTGCTGTGCCTGCCTCGCAAGCGCCAGCCAATAGCCAATAGGAATTAAGATGCTTAACCTTCTAAGTCTAGTCGCGTGTAGTTAGTGATAGTGTGACGACGTGTTGTTTACGGCTCGGCGGTTGCCGAGTAATCTCGCAAAGTCAGTGAAATAAAACAGTTTTAATTTAACGGGTTTAACGTTCTAAAAAGTGATAGAGACACTCTTCTCAGTTTAAAAAAAACGTGTGAGTGTATGTTTGGAAAGAGAAAGTGGACATTTGAAAGAGCTACTGCTAATAATTTACATTTTAATAATTTTGTAAATATGAATCAGTATACTTTGCATATAAATACATGTCAGTTTTTTCATTTAAATTTTAATTCAATTCAAAGTTAAATAATATTTACTTTTACTTTCACGTTACTTGTAAAGAAACAAAGGCAACAAAATAGGTTTTGTTTTTTAGTTTGGGTTTAAAGTAACAAGTTAAAGTAATTTTATTTTTATTATACCTATATAAAATAATTTTATTCAATTTACTGACCAGGAAGGTTTTACTAGACGGTATTAGCAAACTAGACTAACACAATTAGAATTGCTTGTAACAATATATTTTTTAATACAATAAAGAATTATTTCTATTACGTATTAAGTATTATTATAACATATATATATATATATATATATATGTTATGATAAAAACATCAATATATTTATGACTAAATGATTCTTCTACCTGTAAATGAATATCTTTAAAACTTATCAAAACATATAATCATGATAAAATATAAAGTTATTTAGTTAAATAATACTTATTTTTAAACATCAAAACTCAATAATCGAAAACTCATAAACTTTAAAAACATTTTTTTTTAAATATGATATATAAATTAAACAAAAATATAATATCTTAAATCTGCACAATCATCAAATGAATTCGCCAATCAACTAGACAAAGATAAAAAATTAAATTGAGTAACGTCGTATAAATCGAACTATTGTTGAATTTTAAAACAAGATGGCGCTAAATACTAAATTATATATTTCAAATAACAGAAATATTGTAAAGCGCCATCTATTCAAAAGAACAATAACTCTTAAGAAAAGTCACTAAAACTTGGCTTGTGTTTTGCTCACAAACTTTCTTAAAATTAACAAGCGTGCTTTAGATGCATTTATCATCAATCATTTAGCCTGAATCTATAATTGTACAATTTTATATTCAGATTATAAAATATAGGTAGGTAGGTAGGTAGGTAGGTAGGTAGGTAGGTAGGTAGGTAGGTAGGTAGGTAGGTAGGTAGGTAGGTAGGTAGGTAGGTAGGTAGGTAGGTAGGTAGGTAGGTAGGTAGGTAGGTAGGTAGGTAGGTAGGTAGGTAGGTAGGTAGGTAGGTAGGTAGGTAGGTAGGTAGGTAGGTAGGTAGGTAGGTAGGTAGGTAGGTAGGTAGGTAGGTAGGTAGGTAGGTAGGTAGGTAGGTAGGTAGGTAGGTAGGTAGGTAGGTAGGTAGGTAGGTAGGTAGGTAGGTAGGTAGGTAGGTAGGTAGGTAGGTAGGTAGGTAGGTAGGTAGGTAGGTAGGTAGGTAGGTAGGTAGGTAGGTAGGTAGGTAGGTAGGTAGGTAGGTAGGTAGGTAGGTAGGTAGGTAGGTAGGTAGGTAGGTAGGTAGGTAGGTAGGTAGGTAGGTAGGTAGGTAGGTAGGTAGGTAGGTAGGTAGGTAGGTAGGTAGGTAGGTAGGTAGGTAGGTAGGTAGGTAGGTAGGTAGGTAGGTAGGTAGGTAGGTAGGTAGGTAGGTAGGTAGGTAGGTAGGTAGGTAGGTAGGTAGGTAGGTAGGT